>OZ018370.1:3533281-4133281 GCA_963969515.1 Yponomeuta evonymella | reverse complement strand
GTATACGTAACCCTAGCCCTTTTAAGGTATCTGAGATTGAAAGCAAATGTTCGAGCGCAAAAGTATATAATTAACAAATAAAGATCTAGTTAATTTTCTTTAAATTTAAATTAAAGGTCGAGTTAACTCGGTTTGATATCAAGGTTAAGTAGAGAGGTTGAGTTTATTCCGCCCTATATTGAAAAGGTTAAGTAAAGCCCTAACAAGAATGAAAATTAGAATTTTTAATGTTTAAGTGTTGAATAAGTTTGCTATTTAAAGTAGAATATGAAACAGGTTAAACCGGTATGGAACACTGTGTAAGAACAGATAAAAGAAGTAGGTCATTATAACAATATTATTGTTAATAATATTATTATAATGTTCAACAGATTTTCGTCTCTAATGTCCGCTAGTAATTTGATTGAAGCAAAGGCAAATAAAAATTATAAGCATGAAGCGCAGTTAGTGCAGAATGAAGTTTAAATTTAAGGTATTTATAATATAATATATAAAGTGAAAGTTAACTAACACAAATCTAGTTAAAAGTACTTGACTCAGAGACGGGATCCGGACTAAAAGAAACTCAGTTCTCCAACCAAAGGCTGGGTCTTTCACACCGTATGCTCATCATTGTCCCACTGTACATAGTTTTATCTATAACTAGATTCATGGATATACATAACATTTCAATTGCGTTTGCCAAATGCAGACAATTCAGTGAAAACTGACCGTAGGAAGATTTATAAAAGGTGCTTTCAACGTATGACCAGTCATCAGGTCGTAGAATAGTATAGGGTTGTGATATCAAAGGCATGATACATCGGAGAAAATTCAATCCGGAAAGCCTGGATATAATGGATGACTGGTCAAACGAAGTTTTAGCAACTAGCAAATAACGCTCATTGTGTAGAAGTGGTCAGCCTCACTAAAGATTGCAAGCATTAATAGCAGCAATAGCACAAATGTTTAAAAATAACCAATTCTAGATTGTTTGATCCAATGAAAGGTGATTATTCCTTGAAACTCTGAATAGGTAGATAACTTTCGTATGGTCCAGCCATTATACACAAAACTCAACGGTATCAAATACCTAGGAGATAACTCTACTAAAAGTATGTAACCCGGACGTGTATGTTGGAAAAAGTCTATTCAAGACGTCACAACAATGGACTGAACAGACGAAGTCTATCAGAACTCCAAGCAACAAGTATCGCAAATACCATTAGATCAAACAAGGCAGAGCACAAAATATTATTGAAGTAAAGAGATAAGCAAGTTTAAATATTATTCAAATTAAAAGGTTTACGCCTTAAATCTAACAACCACAACATTCCATAACGGTTTTTGTCATAATGTCAATAAAGACTATTTTATTTATCGGATCCTTCGCCCTATAGCATACTTATTTCCATTGCTCGATAGATTGTTAAACTCTCAATATAAAACGGCACTCAACCTCAACGCTATAAGGATAGATTCACGTAAGCGAGATGCGGCGCAAAATATTGAAGGTAGATGCGTAAAAAGATAATCAGTAATACGTAGGTGGTTAATCAAGGTTTTAAAAGATAATGTCGATGAAGATTAGGTTTTATTACATCTAGGTTTTATATTAATAATAATTTGATGTCATTTTCAGACCGTCCAAATCAAAGGTTCGATAGGCGAGAAATCAAAGTTCAGTAGATAATTTTAATGTACGTAAACAAGGCACGAACTTACAGCCTTACTTATTAGATCTTCGTTTACAAGTCAACGCCAACATGGTATCATAGTTTCTAACGTCCAACAGGACTCGAACCACTACGTTTTCATTAATAAGATGCCGTAGCAACCTAAGCAGCGGAAGAAATTAGAGCAAGTAGCTAAACGTTTCATTGATTTATGTTTGAAAAGTTCCGTAAACGAAAATAGTAAAGTACTAGATAATTAGGAGTCACTTTTAATAGTTGGAGTAAAAGGCTAGAATAGTAAGGTAATAGATAGTTAAGAGACACTTTTAGTATTTTGAGAATAAAAGCTAGCTTACTGAATATATTTCATTTATATACAACAAATTTCACTATTCATAATAAGAATGGAGCAATAAACATCTAACACATTTGGCACTTCTGATTAATTAAAATTTGGTTGTCTACTTTAGCTTTTATTTAATTAGTTTATAGAATTTTGTCAGAACTTATTTATTTTAACGGAATTCAATGTTAGACCTTTGCACAGGACGTTACAAAATAATATTGCTGTCAATATTGAAAAATAAAGCTATTTGATTACTTATTTTTGGTACGGAAATAAATCGCTATTTATTGTCCTACTTAATGACCGCATTGCTAAGGTGGGGAATCGGGGAAATACTTACGCTCATCATACAACTGGATACCCTGAAAGAAAAGGGGGAGCCTGCCTAATTCTTCCCAACCCCGTAAGCTAATTTAACCACCCATCAATTGTTTCAGCAAAGCAAACCCCATTTACATTTAATCGTGTATATGTGTGAGTACCTATGGTGTCTCCCTAGTCACAGCTATTTCCTACTTCTATCCTCCCTAACTCCGGAAACCCAGACTGTTTCAAATCACTCGGTAACTTGACACAGTTAGCTTTCAGACTTTCTGGCCGGCCAGAGTGTGTAGCCTAGGATGTGTATGCGCGGGTGGTTTTACGGGTTCGGTAACCACCCGCAAGGTAAGAATATACGAAATATAATACATAAATATGTTATGGGTGCAAAGTGCCAGAGGGCTAGAATCGTCTGTCACTCAGGGTAAGCAGGGGGAAAATTGCTACACCACGAATGCTAACGGAAGAAGATCTAACACCGCATTCACAAGAAGCGTTCTAACCCAATCTCCATACAAGATAATTAATATCTAATTATCTCAATTCAAAATTAATATTATTATTTTATTTTTTTACTAAATTAAATTGGGAACGCCTCCGGTGAAGGGATTCTTTAAACCTTTCGACCCAAGCAGACTCAGATTCAGCCGTAGCATAGTAAGCAGAGCTAGATTTTGGGTTCCTTAGTCCATTAATTTAAACTTCTTAAGGCTCCCAAGTGAATTCGCTCTAAATTCACACGTTTGTGTACTGAAACTCAATTACCACTAGCTAGTGGAATTAAGTTAAAGTAATAAGTAGAATTAAATTCGAACAAAACTCTGAAAGCTATGACGCAAGCATGATACGAATAACCTCGTGTGGCCTCACCGAGCCTTGGTTATTTGACAAAGGCTGGACACACGGACTATCCTTAGCATACCTTTGCCACCGAGAGTTCACTTTTGTACAAATTTATTTCCCATAAACGTAGTACTGTGGAGAAAAAGGATTAGTTCACATTTTATTTCGCGGAAGCTACCCTAATTACTAAGGCTGAAAACCCTATTTTTCGCGGAAAACTTCTAGCTAAATGTACGTAAGATTCGTTTCTAACCTTAACACTTTTACTTTCAAATCCACTCCCTAGCTTCGAGAGCAACTCTAAACCTGAAACTTTACACCAGAGCTGATAGTCTGGGACGCAATGCCCACAGGTGATGTTAGGTAACAAATCCAAAGCCACTCTCCTATTTTCGAATTTAAATGCAAACGAAACTCCCTAATGCTAATAAATTCGCTGAAAATAGCGAATTTCCCTACGAGCGTAACGGATGTATTTACTGTTCAATTCTCTAGTCTGGAATCGCCCCGCGCGTTTGGCCCTCGGCCTTTTTATACGATTTCACTCAGATTTAACCAGTCGACCTGACACGTGAAACAATAGTACGGGTTCATAAATAAGTATCATCCTTATTGGTTTTAGTCGGGTGGCGTGATCTTTTATTGGCGCCGCTCTGTCCGGGAAAAAAGTAACTTCTGCGCGAATACCCGCATCTACGAGCGGGTAGAAAAAGATTTTCGGTGCCGGCTCCGACCACTTGTTATTCTTTGGATATAAGTTCAATTTATTTAACTAACTCGTTATTTCTTAAATATTCCCCACCTTTCAGTCTTAATTATACGTTGAGAGTATGCTACACAGGGAGGTCCGTTACAATCAACCCCCAAAATTTGTAGAAGAACCGACGAATACAAATTTTATACAAACAAGGACATTGTACCTGTGATAGCTCTCACAATGGCCCCTATCTTCTTCTAATATACCTGTTGCAATATTGTCCCACATGTCTGTCATGGTGTGTGTGTATTTAAACCAAATACTTCAGATATTTTTCAGCTACAAAGTTTAGATAACGCAGCCTGAATTAATTATCTCAGCATCCATGAATGGCCTGTCAGTCAAAACTCCGTAATCAACGACCCTGGTTGTGAGGCAGAGTTACCGAAAGTCAATCCGGTATAAATTACGTCCTTTGGCTGCCCCAACGTCAGGCACGGCTTTCGTGTGAGAGAGGACGCACCCTAAAACGTAATTTCCGTCTACGAAATTCCGATACTAACAATCAGCAAGCTTTCCAAGTCCACCGATCTAATAACCAAACAGTCATTATTTCTAACCTTTCCATTTCAAATATCATTATATTTGGAGAATGTGCAGTGTTTAATTCCCGTGTAGAGTGAAGGTTCCAAATACCAAATGATACTATTTAAACTAAATGATGCTTTGCATCCAGCAAAGGAAAACGGTATTTGAACCCTTTTGAGGTGCGTGTATGTCGGCATGGGACCGTACTACGACAGGTTATCTACGTTTAACACTTCGCCAAACCTTAGGCCTCCCAATCATTCCCCACTTTCACACTCTTCTTTTGCACGCCATACTTCAATCATCTCTCATCGACTCAAATCAATCATACCCTTCTGCATACTTAGTTTTATTACTATTTGTTAAATTTTACAACGAAGATCTAAAGATTTAGCGAACAGCGATAACCGTGGATTTATTTTATTTTGTTGTAACCTAGCGAGTTTAATTTATTTTATAGGCAATACTGAATATTATTTATAGGAAGTAGTCGGAAGTACTTATCTCAATAACCGTTTTGGAATGGATTGTGATAGAATTTAAAATTAAAGTAAAATACCCTTAATTAACTTATAGTTTAACATGCGTTTACCTCTCAAAACCAATACCTTATTACCTTTCAAAACCGTTTTAATTACCTGGTTTAAGAAGTACAGTCAACGACGAAAATTAAATAATCAACTTTAAATCCCGATTAGATTGATATGCTTCCGTATTTTATTAAAAATAAAATTTACATAAATTAAAATCAAAAGTTTGGCTTAATGAGAATGTTCAATTATCTACTTTTATCGTTTACTGTACGCGGATGGTTAAATAAAACGAAGTGTTTATTTATTAATTTTTTTATTTTGTTTTTTACTTTAAGTACGCTAAGAATTAAAATAAAACAAAGGTTTGTTTTTTTTTTTTTTTTTTTTAGTTTATTATTTAATAAATTAGTCTATTATATTTATTACGAAATTTACGAATTGTCGTGAATAAAATATAGGAAATCCTTTTAAATCAACGAAACTTTAGTAAATTGAAGAAATCCGAACTAAATGAATCATTATAATGAATGAATTTATTTACGCAACCGCTATACGAAGACTACCTAATTACGCAATGCTAGATTCTTAATAATACTGTAATAGCAACCCCCCATCGAGAAAACATTTTAATTTTTATATTAAGTTTTATTCCAACACCCCAAATGAAAAGCTAGTTTCCGCGAAATGGAATATTATACCGAATGTAAAAATTGATATCAATCCCCAGCATGAAAATATTTCGAAAATAAATTATAATTATCAACAAATTAAAATAATAATGATCTCTCTCAATAACAAATGTAAATTAATATGCAGAACAAGTTTTATTAAAGTATTAAACCGAAAATATTCCTTAAGTAGATTTAAAATCGTGGAAATATTTTTAACAACCCCCCCATAAAGAAGAACTTTGGTTAATTAATGTAATTTTTTTTTTTTTTTTAAATTAGTTTTTACATTTTTTTTTTATTTCCCGTTGAAATGAAATATTCTCGATTACCAATAATAACAAGTTAATTGAATGTTAACTCAATTTTCATTCAATTCCTATGATCCGTGGGTAGTGCTACCTCTCGACCAACTGCATCCTACTGAGTACTGTGTTCAAGCAACAACGTCCACTAGCAGTCTATGAATGGGTGACCACCAGTAGTATACACGATACAACCTTATTTCCCCGTTTTCATCTCGTCAATATTAAATCCTCTCAACTTAGTTTGGAGCGTATTGTGTTTTAAATCGCTTAGTTAAATTATTTTCTGTAAACTACATAGCTCATTGTTATTATTCCCAATGTTGATTCAAAATTAAATTGCATATTAAATATATTTTTTTAGATTATGTAAATTTGAAATGATAATTTAACTCATACTAATTTTAACAGTACTACATAACTATTTTTTTTTCAGCTCATATTATAAAATATAGACGATATAAAAGCCGTATAAAAGCGCCATCTAGTGCATGTACCAAGACCCTTTACAACCCTACAATCGTCAATATGTCTGATGTATTGACCTGATTGCTACGCGAAGGAAGTGCAGGTTTAGTCGTACCTACATAACTTTCCGATAGTTAAATTGTTATCTTTATACGGTTCATATCCAAACTTATTTTTATTTAATTTTAAATTGACTCCAAAAAATGAGGAATTTATTAATTCGACCTACGTTTATTTTACCATTATGTTACGCGATTACTTAATGTAATAAAATTATGAATTGAATTTAATGGTTCTATTCCCGTTTGTCAGACAATACTTCAAAAGCGATACTATTAAAACTTAACGAAGTATATTTAACGCTTTTAGAAAAATCTTGTAAATAAAGTAGGTAACATAGGTACTCAGAATGATAGGTATCCTTTTAGGTAAAGTTTGAGTCGCTCGGCAACCCCCCGAGTATAAAACCTTTAGGTAGATACTATATTGAACTATTTGATTTAAATTACCTACCTAAATCCGATGGCAACCCCCCACACATAATACTTTTGTTATAATTTACTTAATATTTACCTGTTAATTTATTTAGATAAAATGATTGATTACTTTTAAAACTAATCTCATCCTATTAGATATTTTGTTTAACGCGGAACTAAATTTAGACTGATTTGAAAACTTGTCTCAAGTGGAATTTACAATTATTGTACATACCAAGTAAGGACCGAATAAATAAATTTTGAATTGTTTTATGTATTACTTGTTTTCGCTCTTTTTACTACGTTTTCCTACGTACTACATATTTATAAAAATTTTAGTTTAAATCAATCTAATTTTGTTTTACAATTTGAACTCGTACATTCGCTGCCAATCCCAATGTTTCTACCTTTTCCATTTCACGAACAACAAATTGTGGCATAAAGCCAACAATTATTAAATGAAATAAGAATATTCTGCATCATAAACATAAACAAACTACTCAAACTCGTAATAAAATATCATGGTCGCGGCAACACCAATTGTAACTCCCACCCCCGTAAATTAGAAAATTAAACCCCGATGAGACGATAAAATGTAGATACTATGATGCAAAACACTCTAATGGCCAACTGTGATCGTCTAGTTTTATTTGGTAGAACCCTGCGTTGTGATCGTATACGTAACCCTAGCCCTTTTAAGGTATCTGAGATTGAAAGCAAATGTTCGAGCGCAAAAGTATATAATTAACAAATAAAGATCTAGTTAATTTTCTTTAAATTTAAATTAAAGGTCGAGTTAACTCGGTTTGATATCAAGGTTAAGTAGAGAGGTTGAGTTTATTCCGCCCTATATTGAAAAGGTTAAGTAAAGCCCTAACAAGAATGAAAATTAGAATTTTTAATGTTTAAGTGTTGAATAAGTTTGCTATTTAAAGTAGAATATGAAACAGGTTAAACCGGTATGGAACACTGTGTAAGAACAGATAAAAGAAGTAGGTCATTATAACAATATTATTGTTAATAATATTATTATAATGTTCAACAGATTTTCGTCTCTAATGTCCGCTAGTAATTTGATTGAAGCAAAGGCAAATAAAAATTATAAGCATGAAGCGCAGTTAGTGCAGAATGAAGTTTAAATTTAAGGTATTTATAATATAATATATAAAGTGAAAGTTAACTAACACAAATCTAGTTAAAAGTACTTGACTCAGAGACGGGATCCGGACTAAAAGAAACTCAGTTCTCCAACCAAAGGCTGGGTCTTTCACACCGTATGCTCATCATTGTCCCACTGTACATAGTTTTATCTATAACTAGATTCATGGATATACATAACATTTCAATTGCGTTTGCCAAATGCAGACAATTCAGTGAAAACTGACCGTAGGAAGATTTATAAAAGGTGCTTTCAACGTATGACCAGTCATCAGGTCGTAGAATAGTATAGGGTTGTGATATCAAAGGCATGATACATCGGAGAAAATTCAATCCGGAAAGCCTGGATATAATGGATGACTGGTCAAACGAAGTTTTAGCAACTAGCAAATAACGCTCATTGTGTAGAAGTGGTCAGCCTCACTAAAGATTGCAAGCATTAATAGCAGCAATAGCACAAATGTTTAAAAATAACCAATTCTAGATTGTTTGATCCAATGAAAGGTGATTATTCCTTGAAACTCTGAATAGGTAGATAACTTTCGTATGGTCCAGCCATTATACACAAAACTCAACGGTATCAAATACCTAGGAGATAACTCTACTAAAAGTATGTAACCCGGACGTGTATGTTGGAAAAAGTCTATTCAAGACGTCACAACAATGGACTGAACAGACGAAGTCTATCAGAACTCCAAGCAACAAGTATCGCAAATACCATTAGATCAAACAAGGCAGAGCACAAAATATTATTGAAGTAAAGAGATAAGCAAGTTTAAATATTATTCAAATTAAAAGGTTTACGCCTTAAATCTAACAACCACAACATTCCATAACGGTTTTTGTCATAATGTCAATAAAGACTATTTTATTTATCGGATCCTTCGCCCTATAGCATACTTATTTCCATTGCTCGATAGATTGTTAAACTCTCAATATAAAACGGCACTCAACCTCAACGCTATAAGGATAGATTCACGTAAGCGAGATGCGGCGCAAAATATTGAAGGTAGATGCGTAAAAAGATAATCAGTAATACGTAGGTGGTTAATCAAGGTTTTAAAAGATAATGTCGATGAAGATTAGGTTTTATTACATCTAGGTTTTATATTAATAATAATTTGATGTCATTTTCAGACCGTCCAAATCAAAGGTTCGATAGGCGAGAAATCAAAGTTCAGTAGATAATTTTAATGTACGTAAACAAGGCACGAACTTACAGCCTTACTTATTAGATCTTCGTTTACAAGTCAACGCCAACATGGTATCATAGTTTCTAACGTCCAACAGGACTCGAACCACTACGTTTTCATTAATAAGATGCCGTAGCAACCTAAGCAGCGGAAGAAATTAGAGCAAGTAGCTAAACGTTTCATTGATTTATGTTTGAAAAGTTCCGTAAACGAAAATAGTAAAGTACTAGATAATTAGGAGTCACTTTTAATAGTTGGAGTAAAAGGCTAGAATAGTAAGGTAATAGATAGTTAAGAGACACTTTTAGTATTTTGAGAATAAAAGCTAGCTTACTGAATATATTTCATTTATATACAACAAATTTCACTATTCATAATAAGAATGGAGCAATAAACATCTAACACATTTGGCACTTCTGATTAATTAAAATTTGGTTGTCTACTTTAGCTTTTATTTAATTAGTTTATAGAATTTTGTCAGAACTTATTTATTTTAACGGAATTCAATGTTAGACCTTTGCACAGGACGTTACAAAATAATATTGCTGTCAATATTGAAAAATAAAGCTATTTGATTACTTATTTTTGGTACGGAAATAAATCGCTATTTATTGTCCTACTTAATGACCGCATTGCTAAGGTGGGGAATCGGGGAAATACTTACGCTCATCATACAACTGGATACCCTGAAAGAAAAGGGGGAGCCTGCCTAATTCTTCCCAACCCCGTAAGCTAATTTAACCACCCATCAATTGTTTCAGCAAAGCAAACCCCATTTACATTTAATCGTGTATATGTGTGAGTACCTATGGTGTCTCCCTAGTCACAGCTATTTCCTACTTCTATCCTCCCTAACTCCGGAAACCCAGACTGTTTCAAATCACTCGGTAACTTGACACAGTTAGCTTTCAGACTTTCTGGCCGGCCAGAGTGTGTAGCCTAGGATGTGTATGCGCGGGTGGTTTTACGGGTTCGGTAACCACCCGCAAGGTAAGAATATACGAAATATAATACATAAATATGTTATGGGTGCAAAGTGCCAGAGGGCTAGAATCGTCTGTCACTCAGGGTAAGCAGGGGGAAAATTGCTACACCACGAATGCTAACGGAAGAAGATCTAACACCGCATTCACAAGAAGCGTTCTAACCCAATCTCCATACAAGATAATTAATATCTAATTATCTCAATTCAAAATTAATATTATTATTTTATTTTTTTACTAAATTAAATTGGGAACGCCTCCGGTGAAGGGATTCTTTAAACCTTTCGACCCAAGCAGACTCAGATTCAGCCGTAGCATAGTAAGCAGAGCTAGATTTTGGGTTCCTTAGTCCATTAATTTAAACTTCTTAAGGCTCCCAAGTGAATTCGCTCTAAATTCACACGTTTGTGTACTGAAACTCAATTACCACTAGCTAGTGGAATTAAGTTAAAGTAATAAGTAGAATTAAATTCGAACAAAACTCTGAAAGCTATGACGCAAGCATGATACGAATAACCTCGTGTGGCCTCACCGAGCCTTGGTTATTTGACAAAGGCTGGACACACGGACTATCCTTAGCATACCTTTGCCACCGAGAGTTCACTTTTGTACAAATTTATTTCCCATAAACGTAGTACTGTGGAGAAAAAGGATTAGTTCACATTTTATTTCGCGGAAGCTACCCTAATTACTAAGGCTGAAAACCCTATTTTTCGCGGAAAACTTCTAGCTAAATGTACGTAAGATTCGTTTCTAACCTTAACACTTTTACTTTCAAATCCACTCCCTAGCTTCGAGAGCAACTCTAAACCTGAAACTTTACACCAGAGCTGATAGTCTGGGACGCAATGCCCACAGGTGATGTTAGGTAACAAATCCAAAGCCACTCTCCTATTTTCGAATTTAAATGCAAACGAAACTCCCTAATGCTAATAAATTCGCTGAAAATAGCGAATTTCCCTACGAGCGTAACGGATGTATTTACTGTTCAATTCTCTAGTCTGGAATCGCCCCGCGCGTTTGGCCCTCGGCCTTTTTATACGATTTCACTCAGATTTAACCAGTCGACCTGACACGTGAAACAATAGTACGGGTTCATAAATAAGTATCATCCTTATTGGTTTTAGTCGGGTGGCGTGATCTTTTATTGGCGCCGCTCTGTCCGGGAAAAAAGTAACTTCTGCGCGAATACCCGCATCTACGAGCGGGTAGAAAAAGATTTTCGGTGCCGGCTCCGACCACTTGTTATTCTTTGGATATAAGTTCAATTTATTTAACTAACTCGTTATTTCTTAAATATTCCCCACCTTTCAGTCTTAATTATACGTTGAGAGTATGCTACACAGGGAGGTCCGTTACAAGTTTCCATGAAAAGTATTATTATTTATGTATATTTTTAATGGTAATTATATGCATGCATCATATTTATCTGTTTACATTTAAATATATGTATTTAAGTTTATCCATTTAATTTTATAGTTTAGTTTTTAATATTACAAGAGCCTCGCTGAAAATCAGCGCCTTTTGACTGTTGTTTATATAACAACATTCAAGAGGCATTACATTGAGCGAGGTACCTTTTGAAGTGTATGTTACTTGGGTAAGGTTACCTTGGGAAGTGTATGTTACTTTATTTCACGTATACCTAGATACACACATTAGTTTTAATTTCCTTATGTGGTTTTAAATCTGGCAATATAATTATTACCTAAAATAATGAAATTTAGTACGAAGCAAGGTAGCATCACATCATCATCATTCAGCCACAAGAAGTCCACTGCTGGACATAGGCCTCCTCCATGGATTTCCAAAAAGACCGGTTGGAAGCGGCCTGCATCCAGCGTCTTCCTGCCACTTGAATGACGTCATCTGTCCATCTTGTGGCTGGTCGTCCCACGCTGCGCTTGCCGATATGTGGTCTCCATTCGAGAACTTTTCGGCCCCATCGGCCATCAGTTCTGCGTGCTATGTGCCCCGCCCACTGCCACTTCAACTTACTAATCCGCTGGGCTATGTCGACGACTTTCGTTCGTCTACGGATCTCATCATTTCTGATTCGATCTCGTAGAGAAATTCCGAGCATAGCCCTTTCCATAGCTCGTTGCGTGACCTTGAGCCTTCTTATGAGGCCCATAGTGAGAGACCACGTTTCAGTGCCATAAGTCATCACTGGTAACACACACTGGTTGTATAATTTTGTCTTGAGCGATTGAGGTATATTAGACGAAAAGACTTTTCTAAGTTTCCCGAAAGCTGCCCAGCCGAGTTGGATTCGACGATTGACCTCTTTCACGAAGTTGGACCGGCCTAGTTGGATTGTTTGTCCTAAGTAGACGTATTCGTCTACAACTTCGAGAGTCGTGTTCCCCAATGTTATTGGGGTGGGCACAACACGAGCGTTCGACATGACCTTCGTTTTGTCCATGTTCATTTTAAGGCCCACACGTTGGGAAACTCGACTGAGGTCGTCGAGCATTATGCCGAGGTCTTCCATCGTTTCTGCCATGACTACTATATCGTCGGCAAATCGAAGGTGCGTGATGTACTCGCCATTGATATTGATGCCGCGTCCCTGCCATTCCAGAAGCTTGAAGGCATCTTCCAGTGCGTTCGTGAACAGTTTCGGAGAGATAACGTCTCCCTGTCTCACGCCTCTTCTCAATGGAATTGCCTCCGAATTCTGCTCCTGTACTCGGACCGACATGGTGGCGCTGTTGTACAAGCACTTCAGCACCTCGATATACCGATAGTCAATACGGCAACGCTGGAGAGACTCGAGCACTGCCCATGTCTCGATCGAATCGAAGGCTTTCTCATAGTCCACAAATGCTAAGCAGAATGGCAAATTATACTCCTCAGTCTTCTGTATAATTTGCCGCAGCGTGTGGATGTGGTCTATGGTACTAAAGCCCTTTCGGAAACCGGCTTGTTCGGGAGGCTGGAAGTCATCAAACCTGCGTTCGAGACGATTCGTGAGGACCCTCGAAAACAGCTTATAAACATGGCTCAGAAGCGAGATGGGTCTGTAGTTCTTCAATAGAGAGTTATCCCCTTTCTTGAAGAACAGCGTCACCACGCTTCTGTTCCATGCTTCTGGCGTTTTTCCTTCGAGCACGACGGAATTGAAGAGCTTCTGAAGGACTTTAAGTACTGGTGTTCCACCCGCTTTCAGGAGCTCTGATGTGATTCCGTCCTCTCCTGGTGCCTTGTTATTCTTGAGCTGTTTCAGGGCCATCCTAATCTCGTACAGGCTGATGTCCGGGATGTCTTCGGTATAATGTCGGGTCAGTTTGGCTCTCGGATCTTTGTTCAAACTGCTGACAGGTTTTGCGACTGAGGTGTATAGCTGTCCGTAGAAACTCTCAATCTCCCTCAGCACCTCTGATTTGGTCGACGCTATACTGCCGTCCTCTCTCTTCAGCTTCGTCAGCTGGCTTTGCCCAATAGACAAGTCTTTTGCGAACACTTTGGAGCCCTTGTTTCGCTCTATAGTCTCTTTAATACGTTCGGTATTAAAGGACCGAATATCGTGCCGCATAGACTTTGAGATATGTCTATTGAGCTGCCTATATGACTTAGCATCCTCGGAGGACTGCAGTTGCAACGCGCGACGTTTAGCCATGAGGTCGAGAGTATAGTTTGAGAACTTTTGTGGTCTACTCGTACGGTTGGGTCTATAGAACCTCGAGCCCACTGTACGGACAGTTTCTACAAACCTGTTATTGATCTCGTCCACCGATGCGGCGCTCTCCAGGCACTCAAAGCGATTTGACAATTCGAGTTGAAAGTTCTCGGGGTTCTGGATATGGGCACGAGTAGGTCGGAGCGTGGACTTCATGAGACGAGACCTCTCAACTTTGACATTGATATTCAATGTGCCTCTTACTATTCGGTGATCGCTTCCGGTTTTCACCATGTTGATCACAGAGACGTCATTGAATATTTGTCTCTTGGAGGTCAGGATGAAGTCTATCTCGTTTCTCGTGGAACCATCGGGACTCAACCAGGTCCATTTCCTGTGAGGTGGCTTCTGAAAGAAAGAGTTCATCATAAAGAGTCCCTCTTTCTCCAGGAAGTCTGCCAACCTTTGTCCTCTCGGGTTCCGTTGCCCATAACCAAATTGCCCCACTCTCATCTCACCCTCGCTTCTTGTGCCCAGCTTCGCATTGAAGTCCCCCATAACCACATTAAAATAGGTCTCCGAGGTATGTATGGCCCTACTAATGTCCTCATACATCGCCTCTACCTCCTCATCGGAGTGTGACGAGGTCGGTGCGTATACCTGAATGACCTTCAGCGAATATCTCTTAGATATTCTGAGTATTAGGTACACCACCCTGCTCGACACACTGTTGATGGCCAAAATGTTATTTACGAGGGACTTGTGGACGAGAAACCCGACACCACCCTGGGACTGTTGCTCGCCCTCCCGGTAGTAGAGCAGGTTACCGGATTTCAGGGTTATCGTGTCCTCGCCCTCTCGACGGACTTCCGATAACCCTAGGATATCCCAGTGTAACCTACCCATTTCCTCTTCCAGCTCAATTAGCTTTTCGTCTGTCCTCAATGTGCGAATGTTGTGTGTTACCAGGGCCAGTCGTTTTCGTTTTTGGGGGTGGTAGCCAGATCTCTGCCGGAGATTCTTAGCACCCCTTGCTCCGCCGTTACCGTGGCCGCTACCGTAGCCAGGAATAGCGGAGCCGCCGGGGACTGGGGGCCTGGTTTTTTGGTGTATTGCCATGAGGGTATTTGCCTTACTCGCCACGCTTGGCATGCGGGTTGGCGAGCGCAGTATATCGTATTTTCGCAGAAGGCGCTGCTGCCCACCTTCTGGTAATGTCCCTTAGCCGGTTTTTACGGCACCCGCGGGAAGAGATGGGGGGGTACTATTCTAAAGCTGGCACCCCACGGCGTCGCATCGTAGTAGTCGGCGCGGCGGCGTACATCGGCGTAGCATCACAAGTAAAGAATAAAATCGGATATTGTTAATTTGATCATTACCACTGGAGGCCATCGTACATTCGTACGAATGGCCTCAGTCTGGTTGTATTTCCATGTTTGTGATGACCTTGCCTGGTAACCATAACACAGGGTAACCAGGGCAAGTGATTGGGTGGCGTGGTTATTGCAGTTATTGCACTCGAGGAAACCGAGGAGGCGATAAGACCGCCAATTGTATACCACTACATAGATATAAGAAACCATTTGTAATATCTTTCACCTGTTTGTGCAATAAAGTGTTCTCTATCTCTATCTATCTATCTACGTTTTTACGTTTGGAAACATGCTTTTGCAGTCGGCCTAGCCCACAGGAAAGACGAGTCAATACGTGCGGAGCCAACCAAGCCGCGGGTCTCCTCGCGATGTTTTTTTCTTTTCTTCAAAGTTGGCGTGTGGTATTGCTACTATATACTAAGCTGTCAGGATGGTATAGGTGCAAGCCTACTCCATCTAAAAGATACAATGTCCCACTGCAACGTCCGACTGATGCCTTAACCCATCTAGTGTGAGTGAAGGTGCTACTGGACGCTGTATAAATCATCTCATTGCGTAGATGCAAGGGCCTAAGTTTTTTTTTTGCGGTTGAGTTGCAGGTTGTTGTTGCATAGTAAAGTTTATAGTGTTTGAGAGAAAGGTTTACGATAAACGA
Organism: Yponomeuta evonymella; assembly: GCA_963969515.1. Lineage (NCBI taxonomy): Eukaryota > Metazoa > Arthropoda > Insecta > Lepidoptera > Yponomeutidae > Yponomeuta > Yponomeuta evonymella. The sequence continues at coordinate 4,117,397 of OZ018370.1, read as the reverse complement.
ATTTTAAAAGGTGCCTTGCTCGAAATGTACTTTCCAATGTAAGACCTTTAGATCGAGTCAGCTAAAGTGAATTACTGTCCATTTAGGTTACCAACTTCCAGACCTTGTGTAATTACTTACAAATTCCTCCTAGCTCCCTTGAGGCGGGATTAATGTTCAGAAGGAAAGTTTTGTTTAGACTACGCTCTTAATATACATACTATAGATTACTGTAAAGAAACTAACATCCTAACAGTAAAGTTGCAAGTCAACACATTTATGAAAGCATTACTATGCACGTTAGAAAAATATGTGAGTGGTTGACCAAAAAGGTACCTAGAGGGATGAGAAATCGTTATTTTTTTTATTTGAATTTTTTAATCTGTGGTTCTTTGGCTTTGTTTTGGTCTAACCAGAATATTTTTAGGTGCCGTAAGATAAGATAAGATAAGAATATTCTTTATTGTACCAGGAAAAACACAAAAATGAAATGTTTACAAAAATGCAGTAGTTATTTTTTTATGATTTCTTGTGAGCCGAGGCAGTTTTGGAAAAATTACACCTTACACACAGCGTACGCGTTTTGTGATCGAAACCTGTTTATACACGAAACTTCAAACGCGATTTTCTCGAATTTCCCTTGAGGTCCCGTTTTGGTCAGCCACTCACAAAATTAAAGACTGAAAATATTGGTAGCAAATAAAAATAAAGGTAGGTACTAGGAATAAACATAAATTGTCATTTCCACGATTAACCCCCAGTTTCTCGTACACTAACACGCTGTTAAACTACTGCTAACAGCTGTCAATTGACCAAAGTGCATACAAAAAAAACCACTAGCAGCTTTATTACGATTACGCTTTGCGTCTGTTTGTTTGTCAATTTCGGAGGTAAGTTTAGTTACAATTTATAATCATAAACTGACCGATTTAGGTTCAGGTCCCTTTTACATTGTGTGTAGTAGCATCTTAGGTGACATATAGTATATCAAATTCGGGCACCTATTTATTAAGAAATGAGTCTAATTAATTGGCCTATTTTGAAACAGGTCTGTTTAATTTTAAGTGTACTCATCTGTATTGTGTACTATTTAAAAGAAAGTCTGTTTAACAATTTTAAGTTTGGTTTTCAATAGACTTATTGATTAATAGTGCAATTCATTACTTTTTTCAGTGTTTAATGTTTCCTACTGAGTCGTCAATAACAAAAGCTAAAAATGAAAAGAAGTGCTTTAATTCTTCAAATGGTGGAAGAGAGACAGCAAAATGAGGTATTTATGGATACTTTTTTATTTATGCTTCGTTTTTCATTAATACCTAGGTACTATAATTATTTGTAAAAGAGTTTATATTTGTTTTCTATATTCTCTATTGTACTTGTTTGCAGAATCCTAACGAGGCTTTGGATATCGACAAAGAAAACATACCATCTAGCCCTTCAATTATCGAAAATACACCTCCACGTCTGGGCCAGGAACATTCCATAATACAAATGCCAAGCAAAAAACAAAACCTTTAAATTCATCATCAACCCATTATGTCCCCACCGAGGGGCACGGGTCTCTTCCCTGAGGAAGGTATAGGCCATACTCCACCACGGGGGCCAAGTCCGGATTGGTGGAGGCTTGTAGACTAGTGGCTCGTCTACTGTCAGAAGTTGTCAAGCCGCCCAAAGGCCTCTGACTTGGCTTAACGACTGCCATCTATCGACGGCAGCCGGCACCAACAGCTTAACGTGCCTTGCGAAGCACGGAACCGCTCGGAAAAATGCCACTAGCGTTAGGCATAGACGGCGACCCATCCATGCACTGAACACGCCCTGTGTTGCTTAACCTTCGTGATCGTTTTAAGATCACTCAGGCAGCCGGGGCTACGAGCGAAAAACAAAACCTTTAAATGTAGTAATTAATTTTAATGTAAGTCATGGGAAGTCATTTTAATGTTAGTTTAATCTTATGATGAAATGTTAAATTATTCATGTTTCAGGACCCTGAAAAAGCTTGTCAAGAAATAAATACAGAATCAAAAGTTACTGAAAAAACGTCGGAAAGTACATCTACTGTCCGACCACGTTCAAGAAGTTCCAGTACGAGCAGTTCATCTTCATCCTCAAGTAGTAGCAGTACTTCATCATCTTCAAGTACTTCTGTTACAAATGAATGTCAAAATACAGTTATTCCGGGCCCAAGTACCAGCAATACTACTGAAGATCTCTTAAATATAATTTCCTAACTCAACCTCAATAAGATTAAATTGTATTTCATTTATTGCACAAGGTGCTCCTTCATACACACATACACACACGCACACACACATACTCACACATACACTCACTCAACATGCATACGCTCATTAAATACGCATGCATCTTATGTTTCCATTAATTTAGTGTTTTAAAATTTATATTGTCTATAATAACACTGTCGGTTATAATTTCCTGTTAAACTTAAGAACTTTAAAAAATGTACATACAATTGAGAAACAATGCATCATAAGTTTAGTGAGGGCCTGGAGATCTGTCACACAGGATCTTTCCTAGTATGGACTCCAGCCTCTCACATGGGAATTAGTCCTGATTACTCAAATTGTACCTACTATATGTTTTGATACCTCTGTGAGAAGGAAATAAACGAAATTACTTACTTAAAAAAAAAAAAAAAATCTAAGACCCCAAACAGGTAACCAACGTTCATACGTTCAATCACCAATACACCCAAATGAAAGTGATGTGGATCTAAGTGACTCAGATCCAACATACCATGCTGTAAATTCCAATCAAAGACGCAAACGTGTTTCCAGTACTAGCTCTTTATCTTCTGATTCTTCGGGTCAACCGGAACCCTCAAAAAGTAGAAAGCGTAAAAGAAACCCTGGTAACTGGAAACAGAATCAAACAAAAATGTCACGAAACTCCGGAAAAAGTTACAGGTATTTGTCCAAATCAAAAAAAAATAATTCCAGCTAAGCATGTGAAAGGAACATGTACGAGCAAGTGTAGACTTAAATGTTTTGATAACATAAAAGAGGATGAGAGGTCTAATCTATTTCAAAGCCTATTGGGGATTGTCAAATTTGGAACTGCAGCGTGCTTTTATTAGATCTCGCATGATGGAAGTGCAACCTAGGTACAGGTACTCAAATGCTCAAAACCCCCGCCTTACAAACAACGCCTTTTATTTAACAGTAAGTGGCAAAAAGATCCGTGTTTGCAAATTGTTTTTCATAAACACTTTAGACATAACGGACAGACAGCTAAGAACTGTTAAAAGTAAAACCAACAGCCATGGTATGGTAGAGCCTGAGGGTAGAGGAAAGTATGACAACAAAAAAAGGGTAGACCCTGAACTGCTCCAAAGCATCAGGAACCATATAGAGTCGATACCGAGGATAGAATCTCATTATTTAAGAGCGACTACAAGTAGAGAGTACATATCTGACAGCAAAACTATAAGGGACCTCTGCTGATATTATCTGGTATTAAAATAATGTTACCGGAGTCGATTATGTTCACGTTCTTGAGCAATAACTTAAAAAAACTCCGTTAAATAACTCAAAACGTGTTTTGAAAGGAACAAATGTGGAGTTTGTTTGCCCGCTTCTTCACCGCATAATTTATTAATTCCGAAACTAGCCGTGGCACGATTAGCCAGAGGTCGCGGGTTCAAGTCCCAGCATGGGTGGAATTATTCGCCTCTAAATAGGTTTTTAACATTTTGTTTTTGTAATAATAAAAAATCCCAAAGTTTTTAGTGGTTCGTTACTTCGTATCGAAGAGTAAGGGAGCTCCCATTTTCGGTGATATTTAGGTATTTATTTATTATTTTTTTACTTATTTCTATTTTCACAAGAGACAGGCACAGTTTTACAAATATTTTATATGATGATGTTTTATACGATATTTTATTTAGGTTTAGTTTTAAGCAATCAGCTTTAATTTAGGTGAGTGATGAAAATCAGCGCCGTTAGAGAGTGTGAAACCCACGCCGTTCTGACGGCACACAACTACACAATAATAGCAGGCTGATCTCATTCGTCACTGTTTTTTATATACTTATAGAAAGTGCCAATAAGACTATGAATTGTTACCTCGCTAAGATTAGCTTGTTGTATGTTATCAACTACATATTAATAGCAGGCTGATCTCATTGGTCACTGTTTTTTATATACTTATAGGAAGTGCCAATGGGACTATAAATTGTTACCTCGCTAAGATTAGCTTGTTAAAATGTATGTTAATTTACTCTGTCATTCAACCCCTTTATTGTTGGTGGCAATAAATATTTTTTTTATTTTTTTTTACAAATAGGTACCTACCATGGAAAAATTCATAATGAAAAGATTTACATTGCCAAGATTAACATTTAAGGTTTAGCCGTTAGTGGTAAGTAACACACAATTCAACTCATGTTTATGATTAATCAATTAAGTTACATTTTTAGCAAACATTTTTAAGATATTGTAACAAAAAGTGTGATTGCGCGTTTCATGCATATAGCAATATAGCAATAAAATTAATAACAAAAAAAGATAATGCAGGTAAAGTAAAGTACTCCAACCCTAGTTAGTTACAATGGGGATAATATGTAAATAAATCATAATAAATAACTTCTACACAACACAAGCACTTGTCCTAGTCCCGAACTAGGATACCTCGTGCTGTGGTTACCAGGCAAGGACATCATAAACATGGAAATATACGCGGATTCTGTTTTATTTTTTATCGAAACAAATTAGCAAGACTACATTTCAGATACTAAATTGCTCATTTAATTTATATGTCTTGTTGACTAGCCAAATCATATAAAAAACCGGCCAAGTGCGTGTCGGACTCGCGCAAAAAGGGTTTCGTACAAAAATTTCTATACAATCTTATCCATTATCTGTACAACATTTGAATTTTTCATGCGTCTACCTAGTCGCTGCCGTTATTAATATCGTGCAAAATCGGCAAAAAAATCACGTTTGTTGCGTGAGAGCCCCACTTAAATATTTATTTTGTTAGTATTTTTTGTTACAGCGGCAACAGAAATACATCATCTGTGAAAATTTCAACTGTCTAGCTATCGCGGTTCATGAGATACAGCCTGGTGATAGACATACAGACAGTGGAGTCTTAGTAATACCGTTTGGGTACGGAACCCTAAAAACAACACATTCACTCATTCTTAACATATTATCTTGCATCTTTTTCGCCTTAATAGTTCATAATTCATATAATAGTGTTAGAACTGGCGCCACAAATGAGATCCTTCAGTAATGTCCTCAAATCTACTGCAATACGAATTATTATATCGTATATAAGTCCACTCGTCGTTCTGTTTTTTTACTAGATTTATTCGGCGCGTCTATTAAGTAAACGGTAAATTGAATTCAAGAGAGCTGGGGAGAGCCGTTTTCGTCCACTTTTACGTCCCAGCGACGAAGTATTGTCTTTACTAAGCGGCTGAATAATGAATGGCTAATATCTAGTATTCTGTGCCGGATAAAAGGGTCTTGATAAATACAAAGAACATTGAAGCGATGCGGATTAGTCAAGAACGTTGGGATTAGTCGGATCTGTCTACGTCGTCATAGAAATTTTATTGTATTTTTATTCTTCATCACTGTATTTCATAAACTTGTATGGAATCAGGCGGAAATCCGTTGTCGGTGGTGGTGTGTTTGTTTCTTGATTCTGCTTGAAAAAGTGGGAGGGAGGGCGGTGCATTAACTAACCGCATGGCGCTTGTGGGATTTTGGCGGAATTTAGCGAAGTAATTTTCACATTTTAATGCTTTCATAATTTTTGTTTCGTAAGCACCACACATTATTAACTTAACTCTGGAATTACTTATTTAAATTTTTATCGTAAGAGTCCGACCAGGTTTCGCTCTTATTCGAATGGCGAGTAGAGAGAGCCGTGGCTAATATTTTGTTCTTTTGTCGTTTTCTCTGCACTACATTTTGATATTGTTAAAACTTGTTAAAGAAAACCGGCCAAGTGCGAGTCGGACTCGCGCACGAAGGGTTCTGTACCATTATCTATACAACATTTGAATATTTCAAGTGTCTACCTGTTGCCGTTATTAATATCGAGCAAAAAGCGGCAAAAAATCACGTATGTTGTATGGGAGCCCCTCCCCCTGTTTTTAATATTTGTTGTTATAACGGCAACAGAAATACATCACGAACGAAATACATCATCTGTGAAAGTTTCAAGTGTCCAACTAACACTTCATGAGATACAGCCCGGTGACAGACGGACGTACAGCGGAGTCTTAGGAATAGAGTTCCTTACCCTTTGGATACGGAACCCTAAAAATATAGCAAGTCGGCGGCGTATATGCACTTCCGTATTCAAAACGGACCCCAAGGGGAGACGAGGTTGGTACCCCTTTCTAGAGCCCTATACAACTGAAATATCGTGCATGGTGTCCCCTTGAAGCGCAAATTAGGTACGTCTTTTCATATACCGTATAAGTTTAAGCATTTAAAATTCCGCTAAGGAATGATGAATAAGGCACGTTCTCTTTTCATGTTTGACTGCCTCGTCGATCAAGCGCTTGACGGCTAAAACAGAGGTCATGGGTTCGATTCCCGCTGGAGTCCTTACTGGATTTGTACAAATGTCACGCTGATTTCCATGTTTATTTTTCCTGAACGGGGGATTGTGTTATATTCTTTTTGTTGCACTAACCCGTTCTGAGGACAATTTTAAAAGAGGTAAAAGGTTTGTAAAGAGGTTCGAAATTTCGCCGATGCCTGCACTTGCCCATTAGCTCAGTTGGGAGAGCGCTGGCACGGTTAGCCATAGGTTGCGGGTTTAAGTCCGGGTGGAATTTTTAGCCTCTAAATAGCACTGTAACAGATTTCAATAATTTGCTAGTTCTTCAGTTTCTAGTAGTTTCAGTAGCTAGTTCCATGCTATGTACGCTAGTGTGGAGCTTCAGAACTATTTATAACTCGTTTGATTGCAAAACTTTAAAGGTAGTCTCTATGGCGGAGCGTAATCGAACTTTACAGATAAATGGAAGGGCCTGGTTTGTGATTGGTTTTTGTAGTAGAATTTAGGTATTATAGGTTTAAGCTCGCTATATAATTTCAACGGTTTCCGCTCTCATTCAGAGTACCTGAGCGACACAGCCTTCCTCGTTTACTTTTTGTAATACAATTAAATTTATGACGTGTAGCGTCATCTATTGTTGAGTTTTCGAACTATCAAAAAAAAATTCATAGAAATTTCATCTGCCATTTCACTGTCAATATGTTTTAAACTCTTTAATTAAATTTAAAAAAAAACCGCCAAGTCTGTGCTGGGCCACGTGCAGTTCCGTAGAAAGAGGGGTTTTTTTTTATCTGCTTTATAGAGCTAACAGCTCAACATAATTTTCAATGGATTTTGTAGGAAGTTTTCCTTTTATAAGTTGGTCGGCTATTACTCGTTTACTTGTAAAGCTTAATTAGCCGTGATAGTTTTCCTTGTAAGTTCATTGTCGTAAAATGGTCTGTCTACACCCACAATATTTTTAAACGACCAACCTTTACGGTACCTCATACTATGGCGTAGGCTAGAAAAAATTGTATCCTTAATTGAAGGTGTAGGAGATCTACCCTAAAACTAATTATTTACGAAATTTCATTCTGTTTTGTTGGAGTAATAAATATGTATATGTGTGCCAAATATCAGTTCTCCAGAACTTGTAGTCTCTGAGCTAAGCCGCGGACAGACAGACAGACAGATGGACGGACTAACTATAAGGGTTCCTTGTCGACTACGAAACCCTAAAAATAAATAAAATGTAACCGTGAAAAAAACGAAAAAAAATCGCCATGTTAGTCGTCCTGCCCTGGCTCGATGGAGTCCAAAGTTTTAAGTCATGCCAAAGGATAGCGATGGCGCGGCGCTACCGGGAATGCCAGCCGTAATATTTCGTTCCACTCAGCTTTTGTCCAGGTGTAAACAAAAAAAATCATCATCATCATTCAGCCACAAGAGGGCCACTGCTGGACATAGGCCTCCTCCATGGATTTCCAAAAAGACCAGTTGGAAGCGGCCTGCATCCAGCGCCTTCCTGCCACTTGGATGAGGTCATCTGTCCATCTTGTGGCTGGTCTCCTACGCTGTGCGCTTGCCGATATGTGGTCTCCATTCGAGAAACAAAACAAAATATACCCATACAAAATCCAAACCCACCGCGATCGCAGTTGGCAGCACAGCTGGAATACCATGATCTTTTGAAATGGAGTAAATAAAACTTCTATCCCCGAAGAAAGAGAAAAGTTTTTGAATATTCGGGAAAATTTTTGACTATTCGGGAAAATTTTTGACTATTCGGGAAAAACGGCAAAAGTTGTTGATAGTGGACAGCAGATGACCATTGCTGGTATGAAATTTTGACTGACTTAAAGAAAAAATTAAAAAAATAGTGTGGACTAACCACATGAGATGTAAATTTTTTTATTCATGTAAAGCGAAAGAAAATATAAAAAAAACGGGACAAGTGCCAGTCGGAATCGCCCACCGAGGGTTCCGTACAAATTTGTAGGTACTTAAATATAGTTTAGGAATCGAGTATTTTCCGAGCTTTTCCGAAACTTCAAAGGTAATTTTTTTATGATTTAATTACATAATTGTAATTTAAGATTTTTCCCTATACTTGTAGTATAAGACGATATTACTTGCCAAATTTCGTAGTTCTATGTCAACGGAAAGTACCCTATAAATTTTGATATTTCGACACTCAAGGCAAAGTGTCGAAATATACATTTTTTGCGGCATAAACAGCTGTATCTTTTTCACGTTAACTTTTTTTTATGTAGCCTATATACGTCCCACTGCAGGGCACAGGCCTTCTCTCAGAGAGAGAGAGTACGGGCTTAATCACCACGCGTATCCACAGCGGATTGGCAATTTCAAGCGCTGAGGTATGTGAACACTGCAGCCACTCTGGTTTCCTCACGATGTTTTTCCCTAACCGTTAGCGAGTGGTAATGCTACTATGACTTCACAAATGTACGTAACTTAGAAAACAAAGTCATTGGTACATGCTGGGATTCGAACTCACGACCTCCCGAATGAGAAGCCGGCGTTCTACCGATCCGCTACCACCGCTTATAACGTTAACTTAGAAGTTGGTTTTTTTCACAGCTATATGGCTTTAATTTCAACTCGATACCTCCCACGCGTACCCGAGATAAAAGGTCTTGACAGACAGACCGACGTACGGAGGACAACAAAGTGATCCTGTAAGGGTTCCGTTTTTTTCCTTTTGAGGTACGGAACCCTAAAAAGTACCCGAACTCGGCGTGCGTACGCAGCAAGAATTTTTTCAGGATCGTGGCAAGTGCGAAACCTCTGCCTACCCCTCCGGGATACAGGCGTCAGGGTATAATGGTATATAGCTTATCGAATCTTCGTATTAAAATACAAAATTCAGACTGTATCTGAATGAATAGACTGATACACAAGGAGCCCTTTATTAGGGATTATTTTGGGAGCTCATAAATATAAATTAAAATTTGTTGCTAATACCTGCGTAGGCACATTGGATTTTATATATACATATTTGGCGGGATATTAACGCAATTCTGAACGAAATAATGTTTACCGAGAATGTTCAACGTAAATGAAAACGAAAGCATTGGCAGCGCGGTCGTTAGAACACTTGCATTCAGAAGGTAGTGGGTCTGAATCCCGGGCCATGACTTTGTTTTGTAAGTAATGCACATTTGTGAATTTTTAGGAGCAATAACACTCGCTAATCGTGAAGGAAAACATCGTGAGGAAACCTGAGTGCTTGAGGTGTTCGCATACCTCAGCGCCTGAATTTGTCAATTTGCAGTGGGCAAGCCCAAACTGTCTCTCTAAGAGAAGACCTGCGCCCCGCAGTGGGATTTATATATGATGCATAAAAAAAAGAAATATAATACAATAGTATCTACAACTAGTTGATAATAAAAATACATCATCATCATCATCATCGGCCATTTGACGCCCACTGCAGGACATACGCCTCCCTCATGGTTAACTAAGCTTCCCGGTCTTGTGCCGCCCGCATCCAGCGAAGTTGAAGTGGCAGGTTTGTTGTATGGGAGCCCTTCTTAAATAATAGGGGTTAAAGTATGAAATTGCCGTTTTATTGCAATAGGTTCTTTGAATTGACATAGAATCTTCATGGTTTGAGGTTTTCGAATGAAACTTTTTTCAAATGGTTTCTATGATGTTCTTTTTTTAAAAAATGTGAAACATTTGAATATCGACTTTCAATTGTTTTTGTTATTCAATTTAGACAAGAAAAATGGATACTGCGAAAATTCGAGTGATTTTTGAATACGAGTTCCGACGCGGAACTAACGCGGCAGAAACAGCCCGCAATATCAATGCTGCGTTTGGAGAGGGGTCTACTAATGAACGCACCGTGCGATTTTGGTTTAAACGCTTTCGTGATGGAAATTTCGACTTAAAGAACGAGCCACGAGGAAGACCGCCCACACAGATGAATAACGATGAATTAAGAGAGATAGTGGAAGCCGACCCTAGTCAAACTACCCAGGAATTAGCGGCATGGTTTAACGTTACCTTACCCACAATATTGACTCACTTGCGTCAAATCAATAAAATAAAAAAATACGAAAAATGGGTGCCTCATGATTTGATTGATCTGCTGCACAACGCGAGACCTCACACAGCACGAGAAACCATTTTGACCCTTCAGGAACTGCAGTTAGAAACCATTCGTCATCCTCCGTATTCACCAGACCTTGCTCCAACGGACTACCATTTTTTTCGTGATTTGGACAATTATCTACGTGACAAGAAGTTTTCTTCCCAGGAGGCAGTACAAAATGCTTTCACACAGTTTGTGCAGTCTAGATCGTCGGAGTTCTATCGCAAAGGCATTAATGACCTTCCCATTAGATGGCAGCAATGTATAGATAATAATGGCAACTATTTTGATTAAATAAAGTTTGTTAAAAATTTAAAAAACAAACAATTTAGATTTTCAGTACAAATCGGAAATTTCATACTTTAACCCCTAATATTTATTTTATCCTGTTTGTAGTATTTTTGTTATAGCGGCAACAGAAATACATCAGCTGTGAAAATTTCAACTGTCTAACTATCGCGGTTCATGAGATATAGCCTGGTGACAAACGGACGGTATTGCTATTGTTTCATTGGAAACTACGAAATAGAGACAAGTAACAACTATTGTCATGCCACAATCATCAATTAATAATATACACTGACTTCTTCTATTTTTGTGATCAAGTGACTTGACTTTGTGACTTTCATATGACCTTCTAACGTTCGCTTCACACGTGAATGAAAGAAGGAAATAAAAACCAACAATATGTTCCGATGCTCCCGGTACGTGTCCCGGTAGGTACTCTGTAAAAAAAACATAACTTCTTCTACGTTTGCACAGATTAGGATTCTGTTTTGTTTTGTTTCTCTGTCGCCGTTTCAGGTAATTTTACCCGGCTCCGGGTTATTTTGGCTTTGTTCCATGTAGTTTTTTTTTATTAACTTTGCATGTTAATAAAAAATAGATAACACCTGTACGTTCTTTAATCATAGAACTGTAAAAAAATGTATAAAAAAACACCAGTAACTTTTTCAACTTTTGCCATTTTTATTCTCGTTTTATGCCATGAGATTCTGGTGGACCTATAATTAGTATAGCCTTTCCGTCTGTCAGAAGTTTTATTTTGGAAGCGGAAGCGAAACGATATCCATGGGAGGTAGAAGTAATACGGGAAATAGTGTGGCAATAAACCCTCCCGCAATAAATCTGAACCCACCTATCAGAACAATGACCTCCGGACGCACGCACGCACGCACGCACTGCTTTGGCTGGCTACTAATGGTTCTCATAGATTCGAGTTTGTGTCGAGATATTTTTGGAAAGTGCCTTTAAAAAAAGAAACCAGTTTATTCGATAGCTATTGTTAAGGCACGTTCATTTTGTTAAGGCTTTCATACCACTGAACCAAGTTGATGGTATTCGATAAACAAATGAGATCTTACTTGGTAGAAGAGCTGGTACTCGGTATCAGTCAGCCGCAGTGCCGCTTCCTCAGGGTAGTGGAGGAGGCTCTTCAGCAGCGCCAGCTCGGAACAGCTGCTCTGGTCCGGCGTAGAGGTGCCTAGAACATTGTCCACATCATTATTTTCGAACTAAACCTTTCGTAAGCACTACACATTATTAGATCAATTCCGGATTCAGTAACTTAATTTTTTGTCGGAAGAGTCCGACCCGGTTTCGCTCTGATACACAGATATTCTACATAAGCAGCCTCTATACTTTCCACTGTAGGGCACAGGCCTTCAGGCTCTCAGGGAAAGAGTATGGGTTTAATCGCCACGAGTGCCCACCGCGAATTGGCGATTTCAAGCGCTGAGGTATGTGAATAGCTCAGACACTCAGGTTTCCTAATGAGGTTTTCCTTCACCGTTAGCGAGTGGTATTGCTCCAAACTTCACTATCACAAATGTACATAACTTAGATAACAAAGTGATAGGTACAGGCCTAATCGGGCACTGCACTGGGAATCGAACCTGGGTCTCTCGCTACCGAGTCCAATATTAGTACCCACTGGGCTACCACCGCTATTTCACAGATCTAACTCACGGTGAATAGAGACGGTGCTCGCATCCTGGGTTGCTCGTCTCTACTCACCACGATTAAGCTTTACGAACCAGAGCGAAACCTGGTCGGACTCTTCCAACAAAAAAATCAAGTAAGTGAATCCGGAATTAAGCTAATAATGTGTAGGGCCAATGAAATCATTATTATTAATTATTTACTGATCAAAATAAAGAGTACAAAACGTGGACCAGTCAACCCGCTGGTTCAAGAGGAGGAGGAGGTAAATGGTACTCATTAACAAAGCTATGACATTGCCTTACGTAACAGTGATCGTCCTTAAAGATTGGTTACCTATAGTTTTACATGCATTATGCATGAGCATTGGTATATTTAGGGTTATTTCCCACGCGCGGCTCGCCCTGAATTGCGATGGCTTCTTGCACCGAATCGATATTCTGAGGTTCGTACTAGACTTACTCTAGGGTGAGGCCCTCTAGACTCACCCTAAACTAGAATATCTATTAACCTTGATATAGGTAGAACCCATGGTACGTACATCATTTTAAAATGAGCGCAAATTCAAACTAGTTCCAAATTCTAACGTTTTTTACCGCCAACAACATGCCGCTTCGCTGCAAACTGCTATCTTTAATATTGTTTGAACTCAACTTTCCGCAACTTTCCGCGAGTTGTGTTCAAATGAATATCTGCGCCAAGAGAAGACTTTCTGTGCAGTTAAATGTATTGAGTGGATGTATGCTTATAAGGACTTTATTTATGAGAGGTGTCTTAAAGAGATGGAAAGCACGTACAGTCGTATTAATAACAAAATGATAGCTAGTGGTGGACTGTATGAAGACTTTGTGAATATTGATGGAGACACGGATTAGAAGATACTAATTTAATAAAAGTAAAGCACAAGTTATATTCAGTACTACAGACAGATTTTAGCAACCATCAAACAACTACTGACGTGACAACGTCAAGTACAAAAAATATAAACATATAAAAAGGTCACACTGCAGCCAGTCGCCAACATTTTAATATAAAGCACCACTGAGATCACACTTCAATGTCGTTCAAGGCTGCACTGGATTTTTACAAATAACCTCAGTCTGGGTGTATTTCTATATTTGTAATGTCCTTGCCGCGTAACCATAGCACAGGATATCCTATTTTGGGCGCAGGACGAGTGTTTGTGTTGTGTAGAAGTTATTATTGTTATAGATGCTGTTTGAACCAATATATACAGCAACTTGACAGCGTACTCAAGAGCGATATCGGAGGTAAGAACGCCTTGTAAATACGGCTCCGAATGCATAATTATTCTTAATATGGCCGGATAATAGTTATAAAGGCGCTAATACACGGTTGCGAACGACAGTCGTGCCATGCCAACTTAAGCCGTCGACGCGGATATTCGACGCTGACATGACGGCGACTGACGTCGACGCGTCGGCGACTGCCGTCGACGCGTCCACGACTACAGTTGGCACTGTTTTTCGCAACGTGCCATTTGTACAAATATACAGCGTCCCCCCGTAGGAATCAAACCCACGATATCCGGAATGGTAATCGGATGTGATACGCTAGACCAACGAGAAAGACGAGACGATTGAGACTGATGCCAGACGTAACAGACGCAAGGAAAGTAAAAATGAAAAGTCATCGGCATTCTTGGGGTGACTGAACTGTGTAGATTGTAAGAAAAGATGAGAATATTCTATATTGTACACCAGAGCACATGCGATAAAAATGCTAGTACACGAGATATTATATGCTTTGTTTCTAATGTGTCTTTTGTCTTTTAATATGGACCTGTAAGGGGTTCTGATCACGAGGTACAGCCCGCTAACTGACAAACAAGGATCTGGCGCATACCTTGCCAACACGCACTGGGCCAGCGTGGCTGGTCAAAGGTCCTCCTTTTAATAATAATCTTTGTCTAAAAGGGACGCCTTTGCCCTCTTAGTGGAAAGCCCATGCTATGGAGGTTACTTAAAAAAATTATGTAGTCCGCAACCTGAAAAAAAATGTTAGTAAAATAAATGTACCTTCATCATTTTTTTCAATTCCATGGCCAAACGCGGCACCGCTCGGCCCGGGCTTGGACCCGTCTGGCATCTCACCCGCACTGGCGCACCAAGTTCACGTAAACACACGCCGCGACACGCACATACGCACATTTACACTCGCGACAGTCGCGCCATCTGTTGCCCGTGCGCCGAAACTTCATGACGGTGGCGCCATCTCTCTTTTGTCCGCCGGAATTAATGTTTCACTTTTTATTATGTTTAAAGCTTTTTTATTGCTGCTAAAGCTCACTTTTGTTGTACGTGGCTGACGGCATATTTGGCTTTATTATCTGTGAACAAAGAGAGAATAAAATATTAGTATTCAAGGGTTCCGTATCCGAAAGGTGCAACAGGGGGCTCTATTTATTTGCCTATGATATATTTCTGCCTATCAAACCTATAATTATAGGCCTTATCTTTTGAGATAAGGTAAGATAAGATAAGATAAGAATATTCAATAGAAAAATAACAATAGAAAATTTCATACAATATGTATCATTATGGCAGATTGCCCAACAAATAATAAAAGATACGGGGAAAAAGATTTAAAAAAAAACATAGGGAAAGTGTTTTTAAAATTTTCTGGCTTTGTTTTATCGTAACAATAGTTAACAATAAGTACATCAAAGTTTTAAACTAAGTGCATTTCCTATAGTAAAGTAAATAAACCAGTTTAAGTGTCTCGTCATGGTTTAACGTTACCTTACCCACAATATTGACTCACTTGCGTCAAATCAATAAAATAAAAAAATACGAAAAATGGGTGCCTCATAATCACTCGAATTTTCGCAGTATCCATCTTTCTTGTCTAAATTGAATAACAAAAACAATTGAAAGTCGATATTCAAATGTTTCACAATTTTTAAAAATAGAACATCATAGAAACCATTTGAAAAAAGTTTCATTCGAAAACCTCAAACCATGAAGATTCTATGTCAATTCAAAGAACCTATTGCAATAAAACGGCAATTTCATACTTTAACCCCTATTATAAGGGTTCTGTTTTGAGTAAACCGGGTCCAAAAATATTATTGTGGTGCTTACAATAATTATTGTGAAGTTGTGAACTAAATACAAAAGCTAAACAAAACTGTAAAGGACACCTTAAATATTACGTACTTACCCTAAATTAATTGTGCTTAATTATATCATCATCACCATCAGCCATTTGACGCCCACTGCAGGACATAGGCCTCCTTCGTGGTTTTCTTAATTATATAATTTGTCATAATATTACTAAAAAAAAAAGTTTAATAGGTTTGAATTTTAATAGATAACTAACCTTAGCCTAACCTAGTTTGTTAATCTGTGGAATCCTATTATCGGCTTTTGAACATTGTTAGGTACTGCACTACACTTACGCTTCTATTGTTATTTAAGCTGTTATTTTCCCTAGTAAACTTAAAATAATAAGTAAGAGTCGGTTACCCGCTAAATCCCGTTGATTAAAAACGTAAGATTAGTTGAAAACAACATTGTACTCGGAAAAGAAAAACTAGAATTTGTAGAAGATACCGTTTTTCTAGGCATCACAATCGATTCAAAATTGCAATGGGGTCCTCATATTGTAAAACTAGCACACAGGCTTAGTTCTGCAGCATATCCAGTCAAAAGAATTAGAGAGCTCACTGACGTTGCAACTGCTAGGCTTGTTTATTTTAGTTACTTCCATAGTATTATGTCCTACGGCATACTACTGTGGGGTCGGGCAGCAGACATTGAGACGATCTTCATGTTACAGAAGAGTGCCATCCGATTTATTTACAAGTTAGGTAGTAGGGATTCGCTAAGAGATTTCTTCAAAGAAACCAACATCTTAACAGTTGCATGTCAATACATTTATGAAAATATTATGTACGTTAGAAAAAATATCAAAGACTTCGAAAATGTTGGTGGCCACCATAATGTTAATACTAGAAATAAACATAAATTGTCATTTCCACTATTTAGACTTGCAAAAGTTAACACATCCTTTATGGGGCACTGTATAAGGTTCTACAACAAAATTCCTCAAGATATATTAGAGTTACCTCCAACGCGATTTAAAAAATGTGTTAAGCACATTCTGTGCAAAAAGGCTTACTATAACATCAAGGATTATTTAGAAGACAAAGATGTTTGGCATTAAACAGTAGATTAATATTATTTAAAGGACGATTGTGACTAGTGTTCAACACATTCATGACTAATATTTTAAGTTGAAAACTCTGTTAATTAAGCTAAAACGTGTTTTGAAAAGAATAAATGTGGAGTTTCTTTGTTAGCTTCTTCTCCACATAATCCATTAATTGTGAAACTAACAACTTTGACGTTCATTAAGTAAACATTCTGTTTTTACAATGAATAAAAATATTTGAATTGAATTGAATTGAATTGAATCCGCCCAATCTGATTAAAGTTACCTGGTATGAAATTGCAAATGTGAGCTCTCAGAAGCACAAAGCAATCGAAAACTCAAACCCTGACTTTCCCTACCCCTCCGGGATACAGATGTGAGTTCATGTATGTCTTTTAAAAACCAATTTAGTCAGCTTTTCGGGAGTGTTTTCGGGAGTAGTTTTTTATGAATGACGCCGTATTTTTTTTGTAAACGACACTGTTTTTAGGGTTCCGTAATCAAATTGTGAGGGTAAATTACTAAGACTCCGCTGTCCGTCCGTCGTCCGTCCGTCCGTCCATCCGTCCGTCTATCACCAGGCTGTATCTCATGGACCGTGACAGTTAGACAGTTGAAATTTTCACAGATGATGCTATAACAACAAATATTAAAAACAGAACAAAAAAATATTTAAGCAATATCAACAAGCAACAACAAAAATCCATACAAAAAACGTGATTTTTGCCATATTTTGCTCGATATTAATAACGGCAACAGGTAGATTCTTGAAATATTCAAATATTGTGTAGATAATAGTACAGAACCCTTCGTGCGCGAGCCCGACTCGCACTTGGCTTGTTTTTGTTACTTTTCTTGTCTTATTAGCTTAATTCCGGATTCACTTACTTGTCTTTTCTTATTATAACATAATGGTTGTGTAAGTTTTTGTCTCATATTTATTGTGTGTGTTTTTGGTATAGCAATTATACTTTTTTATCTGAGTATCTATCAATTTTTAATAAACATCGCGATCTCAAATAGACCTGGCACTAGTTTGTACTTTTGTTTTGTTTGTACAAATAGACCTAGCACTAGCTTCGTGTCATAAGATTACTAAAAGGTACGCGTATTGCGCGCATTTCTTTTATTTTTGAAGACTATTTTTCTTATTAATTTTTAGGAAAATTTTATAGGTGAAGTAGTTTGTTTCGATGTCCAATATCTACGGCAAAATGTACTTTAGTTAGTAACAAACTTAATAATTGTATTGTTAAACTAACTGTTGCCCGCGTCTTCGTTCGCTTGATAATTTTGATGTGTATATTTCCGGGATAAAAAATTGCCGCCTATGTGCGAATCCAGACTATAATCTATCTCTGTGCAAAATTTCATCCGGATCCATTCAGCCGTTTTTGCGTCAAAGCGTAACAAACATCCATCCATACATACAAACTTTCGCGTTTATAATATTAGTAAGGAAAAAGGATGTTTTATGAGCTCTATTATATACTTAGTCTATATATTTTAGATCTTTTTAAAAAGCATCTTAAGATACAATTGGCGGCAATATTGCTAAAATCAATTTCTTCCAGACAATCTTATGATGGATAGCTGCTGAAGGAAAAGAGAGATGGTAGTCGATGCAAATACGACATGGGTGGATTTTTTAGCCTCTAAATAGGTTTTTGAAAATTGTCCTCAGCACAGGTTAGTGCAACAAAAAGAATATACTCAAATACGAATATTAATCTTATTGTATACTTAAATAATATACTAAAGCCACTTAAAATACTTCATAATAATTATGTTCTTATTGTCGCTTGTTGTTAAATTAGCTATCAAAAATGTCACATTTCCGTATCCGCCCCTCTGACCTGACTAGCGCTCTGATTTATCCCCTTTTATCGTAAAATACAAAAATTAAACTTAATATTGCATAATTATCGCTTCTTACAATTTATCAGATACCTATTTTTATACTTACAAGTAGATATCGTCAATGTACAGAGTCAAGATGTAGCGGATAAGGAAATAATAGTAGATTATGTACTAAGGGAATAAAACCATGTATTATGTCATGGGCGGCATATTGAACCCTGAGCGGAGCGAAGGACTCCGAGTTAACTCGCGAGCGCAGCGAGGGAGTTAAATTTTAACTCCTAAGCGAAGCGAGGGAGTTATGTAGAGTCCTGAGTGAAGCGAGGGGTTCATACCGCCCGAGACTAAGACATGTTTTATTCCAGAGGTGAATACTCTACTTTTCACACCATCTGGGAGACAATAAAAAGACAGGGCTGCATAAGTTGAAAATATGTATTAAAACCTGAAATTAAATATAAAGTCCACACTCTTTTACGGCTTAGCAACTTAAATTGAATATAACTTTTAAATTCGTATTTGCAATTCGCGCCTTTTTTTCTTTTTTTTGTTGGTGTTTCGCGCGGTCACAGGACACAGTATTTCAGAAAAAAAAGAAAAAAAAGAGGTGAGTTTCGAACAACAATTCGAATTTCGAATTGCAATGCGGGGCTTCTCCATAGTTTTCATGCGAATTTTGACATTCTAAATTCAAATCACTTTATTCCCTAGGGAAATTCTTCATTATTATTGCCCTCGAGAGACAAGGCCATGCTTTACGATGATATTTGACGGTACGTAATAAGGCATTGTCGAGCAGGAGGTGTGAAAAGATTTTTTGTATATTTGGAATTTTTGTATCTTTGTTCAGTAACGAGGAGGAAGTGAGTACATTAACACCCTGAAGATCTTTTCGATATCGCGCCGTTTACAAATAAATAGGTGAAGCCATCATTACCATCAATCACAATTCATCTTTATTATTACGGTACCGTTTCCTTGTCGTGTACTGAAGGCGATAAAAACGCGGAGAAATGCTCATTAATGAGTTGTCAGAGTCTAATAACGACGTCTTTTGATTTACTCCTGTAACAGACAGCAAATATAGAAGCAGGTCAGAATTTTATCCCATAAACCTCATGAACTCGTCATGCTTCGGTCCTTTCTTTGATCTTCGGGAACCAATTTAAAAACCCGCTTAAGGTACCTGATTGCAGCAATCAATTTCGGGGCGATTTAGTTGAGACGTTCGTCGAATGTAAAGGCCTATTCAGACTCTTCGACAACGAACTGAAAGACGTTTCATGTCAATACTCGTATGAGTAGTAGCGTTACGAATGGCGAAATGGGTACGGAGGGTCTAAAAACACTATACCTACGTGGATTCAACACGTGAATAAGTATTGTTAGATAGATAGTTGGATAAAAACATTTATTTAACAACACAATACTCAAAACACGACATAAACATTTTATACATAATACAACAGAAATGCTAAAAATAAAAAAAACATAACGTAACGGGCAAAGTCATCATTATATCATCGGCCCTTTGACGCCCACTGCAGGACATACTCGTAGGCCTTCCTCATGGATTTCAACCATGAGGGGTTTTGCCATAATCGCCACGCTTGGCAGGCGGGTTGGCAATCGCAGTATGCGGTTGGAATCTCAGGAAGACGCTGCTGCCCGTCTCCTAGTACAATATTTCCTTAACCGCCTTTTACGACATCCACTGGGGGAAATGGAGTGACGCTATTCTTAATCCGGCGCCACACGGATTTCGATGGTAAAAAGAAAACCAAAATTAATAAAAATATAAACCGGTTTTTACATAATTTTTATGTTTCAGTTCAAAGTATTGAGCGCCTAAAATGGTCCCAACTCAGCATAATTGTGTTGTTGAAGCACCAGAGTACTTAACTACAACGCGGATATTCTGATATTCTTCTTCAAATTTCTACTTGATTATAATTGATGTATTGTTGAATTTTGTAGTGCCTATGGTTTTTTTTTTATTTCGCTAACTGTGAAGGAAAACATCCTGAGGAAACCTGAGTGCCTGAGAATCATTCATTTGATGCAGATGTTATATTTTTTAGTCAACCCAGTTACGTGAGAATTTATTTAATTTGGCGCAGATTTGTGTTTTTTGACAATACAATACAATTTTGGCACAGTCTTGACTTAATCATGACGTAACATTTTGCCTTGATGGATTCGTAGCTTAAGTACAAGGCCACAAGTCCTTGCCGCACAAGAACTATAGACTGTAGACTTATTCAATGATAGCCAATCTCCGATAGGAGATAGCACCACAAAGAGAAAATTCGAAGTTTCCTAAAAGTAAGTCTTCATTTTGACGTGAATCGTCTTTCAGTTCGCTAGTAGGGGCTGTAGGCAACGAAAACTTGTCGCCTTGGCGAGGGCTGTAACTACTTGTTGTGTGCAATTCATTTAATATCATCATCATCATCATCATCAGCCATTCGACGCCCACTGTAGGCATAGGCCTCCCTCATGGTGTTTAACCATGAAGGGTTTTGCCATAATCATTTATATAATCGTTAACCCTTCATTTATACATCGTTGAATAGAATAGAGTATAGTTCATTTGTTTAGGCATTCAACTAAATGTAAACAATTTTGATACGTCTTTTATTGAAATATACAGTTTATAAATCTAAATCTTTACACTTTACAAAATTCAATGTGAAATTACATAAAATTTCACGAAATTCAAGTAAAATATTTAGATTTATAAAGTGTATATTTCAATAAAAAGACGTATCAAGATTGTTTACATTTAGTTAAATACCTAAAATAATGAACTGTAGTCATTACTCAGATCGTCTTGATCCTCTTGGTAACACTGCATGCAACTACTTGCTATGTGCAATTCTATATAGTTGAGTACAAAAAAGTAGCCATTACTCAGATCCTCCTGATTCGTATATGGCTATATCGCCATATATGGCGTCAATGCCGCGTAACAGATTGCGCAGTTTGAGTTAAAAATTAACGCTTACTTATAGGCGTTTCACGTTAAACCTACGGCCGGGTAACCCGACACAGCCCCACACGCTTTTTTGTCTAAGATGTGATGTAGGTGGCTTATCGTATCGTATGATTCGGAATATGACATCAGAGTGTCAGGTGAAAAATAAGCCAATTCCACAGTGAACAATGTTGCAAGCATGTCGGATCTTCTCTGAATGTCTGAAATTATAAAAGGCGTCTTCGCCACTGACTCGCTCATTTCGTTAAGATTTGAAATATACATAGGTAGTGACTTCGAATGCGTTCGTCGTATTTCGAGGAAATGTTATTTCATATATATATATATATATTGCCGAGAAACGCCTATAAGCGTTAATTTTTAACTCAAACTGCGCATTGTGTAACGCGGCATTGACGCCTTTCACGATTATCATGAAATTTAGTATGCAGAGGGTTTCGGGCGATAAATCGATCTAGCTAGGTTTAATTTTTAGAAAACGTAATTTAATCCGTGTTTTTTGGCTAAAATATCATCAGGTGGGAAATCCGGCGATTCCGAAACGACAAGACGCCGGTTCGAGCCTGTCTCCGGTCAGATAATTTTTTTCCTATTTTTCCCCTTTTTTCATCGTATTTAAATATTTTTTTTCGAAAAAAAAAACAAGGTTAACTATAAAAAAAAACCAGTCGTCCAGGTACTGTAGCCTATATACGTCCTACTGCAGGGCACAGGTCTTTTCTCAGCAACATCACCATAATTGTATCCTGTGGTGTGTCTAAGTTGCCACAAAAGGCAGCTGACTCAGCGTTGTGCTGAGGAAGTGATCCCCGAGCGCTGATTTCGAAAAGACATCTCTCAATTTCTTCCAATCACCGTAGCCATATCTCGCCCTCGGTCAGAGCCGAGAGCCAATTAAACAGTTCAATCGGCAATTTCTCGGTCCAATGACGTCATTAAGCCGCGCTGAAAGCGGGATACAAAGGGTTCTAAATCGGCATTGGGTTTCACAATTCGCACATGAAATCCAAACCCCTCTTTGCGTGATGTGTTGCCATTTATTAAGGTGTAGTGTATTAGGATGTCTGCTCGAGAGGTCTGATCGGCACCATATTACGAAATGCAATGGCCTCTCGCCGCTAGCGTGCCAAACATCAAGCCATTTTCAAACCCCCTTGGGTTTCCGTTTCCTTTTACAACTACCCTTCAATATTTTTACCATTTAATGCTTGTCAACTTAATGTTCACATACCCCACAGTCCGTGACTCTTTAATGACATGGTGACTGGTGCGACTATTATTATGATGGTACCTATTCTGAAGGGAAATAGACTCTTATTTACGTATAAAATTAAATATATTCCGCAAAATCATGACATTCGGCCATCCGACTTCGTGCAGCCTCCGGCGCACGAGCTCATACACAAACACGCCCAGAGATCTAGTTAGGATTTAGTAGCTATAGTAAAATATGGAATATCTTTATAATAAAGAGTTTTAAATCGTAACGTCAAGACAATGGTTTCCTTTTTTTTATATTAGAAGGTAAATAATGATTTAAAATTGAACAATCAGTTTTGTTTTATAATATCATTTTCAAGAAGCCAATCTTAAACAAAACTTCTACCTGTTCAGCTCTTATCGATTACCTACTTACTTACAAAAAAAAAAACTTACCGCCTTATAAAAATAAGATTCCTCTAAAACCAATCTAAAACTCTGTTTGTAGTTTTTATAAATAAGGTATTTTGTTATTTTCTGAGTGTCTGACTATCACAATCATGACATTCGGTTACTTTGGTTTTCATTTAGTTGGTGCATAATAAAGGTGACGCGATTAAAATAACTTAGTTTCGTTACTTTATATTATCATATTTATTTCCTTCTTTTTAATCATTGTGTTATATTTACATGTTCAGTACATTTCATGCAGGGATCTATTGCATCATAATATTGTATACACAAATAATTCATATTTAAATACCTATACCTCAAATTTTCACTATCTTCATTATTTAATTCACCTAGTTAAATACATAAGAAGATAAATCAAATTAAATAAATTGTAACACGTACTAAATATGCAAGCACCCTGACTTTTTAAATACTTTTTCTTGTAATAGTAACTAATCGTAAATCAAATAAATAGCAAATCAACTCGTTCTAGACACATTCTAAACACACAAATTATTATCATATCAGTCTCCATAAATTATCCTAACATTACTTACATTAGAATACAATTCAAGGATCGCTGCTACTAGTATCCTCATCAGTTACAACATTCAGAGCATCAATATTAATCCAGGGCCTCATTCTATCCGCGGCTACGACCGTACAATATTTTTTTGTTTTGCTAAATCCAGGAACGTTGGATATTTCGTACCTGTCATTTCCTAAATTTTTTGTAACTTTGTAAGGCCCAATAAATTTAGGGAGCAATTTCTTGCTTTTGCCTATGTTTTCATTGAACGATACTTTGGTTATTTTAACTAAATCGTTTAATTGATACTGCTTTGCGGGAGTCGTTTTTGAATTATGAGTTTCCTTTAACTTATCTTGTTTATTTTTTATATTTTGTGTTACTCTATCTCTAACTTCATTAATGTTTCGATCTCCGTTCGTTGTTTCTCTCAACGCATCTTTTAAAAGATTATCAGAATCTCCTCTTAGTCTTACTCCAAATAAAACTTCTGATGCAGATTTACCTGTGGCAGCGTGAATGGTATTGTTTATACCAAATTGTACTTTTACTACTGCCAAATCCCAGTCCTTCTCGTTTTGTCGAGAATTTAGGGTAGCCAACGATCTCAATATCGTTTGATTAAAGCGTTCGGCTTGGCCATTGGCTCTTGGGCATGCTACTGAATTTAGGACATGTTTAATGTTTCTTTCTTGACAAAACTTTTTGAACATATCCGAGGTGAATGCAGTTCCTCGATCAGATATTATTCTTTCTGGTGTGCCGAAATCTTGGAAAATTGATTGCAATACCTTTATCGCAGATGAAGTTTTAGTGTCCCTAACAGGTTTGACAAAGACATACTTCGAAAATCCATCGACAATTGTTAGTATGTAAGAATTGCCACGCTTGCTTTTAATAAACGGACCCAAATGATCTATATGAACAGTTTGAAAAGGCACGTTTCCTTTCTCAATTGGGTAAATGTGACCTTGCTTTGTCAAAGTACTATCTTTATGATATGCGCAGTCAAGGCACGCAGTAACATATTTTTTTATAAAACGTGTCATTTTAGGGAACCAATACTGACTTTGAATGCGTTCCGTAGTTTTCTTTACGCCAAAGTGGCCCAACTCATCATGATAAAGACGGCATATCTGCCATCTAGCGCCCTTTGGAATCACCACACGAAGCTCAGTATTACCAACATTGATTATCCTTCGATACAAGACATTATTTTTTATGACAAAGTGTTTTTTGATATCTTTAAACTCTTCGTCAGTGTCTGGTTTCAAAAGTTTTGTTATACGTTTTATTTCTGGGTCTGCAAGTTGTAAACTTAAAAGCCAATCACTTTGTTGTATGTTTAGAACAGATATGATATTTTCAGGGGCACAATCATCATTGAACTTTTCGGCTGGATTTCTGCTCAATGCATCAACATGAGCCATGCGTCCGCCGGGACGATATTCGATTTCAAAATCGTATTCACCCATCTGCAGCAACCACCGGGCAACTTTAGGCATTAGATCCTTTTTACTTAGAGTTAGACGTAAAGCTTTACAATCCGTGAAAATTTTGAACTGTGTACCTAACAGATACGTCCTGAACTTTTTTAGTGAGCACACTACTGCAAGTGTTTCAAGTTCGTAGGAGTGATAGTATCTTTCTTCCGGAGATGTTTGTCTGCTAAAATAAGCAATAGGTTTCAGTTCTTTTGGGTTTTCTTGCCATTGCATTAGGATTCCACCGATTCCCACTGAACTGGCATCCGTGTGTAACTCAGTTTTTAAGTTAGGGTTATAAAGAGCCAACACTGGTCTGCTACACAAAATTTCTTTTAATGCCGCTACAGCTTGCGCCTCGACATCAGTCCATCTCCACTCGACATTCTTTTTTAATAAGTGTGTTAGGGGGCGAGCTATTTCACCAAAACCTTTTACGAATTTTCTAAAATAGCTCGCTAAGCCCAAGAATTGTCTTATTTCGTGTATGTTTTTAGGTACTGGAAAATCTTTTATAGCCTTTGTTTTGCAACTGCTTGGTTTAATTCCATCAGCCGATACCTCGTAACCTAAGTAATCGATAGATGTTGCAAAAAAACAACATTTGGACAGCTTTAAAGTTAAACCATAGTCTCTCAACAAGTTTAAAACTTCTTCAAGTTTTGTGAAGCCCTCTTCAATGGTTTTGGTGGGTATAAGTAAATCATCCATGTACGCTAAGACAGAATCATATCTTTTGGGACCTAGGACTTTGTGGACAATTTTTTGAAAAACTGCCGGTGCATTCGCTAAACCAAACGGCATTCTGTTGAACTCGTAGTGTCCGTCGGGAGTAACGAATGCCGTAAGGTGTTTGCTGCTTTCACTAAGTGGGACTTGATAATAGCCTGATGCCATATCCAATGTAATAAAGTATCTGTTACCGCTTAAGTTAGAAACCTGGTCCTCTATTAACGGTAAAGGGTACCTATCTTTAACGGTTTTGGTGTTAAGTGCACGGTAGTCAACACAAAGACGTTGTTCGCCTGTTTTCTTTTTCACCATTAGTATCGGACTAGCGTATTCCGAGTTGGATTCTTTAATGATATTGTTATCGATTAGCTCCGTGATCATTTCACGCACCTTGGTCCTCTCAGAATAAGATAGTCGATACGGTCTGTATATTACTGGTTTGTTATCGGTTACTTCGATCTTCATTTCAAAGTCTTTTGAAACACAACCTATCTCATTTAAAGACATAGCAAAACAGTCACGGTAGCTCTGCAACAAGTTGTACAGTCTGTTAAGAGTATCAGTGTTAATGTTAGTGCCCACTTTAATGTCTTCCTTCTGGAGTGGTGGTAGGGCACCGTGTGTTGTTTCACTAATTCTCTTAATGTCAAATATGTTAATCTCTTCAAAAGGAATGGCCCGACTGACTACACGATCTTTTTCAAATATGAAAGGTTTACCTGTAGTATTGGATAATAATATACTACCCTCTCCTTTGTTGAGTCGATATACGCCTTGGTGAATGCGGTATTCTTTACCGGGTTCATTTCTGGATTGACTTTCTACAAATATATCACCAGTATACGAACATGAGCTAATAATGGGCACCAACTGAACGCCTTTGAGCTCGAATTGTGCGGCAGTCTGCAGTTTAACAGATTCAACATCGGTTTGTACCGTAGGTCTACCATAAAACGTTAGTTTGGCATTATCTTTTAAGACTACAACGTGAGGCAGTTCTGTAAAATTTTGTCCTATCAATAAGGGAGTCTGGAGAAATCTATCATCAACAATATGAACGAAAATTTCTGCTTCTACGTCATCAATTGTGATTTTTATTTCGGACTTAAATAGCGGTGACGTTAACTGGTTACCAAAACCTCGCATTAATGGCAAATTTTCTGTGTTTTTAGGCAATTTTAATAGTTTGGCTAGTTTATGCTGCATAAGCGAACACTCGCTACCAAAGTCAATGTATGCTCTGAATGTTTTATTATCAATTTCTACATTTTTATGATATTTAGCGTTAGTGTTATTACAATCAACTTTCATAACCTTTTGTGTGTTATTGCGAGATGACGAGGGACGACTATTACACTGTTCTTCACGGTGACCAATTTTATTACACTTGTTACATTTTAGTATGATCTTTGGGCAGTTAGCGAGTCGATGTCCCTCGTCACCGCAATTAAAGCACTTCATAGCCGAAGTCTGGCTCACGATTGTAGAAAATTTCTCATTTTTAAGCTTGAAACATTTGTTAGAAGTGTGCCCTTCAACACCACAGTGATAACAGCGGATAACTTTGGATCGAAATAAGTTGTTTTCAAATTTAGTCGTAAATCCACGTTTTTTTTGAGTGTGTGAAATATGGACAGGCTGGGGTTGTTGTATAATTAAATATTTGAGTAAGTCTTCGGGATCCTGGCATTTCAACGCTTGAGCGCTGTTTCTCAGCGAAATGTCCGTAATTCCGTGAATTAAACAGTCCACTGCTTTCTTGCCTGTTATAGCACATCTGTTAAGTAGCATCAATTTATCGTAAAAATAAATTCTTAAGCTTTCTTCAGCCTTCGATTTTCTAGCGAACATTTCTTCCAGCATAATGGCAAAATTATCTTCAACGGGGAAGGCGCGCCTGAGTTTTAATTGCCATTCAATCCATGTGAATTCCAAGCTTGGCAATGAATATAACCAATTCTTGGCTGTTCCTACAAGTTTCTGAGTTGCATAGTGTGCTGTCTGGCGATCCTCCCAGCAGTAAATTCGCGCATATTCGTTGACTTTATGCAACCATATGTCAATATTCTGACCCTTGTTTTCTGGATCAAACTCGGGTAAAGCGTTCATCATCTGTTGCGAAGACATGAAATATTGCGAATGGTTTTTAGAAGTCAAGGCTTTTATTAGACTTGTTATAACAGGTGATTCATCTTTGCGCCGACGTTTTGGTGCTATTTCAGTGTCTTCAGAGGAATCTGATTCATGTTTACGTCGTCTTATAATCAATTCTTCTTCCGAACTCGAAGATGCGCTCAGGATGCGATTTTTTCTTAAAGATAATCGAAGGCCTTTGATTTTACTTGAACCAGAAGAACTCGCCATGATCTAAAACAAAATAAAAAAAAAAAAACTTGAAAAAAATAAAATTGTTATCATAAAAATAAAAACACTTGCTTTCACCACCAAATAATATTCGGTTCAATATTAAGTATGTAGGTGTCTGTGCAGATATTTCTAAAAGTTAACTAATATTAAGATGAGGTCATAGCTTATATAATCTTCAAAAAGTTGCGTAGATTCAAACTCAAACCATGAAACCAAATATGCTACTGACTCACAGAAAAAAAAATCTTCTAATTTTCATTTTTAACGACACGCACATTTTACACATCACTTCTCTCAAAGTTTACTCCCACTCAACCTTATTCTGATTCAGATACTTTGTTCCAACGTCTAATATCAGTCTTTAAATCTCGACATTTCTGTCCGCTATAACATTGGACAAGCGTCTGTGCAAAATATATAATTATATATATATACATATATATTTTACTAAAACACTAGTTATTCGGTGTTGGATGTGACACACTTTTAATTTCTATAGGAATAGCGAATTATCATTTAAAAAAAAAATAAAAAAAAAATGTTTACAAATTCACCCCAACTGAGTGAGAATAAAAGTAGATTGGGTATCTTTTTACGCCGTTACAAAGTTACTTCGATATAAATAAAGCAGATAGGTACCCGCATTTCAAAATCATGATTAGGCACTAGAATTTAACATAGTGGGTAGTTCATTTTTAGTTTTAGCTTCTAATATTCTAACATAGTTCTTTTTCACTTTTAGCTTCCATCTTAAATCATCATGACTAATTTCTGTTAACACTTAGCACCAAAAGAACATACTAGATTCTACTAAGACTGGACTTGTCCTAATTCATACAGTTCTTGTACCAAACCAAACACAAAAACCACATTTCGAAGACATTCTAGTCTTTAATAACACGCGATTAACAAATTTGGTACTCCTACCAAAATTGCTTATTTCTCACAATACGTTACATCGTCAGAATTAGACCTGAGATTTCCGCACTTAGCCTCACAGTTAGCGTGTGGTGTTGCTAATAAAAATTCACAAATGTACATAACTTTGAAGACAAAGTCACTGGTGCTTGCCAGGAGTCGAACCCACGACCTCACGAATGAAAAGCCGGCATTTTACCGCTCCGCTACTACCGCTCCCAAAATACATTACATACAATCGACAGCACGTTTGCATTTACAAGCATGCATACAGTTACATTACGCGTATTTTTGCTTCCATGTACAAGTCAAATACTTTCTTTAAAGTACACAGACAGTCCTCGTATCTTCATTATACAAACCTAGAACTTTCCAATAAATTGAACTCTTTCGCTTATTTGCTTGTGCATCAACTTAATACTCTTACTGTGGAAGTCGAGAATTACACACTCTCATGCTAGATCAGCCAAACGTTGACATACTTCACGTAATATACCGATGACGCCCTCTCACAACATTTTAACCAAAATTTTGACACTCGTCAAGGAAAAAAAAATAGACGGTCTCTCACGTCATAAAAAACATAGACGCCCTCTCACGTCGTATTTCGTGACGCTCTCTCACGTCAAATAAAACAGACGCTCTCTCACGTCAAATAATTTTAAAATGAGACGCCCGCTCACGTCACATAAAACAGACGCTCTCTCACGTCACAAAAAAAAAACAGACGCCCGCTCACGTCAAATAAAACAGACGCTCTCTCACGTCAAATAAATCAAAAATGAGACGCCCGCTCACGTCACATAAAACAGACGCTCTCTCACGTCACAAAAAAAAAACAGACGCCCGCTCACGTCAAATAAAACAGACGCTCTCTCACGTCAAATAAATCAAAAATGAGACGCCCGCTCACGTCACATAAAACAGACGCTCTATCACGTCACAAAAAAAAAAAAAACAGACGCCCGCTCACGTCAAATAAAACAGACGCTCTCTCACGTCAAATAAATCAAAAATGAGACGCCCGCTCACGTCACATAAAACAGACGCTCTCTCACGTCACAAAAAAAAAACAGACGCCCGCTCACGTCAAATAAAACAGACGCTCTCTCACGTCAAATAAATCAAAAATGAGACGCCCGCTCACGTCACATAAAACAGACGCTCTCTCACGTCACAAAAAAAAACAGACGCCCGCTCACGTCAAATAAAATAGACGCTCTCTCACGTCACAAACAAAAGAAAAAACAGACGCCCGCTCACGTCATATTAACCAAATTTTGGCACTCATCAAAAATAAGCAGACGCCCTCTCACGTCACGTATAAATCAAAATGTCGACGCTCTTTCGCGTCAAGTAGATATATATTTTTTTTTTATAAACATCACACAATACAATTTCATTATCATAATTATTTCACTATTAACGGGACACTAAAATAATGGAATCAAGTGCAGCAATTGCCGAAATAAAACAAAATTCTTAGGAAAAAAAAAAGCAAATACGCGTCTAAGCTAAATAACTTTAAATTCAAATTTTGAAACCAACGGTTTTTTTTTTTAGATTTTTTTTCCACGTGATTATAAGTTTAAATTAATATATTTAAATCACTATCAGCATTTAAATAAACTTTGAATTTATGAAGGAAAAAGCTTTGAACACCAGAGACTTACAATTATTATCAAATTCTACTTAGATGAATTATTGAAACAGTGAATAATTTAAAGTACTTACTGGAGTTTGCAGGCCGAGCACCTTGTGGGTTAGGAATTCTTCTTTCGACACTTCTGAATATATTAAGATGTCTGCTCGAGAGGTCTGATCGGCACCATATTACGAAATGCAATGGCCTCTCGCCGCTAGCGTGCCAAACATCAAGCCATTTTCAAACCCCCTTGGGTTTCCGTTTCCTTTTACAACTACCCTTCAATATTTTTACCATTTAATGCTTGTCAACTTAATGTTCACATACCCCACAGTCCGTGACTCTTTAATGACATGGTGACTGGTGCGACTATTATTATGATGGTACCTATTCTGAAGGGAAATAGACTCTTATTTACGTATAAAATTAAATATATTCCGCAAAATCATGACAAGTGTAAACGTGACACCCAGATTTGATACGGCTATCCTACAATGATATTCACACGAAACTTTGAACATAAGAAATCGCTCATTTGGAGAAACAAAGACTAATTTGACAGTTTCTTAAAAACTGAGTTAAATATATCAATATTATCGTTTCAACGGTTTACGTCACGAGAAACAGACAGAATTGAATTTTCGGTAATAGGACGCTAGATGGCGTCAACGTCGAGCGTCCTAGGTATTATCGAAAATTCAATTCTGTCTTTGTTTCTCCTGACGTAAACCGTTGACACGATAATATTGACATAAAAAAAACTGTCGAATTAGTCTTTGTTTCTCCTAATGAGCGAAATAATAAATACAAAGCTTACCTCTGTTATGGTAATCTAATATACAAAAATCTCGTGTCTCAGTGTTTGTTATCGAACTCCTCCGAAACGTCTTCACCGATTTTCATGAAATTTCTTGTATATACTTGGTTGGTCTGAGAATAGGTCGTAGGCTAATTTAATAGGGCAAAACAATGTCTGCCGAGTCGGCGAGTTCAGTACCTAATAATTATATTGTGTTCGGCTCCACAAAGTTACAAAAAAATCGATAATAGATACGTTCTTCTGAGAAAAGTGAAACGCCTAGTGGATTTGCCTTTGGGCGCAAGCTCAGGGCATATTTGCTTGAGCAGCAGAGACTTTCCCATCTTGTCCCAAGTTCTCGCCGCAAGTGACTGACAATGTGATCGCATCATAATCATTAACCTTGTAAGTCATTAACTTTATTTGTATTTTATGTAATTTTATTCATTTACTTATTTATTTAATCATCTATTCATTCATTTATTTAACTATGTTATTATTGTTATGGATTGCACCGCAACGTACTACATTTGTGAGACGGACAGGCACTGGCTGAAAATCAGCGCTTTGGGTGAATACCCTCAGCACAATGCTGAGCCAGCTGCCTTTTCCAGCAACAGGGACACACCGCAACTTACGTTAATATAAAGTGTTTTATTATTTTCTTTCTTTTTACCTTTTGTATTGTAATTTAATATTTTATGTTGTAATTTGTTAATGTATGTGTGTTTATGTTGTTGAAATAAATGTTCTTCTTCTTCTTCTTCTTAAAAGAGATAGGTACATACACGTACTCACGCCTGTTCCCAGACGGGTAGACAGAGACCAGGGACTGCTTCTTGCCACGATCCTCACAGATCAGTTTCGCTTCCTCAATATTTATTAGTCGTTGCATGCACGCCGGTTTCGGGTACATTTTATCTTGCCCTTTGCTAATACATCCCCTATTTGGTCGAAGTATTTTTCAGTCTGCCTGGGACGTCCCTTATCGGGCTTTCCACCCACATTCATTCGATATATTTGTTTCGTCAATCTTTCTTTACTCTTCCTCTCCACATGTCCAAACCAACGCAACATTCCTTTTTCAATTCTGGTCACCACATCCTCTTTCAGTACACAACGTTCTCTAATCAAACTATTGCATATCCTGTCAGAGTAATACCAGACATACTTAACACCTCATTTCTACTGCATTAATCCTATTTGCTTGCTTAAATAAAAAAAAAAGTATTGATAACTTCCACACAACACAATCACTTGCCCTGATCCCAAACTAGGATACCCTAAGCAATGGTAACCAGGCAAGGATGTCACCAACATAAAACACACCCAGACTGTAACTGCGTAGACAAGTACGGCGAGCTCCAGTGGGTATCGAACCGTGACCTCTGTTTTAGAACTCAAGCTTCCTAACCGCTGGACCAACGAGGCAGTCATATAGACGGAAAATACTAAAAAGAAACTAATTATAAATACTCATTATTAATTGGGGTGTTATTTCATTTCACTCCCGTGTGGCGCTGGATTAAGATTAGCGTCACTCCATTTCCTTCCGTGGATGTCGTAGAAGGCTACTAAGTAAATAAATTACCAGGAGACAGGCAACAGCGTCTTTCTGAGATTCCAACCGCATACTGCGATCGCCAACCCGCCTGCCAAGCGTGGCGATTATGGCAAAACTAGTTATGGTTATAAAAGCATGAGGGAGGCATATGTCCTGCAGTGGGCGTCAAATGGCTGATGATGATGATTTTATTCAAGTCCTATGTATGCGAACGAAGCCTCGGGCATAGCCAGTCGATGATTAAAGAGGATATTGAATAACCTGCCGGGTCACCTATCTCCGTTTAATATGGTTGAGACCGGTGATGGCTGACCCCTGCGTTATGCTCGTGAACGGGTTCTGTGCGTGTGTCTGGCCACAACATTCTCATTTTGCTGCTTTTGTTAGAAAATTAACGAATGTTTTGGCATTTAAAGTTATCGATGGAAATCATGGAATCTTATCAGCACCTTAAATGTAATAGAGGCAGCAACTGATCTATTACATTTAAGGTGATTTGAGGAAAGATGTGGATGTATGTTAATTCTTTAATTCTAAATAAATTTTTGATTTCTAATCACAGGGAATCCCCTGCTAGAAAGAGTAAGATAACGAACAAGTTAGTTCGCATAGGGCTCGCGATAAAGACCTTTATACCACCATTATGCGACCGAAGGGGGAATTGACCCCGTGTGCGGTTGACCCCACGGGGTCCTAAAAGCAGATGTCATTAGGGGTTAAGGGGTATCTAAATCAGGACCACCTTTTGGGACTTGCGTGCCACGTTGGTACACAGAAAAGGTGTACTACGACTGTTCGATTTATTTTTCGGGTAAGCCAGGGAACCTTAAGGGAAAAACAAATAATGGAGCCCTTATAAGATCCTCAGAAACGGATGAATAGGTAGGTCAAGTTGAAATTAATTTAAAGAAAGGAAGAAGGGACAAAAAGAGAAAGAAAGGGTGAGAGAGTGAGAGAGTTATTTAGCAAAAATAAAGTTCAAATGAATAAATGAACGAACGAACGAATTAATGAATAACTGAATGAATGAATGAATAAATGTATGAATGAATGATTAAATTAGCGAATTAAATAATTAATGACCGAAGGAACGAAAACACGAACGAATTATTAATTGAATGTATGAGTGAATGAGTAAATGAGTGAATGAATAAATTAATGAATGGGTAAAAAAATAATATACGAGTAAAAGGAAGCGGGCTTTGATAGAATCGGCGCTAAGTAAAGTACCTACTGATGAAAAGTTAGCCTAACCCTTTCGCCATGCCGATGCCGGAATACATTTACATTTTTTCTTTTGTTCAGAAAGAGGAAAAGTTCGTGATATCCAGAGCTGAGGACAGATGCTGAGAAAAGTGGCTAGCAACTTTCTTTTATAGAATTAAACAGAACAGTACATTTTTAAATAAAGCTTGCCTCTGTGGTATAATAATAATAATGCGACATGTATACGTCCGACTGCAGGGCACAGGCCTTTTCTCAGAAAGACTTAATTTTGGGCTGAGTAATGTAACGTAACCGAGTAACGTATTCGTTGTATTAAATAAGGTGTATTTGTTGGTTTGCAATAGAGCAACGAAACTAACAATCTGAGTAATTTTTAATTAACTGACTTCAAATCGTCGGAATCTTTTTTATGTTTGTTCTCCGATTATACAAAGACGCCTGGACCGAATTAAGAATTTGTTTTTTTTTTGTTTCAAGGGATATACTTTACAAGTGGTCTCAAAGTCATCAAGTGTTGTGCTATTGATGGGATCCCAGAGAAATCGAGGAAATTCTTCAAATTCTAAATTTGAAAGGCACATTTGAAGCAATTTGAGTCTTTTTTCTAGTGATACGTGCATTTGCTCTTGGAAAACCCAATTTTGCGGAGTTGTAGTGATAGTCACAAGAAATCATGAAACATATATTTTTTAAAATACAAATAAAAATCGGCTTTAAAACACATAACTTGGCAGCGGCTCAGAATTTTATTTCGAAAATACCTACATGTATACCTACTTCTAATTTAATAGTCGTATTTGTTTAAATTATTTCTGTGTTTTTTGTGCTGCAGTGTTTTGAAGTCGGTTTTTATTTTGCAAAGGCATAGTTTATATAAGCAGCCAATACACGTCCCACTGTTATAGGGTACAGCCCTTCTCCCAGGGAGAGACTATGGGCTTAACCACCACGCGTGCCGATTTCAAGTGGTGGGGTATTTGAATAGCTCAGACACTCAGATTTCCTCACGATGTTTTCCTTCACCGTTAACGAGTGATATTGCTACTATAACTTCACAAATGTACATAACTTAGAAAACAAAGTCATAGGTACATGCCCGCACTGGGAATCGGACCTCTCTTGCTTCCGAGTCCGATGTTCTACCCACTAGGCTACCACCGCTCTAGGCATAGTTTACGGATCAACTAAAGAGTGTAGGATAGAATAAGTTTATTCTAAATACAAAATACACATACAACAGCAACAAAAGTAAAATTAAGGTGCTTACACTTGACAAAAGTACAATTAAGTTTCTAACGCTCGACTGCCTTGTTTTTGTAAACACGCTTGACCACCAAAACCCCAGTCTGGGTATGTTTCCATATTCGTGATGTCCTTGCCTGGTTATCATAGCACAAGGTATCCTATTTTGGGATTAGGATAAGGGATTGTATAGTGTGGAAGTAATTATAATATTTATAAGAAAACAATA
Organism: Yponomeuta evonymella; assembly: GCA_963969515.1. Classification (NCBI taxonomy): domain Eukaryota; kingdom Metazoa; phylum Arthropoda; class Insecta; order Lepidoptera; family Yponomeutidae; genus Yponomeuta; species Yponomeuta evonymella. The sequence continues at coordinate 4,081,409 of OZ018370.1, read as the reverse complement.
TCTCTTATGTTGAAATTAAATTGAGGCCGTGAGCGCAAAAGTGGCCTAACCCACAATTTTTCATATTCGTACTTATCTATTGCAATTTATTTAAAACATAATAAATTTTGATGTAAAACCGGCCTATCCCTAGTTTCACCCATGGATAACAGATGGCGTTAGAGACATTATTTATTTTTGCGCGTATTGTTTTTGCCTACGAAGAAGACTATGTATTCAATTTAAATTCATGAAAATGTGTAGCTCATTATCTCCATACTAACTATGTTAAGCTTAGGCCATTTTTGCGCTGACGGCCTCAATTAAAGAAAATGCATAAATAAATATATGAATATTTTTCCATTTTTTCTCTTTTTCTCTCTTCCTTTAATTTTTTTACACATGAGTATTACAATGCTCATGTTTAAAAAGTTAAATGGCCTAAGTCACGCGTTTTGTGGCACTAAAATGTCAGAATTTGACAATTATTGTAGTTTAGACGTTAAAACGCGCGATTCCTACATTTTTATAACCTACCTCTTTTTCAAACCCACAAACTTATTGACTAGTTACACCCGCGATTTTATTCACGAAAGATGAGGAGCAGTTAACTTTAACTTTACTCTAAAAGCGGGACTGATAACTATTATAATCACTTCTGCACCTCCCTGTACCGTCTAGTAACGGTTGCGCGCTAATTTCGTAGCGGGTCGGTAATTTATCACTTTTTGTTTATGATTGGGTAAACTATGCGATATAGTTGTTTCGTTAACTACAACTTTCTTTTCGGATTCTTTCACGGTATGGAGCGGAGCTTGTCAGTGTTTTATGTGGTATTGCTAAGTAATGTGTGGGAATCTAATAGCACCGGGTTTCCTAGTTTCGGACCAGACCCTAGAGTCTAATACATACATAGTTTTTCAATAGAATTATATGAGCACGAAAAAAGTTGTTAGTTGCCTCTATTTTGCAGTCTACGAAGAAATCGCAGTACCGTGTCATTCCAATGGTATAACCAGCGCAAATTAAATAGGCATCTCTCCCAAGGAAGGTCGAATCGCGCGAGGCGTCCAGTTAAGTTGCACGGGTTATACCATTGGGATGCGATTTTAGTGACATATATTACCAATAGTGGTAATAAATTTTTTTCTAAAGTAAAAGCAATTTGAACGTTGTAAGTAGGATGCCGTCCTCACATTCGGGAGGTCGTGGGTTCAAACCGCGGCAAATACCAACTTTGTTTTCTAAGTATTTTTTTTCTGTTTAAGTTGCGCACATTGATTTTCTTTGTTGGATTTATGCTGATTTTACGTTGCCTAAGACACTTTAATTGAGATCTTTTTTGTCAAAACTGACAGTTCAGGAGTTATGAGGGAAAAGAATCAATAGCCCATACTCTCTCCCTGAGAGAAGGCCTGTGCCCCACAATGGGACGTATATAGGCTGCTTATGTATGTTAATTATGTGAATCAGACATTCACATTCAGACAATCAGAATCAGTTCTCTTTTATAACCGTGTGATTTTAAATAAATATATTTTTTTACTTTTTTCTACATACTTAAAACACATACACATTACCCTCGTTTTGGGCTCCGCTGATGAAAAATGATCTTCTCGACAAATTCTTTTAGGTTTGTGTTATTTTAATAAATCATAGGTACCGTAAATTCTCCTGTCTCTGCAGAACTCCGAAACCCTTTTGGTGTACAAAGTTCCTTCATGGGATATGAAAGGTTTTTTGTTTGCGGAAAATTTAATAAAAAAAGGTGTCGCTGCCCTGACGATGCAAGTTTTTACTTACGTCAGTATTCTGTGAAACAAAAGAAGAGAAGTTGTACCTATCTAGTCGACTAGAATAAGCAGTATACCAGGTTCTAAGATGGAAGTAATACGATCAGCTAACCGTGAAGGAAGACATCGTGAGGATACCCGAGTTTCCAAGGTGTACACAAACCTCAACGTTTAAAAACGCCAATTCGCGGTGGGCAGGAGTGGTGGGTTTATTTCAATACGTGTTTATTTAAAAATTGCATAGTTAATTCCTAATAATTTCAGCTAAAACTGGTCATAACAACTTTTGTTCTACGAAATTTGAAAATTTTCGTACGATTTTCCGGCAAAAAATAACGAGGAAAGTAATGTTACTTTAATATGTTTATTTTGGATATTGGAAGGGGTCTCATGTTGTTATTTTTTTACGCTACAAAAATATTATCGTCCACTTTTACAGAATAGTAAAAGAGGTCACACATATTGCAGTGTGCTACAGTTAGAATGGGATCACCCTTATCAAATTGAAACTTCTTTAAGCCATTATATTTCTACGAACTGACCTTTCGCGGACCACTCCTGAGACAACCTTTCCACCCTTATTCTAACATGTTTGACCCAGTTTACAGATGGTACCGGGATGTTAAAGAGCACAGAATCTAGAGCGATTCTATTCTTAAGCCTTTTTATTGCTTTGAAAGTGACAATCTACACGAACTGGGACGACATAAAATTGGTGTGAATTAGAATGCACCAAATAAACAAGCACCGGATTAAGAATAGCGTCACTCCATTTCCTTTCGTTTGGATGTCGTAGATGGCGACTAAGGAAATAAATTACCAGGAGACGGGCAGCAGCGTCTTTCTGTGACTCCAACCGCATACTGCGATCGCCAACCCGCCTGCCAAGCGTGGCAATTATGGCAAAACCCTTCATGGTTAGAAAACTGTGAGGGAGGCCTATGTCCTGCAGCGGGCGTCAAATGGCTGATGATGATGATGATGAAATAAACAATGCAGTACAAATAAACTCGATATAGAAGTTACGCCAACAGTTACCACAATAAGTAAGCGTAAACTCTTAGCTCAAACTACGCAATGTTAGGCGGCACTGGCGCCATTAACAGCACGAATCAAGGAGATCCGAGACTTTGTTCTGAGATAAGATAAGAATATTCTTTATTCGAGGAATATTCGACGACCTCGTGGCGCAGCGGTAGTGCATCTACATACCATGCGAGAGGTCCCGGGTTCGAATCCCGGCTGAGGACAAAAAAACCCCCAGGTCTTGGATGTTTACATGTTTGTGATGTCGTTGTTTCTGGTTCCCACGACACAGGGTATCCTAGTGTGGGGCCAGAATCAATGTATGTGCCTGTATGTAAATGTTTATGTTTATGTTTATTGCACACAAGACACAAGGGACATAAAATATGAAAGTTACAATGAAAAATTGGCCGCGTTATTGCTAAAAGCAATCTACTCAGTGGTGTAAAAATAAATTGCACAAAGCACGTAGTTACAGAGTGAAAGTCCTCGCCAGGGCAACATATTTTCGTTGCAAGCGGTTTTAGCAAGTTCGGTAGTAGGGGTACTACCGAACTGAAAGATGTTTCACGTCAATACTCGTATAAAGTATATTACATATTTCACAGTATTAATCCGGTACCATTATTTTGTATGAAGAAAGGGGTCGTAGCGCTACGAAGATTCGTAGCAAGGCCTTTTTGGAAATTCATGGAGGAGGCCTATGTGATGCCTAATTCATGGATGATGATGAAAACGCAAAAGTGTTTTTAAAATTATAAAAGAGGAGGAGATCCAGGGGGGCTGACTAGCGCCACCATTAAAATGAAGATCATAATCTTCTTTCACAGATCGTTTTCGCAAAATACAATCTCTCAATCACGTTAAAAGTGATTTTTTGAACCCATGGCCGTGAACCTAAGGCAAAAAACCTAGGACTAGATAACATTAACGCCAAAACGGCCGTTTTTGGCATAAATGCTATCTAGTCCCACGTTCGTGATCCTAGGTTCGTAGGTAGGTTAGTTTGTCGTGGGTCTTAAAAATCACTGTTAGCATGATTGAGAGATTGGACAGACACTTTTTGCAAAAACGATTTGTAAAAGAAGAGATGATTTTTTTTTTCATTGGTATATTGGCGCTAAGTAGTTAGCCCAGTGGATTCCCTTAACATGTTCTATTCATTTATACGGTATTAATTCTTCTATTTTCAATCTTATTTACAAAAAAACGGGATGTCTTACAATACTCCTCTCTCCTGTTTTTATAAATAACCGTTAGTTTTTTTTTTTAGTTATTTTTTAATGTAGCACATATATTTGTCCCACTGCAGGGCACAGGCCTTCTCTCAGAGAGAGAGTATGGGCTTAATCACCACGCGTGTCCACTGCGGATTGGCAATTTCAAGCTCTGAGGTATGTGAATGCCGCAGACACTCAGGTTTCCTCACGATGTTTTCCTTCACGGTTAGCGAGACATTTGATTGATTCGAACGCACGACTTCTCCGATAAGAAGCCGGCGTTCTACCGTTCCGCTGCCACCGTTTTGTATTTAGGCACAGGAAAATACTAATTATGTATTATTAGAATTTTGTACAAATGGCCTCAGTCTCGGTGTATCTCTATGGTATTTTTTATAATTAATAATTTTTTTTTATAATTCATATCAATTGTCATGATCTTGCGAAATATATTTAACTTCATACGTAAGTAATAGTGTATTACCCTTCAAAGTAGGTACCATCATAATAACAGTCGCATCAGTCACCATTTTATTAAAGAGTCACGGATTGGGGGGTATGTGAACATTAAGTTGACAAGCATTAAATAGTAAAAATATTGAAGGGTAGTTGTAAAAGGAAACGGAAACCCGAGGGGGGTTCGAAAATGGTTTCACGTGCACGCTAGCGACGAGAGGCCATTGCGTTCGCGAATATGGTGCCTATCGGATCTCACGAACAAACATCATCTATATCTATACTAATAATAAATCTGTAAGGGTCGGTCATGGAGTAAGTTAGTTTGTTTTCAGAGATATTGTGTTTATAGGCTCAATATATGATACTGAAACTAATTTCACGATTTTTAGAATTTTTTTCTGTATGTGTGTATGTATGTATGTTCCTCCATAACTCTTAAACCAATTATCCGAATTTGATGAAATTTGGTATAAAAACATATAGACATCTGGGACACAGGATAGGCTATTTAAATTCTAGCTCCAGTTATGATAAGACGTGGCCCCCATACAAATGCTGCTTCGTAAAAATCGAAATGTACGCGAACGGAGTCGCGGGCACAGCTAGTATTACATATAAACAGGAGAGAAAGGCAGAGACCAGTGTTTGCCACTTGTCACGATCTTTATAAATCTCTTTCGCGCGATCAACATTGATTAGTCGTTTCATGTACGCACATGCAATACATTTATGAAAATATTGTGTACGTTAGAAAAAATATCAAAGACTTCGAAAATGTTGGTGGCCACCATAATGTTAATACTAGAAATAAACATAAATTGTCATTTCTACTATTTAGACTTGCAAAAGTTAACACATCCTTTATGGGGCACTGTATAAGGTTCTACAACAAAATTCCTCAACATATATTAGAGTTACCTCCAACGCGATTTAAAAAATGTGTTAAGCACATTCTGTGCAAAAAGGCTTACTATAACATCAAGGATTATTTAGAAGACAAAGATGTTTGGCATTAAACAGTAGATTAATAATTATTATTTAAAGGACGATTGTGACTAGTGTTCAACACATTCATGACTAATATTTTAAGTTGAAAACACTGTTAATTAAGTTTAAATGTGTTTTGAAAAGAATAAATGTGGAGTTTCTTTGTTAGCTTCTTCTCCACATAATCCATTACTTGTGAAACTAACAACTTTGACGTTCATTAAGTAAACATTCTGTTTTTACAATGAATAAAAATATTTGAATTGAATTGAATTGAATTGCACATCGACTTCGGGTACTTTTTGCCTTGCTCTCTGCTACCCCATCCCTTATGTAAAAAACAAGAATGAAAAAAGAGAGACCACCTATTTGATTGAAGTATATCCGCCTGGGACATCCCTTACCGATCCGTCCACCGCTCGATATACTTCTTTCCTCAATCTTTCTTCCTTAGTCCTCTGCATAAGTTCTAATCCCAACCAATTCCATTTCAATTTGTACACCAACTCTAACAAGTAGTCAGACAGTATGGGATGATGCCATCCCGTGCAAGATTAATCTCATTAGCATGGCGGGTAACTTTTCCCTTGCTCAGATAATTAAACCGATTTAAGACCGGATGTCAAGGCAGCCAATATGGCGGCACTTCCGGTCGCACCGGAAGCCAATAGGCTGATACGAAAATCAATATGAACATCCTATCTAGCGGCTTGGCCCAAGCGGCCGTGTTTGATTTGATTTGTGTAAATATTTCAGCATGAACATTAAGATGGTGGACGTAATTTAGAAGATAAGTATGTGACAAAAAAAAAAACGTAAATTATTATTATTATTATTATTATTATTATTATTATTATTATTATTATTATTATTATTATTATTATTATTATTATTATTATTATTATTATTATTATTATTATTATTATTATTATTATTATTATTATTATTATTATTATTATTATTATTATTATTATTATTATTGTTTTTCTTTAAGTTTTCACTCTTTTAACAGAGGTACAAGTTGGCACGGGCCAAAGCCAAGTGCATTAATCGCTAATATGTTAGAACTCGTTGTCTTTGCCGAAGAACTTTCGGACGATACGACAGGTGTTTAGTATAGTAGCTTTTTGCAGTAGTTGGTAGGTTGATCGGTGTATGTCTAGCGCTTTTAGGCTTGTGTGCAGAGTGTAAGGTATAACTCCTGTAGAAGAAAGGATTATTGGAATCGTTTTGACGGTTTGCACCTGCCATTGACTTTTTATTTCTATGGCAAGATCAGTGTATTTTGTGATTTTTTGTGTATGTGTAGATGTAAGATTATGTGTATTTGGTATGGCTATATCTATTAGGTATACCGTTTTATTGTTTTTGTCGTGTAGTGTTATGTCTGGTCTGTTGTACGGTATGGTTTTGTCAGTGATGATGGTCCTATCCCAGTAAAGTTTGTAGTTTGTCGAGTCTAATACAGTCTGCGGCGTGTATTTGTAGTAAACTGTTCTTTGCGGAATGAGTTTATGCTTGAATGCGAGGTATTGATGTATGATAGATGCGACCTGGTCATGGCGATGTTTATAGTCTGTCTGTGTGATTGATGAGCATGCTCCTGTAATATGCTGTATGGTTTCGGAGCTGCGGTGACAGTGTCGGCACAGGTCACCTGTAAGTGTTCTATCATGGATAATGTGCTTTTTATAGTTCCGCGTATCTATAACCTGGTCCTGTATGGCTATCATGAACCCTTCAGTTTCTGGGAACAACTCACCTCTCTTGAGCCAAGAATTCGACGCAATTTTGTCGACGTTAGGGTTACTCAAGTCAAGCCGATGCCTGCCGTGAAGAGTTTTTTGTGTCCAGGTATCAATTTTGCGTTGTGTTGTGGTAATAGCCTCATTTTTCTGTGTTTGGTAGTCTCCCAAGTTGAGCGGCGTGTGTTGAGTGTCTGCCCTTACAACAGCATTATGTAAAGTTGAGTTAAGTGCTCGTGAGTGAAAGAATGATCTGAGCGTATTAATTTGTTTATTGTGGAGGTTTTGAATGTCAATAATTCCTCTTCCTCCTTCAACTTTTGGTAGTGTAAGTCTTTGAACGCAGGAGCGTGGGTGGTGCTTTCTGTATTTTGTCATCATGGTGTTAATGATGCGTTGATGTTTAATCAAATCTGTTTGAGACCAGTTGATGATTCCGAATGAATATGTTAGTATTGGGATGGCAAATGTATTTATAATTATTATTATTATTATTATTATTATTATTATTATTATTATTATTATTATTATTATTATTATTATTATTTATTTATTTCAGGCACAGCCCATATAGTGTTAGTAACAATTTGACTTATGCTATGTTAGTAAACAATTTACAATGTACATATTATTATTACACCACGCAAGTTGAAAGGCCTAGTCCCAGCCAGCCCCACTGCTTGTCAGCATAAGGTGCATTGACACCCAGTGGCGCTGTATGGGGCTATCCATCCGATCAGCCAACACCCTCAGGAGGCTGCTGGTACTGACCCTCACCCTGCACATCAGGGATGCTATGCGTTTGCGGATTATTGCGTGGAAATCATCCGTTCGCGCGTCGGCAAACATCCCAAAGTAAAGAAGGGTTTCAGGTGTGAATTTATGTAGGTATATATGTGTATACTGCCTCGTTGGTCTAGCAGTGTCACGTCTGATGCCATGCCAGAGGTCGTGGGTTCGATTTCTACTGGGGGCCGCCGCACATTTGTACACATGGCCTCAGTGTGGGTGTATTGCAGTGCAGTGTGGTTTGTGATGTCCTTGCTTGGTTACCATAGCACAGGATATGTGATTATGTTGTTGTGTGGAAGTTGATGGATATTATTGGGTCGAAACATACCGGCTACAATTCCCGATTTACTAAGCGACTCCGACATGTAACCCTGAATGTATTATTCAAATTGAACATGCCAACGCGAGCTAGCTTCTTTATTTATTCGGTCGTGGTACGCGTTTTCAATCCAATTCACATAAATACACATGTTATTGGTATTTTTAATCATAGCATAGACTGTTCACGAACACGTTCACATAAACAAGGAGATCCGACGGCGACGTCGTGGAACTAATCTATGGTCACCTAACCCCCGGTTTCTCGTACACTTAACTTGTCCTTTTTCTGCACGCCCACCAACTCTTTCCCTTACCTCCTGCGGTTGACTGGTAGAAAATGCTTATGGCATTAAGTCCGCCGCATTGTACGAATTTTTTTTAAAGTGCGATAAAAGTATCAATAAATAAACAAATAACAAGCTGTTAATCTACTGTTAACAGCTGTTAGTGTTTTTTTTTATGCACTGGTCAATTGACAGGTGTGAACAGTAGATTAACAGCGTGTTAGTGTACGAGAAACTGGGGGTCAGTCTGTCATCAGGGCCCTTATTATGAAAAATGCGACTCTATCGGAAGTAGCGAGATGGTCGCAAATGCGTATCCAAGATATGATATGACGTCATTGGGCGAACAAATAGCTCTGCATTTCTAGCGCTCATTATTCAGTGGCAGGAAACTTCGGAACTATTCAGAAAATGAACCGTATTTGTCGCTAGATTCGAGTGAATTGCCGGGCTCAAGCGCGACCCTTCTGAACATATCGCTGCTTCATAATAAGGGTCCAGTGCATTCTATTCAGCTATATTTTGATGTCTAAGAAGCATTGTACAAGCCTGTAAAATTAATACTTAAAAACCTGTTAAAACTTTAAAAACCTATTTAGAGGCTAAAAATTCCACCCATGCCGAGTCTTGAACCCGCGAGCTTCTATTGGTAGCTAACGGGCCTAATTATGCGCCAAATCCTGTCGAAATCCGGCCTTTTACAATAGCAATTTGTATGGAATTAGACAGTTAGGCGATTGGAATCGTCCCGGATTTGGTGCGCAGAATACATGGGCAGATGGCGACTGTACTAACGTATCTTACGCATGGCCGCCAACAGAAGTGACTCTCGAATATTGAAGACGGAATGGCGTCACGTAGTGAAGTGAATGCAATGCCCAGCCACCGTGAGTTGATGAATTGAGTCGGCTCGGGCGGGTCGGTGAGTAAATAGAATACAGAATCGACGGTTTTTGTAACCCATGTATCCCATATATGTAAAAACTAGCTGACCTGGCAAAGGCTGTTTTGCCATACTTATTAATAAGCCTACGACGTATTCTCAGACCTACCAATATACACAAAACATTTCATAAAAATCGGTAAAAAATCTCGTGTTCCAAACCGTGACATGAGATTTTTACAATTATATTAGATTTGCTGTTCGTTAGTCTCGCTACTTTTATTTCTTTATTTTTGCGAAAGGTCAGGAAAAGTTTCAATTGTGGGAATAAAAAAAAACCAGCTAAGTGCGAGTCGGACTCGCGCACAAAGGAAATAATACAGTAATAAAGGTTTTAACAGGTCATGTCCTTTTTGTTGCACTAACCCGTGCTGAGGACAATTTTAAAAACCTATTTAGAGGCTAAAAATTCCACCCATGCCGGGACTTGAACCCGCGACCTCTGGCTAAACGTGCCAGCGCTCTCCCAGCTGAGCTAATGGGTAAGTGCGGACATCGGCGAAATTTCGAGCCTCTTTACAAACTTTCTCTGTATTACTTTTTCTGGTGGAATGTTTAGCCTCTAAATAGGTTTTTAACACTCTGTTAGTTGAGGAACAAAGAGTTTTCTGTCCACTTAGTTTAATATGTAACGATCATTGAGTCGCAGTTTCTGAGGATAAAACGTTGATTTGATTTGATCATTCTTAGCACAGAGACGAATTCAGATCGACAGAACGATCTGCAGTTGACTGTGTCCTCACTGCGGTAAGAAATGAAATTAGGGCGGGTCCCTATTCTGAGCCGCATCTCACTGGGGTGTCATTTTCAGAATAGAAAATGATGCTACTCCACCAACTGAAGTTAGTATTTGGGTTGCTAATGTACGACGAAATGGATGGAAATTTACAGTGTTAAATCGAGTTTCGTATTTTGTTATTTTTGTAGTTGCTATAACTCTTAGTTATGTGACATGTCTAATCGCTGTTGTTAATTAGGTGTTAATTATAATAGTGCCACTACAAAGTCTGAACATTGTAAAACCGCGTTATTAAAACAACGGCCAAGTGCGTGTCGGGGAACGCGCCGTATAGGGTTCCGTAGAAGGACGATTGCTTTACACAACTAACAACATCATCAAAGTAATTTTCAACTTCTATACTATATAATTATAATGTTATAAAGAGGACTGTGTTTTTTTTCTCTGTTATCAAATATGTATGTTTGTTCATAGCTCAGCGAATCAGCGTGGTACGCATTCTCAGACCTACCAATATACACAAAACATTTCATAAAAATCGGTAAAAAATCTCGTGTTCCAAACCGTGACATGAGATTTTTACAATTATAATAGATTTGCTGTTCGTTAGTCTCGCTACTTTTATTTCTTTAGTTTTGCGAAAGGTCAGGAGAAGTTTCAATTGTGGGAATAAAAAAAAACCAGCCAAGTGCGAGTCGGACTCGCGCACAAAGGAAATAATACAGTAATAAGGGTTTTAACAGGTTATATCCTTTTTGTTGCACTAGCCCGTGCTAAGGACAATTTTAAAAACCTATTTAGAGGCTAAAAATTCCACCCATGCCGGACTTGAACCCGCGACCTCTGGCTAAACGTGCCAGCGCTCTCCTAGCTGAGCTAATGGGTAAGTGCGGACATCGGCGAAATTTCAAGCCTCTTTACAAACTTTCTCCGTATTACTTTTTCTGGTGGAATGTTTAGCCTCTAAATAGGTTTTTAACACTCTGTTAGTTGAGGAACAAAGAGTTTTCTGTCCACTTAGTTTAATATGTAACGATCATTGAGTCGCAGTTTCTGAGGATAAAACGTTGATTTGATTTAATCATTCTTAGCACAGAGACGAATTCAGATCGACAGAACGATCTGCAGTTGACTGTGTCCTCACTGCGGTAAGAAATGAAATTAGGGCGGGTCCCTACTCTGAGCCGCATCTCACTGGGGTGTCATTTTCAGAATAGAAAATGATGCTACTCCACCAACTGAAATTAGTATTTGGGTTGCTAATGTACGACGAAATGGATGGAAATTTACAGTGTTAAATCGAGTTTCGTATTTTGTTATTTTTGTAGTTGCTATAACTCTTAGTTATGTGACATGTCTAATCGCTATTGTTAATTAGGTGTTAATTATAATAGTGCCACTACAAAGTGTGAACATTGTAAAACCGCGTTATTAAAACAACGGCCAAGTGCGTGTCGGGGAACGCGCCGTATAGGGTTCCGTATGTGACGGACCAAGCTCCGTACAAGTGCTCACGATCGTTAATATCATGTTGAATTGTGTTCTGCACGAGAAGATTAAGGATGGAAGCTAAAAGAAACCGAGAAATGATAATCATATACTTATATAGGCATTGTAAAACATTTAAAGAACGTATTATAGAATCGGATAAAGCGCTTAAACGTATTTGGTTCCCCAACATAAAATAAAGCTAGTTATATTTTGTTTGTATCATTTGTAAACATTTAAGCAGTTCTTGTGAAATATTGCGTTGTCTTTTCTAGATTAAATTTTTACGATAATTGAGATTAATTACAACGGCATCTATTTTGCGAGTTGGCACAACTAATAAAGTATGGATTGAAGAGGGTTTTTCACCTGAAGCCTGTTACAATACATGACAGTTCATCGCTTTTTTCATAGGTGACGCTACCGGTCTAAACGCGTGGGTCTGAATTCATTTTCTAAAACAAAAACAAAAAAAAAAGTGCATCCGAAAAGCTTTCGTTTTGTAGCATTTGTAAACATTTAAACAGTTTTTGTGAAATATTGCGTTGTCTTTTGTAGATTAAATTATACAACTTGTTTTAGGGATGGTTTACGATAATTGAGATTAATTACAATGACATCTCTCTTGCGAAATAGCACAACTAATAAATTTTGGATTGAAGAAAGTCTGTCACCTAAATCTAATACAGTACATGGCAGTTCATCACTTTGTTCATAGATGACACTTTCTTAATTCATTCTCTAAAACAAAACAAAAAATTGCATCCGAAAAGCTCGGTCATCCAGGTACTAAATAAATAGGGAACTTAAATCATATAAAACTTTAACAAAATAACATAGACTCACGCCTGTGTCCCGAAGGGGTAGGCGAAGGTCGGGGGCTGCCACTTGTTGCGATCTTCACGGATCGCTGTCGCTTCCTCAACATTCGTTGGTCGTTGCTTGCGCGCGCGCCGGTTTCGGGTGCTTTTGTCTTGCCCTTTGCTAATGCATCCCTTGTTTGGTCGGGGTGTGTCCGTCTGGGTCATCCCGTGCCGGCTCTTCCACCCACATTGTTCGATGGATTTGTTTCGTCAGTCTTTCTGTCTTCATCCGCCCCACATGTCCAAACGAACTCAACATTCCTTTCTCAATTTTAGTCACTGCATCCTCTTTTAGTCCACAACGTTTTCTAGTCACACGGTTATGTGTCCGGTCATTCAAAGTAACACCAGACATACTTCTCAAAGACCTCATTTCTACTTAAAAACGTAGAATTTAGTTTTTCATTGAACTCTGAACGGTTTCTTAGAAACATTATTTTACGAGATGACATATATATTGATAAACGCTTCATACATTGTAGGCGGTGCGTTCATACGCTGGGGAGTGACGTCATGGTCTGAGGTCGAGTTGTATGGCGCGTTGTAGTGCCGCGTGATTGTATTGACTTATTGACTGTTTGTATCGTAGGGTCGCGGAAGAAAGAGATACCACGTTTGTTTGTCTTTAGACGTGTCCTCTCATACTTTATTAAAGTTTTTCTTAGTGCAAGTCCCCATTATCGAATATCTTCGCATAAGCTCTAGAGTGAGCTCCATCTAGGAGTGAGTAGCGTATCAGTATTAGTTCTTTGTTAATACGATATTAACCGTTTAAGTGGGGGGGCGCCACTGTTATTTGCGTCCGGTTGGCGCCAACCACATAAATCATTATAACGCTTCAAATCCCAATTGTAGATAAAGTAGAGTATTTTTAGGTGAATATAAACTGAATTAAAGAGACGTTGTTCTATATACGAGATACGAAACTTTGTTATTAACAGAAACTAGTTTTTCGAAAACACCACCGCGTCATTCAAATGTGCGTTGAATAAATTGATAAAAGGATTGTAGAAAAATAAATCAATCGGGAAATATCGAGATAAATAGATAGAAACTTAATTGACAATATAATTGCAGACATTAAATATTAATTTATAAAATAGCATAATATTAAAGTTCTGAAATTGATTGAGAAGATAGTGGCGCGATGTGGTACGAGTTTGACGAACAAAAATAGAATTACCAATGTTGAAGTCCTTAAATTAATAGCAATAAGGAATAAAATTCTTAGTTGGCGGGATTTCGTTATTGGTTTCGCGAGAGGGAGAAGTGGCATCATATCAGGAGGGGGCTGCGAGGTTATAAAAGCTGGGTTCGGGAAGTGCTCGGGGCTTTTTCCGGAACAGAAAATTGAACAGTAAATACGTCTGCTGCGCTCGTAGGCAAATTCGCCATTTTGTGAATTTATTACTATTAGGGAGTTTCGTTTGCATTTAAATTCGAAAGTAGGAGAGTGGTTTTGGATTTGTAACCTAACATCACCTGTGGGCATTGCGTCCCAGACTATCAGCTCTGGTGTGAAGTTTCAGGTTCTGAATTACTTTCTTAGCTAGGGAATGAGATTTGAAAGTGAAAGTGTAAAGTTAGAAGCGGCCTTCGATTCCTAAACCGTTTGTATATTTAGCTAGAAGTTTTCCGCGTAAAATAGGGTTTTCAGCCTTAGTAATTAGGGTAGCTCTCGCGAAATAAAAGTTTACTAATCCTTTTCCTCCACAGTACTACGTTTATGCGGAAATAAATTTGTGCAAAGGATAACTCACGGTGACAAAGGTGTGCTATGGATGGTCCGTGTGTCTAGCCTTTGTCAAATAACCAAGGCTCGGCGGGGGCACACGAGATGATCGATATCATTCTTGCGTCATAGCTTTCTGAGCCTTTGCAGTCATTTAATTCCACTTATTACTTTAGCTTAATTCCACTAGCTAGTGGTAATTGAGTTTCAGTATACAAACGTGTGAATTTAGAGCGAATTCACTTGGGAGCCTTAAGAAGTTTAAATTAACGGACTAAGGAACCCAAAATCTAGCTCTGCTTACTATGCTACGGCTGAATCTGAGTCTGCTTGGGTCGAAAGGTTTAAAGAATCCCTTCACCGGAGGCGTTCCCAATTTAATTTAATAATAGAAAAGTAATACTAACAATAATTTTGAATTGAGATAATAGGATTAATTATCTTGTTTGAAGATTGGGATAAAATGCTTCTTGTGAATGCGGTGTTAGATCTTCTTCCGTTAGCATTTGTGGTGTAGCAATTTTCCCCCTGCTTACCCTGAGTGACAGACGATTCTAGCTCTCTGGCACTTTGCACCCATAACATATTTATGTATTATATTCCGAATATTCTTACCTTGCGGGTGGTTACCGAACCCATAAAACCACCTGCGCATACACATCCTAGGCTACACACTCTGGCCGGCCAGAAAGTCTGAAAGCTAACTGAGTCAAGTTACCAAGTAATTTGAAACAGTCTGGTTTTCCGGAGTTAGGGAGGATAGAAGTAGGAAATAGCTGTGACTAGGGAGACACCTTAGGCACTCACGCATACACATGATTAAATGTAAATGGGGTTTGTTTTGCTGAAACAACAATAATTTTGATGGGTGGTTAAATATATTAGCTTACGGGGTTGGGAAAAATTAGGCAGGCTCCCCCTTTTCTTTCAGGGTATCCAGTTGTATGATGAGAGTAAGTATTTCCCCAAGTCCCCACCATAACAATGCGGTCATTAGATGCGTTTAAGGTTCATTTAATAAAACTAAAATAAGTGAAATTGGTGCTTCCACAATGTTTTGTAGTGTAGTGATATTGTGATCAATATGTCGCAATAGGTGTAGTGTTCAATAAATCTGTTTCCAAACCCGTCTGTAAAAGATAGCGTTAAGTAATTCTCTTATCACCTACTCATAAGGATGTAGATGTAACCCCGCAAAATTCCGCGCCGCGCTAATGTAAACCTGCAAAACTCTGTTTGACTAAAAGATTGTGTTCGTTATTTAATTGTGCGAGTCTTGAATTAGTAGCTACTAAACTTACTGCTTATCTATGTCTCTGGTCCTTACCTTAAAACTAGGCGTAAAGGTTGGTGCGTTTCATCCACACGGTGATCATTTCAAATTGAGGAATAGGTAAAACGAAACGAAAATATTAGCTTCGTAGGTACCTATCTTTTGACCTTCGGACGGGTCATTCCACTATTGCAGAGGTAGGAACAATTTATGTAGGTGCGTAGATACTTTTCCTTCCGACCGTTGTTTCTTTAGTATTATTGCATTTTAGGCGCAATATAGGGTGAATAATATATAGGGTGGTTAAAACACGGATTATTGTTAGGAATTGAAAGACGTTATGGGACGTTAGGGAGTAGTTAAGAGCCACTATAGGCTTTGTAGTAGTAATGCTATATTCATTTTAAGTATATTGGCTTAATACTCTGCTTAATCTCATAGTTGCGTGAGCGCGGCTGGATTGTTTCAGTGTTGGTAAGCTTCGATGAAGTCTTATTTCAACGTACTTTGTGCATTTGGTTATTACCTCTCACACTCTCGTCCGCCAATGCATTGTACTGCTGAGCATCCCTTTGCCGTTTCTTGCGTTAATTGTGTGAAGCGTCTTGAGTCTTAAGATCTCTATACTTGCTTAAAGCTTTTATTATGTTTGACTTGTCCTTGAGTGGCATCTCATAGTTGCGTGAGCTCGGCTGGATTGTTTCAGTGTTGGTAAGCTTCGATGAAGTCTTATTCCAACGTACTTTGTGCATTTGGTTATTACCTCTCTCACACTATCGTCTGCCAATGCATTGTACTGCTGAACATCCCTTTGCCGTTTCTTGCGTTAATTGTGTGAAGTGACTTGAGTTTTAATATGTCTATGCCTGCTCAAAGCTTTTATTGCTTTTACTATATTTATTTGTATGACTTATGTCTTTGGGTGACATTTCATGGTTGTGTGGGTTTGGCCGGACTGTTTCAGTGTTGGTAAGCTTCGATGAAGTCTTATTCCAACGTACTTTGTGCATTTGGTTTATTACCTCTCTCACACTCTCGTCTGCCAATGCATTGTACTGCTGAACGTCACTTTGCCAATTCTTGCGTTAATCATGTATGTTTTCTTAAGGCATAGACTCGGAATAATGAATCATTGTATTCTTATTTCTAGTCAGTCATAGTTTTATTATTTCTAAGTATATATTAACAGTATAACGTAGTGGTGGCCAATCCCCATCCACGGTAGATATAATTAGCACTATCGGCTAGTAGATAATTGAGTATTGCACTCACTTCTTCTTATCCAATATTATCTACTTAGCTGGCTAATAATGTCTGCCTTAACCGGCCTTTGGTAGGGGACGTTATACTAAAACACTCACATGTGTAGTAGTATGACAAGTAGTAATTTATTTCAAATATTTTGTTACTATAATCTTATCTTATTTAGATGGAATTTATTTTATTTAACCTTTAATTTATTGTCTTCTAAACTTAACTTCTCTACTTAAATTTTCTTCTTTTATTTCAATCTTGTCTCGCTTCTGCTTATTTAATGTTGCTTTATTGCTATTTTAGTTTCTTCGAATCTTCCCAAAATTTACATTTTCTAGTAAACATTTGGTTTGAACTGAATGTTCTTAGTTCCACTTTTATTATTTTAACGGATCTCTTACATACATTCATTACTCAATCTCATCCTAAAAGTTCTTGGGTTATTATTACGTTCACAATGAAGGGTTCTCACTAGACTAGACGATCACAGTTGGCCATTAGAGTGTTTTGCATCATAGTACCGTTTTCTCTTTACTATCGGGGGTTCATACTTTTAATATTCCGGGGTGGGAGTTACAATTTGGTGCCGTGACCAGGATATCTTAATACTAGTTTGAGTAGTTTGTATGTTTTATGATGCAGAATATTCTTATTTTTAATTATTATCGTTGGCTTTATGCCACAATTTGATGTTCGTGAATGGAAAGGTTTGAGATTGAAGATGAGGGTATGATTGAGATCCGTTAATTTTGCTTTCACATAGATTTATGGATGTATGCACGGGTAAAAATAAATATTTAATTCGTGTATGGATCTATTTATCTAATTGTTTACGTGTAATCACGTTATTTTAACTAACGTTTCATAACGTCTTGGTAATTTCTATTCAAATTACGTTAATTTACAATAAATCTTTAGTTGATTCAATGCTTTCGTGTCGGATTTTAATAATAGTCTGTAGAGGTTATACTGTTCGATCGTTTTAAGTAGGTACGTTTAACAGTTTTTTATTCAGGGGGTTGTATCAAATTATGTTTTACGTCAGAAGGTTCCTTCATAGGTAAACTAAGGCCAATAATAATTCCAGTTTAGTTAATTAAGAAGATAATTAGGGAATTAAAAAAAAATCGAATGTCATCGGGTTACATTAATTAGTCAAAGGTCGGCTTTGTGGGGGGTTGTCAAAATATAAATTTTCTTACGCGATTTTAAATTCTTAAATACTTTAATACTTGTTTTGCTTATTAATTAATAGTTATTGTTGTGAAAGATCTTTCTTATTTTAATTTATTGATGTATTTCATTTTAAATATTTTAAATATCAAACATGCTGGGGGTTGATATCTTTACATTCGGTTTAGCATTCCATTACGCGGAAACTTGTCTTTTATTTGGGGGGTTGTGGGGTTGTAGAAGAAAAAAAAAAAAAGCAACATAATTAACAAAAGTTTTCTCGACGGGGGGTTGCTATTATTACAGTTTTGCTAGGAATTTAGTATTGCGTAATTCGGTAGTTTCATATAGTGGTGGCGCAAATAAATTCATGAATTCTAAATTATTCCATTAGACTCGAGATTAATTTTAATTTGCTAAAATATCGATATGTCAAATAAATTTTGTATATTTTATTCACATCGATTCGTAAATCTCGTGATAGACATAATAAACTAAATTATTAATTAAAAAGAAAAAAAAATTAATAATAATATTTTATTTTAGTAATCCGCGTACCCATAATAAACTATAAATAATAGAGAAAAAAAAACAACACATTTTGTTTTATTTTAATAATCCGCGTACAGTAAACGATAAAAGTAGATAATCGACTATTCTTAAACCAAACTTTGGATTTAAATGTACCTTACCATAATTTACGTCTTACCCAAATACTATTTTTAATAAAATACGGACGCGAGTTAATGTAATCGGGATTTACACTTGATTATTTAATTTTCGTCGTTGACTGTACTTCTTAAACCAGGTAATTAAAACGGTTTTGAAAGGTAATCTGGTAATTGAAATTGAGGTATTGTGTACGGTAATCAAGGTAATTCGTGTGGTACTGTGTAAGGTAAAACAAATTTAATTTTAAAAATTTTACTTGCGTCTCATAACGTCTATCACTAGGTATATTTGCGATCGCGGGCTCTGGTTCAAATTATTTTATTTCCCATATTGGATAGGGTTGTCAAATTTATAATAAAATTAGTAGTTTATTTTATATCGCGGTAATCAAAATCATATCTGCGAAGAGTTCATTCGCTAAATTCTCAGGCTTCATATATCAGTATGTAAGCAAGTAAGAGTAAGCTTGGAAATGATTCAATGAATGGAGAAGGAATTAGTTGGAGTATTTAGAAAAAGAATGAAAAAGGGCTTGAATGGAAGTTATAGAGTTCGGTGAATCGGTTTTACGCAGATAACTTGTTTTATTTAGTTTCCGAATACAGCACACACCTCAAGCGGATATAAATACTTCTTTTGATTTTCATTTTAAATTAAGTTAAACTGTATTTGTATCCCGGACTCCACAAGAAGCTAAGAACTAGTTTCGGCAACTAAGCAGGCTCCAGAAGCGAAGATGTTGTCGATTGGGGATTTTCATTGATTAATATCGTTTGTTTGATAGCTTCCCGTAGTGATTTCGCAGCTGATTGTTATTTGAGGCTATTGTAAGGGTCGGTTCTACTACCGGTGCACGTTTGCTCTTGGGGAGGCCTCCCCTTTGGAGTTTAAGCGAGTGTATCTGGTACTTAGCAGTCGGTGCCTTCGGGCTGTCCTGCCTCACAACCAGGATCCCTTTATCAAGGTCTTAAATGATAGGCTGTGTTAAAAGCTACTAAGCGATCCGAATAAAACGGTGTCGATTGAAATTTCACATAGGCAATTATCCGAAGAGTCTGGTTGAAAAACACAACTCACTCATTTCGTCATTTCTGGAAAATAGTGAAACAAGTAATTAGTAACTTATGTAGCAAGACTACTCTCGTGATCACTTAAGTTTTATTGAAAATTTGATAACGACAGGTCTTATCCAAATTTTGGGGGTTGATTGTGACGGACCAAGCTCCGTACAAGTGCTCACGATCGTTAATATCATGTTGAATTGTGTTCTGCACGAGAAGATTAAGGATGGAAGCTAAAAGAAACCGAGAAATGATAATCATATACTTATATAGGCATTGTAAAACATTTAAAGAACGTATTATAGAATCGGATAAAGCGCTTAAACGTATTTGGTTCCCCAACATAAAATAAAGCTAGTTATATTTTGTTTGTATCATTTGTAAACATTTAAGCAGTTCTTGTGAAATATTGCGTTGTCTTTTCTAGATTAAATTTTTACGATAATTGAGATTAATTACAACGGCATCTATTTTGCGAGTTGGCACAACTAATAAAGTATGGATTGAAGAGGGTTTTTCACCTGAAGCCTGTTACAATACATGACAGTTCATCGCTTTTTTCATAGGTGACGCTACCGGTCTAAACGCGTGGGTCTGAATTCATTTTCTAAAACAAAAACAAAAAAAAAAGTGCATCCGAAAAGCTTTCGTTTTGTAGCATTTGTAAACATTTAAACAGTTTTTGTGAAATATTGCGTTGTCTTTTGTAGATTAAATTATACAACTTGTTTTAGGGATGGTTTACGATAATTGAGATTAATTACAATGACATCTCTCTTGCGAAATAGCACAACTAATAAATTTTGGATTGAAGAAAGTCTGTCACCTAAATCTAATACAGTACATGGCAGTTCATCACTTTGTTCATAGATGACACTTTCTTAATTCATTCTCTAAAACAAAACAAAAAATTGCATCCGAAAAGCTCGGTCATCCAGGTACTAAATAAATAGGGAACTTAAATCATATAAAACTTTAACAAAATAACATAGACTCACGCCTGTGTCCCGAAGGGGTAGGCGAAGGTCGGGGGCTGCCACTTGTTGCGATCTTCACGGATCGCTGTCGCTTCCTCAACATTCGTTGGTCGTTGCTTGCGCGCGCGCCGGTTTCGGGTGCTTTTGTCTTGCCCTTTGCTAATGCATCCCTTGTTTGGTCGGGGTGTGTCCGTCTGGGTCATCCCGTGCCGGCTCTTCCACCCACATTGTTCGATGGATTTGTTTCGTCAGTCTTTCTGTCTTCATCCGCCCCACATGTCCAAACGAACTCAACATTCCTTTCTCAATTTTAGTCACTGCATCCTCTTTTAGTCCACAACGTTTTCTAGTCACACGGTTATGTGTCCGGTCATTCAAAGTAACACCAGACATACTTCTCAAAGACCTCATTTCTACTTAAAAACGTAGAATTTAGTTTTTCATTGAACTCTGAACGGTTTCTTAGAAACATTATTTTACGAGATGACATATATATTGATAAACGCTTCATACATTGTAGGCGGTGCGTTCATACGCTGGGGAGTGACGTCATGGTCTGAGGTCGAGTTGTATGGCGCGTTGTAGTGCCGCGTGATTGTATTGACTTATTGACTGTTTGTATCGTAGGGTCGCGGAAGAAAGAGATACCACGTTTGTTTGTCTTTAGACGTGTCCTCTCATACTTTATTAAAGTTTTTCTTAGTGCAAGTCCCCATTATCGAATATCTTCGCATAAGCTCTAGAGTGAGCTCCATCTAGGAGTGAGTAGCGTATCAGTATTAGTTCTTTGTTAATACGATATTAACCGTTTAAGTGGGGGGGCGCCACTGTTATTTGCGTCCGGTTGGCGCCAACCACATAAATCATTATAACGCTTCAAATCCCAATTGTAGATAAAGTAGAGTATTTTTAGGTGAATATAAACTGAATTAAAGAGACGTTGTTCTATATACGAGATACGAAACTTTGTTATTAACAGAAACTAGTTTTTCGAAAACACCACCGCGTCATTCAAATGTGCGTTGAATAAATTGATAAAAGGATTGTAGAAAAATAAATCAATCGGGAAATATCGAGATAAATAGATAGAAACTTAATTGACAATATAATTGCAGACATTAAATATTAATTTATAAAATAGCATAATATTAAAGTTCTGAAATTGATTGAGAAGATAGTGGCGCGATGTGGTACGAGTTTGACGAACAAAAATAGAATTACCAATGTTGAAGTCCTTAAATTAATAGCAATAAGGAATAAAATTCTTAGTTGGCGGGATTTCGTTATTGGTTTCGCGAGAGGGAGAAGTGGCATCATATCAGGAGGGGGCTGCGAGGTTATAAAAGCTGGGTTCGGGAAGTGCTCGGGGCTTTTTCCGGAACAGAAAATTGAACAGTAAATACGTCTGCTGCGCTCGTAGGCAAATTCGCCATTTTGTGAATTTATTACTATTAGGGAGTTTCGTTTGCATTTAAATTCGAAAGTAGGAGAGTGGTTTTGGATTTGTAACCTAACATCACCTGTGGGCATTGCGTCCCAGACTATCAGCTCTGGTGTGAAGTTTCAGGTTCTGAATTACTTTCTTAGCTAGGGAATGAGATTTGAAAGTGAAAGTGTAAAGTTAGAAGCGGCCTTCGATTCCTAAACCGTTTGTATATTTAGCTAGAAGTTTTCCGCGTAAAATAGGGTTTTCAGCCTTAGTAATTAGGGTAGCTCTCGCGAAATAAAAGTTTACTAATCCTTTTCCTCCACAGTACTACGTTTATGCGGAAATAAATTTGTGCAAAGGATAACTCACGGTGACAAAGGTGTGCTATGGATGGTCCGTGTGTCTAGCCTTTGTCAAATAACCAAGGCTCGGCGGGGGCACACGAGATGATCGATATCATTCTTGCGTCATAGCTTTCTGAGCCTTTGCAGTCATTTAATTCCACTTATTACTTTAGCTTAATTCCACTAGCTAGTGGTAATTGAGTTTCAGTATACAAACGTGTGAATTTAGAGCGAATTCACTTGGGAGCCTTAAGAAGTTTAAATTAACGGACTAAGGAACCCAAAATCTAGCTCTGCTTACTATGCTACGGCTGAATCTGAGTCTGCTTGGGTCGAAAGGTTTAAAGAATCCCTTCACCGGAGGCGTTCCCAATTTAATTTAATAATAGAAAAGTAATACTAACAATAATTTTGAATTGAGATAATAGGATTAATTATCTTGTTTGAAGATTGGGATAAAATGCTTCTTGTGAATGCGGTGTTAGATCTTCTTCCGTTAGCATTTGTGGTGTAGCAATTTTCCCCCTGCTTACCCTGAGTGACAGACGATTCTAGCTCTCTGGCACTTTGCACCCATAACATATTTATGTATTATATTCCGAATATTCTTACCTTGCGGGTGGTTACCGAACCCATAAAACCACCTGCGCATACACATCCTAGGCTACACACTCTGGCCGGCCAGAAAGTCTGAAAGCTAACTGAGTCAAGTTACCAAGTAATTTGAAACAGTCTGGTTTTCCGGAGTTAGGGAGGATAGAAGTAGGAAATAGCTGTGACTAGGGAGACACCTTAGGCACTCACGCATACACATGATTAAATGTAAATGGGGTTTGTTTTGCTGAAACAACAATAATTTTGATGGGTGGTTAAATATATTAGCTTACGGGGTTGGGAAAAATTAGGCAGGCTCCCCCTTTTCTTTCAGGGTATCCAGTTGTATGATGAGAGTAAGTATTTCCCCAAGTCCCCACCATAACAATGCGGTCATTAGATGCGTTTAAGGTTCATTTAATAAAACTAAAATAAGTGAAATTGGTGCTTCCACAATGTTTTGTAGTGTAGTGATATTGTGATCAATATGTCGCAATAGGTGTAGTGTTCAATAAATCTGTTTCCAAACCCGTCTGTAAAAGATAGCGTTAAGTAATTCTCTTATCACCTACTCATAAGGATGTAGATGTAACCCCGCAAAATTCCGCGCCGCGCTAATGTAAACCTGCAAAACTCTGTTTGACTAAAAGATTGTGTTCGTTATTTAATTGTGCGAGTCTTGAATTAGTAGCTACTAAACTTACTGCTTATCTATGTCTCTGGTCCTTACCTTAAAACTAGGCGTAAAGGTTGGTGCGTTTCATCCACACGGTGATCATTTCAAATTGAGGAATAGGTAAAACGAAACGAAAATATTAGCTTCGTAGGTACCTATCTTTTGACCTTCGGACGGGTCATTCCACTATTGCAGAGGTAGGAACAATTTATGTAGGTGCGTAGATACTTTTCCTTCCGACCGTTGTTTCTTTAGTATTATTGCATTTTAGGCGCAATATAGGGTGAATAATATATAGGGTGGTTAAAACACGGATTATTGTTAGGAATTGAAAGACGTTATGGGACGTTAGGGAGTAGTTAAGAGCCACTATAGGCTTTGTAGTAGTAATGCTATATTCATTTTAAGTATATTGGCTTAATACTCTGCTTAATCTCATAGTTGCGTGAGCGCGGCTGGATTGTTTCAGTGTTGGTAAGCTTCGATGAAGTCTTATTTCAACGTACTTTGTGCATTTGGTTATTACCTCTCACACTCTCGTCCGCCAATGCATTGTACTGCTGAGCATCCCTTTGCCGTTTCTTGCGTTAATTGTGTGAAGCGTCTTGAGTCTTAAGATCTCTATACTTGCTTAAAGCTTTTATTATGTTTGACTTGTCCTTGAGTGGCATCTCATAGTTGCGTGAGCTCGGCTGGATTGTTTCAGTGTTGGTAAGCTTCGATGAAGTCTTATTCCAACGTACTTTGTGCATTTGGTTATTACCTCTCTCACACTATCGTCTGCCAATGCATTGTACTGCTGAACATCCCTTTGCCGTTTCTTGCGTTAATTGTGTGAAGTGACTTGAGTTTTAATATGTCTATGCCTGCTCAAAGCTTTTATTGCTTTTACTATATTTATTTGTATGACTTATGTCTTTGGGTGACATTTCATGGTTGTGTGGGTTTGGCCGGACTGTTTCAGTGTTGGTAAGCTTCGATGAAGTCTTATTCCAACGTACTTTGTGCATTTGGTTTATTACCTCTCTCACACTCTCGTCTGCCAATGCATTGTACTGCTGAACGTCACTTTGCCAATTCTTGCGTTAATCATGTATGTTTTCTTAAGGCATAGACTCGGAATAATGAATCATTGTATTCTTATTTCTAGTCAGTCATAGTTTTATTATTTCTAAGTATATATTAACAGTATAACGTAGTGGTGGCCAATCCCCATCCACGGTAGATATAATTAGCACTATCGGCTAGTAGATAATTGAGTATTGCACTCACTTCTTCTTATCCAATATTATCTACTTAGCTGGCTAATAATGTCTGCCTTAACCGGCCTTTGGTAGGGGACGTTATACTAAAACACTCACATGTGTAGTAGTATGACAAGTAGTAATTTATTTCAAATATTTTGTTACTATAATCTTATCTTATTTAGGTAGATGGAATTTATTTTATTTAACCTTTAATTTATTGTCTTCTAAACTTAACTTCTCTACTTAAATTTTCTTCTTTTATTTCAATCTTGTCTCGCTTCTGCTTATTTAATGTTGCTTTATTGCTATTTTAGTTTCTTCGAATCTTCCCAAAATTTACATTTTCTAGTAAACATTTGGTTTGAACTGAATGTTCTTAGTTCCACTTTTATTATTTTAACGGATCTCTTACATACATTCATTACTCAATCTCATCCTAAAAGTTCTTGGGTTATTATTACGTTCACAATGAAGGGTTCTCACTAGACTAGACGATCACAGTTGGCCATTAGAGTGTTTTGCATCATAGTACCGTTTTCTCTTTACTATCGGGGGTTCATACTTTTAATATTCCGGGGTGGGAGTTACACGTAGAAGGACGATTGCTTTACACAACTAACAACATCATCAAAGTAAATTTCAACTTCTATACTATATAATTATAATGTTATAAAGAGGACTGTGTTTTTTTTCTCTGTTATCAAATATGTATGTTTGTTCATAGCTCAGCGAATCAGGTGCAGCAGAAAACCAGCGCTATTCGCCTTTGACTAGCATTTTGCTGAGCTGCAGCCTTTTTCTGTTGTAGCACTTGTGTTCGGCATGACTGTATTAGGTACGTCTCTCCGTAAATTTGTTTTATTTTTGTGTTACAATGGAAATAATTTTTTTCACTTTCACTTTCACTAAGTTTATATGTTTGTAAGTTTGTATGTAGGCGTTAACCTCCGAAAGTATTTGTCCGATTTCAAAAATTCTTTCACCAATATTTAGAATGGAGCTTCAGGGTGGATATAGGCTATAGGCTAATCCGTTTGCCACGCGAACGTAGTCACGGGCACTGCTAGTCTTTTATAAGTTGGTGCACTCGTTAACTTGTAAATACTACTTAGCTGTGATAGTTTTTCTTTTAAGTTCATTATATGTACTACTGCCCTAAATTCTCTTTACTTATTTTACGTTTTTACAAACAGTCGTTTAGCAAAAAGGCACTATTTAAAAAAAAAGCGCTTTCATGATTAATATTTCGCATTATATTTTTGATTAATTTTCCGATCGGTCCGTGGGTGGGGCTAGCGGAAGATCACGATGACATTTTAGTCACGAGCCTAAATGCTCAAAAAAAGCATAAATCATCGGTAATAGATGAAGAAAAGAAGGCCATTGATGACTCCAAATTTCAGCTTTCTAGTACTAATCGTCTCTGAACTTACTCACGGACATACAGACAGACAGACTGACAGTCTATCAGTCTATGGTGAAACTACGTAACTACGGATCCCAAAAAAATGTAAATTGCAACAAAATTTCAAGTTGTTGTAAATAGCAAACTCTTATTAACTTGTTTAATTTTTTCACTTTTTTATTTTTGAGGTTGATTGAATTATATTTATTTATTTATTCAGTACCGAGAATCATCAGCTTAAACTTATGTTATAGCAATGTAATTTTAGGCCCACTTGCATCACTTTCCCGAATGCGAACAGACAAGCAGCATTTAGCAAAAAATACTTCACACAGAAGTCGATTCAAATGGCGACCCGAGCGACACTCGAGAAGCGGCGCAAGTCGGCCTTAATCTCTAAAAGCTAATAATAGAATCTCGCCAGTAGCAACACATTAAACAATACGTGTGGACACACACCAATTCACGCCGAGGTAAAGAAACCACATAAAACTAAAATAAAAGGAGAAACAGAATAAAGAACAAGATTAAATTTCACTCGCAAAAAATGGCGAACTCATTAGTCGCCTTAAAGTCGGTACCTTTGTGTTGAACAAGTCAAGTTCCTCATGTAATTTAAGTAGTTTATTATAATGATCACTCGCACGCACAATAAAACTGTTTTGCCTATAATTAGTTGAAGCCTTAGGAATTGCCAATAATGGATTATGACGGGCTCTAGTGGGAATGCGCAGACTAAGTTTATGAAGCAACTCCGGACAATCGATAGCGGAGGATGCGATTTTATGTAAGTATACCATATCAGCTATGTCGCGTCTGGATTGTAGAGTAAGAAAATGAAATTTCTTGCATAGCTCCAAATAGTTACAGGACTTGTAGGATATCCTGAGCCGATAACATAGAAATTTCATAATTTTTTTTTGTATTGATTCGATTCGATTTACGTATGTTATGTATTTTGGATTCCAAATTTGGGATGCATATTCAAGGGTACTCCTAACAAGGGTACAATATAATAATATAATCAGAGTTTTGGGTTTTTTGAAGTCCTTAGATATGCGCATAACAAATCCTAATGATTTGTAGGCTTTTGCTATTGTTATTACACAGTAGTACTCTCTCTCTCTCTCTGAGAGAAGGCCTGTGGCCTACAGTGGAACGTATATAGGCTGTTTATGACACAGTAGTTATATCTAGTTAGTAAACTTTAGTTTAGTGTAGTTTGCATATTCTGCATTGGGTGTAAAAAAAAAAAAATAAACAACTCAACAAACTAAATTCAGAGTAGGCCCAGGGGGCCAAAGTGCGTAGCCAAACATCAACATCTAACCGTGTCCCTTTGGGGGTAGAATTGTTTATTTTGTCGCGGGATTTTCTTGCGTTTTTAGGGTTCCGTAAGAGAAGAAAGATAATAAATTCAACGAATAATACACAGGAAATGCAATGTCAATATGTGGAGAACCAACAAAGCCTCGGGTTTCTTCATGATATTTTCCTTCATAATTAGCGAGTGGTGTTTATACATCTTCTTCTTGTATCGTGTCACTACTAACATTAATTTTAGCTTCATTTCGTTATCAAATATCTGTTTTATAAATCTGCCTTAACACTCCTTTGTATTATTTGATATTGATATTTTGTGCCTGAAATACAGTTCTAGAAGCATTCACAGATGTTTATGTATTCGTTATGATTAAGGAGCTCCAGCTATTCCATGCTATTTCGTGTGACGCCGGATTAAGAATCCGTGGATGTCGTAGAAGGCGACTAAGGAAATCAATATCCAAGAGACGGGCAGCAGCGTCTTACTGAGATTCCAACCGCATACTGCGATCGCCGACCCGCCTGCCAAGCGTGGCGATTACGGCAAACCTTCTCATGGTTATGAAAACCACGATGGAGGCCTATGTCCTGCAGTGGGCGTCGAATGGCTGATGATGATGATGATGAAGGAGCTCCAGGGAGTAACAAGGAGTAACAAAAAGAGTAAAAAAACCATATCTTTTTTACAGATCGAGCTTACAAAAAGTGTCTGTACAAAATCATGTTAACTTCTGTGTGAAGTAATTTTGTTAAATGCTGTTTGAGCCACATTCGGGAAAGTGGTGCAAGTAGGCCTAAATTACATTATTATAACATAAGCTGATGATTCTCCGAACAAAAATAATAAATAAAATAAATAAATAATAGTGATTTTTAAGATCCATGGACGTGAACCTAAGGCAAAAAACCTAGGAATACGGTATTTCACACGATCAAAAATAAATTATTTTTCATATTATGCTCGATTAGAACAAAAATTACAAAATATCTCGTAAAATGTATCTCTTTTAGTCAATTGCTAGTTATTACAATTTTTAAATAGGTTAAACATAAAAAGAGTGCTCCGAAATGTGACGTCATAAGCAAGAATTTTCAAACAAAATTCCATTTTAAAAGTAGCTCATTTGATATTTTGTCAAATACCCAATACCTAGATAGCATTAACGCCGAAAATAGCTTTATTTGTCTGGGTCCATTGTTAACGTTGAGATTGAGAGATTGTAGGTAAAAGGAGATATGATTTTTGTTTCATTGGTGCCGCTTGTTAGCCCACTGCATCCCCTTAAAGTGTAATTTTGAGACTGAGTGTTTGTTTGTTCAATGAATAATAATAATAACTTCCACACAACGTAATCACTTGTCCTGGTCCTATGGATAATTTTAAATTTTTAATAACCTTTCGAAATTTTACGAAATCTAGACTGCCAATACGGCCAAGGGATCGAAACTCGATTCAACCCCTGTTGTGAGTTTTGTAGCTATAATAATCTTCGGTCTGGAATCTTGTATTCATAATAATAATAATTTTCGTGTGGCGCCGGATTAAGAATAGCATCACTCCATTTCCTTCCGTGGATATCTTAGTCGCCACTAAGGAAATAAATTACCAGGAGACGGGCAGCAGCGTCTTCCTGAGATTCCAACCGCATACTGCGCTTGTTTACGCCACAATGCGAGCCAGCGCCAACAGTGCCCTTAGTGTGGTCGCAAATAGACTTGACTGTCTGTATATTAATCGCTGCCTCAGTTTCCACATCCGTGTGACCACTCAGGCCGTGAAGTGTCAATTGTGAAAAAAAAACTGTACATACACACACACACTTACTAATATAGGTTATAAGAACCTTTGTTACTGACATTTTGGGCCACAGATGCTTGTAAATAAATTCTTTATTATTATTCTTCATCATCATCATCATCAGCCATTTGACGCCCACTGCACGACATAGGCCTTCCTCGTGGTTTTTAACCATGAAGGGTTTTGCCATAATCGCCACGCTTGGCAGGCGGGTTGGCGATCGCAGTATCTGGTTGGAATCTCAGGAAGACGCTGCTGCCCGTCTACTGGTAATTCATTTCCTTAGTCGCCTTCTACGACATCCACTGGGGGAAATGGAGTTACGCTATTCTTAATCCGATGCCACACAGATATTATATATAATAATACTCATCATCATCATCATAATCATCATCATCATCATCATCATCAGCCTTTTGACGCCCACTGCAGGACATAGGCCTCCCTCATGGTTTTCATAACCATGCCGTGTGGCGCCGGATTAAGAATAGCGTCACTCTAGTTCCTCCCGTGGATGTCGTAGAAGGCGACTAAGGAAATAAATTACCAGGAGACGGGCAGCAGCGTCTTCCTGAGATTTCAACCGCATACTGCGATCGCCAATAATACTCATCATCAATATAATCTCGCTGCCCACTCCTGGGAATAGACCGTTTCCCTCATAAGCTATCCTTTACGGTCCCTTGCCATCCACATCAACGATATCGTTCGAGTTCTGCTCCCTGACCATAAGCCTGTTCTTGGCCGCCACTCTGTGATGACCCTAGGCCGCCTGCTGTCTTCCCGCCTCGCCAGGTGTCCCTCCCATTTCCATTTCAATCTCGAGACCGTTTTACCAATATCGCCGACCTTTGTCCGGCGACGGATGACGAGATTAGGTACTCGATCGACGAGTCTGAGATCAAGCATGGCTAGCTCCATAGCTTGTTTCCTAATATGGTGTTATTACTGCAGGAAATTACCCAACGCACGTATCTTGGATAATGCAAGCCATCCATCCGCGTCCAAGTTGTACTATACAATATACATGAGGACTAAATGAAAGAATGGCAAGCTTACATCCAGTTTCTCGTACACTAACATGCTGTTAATCTACTGTTAACAGCTGTCAATTGACCAAAGTGCATAAAAAAAAACTACTGACAGCTGTTAACAGTAGATTAACAGATTTTTAGTGTACGAGAAACCGGGGGTTAGTCCATCTTGAAATATTTCTTAGGGTCTATAACTATATCAAACACCCGAGCTAAGAATAGAATAA
Source organism: Yponomeuta evonymella (assembly GCA_963969515.1). NCBI lineage: Eukaryota > Metazoa > Arthropoda > Insecta > Lepidoptera > Yponomeutidae > Yponomeuta > Yponomeuta evonymella. The sequence goes on along the minus strand of OZ018370.1, from coordinate 4,050,551 downwards.
AGAATTTGAATATGAATAATAATACGAATACGAAAACGAATAGGAATACGAATAAGAATAATAATACGAATACGAGTACGAATATGAATAATATGAATACGAATAGAAATATGAATAAAGACTGAGGCCATACTCTTACAAAGGGTTTTTCCTAAAATGCTTAGTTGTTACTGATTCTGCAACAACTTTTGTCTTATGTGTCCTATGGTGAACCCTAGTTCAGCTCTCACTTGGCACTTTTTTCTTTTCCCTGAGTAATATTGAAGAGCGGTATATTTAGGCCTACCTCTTTTGTCTGGTTTTCCTTTTCTCGCATTATTTATTGAGAACGCTTGCAACTTTTTATTTCGGCGCTTTTGTTAGGTATGTAATTTTTTTTACAGGGATTCGTAGCAGAAATACTTTTTTGTTAAAAGTGAAGAAAAATCATCGCGAAACCCGGAGCTAAATATCGCCTCTAATGGAAAAATATATATTTTATATCTTCTCTTATACAACGTTGGTTAGTATAGGCAGGGACCAGGGCTCTCATCATGACAAATGCGACATTATCGGAAGGGTCGTCAACGTCGCGCTTGAGTCCGACAATTCACTCGAATCTAGTGACAAATACGGTTCTTTTTTCAAATAGCTGTTACTAGTCAACTATGAAAACTATTCAAAAAAAGAGCTAGAGCTTCTCACTTGCCAGGATCTTGACAAGCCTGTTTCGCTTCATCAATATTAGTCGCTGCATTCACGCTCGCCATTTGCGGGTACTTTTGATCGTGCCCTTCGATATTACGTCTCCTATTTGGTCAACGCACCAGGCCACACAGAAAGTATTGCAAAAAAAAAGTTTTTGCCCACTCTAAAAAACTTATTTAATTCACTGAAAACAGTGAATAAAAAGGCATTTTAATCACTGTTATGGTCTTTGAATTTAGAATAGTACACCAATATATTCCACCTCCATCTCAATGCTTATACAACCTCCATGCGCAAAAAATAATCGATACAAACTCCTTACGCAAAGAATACTCGACATACAAACTCTTTGTGCAAATATCAAGATTTGATTTTTCGATATTTGCGACAAGGAATTTAGCATTAAAATTAAAACTGTTTTGTGTTCTTTACTGCCATTACCTCAGAAAAAATTGTAAATTGGCGCCATTTTGAACGTTGACCATCCTAATAATAATAATAAAAAAATACTCTTATTTTAGGAATTTTTCCAGTTTTAATGCGCATTTTAATTAATTTAACCTTCTTTTTTTCTTAATGAAATGTTTTATGCCACACCTAGCCAAAAAGTGGGTTTTTCCGCACGCTACGCGTACGGGAAAACCCACTTTGAGGTTAACAACTGACGACACAACACGGACTGTAAAATAGAAAGCCCTCTATCGCATATTTATGACCCTAGCCTGCGGTTCGGGCCTTAAACTTCTGCAATATCGGCCTTTCTTTAATTTACGGCCCTAGTTATGTAATGTACTATTTTCGCTTAAATTATTTCTTTAATTTCTTTAACTATTTAATTATACAACTCTTGAATAAAGTACGGATTTACATTGAGAGCCATGAATCACTCGCGTCGCTCAGGATTCTAACACTTGAATCATCATGAATCACGATTCACTTGCTCATGATTATCTATGGCCCTCGCTTTAAATCCGTCCTTTATTTACTAATTGCATAATATTCTAGACTGGCTAGTTATAATCTAGTTTGAAAGCATTCCCAATAATAAAGTCCCAATTTAAAAATTTCTTTTGCGAGGTAATTTAAATTATTGTGTTTCATTGGGAAATGGAGCAGGGAACATTTTTGCGCTATGATTTTTTACGATTTCAAGTATCGCCTGAAACCGGACTAATCGTACGATAGACTTCAAACGGCATTCATGGATGAAAGCCCGCCCAAGGGAGTTAGTATAACGAATTCAAGCGCGGTCGACTAACTTTGGGGCATGAAGAAAGAAGTGGACGCCCTTTGACGGCTGTTACGTAAGAAAACGTGCTAGCAGTGAAAAATTTAACCCAAGACAATAGGCGAGTCAGAAGAATCAGCGCATACTGCAGATTGGATCGCGAAGCCTTCACTAGATTCTACAGGTGCATCTTCGCGTGAGGAGGATAGCTATACGCTGGGTGCCGAAAAATCTCACCAACGCTCAGAAGCAGGCCCAGATAGAATGGTGCCGTGATGATAAACAAATTTGATGCAAGCTTGTCTCGGCGTGCTTACGACATCATTACAGGTGATGAGTCCTGGATTTATCAATACGATCCAGAAACCAGAAGCGCCAGTGGACGGATTCAAAACGAATCATGGCCTGCCAAAGTGAATCGATCTAGAAGCGGGGGGAGATTTTTATCGCTAGCTGCTTCAAATTGACTGGCTATTTGGTATCAATTCCTCTACGAAACCAACGAAGCATCAACGCTAAATGGTATACTACCAAATGCAGAAGTTTTCTCTGTTGTGAGCAACAAGCGGTGTTTGGTACACAGGGCTCCGCGGACTATTGCTCCACCACGACAACGCGCCCGCGTACACCGCGCTCAAAACGAGGGACTTCCTGGACAGCACGCCGGTCAAACTCCTGGGTCACCCTCCTTACAGCCCTGACTTAGCACCTTGTCATCATCATCATCATCAGCCATTTGACGCCCACTGCAGGACATAGGCCCCCCTCATGGTTTTCGTAACCATGAAGGGTTTTGCCATAATCGCCACGCTTGACAGGCGGGTTGGCGATGGCAGTTTGCGGTTGGAATCTCAGGAAGATGCTGCTGCCCATCTCCTGGTAATGTATTTCCTTAGTCGCCTTCTACGACATCCACGAAAGGAAATGGAGTGACGCTATTCTTAATCCGGCGCCACACGGACCTAGCACCTTGTGACTTCTTTTTATTCCCGAAAATAAAAAATCAGCTCAAAGGGATACAATCAATAATCGTTGCCGGAAGATGCACTGTCAGCAATGGAGCAGGCTTTAAACGAGATGTCTGCCACTGACTGGAAAAAGTGTTTCGAAAACTGTTTAAGACACATGAAACTTTGTATAGAGGCTGGTGGAGAGTACTTTGAAAAGATTTAATAAAACAATATTTACATATAGAACACTTTATTTTATTTTCAGAAACTTTCCTTAGCCTTAGCTATACACCTGTTAGCCTTAGGTGTCCCTTACCGGCCCTTCCACCCACTTTCGCTCCCTATGTTCATGTACTTTTATTATGATTGGTGTGCAATCATCATCATCATCATCGTCATCATCATCATCGTCATCATCATCATCGTCATCATCATCATCATCATCATCATCAACCCACCTCTGCCTACTGCTGGGTATTAATAGACCAGGTGTGCAATCATAACCAGCCTACGAGTATATACGTCCCACTGTAGGGCACAGGCATTCTCTCAGAGAGAGAGTATTGGCTTAATTACCACGCGTGCCCACCGCGGATTGGCGATTTCAAGCGCTGAGGTATGCGAATAGCTCAGACACTCAGGTTTCCTCACGATGCTTTCCTTCGCCGTTAGCGAGTGGTATTGCTGCTATAACTTCATAAATGTACATAACTTCGATAAAAAAGTCATAGGTACATGCCCGCACTGGCAATCGAATCTGGGTATCTCTTCTGAGTCCAAGTTTCTACCCACTAGGCTACCACCGCACTGTGAAATTTCCTTTTTTATGTATAATTAAGTGTCCTCTTCCTATACTATCTATACCTATCTATGTATCTATTATTTTTCTTCCTTCATCCTCTTCATAGTATGCCTCTCGAGACCAATTTAACATTCCTTTCTAAACCATTTTGGTCACTAAATACTTTTTACTAGGTACTTTTACGGATACAGATTTCAAAACGACAGCCGATAATTTATGCGTAGGATATCAGCGGATGGCGGACTCGGAAGCGGGAGACCCAGGTTCGATCCCCAGTGCGGGCATGTACCTATGACTTGGTTCTCTAAGTTATGTACATTTGTGAAGTTATAGTAGTAATACCACTCGCTAACGGTGAAGGAAAACATCGTGAGGAAACCTGAGTGTCTGAGCTATTCACATACCTCAGCGCTCGAAGTCGCCAATCCACGGTGGGCACGCGTGGTGATTAAGCCCATACTCTTTCCCTGAGAGAAGGCCTGTGCCCTACAGTGGGACGTATATAGCCTGCTTATGTATGTATCAGCGGACGTGAAATACGACGTCAAAAGAGAAACCTGCCATACCAATCATATTTGGAGCCAGTTACCGTTTTACAAGTTTCTGAAGGCCGAAAGCTATCTAGCTGATAGAGCGACCCTTTGTCGGTTAGATCGCTTTGACGTCGTCAAAGGAGTTATTTTTTTGACAGTTTATTCTAGTTGAGTGGCGTTTATGAATCCTCTTGGAATTGACAATTTCTTTCTGCGACAAATTTTCATCAGTCCACGGACGCTTTCGTGATACTATGTATGATGAATTCTTTGATAACTTACTGTTTAAATTACATACATACATTCATAAACCCACGCCTGTATCCCAGAGCGGTAGGCAGATACCAGACACTGCCACTGATTATTTTTTTTGTGCATTATTAATATCTTTATTCAATGGAGTTATATGCTTGTACACGCTGAAATATGGATGGTAGGAAGCCGCGGTTATTTAATTATCGATTTAAGTGTTTCGAGTTGAAACAACTCGTTTCGTGTTGAGAAATCTTCTTTTAAAATATCGCGAAAAGTTAGTACTGCCTCTCCTTCTATCAGAACAATGAACGACCCGCGGACCCGCGGCGCGTACGCAGCGCTCGAGCTGGCTACTAATGGTTCTCATAGATTCTAGTTTGGGTCAAGATGCTTTAGGAATGTGTCTTTTTAAAAAAAAACTAACTATCGTATTCGATAGCTATTGCTCATTTTGCTATGCCTTTCAAACCACCCAAAATTCATGTTGTCTATGTAAATAAGTAGGCTAAGATTATTGGAAACTATTGGTCTATTGGAAAAACAATCTGAGTTGGACATCTTTAATGGTAAAATCGTACATTTTAAAAAGCATGTCATAAATATTATAAATACAGTTAAAGCTTAGTTTCATTTCAGTTTTTGAGTAAAAATTTGTTACTGTCTTTTATGTTAAGATAATCTTAAGCCCAAATTCAAACTTTATAGAAGTTATAATGTTCAAATTACTACAATGTTTAACTCTGTTACTTACTACCTAGCATGCTGCGTAAACTGTTTTTTGGGTTGCAGCCTAGATACAAAACTGTACGTAATTTTTTTTAAGTGTAACTGAAGTGGTTGTAACCTGTAAGTTTAACTATTAAATAAAAATAAATAGACTGGACAATAATTATGTTTAGGAATATTAAGTTGTAAACATAAGTGCAGATGGGTGGCACATCTGGGCCTAGATTCTGTTAATGCATTGTAGTAACATGACAACTGCATGAACATGGCGGTTTTCATTTCATGGCTGCTTTAAGTCTACGCGGGCACACCCATCAAACCTTCTAGGCGTCAATGGTATGAAAAAACACGTCACGTGACCCGACAGTGTACCTGTCATTATACTACAATGCACTAACAGAATCGAGGCCCTGGTTAGGCGAGAAGAGGGATGGTGGACGAAGGAAGTTACAGAGAGGTGGCCCAAGGCCCAAAACTGGCCGGTCGTTCGGTGGGTAGGCCGCACACCCGATGGGTCTATGATAGTAAGAAGCCGGCAGGAGGACAATGGACGAGATCAGCAGGTGACCGGTGAGGTTGGCGTGACCAAAAGTGGGCGCCATTGATGGGCTCCATAGATAGGTATATAGAACTAAACTAAGAGTATATTCAATCTTATTCCATCTTATATAACTTAGAAAATCACAGACATAGCGGGACATAGGAACGACGACCTCTCGCTTCTATTTTTTGAGTACGTCACTCGGAAACGTCAAACTTTTACGGAACTTTTTTGAAAGTAGGCAAAAGTAAAAGCACTTTTCCCCACCGCCTTTTGTGACAGCCCTAGTGAGACTGTCAGCAGATTAATGAGGCCGGACGAGAGTTGATAACCTTGGGATTGGTCCAATAATAAGCTAGGTCCAGACGGCTCCGCTGCAAGAGACCGAGAAATGTATAAATAGTAATTATAATATGCTTTTAAATATTAAATTAAGAAAAGTCATTACCTAATGCTCCTGAAATAACAACTAATCATTCGAAAAGATTGATCACAAAAAGCACACTATAGTTTATAGTGTGGAAAGAACGGAGGCTCCTGGTACAGCTCAATATTAACTTGCCCTTAAAAATTACTTACTCCAAAAAACTTATTATACTCTACAATAGTTTTTTGATGAGCATGGCAAAAACTAGGTTTATAGCTTTTGAGACTTGTGTTTGTATATCTTAAGTATGGATATATTTTATATCCAATGTTAAGTAAGTAAGAGTTTAAGTTGTACTTTTTTATAAATTTAAGTTAGCAGCGCCCTAGCAGGGTTCTTGTTTGTTCCTAAAATACCAATTTAAGACCTTATGTACAACAAGAAAGCTAATAAATGACTATATTATACTTAAAAGGAGGCTTCTACAATATTCTGTGGGTGCATGTTTTGTTTGAATAAAGGTATTTTTGTTTAAATAAAGGCACTTTTGTGTTAATTTACTTTGCTCTCGTCAAATTTATGTAGTTGGCATACCACTGAAGTTCTGAAAAAAATCCTAGATTTTTTAGATTTTTTATGAATGTTGAGGAAGCGAAAGTGATGTGTCAGGATCGTAGCAAGTGGCAGTCCCTGGTCTCTGCCTACCCCTCTGGGATACAGGCGTGAGTTTATGTTATGTTATGTTTTTAGATTTTTTCCAAAGTTATTATTGATTTGCTAAGTTTTAAGATTTTTTTAATTTCTGAGGTATACAATATGCAAACATACACACATAAACTCACGACTGTTGTGACGGACCAAGCTCCGTACAAGTGCTCACGATCGTTAATATCATGTTGAATTGTGTTCTGCACGAGAAGATTAAGGATAGAAGCTAAAAGAAACCGAGCATTGATAATCGTATTCTTATATAGGGATTATAAAACATTTAAAGAGCGTATTATAGAATCGGATAAAGCGCTAAAACGTATTTGGTTCCCCAACATAAAATAAAGCTAGTTATATTTTGTTTGTATCATTTGTAAACATTTAGGCAGTTCTTGTGAAATATTGCGTTGTCTTTTCTAGATTAAATTTTTACGATAATTGAGATTAATTACAACGGCATCTATTTTGCGAGATGGCACAACTAATAAATTATGGATTGAAGAAAGTTTTCACCTAAAACCTGTTACAATACATGACAGTTCATCGCTTTGTTCAGAGGTGACGCTACCGGTCTAAACGCGTGGGTCTGAACTGAATTCATTCTCTAAAACAAAAACAAAAAGAAAAGTGCATCCGAAAAGCTTTTGTTTTGTAGCATTTGTAAACATTTAAACAGTTCTTGTGAAATATTGCGTTGTCTTTTGTAGATTAAATTATGCAACTTGTTTTAGGGATGGTTTACGATAATTGAGATTAATTACAGTGACATCTCTCTTGCGAAATAGCACAACTAATAAATTTTGGATTGAAGAAAGCTGTTACTAAACCTATTACAATACATGGCAGTTCATAATTTTGTTCATAGATGACACTTTCTTAATTCATTCTCTAAAACAAAACAAAAAAATTGCATCCGAAAAGCTCGGTCATCCAAGTACTAAATAAATAGGGAACTTAAATCATATAAAACTTTAACAAAACAACATAGACTCACGCCTGTGTCCCGGAGGGGTGGACGGAGGTCGGGGACTGCCACTTGTTGCGATCTTGACGGATCACTGTCGTTTCCTCAAAATTCACTCGCGTGTGTGGGCCGCGTCGGCTTCCTTTGTCTCTTTTGTAATAAGCCGCGGCGTGTTAAGGTAGTAAATTTAAAGGGATATTATGACAAAGAACGTAATTTATGAGTTAGGCAAATAAAAATAAATTACTTATGTTAAAGTCCTTAAACTAATAGCAATAAGGAATAGAATTCTTCAGATGGCGGTATTTCGTTATTGATTTAGCGAGAATGCAAATTTCTTTTGAAAAAAGCCGCGGCATGCTAAGGCGGTGATATCAAAGAAACACTAGGACAAAGAACGTAATTTATGAGTTGACGAACAAAAATAAATTACTTATGTAAAAATCCTTAAACTAATAGCAATAAGGAATAAAATTCTTCATTTGGCGGTGTTTCGTTATTGATTTAGCGGGAGGGCAAATTCCTTTTGAAAAAAGCCGCGGCATGCTAAGGCGGTGAATATCAAAGAAACACTATGACAAAGAACGTAATTTATGAGTTAGGCAAATAAAAATAAATTACTTATGTTGAAGTCCTTAAACTAATAGCAATAAGGAACAAAATTCTTCAGATGGCGGTATTTTGTTATTGGTTTAGCGAGAGGGTGAAGTGGCACCATATTAGAAGGGGGCCGCGAGGGTATAAAAGCGGGGTTCGGGAACTATTCGAGGTTGTTCGGAACAGAAAATTGAGAAGTAAATACGTCTGTTGCGCTCGTAGGCAAATTCGATATTTTTGCGAATTTATTACTATTAGGGAGTTTCGTTTGCATTTAAATTCGAAAGTAGGAGAGTGGATTCGGATTTGTAACCTAACATCACCTGTGGGCACTGCGTCCCAGACTATCAGATCTGGTGTGAAGTTTCAGGTTCTGAATTACTTTCTTAGCTAGGGAATGAGATTTGAAAGTGAAAGTGTAATGTTAGAAACGGTCTTCGATTCCTAAACAGTTAGTATACTTAGCTAGAAGTTTTCCGCGTAAAATAGGGTTTTCAGCCTTAGTAATTAGGGTAGCTTTCGCGAAATAAAAGTTCACTAATCCTTTGCCTCCACAGTACTACGTTTATGCGGAAATAAATTTGTGCAAAGGTAAACTCACGGCGGCAAAGGTAAGTTCTAGATAATCAGTGTTTCTAGCCCTTGTGAAATAACCAAGGCTCGACGGGGGCGCTAATGTAAACCTGCAAAACTCTGTTTGACTAAAAGATTGTGTTCGTTATTTAATTGTGCGAGTCTTGAATTAGTAGCTGCTAAGCTTACTGCTTATCTATGTCTCTGGTCCTTACCTTAAAACTAGGCGTAAATGTTGGTGCGCTTCATTCACACGGTGATCATTTCAAACTAAGGAATAGGTAAAGCTTAACGAAAGTATTAGCTTCATAGGTACCTTTCTTTTGATCTTCGGACGGGACATTCCACTATTGCAAAGAGGTAGGGACCATTTATGTAGGTGCGTATATACTTTTTCTGCCGACCGCAGTTTCTTTAGTATTATTGCATTTTAGACGCAATATAGGGTGAATAATATATAGGGTGGCCAAGACACGAATTATTGTTAGGAATTGAAAGACGTTATGGGACGTTAGGGAGTAGTTAAGAGCCACTATAGGCTTTGTAGTAGTATACTCATTTCAAGTATATTGGCTTAATACCCTGCTTAATCTCATAGTTGCGTAGGCGCGGCTGGATTGTTTCAGTGTTGGTAAGCTTTCGATGAAGTCTTATTCCAACGTACCTAGTGCATTTGCTTATTACCTCTCACACACTCTCGTCAGCCAATGCATTGTACTACTGAACATCCCTTTGCCGTTTCTTGCGTTAATTGTGTGAAGCGTCTTGAGTTTTAAGATCTCTATACCTGCTTAAAGCTTTTATTATGTTTGACTTGTCCTTGAGTGGCATCTCATAGTTGCGTGAGCGCGGCTGGATTGTTTCAGTGTTGGTAAGCTTCGATGAAGTCTTATTCCAACGTACTTTGTGCATTTGGTTATTACCTCTCTCACACTCTCGTCTGCCAATGCATTGTACTGCTGAACATCCCTTTGCCGTTTCTTGCGTTAATTATGTGAAGTGACTTGAGTCTTAATATATCTATGCCTACTCAAAGCTTTTATTGCTTCTATTATATTTATTTGTATGACTTATGTCTTTGGGTGACATTTCATGGTGGCGTGGGTTTGGCCGGACTGTTTCAGTGTTGGCAAGCTTCGATGAAGTCTTATTCCAACGTACTTTGTGCATTTGGTTATTACCTCTCTCACACTCTCGTCTGCCAATGCATTGTACTGCTGAACGTCTCTTTGCCAATTCTTGCGTTAGTCATGTATGTTTTCTTAAGGCATAGACTTGGAATAATGAATCATTGCATTCTTATTTCTAGTCAGTCATAGTTTTATTATTTATAAGTATATATTAACGGTATAACGTAGTGGCGGCCAATCCCCATCCACGGTAGATATAATTAGCACTATCGGCTAGTAGATAATTGAGTATTGCACTCTCTTCTTCTTATCCAATATTATCTACTTAGCTGGCTAATAATGTCTGCCTTAACCGGCCTTTGGTAGGGGACGTTATACTAAAACACTCACATGTGTAGTAGTATGACAAGTAGTTATTTATTTCAAATATTTTGCTACTATAATCTTATCTTATTTAGATGGAATTTATTTTATTCAACCTTTAATTTATTGTCTCCTAAACTTAACTTCTTTATTTAAATTTTCCTCTTTTATCCCAATCTTGTCTCGCTTCTGCTAATTTAATGTTGCTTTATTGCTATTTTAGTTTCTTCGAATCTCCCCAAAATTTACCTTTTCTAGTAAACATTTGGTTCGAACTGAATGTTCTTAGTTCCACTTTTATTATTTTAACGGATCTCTTACATGCACTCATTACTCAATCTCATATCCTAAAAGTTCTTGGGTTATTAATACGTTCACAATGAAGGGTCCTCACTAGACTAGACGATCACAGTTGGCCATTAGAGTGTTTTGCATCATAGTATCTTTTCTCTTTGCTATCGGGGGTTCATACCTTTTAATATCGCGGGGAGGGAGTCACACTGTATCCCAGAAGGGTAGGTATATATATATATATATATATATATATAACTTTTTAATGTTCTATACAGTACTGTACAAAGTTCTAAATAGAATATTTTAAGTTACAAGTGCATTTTTAAATTAAGTAGCAATACCTTTATACAGATACAGGGTACCTATGTTACCATTAATTCGATACCTAATCATTCATTAACATAAGTGATTTCAGTATGATTTTCACACTAACCTAAGTTTTAGCCGCAGTTAAGGGTTAACATAGCCCAAGCTAATAAACATTATACACACATTCATACGCGTATACGTATATATGCATATAGATGGATATACACATACACACATATTTAAATCAGGAATCACACATCTAGGAAAATCAACTGCCAGCAACTAGTATTTTGTACTTAAGACTAAAGAAGACGACATAGTAAAAATACAGTGTGCCAAATCATATCAGCCGAAAAATATACCAAAATTACTACCACTGAATGTGTTAGTGACGTCAGCCGTCAAAATTCTATTAATAGGATTATTGTATTTCTGTAATTTCAAAAGTGCCTACTTTTTTTCCCCAACTATTCGCTCGCGCAGCGCAAATCCCTGCCTTCTTTCGTCTTCTTTCAGTCCCAACCGTCCTAAGGTTGTCTGGAAGAGATCGATTTAAAATAAATAAATTTATTTGTTCTTATAAGGAAAAAAAACTATTTATTTTAATTTAATTATTTATTTTATATCTGTGGAAATTTTAACTGCCTAGCTATCACGGTTCATAAGATCTATTGAGATCTTAGAGTCTATGAAAATTAATAATAAGTAGAATAAGTAAGCACTACATTAAGTAAATTAAATTAGGCTAGGTAGTTTAGAGTTTAAGTTATATTTTTTTATAAACTTAAGTTAGCAGCGCCCTAGCAGAGTTTTTGTTTGTTCCTAAAATAGCTATTTAAGACCTTATTATGTACAAAGAGAAAGCTAATAAACGACTATTCTGTTCTAAAAAAAAAGATACAGTCTAGTGACAGATAGACAGACAGACAGACAGACAGACACACGGACTATAGAGTCTCAGTAATGAGGTCTCGTTAGGCACCTTTCGGGTACGGAACCCGAAATATGCGTTAATAGAGGTAATTAGTCGTAAAGTTGTGTAATTGTTTTCAATTTGCATTGCCATTATTATACCTGTCCCACAGGTATCTTGTTCTGAGACCTGTCCAATGGATCGATTGACGGCAATTACTCTTACCGCTGTATGGGTGACCTGCTCAAGCAAATGGGTCAGGTGAAATTAATGGCTGTGTTGTGTATCTGTTCAAATATACGCTTCCGTTTCAGTCGTTTACCTCTGGAAGGGCTTTTGCTTGTTTTTAGAATCATAGACCCTGGCCACGCAGAAGGGCCGTGGGGCGAGGGCGCGGAAAGACGCGACGCGTTGTATAGAGTTCGTGCTCTCGCCCCGTCACTTCTGTGTGGGCTTCATCCCGTCCCTTCAGAACATTTTGTATGAAAGTGAATTGGAAAGACGATGCGTCTTTTCCGCAACCTCGCTCCACGTACTTTCTGTGTGTCTCAGACCTTTGATTCTTTTTTTTGGGATTACCCGGAAAGTGCCAACGGGAACCTATTACTAAGCCTAAGCTGTCTGTCCACATTCCGTGATTTATATAAATGTTCTAAAACTCATGCATTGAACTGGCTTTAATTCCAGACATCATTGTCATCTAAATAATCTTTAATGTTATAGTAGCTTTTTTGGCACAAAGTGTGCTTCACACATTTTTTGAACCGCGTTTCTGGCAAGCTTATTATATCAGCTTCATCCTCAGGGATCTTATTGTAGAAACGTATGCAATGCCCCATAAAGGATGTATTAACCTTTGCCAGCCTAAATTTTGGGAACGAAAGTTTATGTCTATTTCTAGTAATTACATTGTGTTGGCTACCTACAGTTTTAAAGTCACTGATATTTTTCCTAACGTACATAATATTTTCATAGATATAGGTACTGACTAGCAACTGTTAGGATGTTAGTTTCTTTAAAGAAATCTCTTAACGAATCTCGATTGCCTAGCTTATATATGAATTTGATCGCTCTCTTCTGCAGGACGAAGATGGTCTCAATGTCTGCTGCCCGACCCCACAGTAGTATACAATAGGACATAATACTATAGAAGTAACTAAAATAATCAAGCCTAGCAGTTGCGACATTAGTTAGTTCCCGGATTCTTTTAACTGCGTATGCTGCAGAACTGAGCCTATTTGCCAATTTTCCTATATGCAGACCCCATTGAAGCTTTGTATCAATTGTGATACCCAGAAATACAGTTTCTTCTAAAAGGTCTAGTTTATCATTCCCTAATATAACATTGCTGTCAACCATTTTGACATTTGGTAGTGTGAATTTTATACATTTTGTCTTTTTTTGAATTTAATAATAAGTTATTAGAAGTAAACGCATATAGTACCTTAGAGAGAGCATTATTTGTATCCGCAAGGTCATTTTCTTGTCTCTTAATTTTAAAAATAAGTGACGTGTCATCTGCAAACAGTACATCCATGCCTCCACCGGTCTGTCTGTCGCATAATTATATAATTCGCACTTTTGTAACACGATACATTAAACCCAAATAGTACAGGCCCGTCCCCAGTTTTAGAAAGAGTTACAGTGTGTAAAGGTGTCAACCCTCTTAAGTACTTAAGGGAGTTGGACCACTTAAGGGGGTTACAAAGTATGTGAGCGTGTCGCATCAAATGGAAGTTAAATGGATTTTTCGTTCTTTGTAAACGAAAAAGAACGCTTCTTTGTATCGTTCTGATAGCTTTGTGTTGGTCATTTATAGATTCATTTATAAGTAGATGCGACACATTTATCAGTCTCTCTGGATTACATAAATATCTAAATTATTGATGCAGCGTCTAGTGACAACTTCTACCTAAACTACAGGGCCGATTTAAAATAGGTAGTAATCTTTTCAAAATTAAAAGGACACAAAACAACACAATTAGGTATATAACTTCTCAGTATGTAACGGTAACATCTTTCCAGATAATCGTGATTTTCAAAGTTGGGTTCAAATCTGTATTTACTAATCAAAGCGGTACTAATCATGGCATTGTAAAATGGTGTTCTTTTACTTTAATCATTTAAGAGTCTATCTTCCGATATTACACAAGTAACATAGCAATTGTGTTGGATACCGGCCAACCCATCAATCCAATATCGAAAAAATTTGATGATTGATTCCATTGAAAAACTTCATGAATCTTAAACATTGAGTTAATTTTGTATTTTTGCCTTGACGTACTCTTAGATTTATTAGGTTTATGCGTTTTTTTAGGGTTCCGTACCCGAAGAGTGCCAAACGGGACCCTATTACTAAGACTTTACTATCCGTCTGTGTATCTGTCCGTCCGTCTGACTGTCTGTCTGTCACCAGGCTGTATCTCATTAACCGTGATGGCTAGGCAGTCTAAATCTTCACAGATTTTGTATTTTTGTTGCCTCTATAACAAAAAATACTAAAATCTGAATAAAATTAATAATTAAGGGGGCTCCCTTACAACAAACGTAATTTTTTTGCTCGATATTAACAACGGCAACAGACAAACGCTTGAAATATTCACAGAATGTTAAGTTCCACATTCGCTTCAAAAATTAATAAATAAATTTAAATAAAATAAATATTTAAGGTGCCGTAAATAGTGTGGCGTCGGATTAAGAATCCCGTCTCTCCATTTCCTCCCGTGGGTGTCGTAGAAGGCGACTAAGGAAATAAATTGTGATGGATGGTTTTACATGATTGTAAAACCACGAGGGAGGCCTATGTCCTGCAGTGGGCGTCAAATGGCTGATGATGATGATGATGATGAAGTATTTAAGGGGGGCTCCCACACAACAAACATGATTTTTTGCCGTTTTTTCTCGATCATTGTGTCTAATAGCAGTACTACAAGGATATGAAGACTACCGTAGAAAAAGCTTTATTTCAGGAAAAAACAGCGTATTTTAATAACTTTATTAATAAAAATATAAACCAATCTAAATTATTATAGAAACAAATAAAAAACGTCATTCTCTTTAAAAATAAACCCCCAATTCCCGTAGATATGTCTGATCCAAATGTAATGAATGGCCACTTTTTGAATATACCCGGAGCTAATGTACAAACATCTACCATATTAAAGTATGAAAACAGTAGAAATGACAGTCAGGTATCCTTTTCTTTACACACTGTGGAAGAGAATACTGTAGCCAAAATTCTCCTAGGAATAAAATCAAAAGCCACGGGCACGGACAACTTGAGCATTAATATCATATTGCTTACTTTGCCTCAGACATTGGCCTTGTGTAGGCCTAGCTGTAGCTATGGTAAATAAGTCCATAAGTACTTCTACGTTTCCTGAGTGTTGGAAAACACAACTAGTCACCCCAATTCCTAAAACTAGCGCACCTGCCAACAATCACGATTTGCGCCCTGTTAGTATACTTCCTGTTCTCTCAAAAATACTGGAGAAGGTTGTTTGTGGACAAGTAACAGAATTTCTCGAGAGCAATAACGTTTTTCAATCCGGCTTTCGTAGACAACGTAGTGCAGCCACAGCTATGGCGGATGTGATCGACAATACCCTCACGGGTCAAGATTCTGGCCTCGTGACTATTCTCGTCCTCTTAGATTACTCTCGGGCTTTTGACTCCCTCAGCATCCCGCTCTTAATGTCTAAATTGGTTTACTATGGTTTTGATGAGCAAGCAGTCAAATGGTTTCGTAGTTACCTCAGTAATCGACAACAGCGTGTACAACTTAGGTGTCAAGATGGATCCTCAATTGATTCTACCAAAAAACCGATTGATCGTGGTGTGCCTCAAAGCTCAATCTTGGGACCTCTTCTTTTCATTCTATATAGTACTGATATTGCAAATTGTATACACAATTGCCGCTACCAAGCGTACGCTGATGACCTACAGATTTATATTTCCTTCAAACCAATTTGATATGGCATCAGCTATAAACAGTTTAAATGAAGATCTGTATAGGATTTCAATGTGGTCCAACGATAATGCCTTAGTGTTAAATCCAAAAAAGTCGCAATACATTCTATTGGGAACAAAGGTGAATGTAGCTAAAGTAGCTACCTCTTTACCACATTTTCCAATCTTGATTGAGTCCATACCTATAGACCGAGTCAAAGAAGCGCGCAACTTGGGTCTGATTATGGACGAAAGGTTAAGATTCGAAAGCCATGTGCTGGGATTGGTGCGGAGTTGCTACTTCAAACTTAAAACCGTATACAAAATTCGTAAATTTTTAAGTACCAATATTCGTATAATGCTAGTAGAGTCCCTTGTACTTTCTAAATTAAATTACTGTGATGCTGTTTATGGCCCTTGTATTTTAGCTAGGAGTCAGCGGTTATTACAGCGTATTCAAAATTCTTGTATCCGGTTTCGTTTTAATGTACCGCCACGGAGTCATATCACACCATACCTAAACGAAGCCAATATGTTAAAATACAAGCACGTCAGAAATTACACTTTGCTTGTATGCTGTTTGATATTGCAAATAATCAACAACCAATATATCTCTATAACAAAGTAAAATGGATGAATGCGCAGAGTAGGTTAGTTACTAAATTATCAGCTCGTCTAATTAAAATGTCCTCGCATAAGACAGCTGCATTCCAAGGCTCCTTCAAATTTGCCGCAAGCAAAATTTGGAATGACATTCCACCACCGATACGAAACTCGCAGACTAAAATAACCTTTAAGAAAAAACTCAAAAAATATATTTTAATTGTTCAAAAAAACTCATCTTAATAATACCTATTTATGTTTATTTGGAGTTAATTGTTATGATTAGTTTACAAAATTGAACTATGCGGCATCTTCTTCCTTCATTGCATGTAATTAGAATTTTTATAAAAAAAAAAACCATTTTTAAGTTATTTCTGTGTAGGTTAAGTAAAACTTTATGTTATTTGTTTAAGCACACTCTCTTTGTTTATTTATTTAAGCTATCTATAATACGGCATCGCATAAGTATATAACTGTTTGAATCAACAGGCCCTAACTGAAAATCAGCTACGGTTAACTTGTTGACTCACAGCTGAGTTAGGTTCCTATTCAGTTACCTATTATTAAGTCTTTGTGATGTTATTCAATAACTGTAACAAATATGTATTATCCTCATTTTGGTAATTGAATAAATCTTTACTTTACTTTACTTTACTTTACTAATGTTGTATAGATAAATGGTACAGAACCCTTCATGCGACTCGCACTTGGCCGGTGTTTTCAGATAGGTTTCCCGCCACTAGAGTCTCGTACCTATATTAATTTTATTTTATTGGTCAAGGTAACTGTGAATTAGTTGTTTGAAGTTGCGTACGATTAGCTTTAAACGGGCCCTCAACTAGGTATATCTAAATTGCAAGTTGATGCTACAATTCTTAACATTCAATTCCTATGAATTGCGTTGAATTCAGATTGTCAGCCTGCCGCGATGTACTCAAAGTGCTAACATTGACAAGTTCAACGTGACGCGAAACTGTCATGGCGGCCACATTCCGTGATATATTTTATTTGCACGTTCATTCTTCGACAGATCTGTTCGTAGGTAGCAAGTAAAATGAACGGGGCTCTTCCTTTAGCTCTAGGAATCCAAGATTTACAGTACATATATTAGATTACATCAGCACAGTACAAACACATCACGTCTGATCACCATGCCGGAGGTCGTCGGTTCGATTCCCACTTTTGGCGACCATCTTATAAAAGGAAAACTATTGGTATGGGTGGTGGTTCTAAAATGCAATATATTTTCATGTACGTACAACGTTACAACGTTGGTCCCGTATAAATTGGTCAAGATAAGTTAACGGGATCTATAAAAGAATCCTAAAACTCTATGCGATTTGCAAAATTCGGTTCGGCATATGCTCGTATAAACAAAAATTAGAAAATATCTCGGATAATGTATCTCTTTTAGTCAATTACTAGTTATTACAATTTTTAAATAGATTAAACTTAAAAAGAGTGCTCTGAAATGTGACGTCATAAGCCAGTATTTTCATACAAAATTCCGTTTTAAAAGTAGGTAACTCATTTGATATTTTGTCAAATACCCAATTACCTTCACGGCATTCTGGATACAACCATACCACGATACAGAATGCCGCCAGCGCCATCTAGTGTTAAAATAAGGGCACAATAGCGACACAACCTTAAGGCATCCTTTGAAATAGAAACGTGCGTCACTTACCGTCTAGTGTAAACACGGACCCGTCCACATCCCGATGAGATATGCGCGCCGTAAAAGGTTAATAAAAACTACCCGAGCAGCCGGCCCCTAATAGGTGAGTTCGGCCATGCTCCGTGCAATTAACCCTTAACCCGTCAACCAATAACAATTTTTCTATGTAGCCTATAATATATGTCCCACCGCAGGGCATACACCTTCTCTCAGAGAGAGAGAGAGAGAGAGAGAGAGAGAGAGAGAGAGAGGGTATGAGCTTAAATACCACGCGTGCCCACCGCGGATTGGCAGTTTCAAGCGCTGAGATATGTGAACACTCAGGTTTCCTCATGATGTTTTCCTTCACAGTCAGTGAGTGGTATTGCTACTGTAACTTCACGAATGTACGTAATTTAGAAAACAAAGTCATTAGTGCATGCCCGAGAAGAAGAAATACATTTATTAAACGCCACATAGACATATATACCAGACGTAAAACAGAAAGAAAAAATAAAATAAAAAAATAAAAAACATGGCAGAACAACAATTAGGGAACACGAGCTATGTCCATGCGGCGGTAAAACGGCCTTCGGCTCAATAATTGCTGCATGTTTGAATATACGTCTATTAATTTCAGGTTGAAATACCCATTAGAGTCCTTTTTAACACAGACATACGTAGAGCTCACGTCAAAGCAAAGGCCTAAGGACCGTTACGGGAGCCAGTCAAAGCGCAAAAAGCTTATCTAAAGCTGCTGCGAGGTTATTTATACAGCAATTAAAACGCTTCAAACAATTATTCCTGCAAAGCCTTACGTTCCGTGGCACTGAAATGTTAATGGTGTGTATACGACGCGAACATTTGTGCCCTGTACTATATTTTTGTGTGCTTGATGCCTTAACGAAATCCATCTCTACATCTTGATATCTCGGCGGTTTGAAAGCCTCGGAATAATAATAAATAACCATTTCCAAACAACACAATCACTTGCCCCGGTCCTGAGCTAGGACAACCAAGGGCGCGGAGCCACGACCACGAACAATCGAACCCACGATCTCCGGCGTGCTAATCAGCCGTTGTACCAGTACTTCTACTACTGTGAATTACGAAATAATTATTTGTTTTATTGTAATTGTCGTAATTAACGTTGGATGTATTATCATAGGGCAAGATAAAAGTACCCGAAACCGGCGTCCGTGCACGCAACGATTAATGAATGTTGAGCAAGCGAAAGTGATCCGTCATGATCGTGGCAAGTGGCAGTCCCTGGTCTCCGCCTACCCCTCTGGGAAACAGACGTGAGTATATGTATGTATGTTTGAGTTGTAATTGTCGTAGAAGGCGACTAAGACACTTAATTACCAGGAGACGGGCAGCAACGTCTTCCTGAGATTCCAACCGCACACTGCGATCGCCAACTCACCTGCCAAGCGTGGCGATTATGGCAAAACGTGAAGCGTTTTCATAAAACTACGAAGGAGGCCTATGTCCTGCAGTGGGCATCAAATGGCTGATGATGATGATGAATTGTAATTGTATAAAATGGGTCACTGAATCGACAATGAACAAAATGTAAAGCTTAGCTCGCGCCGAATATCAAGTGTTAATTCGGACCCTACCATTTTTCAAGGCCCTTGTTGGGTCTGTGTACCTAAATTAAAAGGGATTTCAGTAGGATCCGGGCGCTTTTCGCCCGAAGTTACTAAGAGGCTGAAGTAAGTACCTTTTGCTGACCGCTCTGTGTGTTATATGGGCGGAGATATACCGTTTTTTAATTGGGTACCTGCACGGGTGTACTTACATAACTGTGACGTCCTTGCCTGGTTACCTTTGCACCGGGCATCCTAATTTAGGACCAGGACAAGTGATTGTGTCGTGTGGAAATTATTATCGTTGTTATTATCACTAAATTTCATCATCAGCATTCAGCCACAAGAAGTCCAGTCCTGGACATAGGCCCCCATCATGGATTTCCAAAAAGACCGGTAGCAAGCGGCCTGCATCCAGCGTCTTCCTGCCACTTGGATGAGGTCTTGCCGATATGTGGTCTCCATTCGAGAACTTTTCGCCCCATCGGCCATCAGTTCTGCGTGCTATGTGCCTCGCCCACTCCACATCCGCTGGGCTAAAGTAAGTTATCAACTTACTAACTTGACAAAGAAATATCTACACGCCTCATCGACTCGTCGGGCGACCCTAGAGCTGGAAGCTACCTCGGTCAGCGCATCAGCCTGGCCCATCAGAGGCGTAATGTTGCCAGTATCTTAGGAACTCTCCCCAACGGCAGCGGCCTAGAGACAATCTTTTATATATATAGTTAATATTTATTGTAAATATGTCAATATTACGATTAATTTTATTACTAATATTATTTTTATGAGAGATTTCTTGCAGCTAACCTTCGGAAGTCGGAGGGGAGGTGTAAAACGGGTCGATGCACGTGCACAACATACACTACTTGGTCACTTTAACAGATAACGAAATAGTACTAATTAATATTATATTATAATAGAAAATGCCTAAGCACACACAGGAGACAATATTTCACTCACTTCAAAAGAAATAGATAAATAGACACTCAATACACATTCGTGGTCTCAAATGTAATTCGGAGTGTACAATAGAGAACAAATAATAGATATATTAAGCAGGTAACGGTCAGTCCATCCATATTCAACGGTCAGGGAATTGATTGCAAAGAGTTACAGAAGTCCGAGGTAATATAGATTTACGTACGATACTTATACTGTCGCAGAATAAATCGATGCTGTTGTTTACACTACAGAGTTGATTAAATGACCGAGCAGCCCTCAGAAAAAATGAATTTTGCCGGTAATTAGAATGAACGCGTGGAACATATAGAATAGACTTATTGCGGGAAGATAGACGTGAAGGGACTAAGATATTCAAATGAGCATTTAAAGCATGCTATTTCTCAATTCAGGTCTTTTTCTATCTTTAAGCCAAGTCCGATTAGTTATTACTAAATCCGTTCAGCCGTTATTGCGCGATTGAGTAACAAACATAAACATAAATAAACACAAACATTTACATACAGGCATATACATTGCTTCTGGCCCCACACTAGGATACTCTGTGTCGTGGGAACCAGAAACAACGACATCACAAACATGTAAACATCCAAGACCTGGGTTTTTTTTGTCCCCAGCCGGGATTCGAACCCGGGACCTCTCGCATGGTATGCAGATGCATTACCGCTGCGCCACGAGGTCGTCAATCCAAACAAACATCCAAACATCCATTTCTAGATTTGTTTTGGATTTTCATTGCTACTTTACCTTTTGACTTGACATTATCGCTGACAACTTTTATTTTGTAAATTATCTTCTATTCTGTTCATCAAAGAACTGTGGTTTTATTTCGATGATGAGTGGATTGGTCCAAGTGGTAGTCTCGTCTAAAGGTGAGGTGTAACGGTGAAAACCTTTTTACAAAGTGACCACTCTGATGCTATAAAAGATATTTCTTGTTAAGGAAACCTAGGTATTTGATTTGAGTTTCCTATAATGACATTGTAGTCGGTGTTTCTACAGAGTTCATTATAGTTAAACTCAATTTCAACTCGTGGAAAACTTTAGTCGAAGGTAAATTCATCTATTTCAAGACAGTCGTATGCACAGGTTTTGTACTTGAGAAATTTACCATGTATATATTTATATATTTATTTAGGCATCGGTCTATTTTTAAATTTTTAGAAATCTGCATCCATTTCAACAACATTCATAATAATAACATCCACACAACACAATCACTTGTTCTTGTCCCAAACTAGGATAACCTGTATTTCCCTTAAAGAAAGATATCCTTCGACCAAATAGGGGAGGTATTAACAAATGGCAAGAGAAAAATTCCCGAAACCGGCGTGCGTGGGTGGAATTTTTCCCTTTAGCCTCTAAATAGGTTCTTGTATATCTTAAATTATTAGCGTCCACATTCAATATCTTTTAAACAGCAACCATTTTTGAAAATTTTTACTTAGTTTAATTTCAAGTTACACATTTAATTTCATTTCTTTAGACTGTCTTACATGTGCTCGAGTAAAGTGATAACTGTTCTTCATTCCTAAGGTCACCACTTTAAAGGTTTTCGCCTAGTGTGGAGAACACTACAACTACTGTATTTGTATTTGGTTCCGTAATCAATTCATCATCATCATCATCAGCCTATGCTTGTCCACTGCTGGACATAGGCCTCTCCTATTGCACGCCACTAAACACGGTCCTCGGCTACTCTCACCCAGCTCTTGCCAGCCGCCCTGCGAAGATCATCGCTCCACCGAGTCTGAGGACGTCCTACATTTCATGGACACAAGGCAAGGACATCACAAAGATGGAAATACACCCAGGCCGAGGCCATTTGTACAAATCAAGCGGCCTCCAATGGGAATCGAACCCACGGCCTCCGTCTTGGTAGGCAAGCGTGTTAACTGCCAGACAAACGAGACGGTCAATATAACGTGACCTTGGCGCTTCAAGACAAAGACCAATAAAGTGTTATTGTACGTCCACCTTATTAAGTTCGTTACAAATTCAAATCACGCAGAGCGCCAGTCGATTTGATATTCGTAGCTTGTAGGCCGATTATTTACACAATGATAACAAGTAAGTATGAACCCTAAAATTTTCAGATCCGCTTCACTTGTTTGCGCACGGATTTAGTTGAATAAATGGCAGTTATATTTTCATTGTGGTTTTGTTTCCCTTAAGCGTTTACTGTTAAACCCTATGAGTAAAAAAACCATCGTCATCAGCCACTTGACGCCCATTGAAGGACATAGGCCTCCCTCATGGTTTTCCTAACCATGAGGGGTTTTGCCATAATCGCCACGCTTGGCAGGCGGGTTGGCAATCGCAGTATGCGGTTGGAATCTCAGGAAGACGCTGCTGCCCGTCTCCTGGTAATGTATTTCCGTAGTCACCTTCTACGACATCCACGGAAGGAAATGGAGTGGCGCTATCCTTAATCCGGCGCCACACGATGTCTCCGGAGGCCTCCTGGATGGATTTCCAAAAAGACCGGTTGGAAGCGGCCTGCATCCAGCGCCGTCCCGCCACTTGGATGAGGTCATCTGTCCATCTTGTGGCTGGTCTCGATTAGTCTGCACCAATGAAATGAGCGCAAGATGTGCTGTAGAGTAAGTCACTCTGTGATTGGTTTATCCTGTGCGCCATCGATGGCTGCATTTGACACTGCTGTTCGCAACGTGCCGCCCGCGTATATAAGCGATCTAAATGATACTCAAGAATTTCTGCTCTATCTTTCCAAATTTCGAAATGGGAACCCTACTTCATCTCAGATAGCTGCAACCCTCGACAATATCGGATGATTTATCCAAAGAATCGAGTGCTTCTGACGTTTATCCATTCGCAGGGTCGCAGTTCAACGCGGAATGGGTATAGGGGAGCTCTAAAAAGTTTCTGCTGAGGCATTACTCATACTATATTCCGTCGCAGGCGGTCACACTTCGGGCATACCGGATAGGAGATGTACTTAGTAGCGACGGTAAAATAAAAAAAAGTACCCGAAACCGGCGTGCCTGAATACAGGTTTGAATTTATGTGTATATTTCTATTTAAAGTTAAAACGGTTGCTTCATATTCAAGATGTTTGACGGTTCTGGGTTCGAATTACCATAAGTATTTATTTCATAATCATCATCATCATCAGCCATTTGACGCCCACTGCAGGACACAGGCCTCCCTCATGGTTTTCTTAACCATGACGGGTTTTGCCATGATCGCCATGCTTGGCAGGTGGGTTGGCGATCGCAGTATGCGGTTGGATTCTCAGGAAGACGCTGCTGCCCGTCTCCTGGTATTTGATTTCCTTAGTCTCCTTCTACGACATCCATGGAAGGAAATGGAGTGACGCTATTCTTAATCCGGTGCCCCACGGAACGTATTTTTTTACGTTTGTAATTTTTTTTTTCGTAGCAATGCCACGCGGTTACCGTTATGGGTGAAGGAATACATAAAGAGAAAACCTGAGTGCCAGAGGTTTTCACATACCGTATTTGGGTTGCGTGGCGATTGAGCACAGAGATGACAAGTAATAGAAAGCTGAAATTTGGCATAGATATACATATATTATTAAGCTCGTATTGTATCTTTTCTTTTGTCATTGCTGTTTCTGTAACATTTTTTTCCGGTATACAATAAAGAATATTCTTATCTTATCTTATCTTATCTCGCCAAAAGACGTAAGAATAAAATCTAAAAAAAAAAATTCGGGTGCTTCCTTTTAAACCTAAATTAGGGATGCAATTTTTTTTGTCACCTACAATTTCTTTCTGGCCGTTTAAAAATATTGTGAGTGTAATAAAACCATTTTTCGATTTAGGGATCCGTTTGTGAAATATTACGGTTTCAAGCGCAAATTTTGAAAAGAGTAGGGCGGGGTAGGGGGGCCCCTTCCTCTCCCGGCCAAATGGTTGATTGTAGAAACGTGAAAAAATAATTATTCAAGGCAGTAAAACATATGTTTAATAAACTTAAAATAATAACTATCAGGGCTAAGTGAGCCTTAGAAGTTAATGAATAATAGGTGACCAAATTATTAAAGGAAAACTTCTTCATACAACTTCTATTGACGAATATTCTATTCTACTTCGATAAAGTAACTGTAATTAACTTGGTCAATAAATTATTATTATTATAAAAAAAAAAAAGTTGTTAGTTCTGTAAATCAGGTAAAAAACCCGTCCTTCTACGGAACCCTACACTGCGCGTGGCCAGACACGCACTTGGCCAGTTTTTTTTATTTTTAACGAATCTTTTTGCGACTGAATTTAATTTATGTATTTTGTGTGTGATTATTACTGTGGTTTTTCATAATTTATTAATATAAAATAAAAACAATTTAAACCTGAAATAATTCTATGGAAGTTCGTTTTTGTTTTCTTTGTTACAGACCAAAAAAATGGAGTTATCCTCTGGATCACTGTATAAAACTTGAATGGTTCGTTTGAAACCTTTTTTATACAATGAAAAAAGCGGATCGCAAGGACGAGAACCGTGTTACACCGATAGGGCGTTAAATGAATTCCGTCTAAAGGTGGCCCTATAGGGCTGTACAATTCCATTTAGTATCGTAATATGGGTCTACAGGGTAATGTGTATCCTGAAGGGAATAACACTTTGTTCACTATACGGTCGGATACAGCTCAAATATATTTTTGAGATGAAACGTCTTTAAATTCGGTAGTAGGGGGTCACTTGTTGAAACCGTATGCAACGAAAACAGGTCGCCTCAGCGAGGGCCGTAACTCTGTGACTACGTGTTGTGTGCCATTCGTTTACATATCGTCGAGGAGAACAAAGTAGCCATTACTCAGATTCTCTTGACTCTTGTCGCTAGTGCCGCGTTAGACCTTGTCCAGAAGGAGCGAATTCGCCGCGAATCATCTCGCGCGACTTTACACGCGCGTCGGCGAGGTACTAGGCGCCAGTGCATCGCGTCCACAAGCATTGCGCGAATTAAAATACGCGCGTTAATCGCGTGTACCTCGCCGGACTCTCGACTCGCGCGAGATTAGCGGCGAAATCGCCCTATCTGGACAAGGCCCACGTTGCACAGGTTAGAGCTAAAAATTAACGCACAGACGTTTCACGTTAAACCAACGTCCATGTAACCCGACACAACGCCACCCTGTTTTTACTATGCCGACAAGTGTACCGAGTTCTTTTCATTATTGTTAATATTCATTAGCACATTATTTCCTCAAAAACACTCTAATTACAGGTTGTGTTTGGCAAACACCTTCGTTCGATGAGTTTTTTTTTTTTCATGTCGCAGTCGGGATGAGTTTGCAATGGAGTTTTTTATTATTGTCTTTGTTATCACCGCAGCAAACTGAAGTGGCAGTTTGCTGGTCATATTAGCCGCAGGACCGATAACCGTTGGAGTAGACTGGTTGTAGAGTGGAGACCGCGAATCGGCGAACGTAGCGTAGGACGCCCTGTGACCAGGTGGAGCGACGACATTCGCAGAGCGGTGGGCAGTGACTGGAAAAGAAGAGCCTTAGATCGGGCTCAGTGGCGTGTCTTGGGAGGGGCCCATGTCCAGCAGTGGACTGGCACCGACTGATTATGATGATGAAGTTTTTTATAATTAATTTTTTATAGCCGCACGACCATGCCTTCTCTCAGAGTATGGGCTTAGTTACCACGCTTCCCCACCGCTGATTGGCAATTTCAAGCGCTGAGATGTGTGAACACCTCAGACCATCAGGTATCCTCACGATGTTTCCCGTCACAGTTAGCGAGTGGTATTGCTACTATAACATCACAAACGTGCGTTACTTACAAAACAAGGTCATTGGTACATGTCGGCATTCGAGCCCATGACCTCCCGAATGAGAAGCCGGCGTTTTACCGCTCCGCCAACACCGCTCATTTTGTTATTTGACTAAAGTGAAGTTAAAAAAAATAGTCATAACACAGAATTGAAGAATAACGAACCACCCGACTGCTGAACATTAACCACTATGCAGGCGGAATCAACCTAGATACTTTGCAATAAAATAAAATGCGTTCCACCTGCTTAGTAGTTAATGCTCACTTGCTCAGCAGTAGTTTTTTTTATTTATGGTATTTTCAATTATAGCTTATGATACTCATGCAAACACGACGAATCGTTTGACATTTTATGTGTTAAAATCTGAACATTCGTTATGGTGTTATCGGAGAACATAGAATCGGACATTCTTACATACATACATACATACGAGCCAAACACATTACCCTCCTTCTGGGCTCCGCCGCTGTCTTCAGTCTGAAAAGTTTTTTTTTTCAGATTTTAATTAACTAACCATTAGAGAGTAAAATATATTTTCCTGTTTCAGGGTTACGGTCGGAGAATTCAGCCTTAGACTTAAAAAAATAACATTTAAGCCATAAGTCACGTAGGTGGATATCGGAGGCCACCCACACAAATTCCGATTCTTCTGAAGCCGAGATATCGAATTTCTAAATCAAGTAAATTGATAGAATTATCGGCCCTAAAAGCATGGACGTATAAGTCAATTTTGCGCAAAATTTCGTTTTGTAGCTTTTATGTCGGCATGGCAATAGGGATGGAATATAATGACGTCAGCAGAGCTGTCGACGTTCATTGTGTATAAAATAAGAAATATCACAGTCATAATGTATGTAATTTTCATGAAGCATTAATACCTATGATGGCTATGTGATACATAATTATTTTAAGGGGCAGGAAAGGTTATATTGTGATGATATGTTTCCTCAATCAAGAATACCGTAAAAGTGATCCATTTCGCGATTCTGAACTCTCCACCTTATCGATGCATCCCGCCATACTTTGTTGCAGTGATGCCAACCTAACTACCGGTTAGTTTGAATAGTGACAAAGCCACTTCCGATTTTAGAGGTATCATTACACTATTTGTAACAGACTTCAAAAAACGAAGAGGTTATCATTTCGACGCATATGAATATATATTGGCTATGTTTTCGCATAACTTCGTCAAATCTAAACCGATTTCAACAGTTTTTTTTTCTTCAAATAGTTATAACGTCCCATTGGTCCCGTTTTAATTTGGGGAAGATCTGATAAAGACTTTCAGAGATGGAGTACGGAACTCTTCAATGGACAGCAGTAAATAAAGCGGGCCTATCCTTTAGTAATATCCGTATGTTTCATAAAATAGCGTAAAAGTAGTCCCAACCTAAGTTGGTGATGTTCTGGTGAAGACTTTCGGAGATGGAAATTCAGAACTTCAAATTTGAAAGCAACGTAGGGTAAATTATGGTTATAAGGGACTTTTTATTGTTCTCCCGCTCCTCCAATAAAAAATTTTAAAAATTGACTAAAAAATAAAAACTGACTTCGAAACACTAGAGCACTAAAAAGGTAGAAATAATTTAAATAATTAGAAGTATGTATACATGTAAGTATTGTAGAAGTATAATTTGTAGTTCGTGCCCAGTTTCATGACCAGCACATATATGTTGGGCACCGACTCCAAATTATACTTCTACAATACCTACATGTATACATACTTCTAATTATTTAAATTACTTCTAACAAAATTATTTAAATTATTTGTAACTTTTTAGTGCTGTAGTGTTTCGAAGTCGGTTTTCTTTTATTTTTATTGAATACTCTTAACATCATGACATTTAATATTGACCGATAAAGCAATTGAGAATCGATGCAAACCAATGCCAGAATGGTCAAAGGTCTGTTTTTATTTAAATTGTTCAAAAGCATGTAATACCTAGGCAAAAAAAGAGTTGAAATTAGGGTGTAAGATTTTCCTAGGACTTTTTTATTAATATGTGTGTATACTTTTTCTTGCAGGTTTATACGAGACATAAAAATAATAACCTTG
The DNA here is from genome assembly GCA_963969515.1 of Yponomeuta evonymella. NCBI lineage: Eukaryota > Metazoa > Arthropoda > Insecta > Lepidoptera > Yponomeutidae > Yponomeuta > Yponomeuta evonymella. The sequence goes on along the minus strand of OZ018370.1, from coordinate 4,022,028 downwards.
TCATTTTGGTTAAAATTAGCATCGTACTTAAGGTAATAAATTGACTAATTTTGAGGTAGAATAATTTACGCAATATATTAGACTCTTTAATGCAGAAGAACCCGAGTTACTTATATAGCTCGAAGAATTGCTCAGTTGAAGTGGCAGTGGGCGGGGCACATAGCTCGGAGAACTGATGGCCGTTGGAGCGAAAAAGTTCTCACCTGGCGACCGCGGACCGGACGACGCAGCGTGGGAAGGCCCCCCACCAGATGACCTGACGACCTGGTTACGGTGGCGGAGAGTCGCTGGATGCGGGCGGCACAACCATGGAAAGCCATGAGGGAGGTCTATGTCCTGCAGTGGGTGTCGTATGGCTGATGACGATGATGATGATGATTGCACACCATACATTGTGCAATCATCATCATCATCGTCATAAAAATACATTTTACCTCGTTCAGTTTCACTTATCTGCCAGTATTTGGTTTCATCAACATCCGCCCACCGCTGCCCACTGCTGGGTACGCTGCCCCTTTTCCCCCAAATGCCATCTCTCACGGCCCCTTGCCATCCGCATCCACGGATCCTCCGCCGACTCAGCTGTATCGTCCGAACATCCGGCTGCTGGTCTGCCCACTGACCTCTGACCCGTTCTCGGCCATCATGCTAGGTCTCAGACACATATATCGGGTGCCCAATGCTGTCATCCGTCGCTAGACAAAGGTCGGCGACATCGGAGAAAAATATTGAAGTGGAAATGGGCGGCACGTCTGGCGAGGCGGAAAGACGGTAGGCAGACCCGGGACAAGCCCTGTAGTCCCGGGGGCTACTGTATCTCCTGCCTGTTGTAAGGGGCGACTAAAAGGGGGCATCGGAGTCGTGGGTGGACGCTCAAACCACCGTTACAAGCGACTCCGTGGCGGCGGCGGTGTATGGTGGCCGCACACTGCTGTTTGATGAGGTTTTCCAGGCTTCAGTCTGTAGAGAAGACGGGTGCTTCAGTGCACAGTGCGCGGAGGTTCCGGAGTGTTCAGCGAGATCCCGAACCCTCCCCCTTCAAACGCACGGAGAGGGCCACCGGAAGGGTTTTAGTGGGTAAAAATACCCTAAGATACCCCCCAGAAAGTCGGGTATCTTTGGAAGATTTCCTCTCGACAACAAAAAAAGGTGGAACAGGGCAATGAGAGAGAATATGGTTTTATAGAGACGTGAGCAATGTGAAAAGTAGAAGAGAGTCCCGGGTTGGTAGACAAACCACTTCTACCCGGTAGGTAGACTTGGTTTGTCACTTGTCACGATCTCGGCAAACGTCATTAGTCACTCCGCGCACGCTCGCTAGTTTCTCATACATTTTATCTTTATGCATCTGGATGAAACGCTCACCCAGATAGCAAATGGAAACAAGGATGGAACATGTTTTTGTTTTGAACATCATCATCAACCCATTATGTCCCCACCGAGGGGCACGGGTCTCTTCCCTGAGGAAGGTATAGGCCATACTCCACCACGGGGGCCAAGTCCGGATTGGTGGAGGCTTGTAGACTAGTGGCTCGTCTACTGTCAGAAGTTGTCAAGCCGCCCTAAGGCCTCTGACTTGGCTTAACGACTGCCATCTATCGACGGCAGCCGGCACCAACAGCTTAACGTGCCTTGCGAAGCACGGAACCGCTCAGAAAAATGCCACTAGCGTTAGGCATAGACGGCGACCCATCCATGCACTGAACGCGCCCTGTGTTGCTTAACCTTCGTGATCGTTTAAGATCACTCAGGCAGCCGGGGCTACGAGCGATTTGAACATAGTTTGTATGTATTTATAAAAATGTTTGTTACAAAATGTTACTTAATTTACGAATCATATACGTGAGTTCAATTGTGTACTAATTACCATTAACGGCTAAAATGTTTTAAGTCTTAAATCTTATTCTTGACACTATAACGGCTTTATTTCGAAAACACGATTCCTCTAAAGCACTCCTAAGAGTCATTTTGTTTAATCTGTGGTTACGACTTTTCCTTGTAAAATCTCCACGTTTTAATGTTTTAAGGAATCGTGCTTTTTATAAATAACAACGCATATTATAAGAACTTAGAAAAAACTACCACAACAACAATATTTTTTTCGGGGTGTCCGGGGTTAAAAAAATGTGAAAAATAAAGTTACTTTAATAACAAAATCCTTAGACTTAGTTCTTTCATTAAATTCTGAACGGTTTTCTTATAAGGTTGTATAATATAAGACATTACGTGCAAGCTGTGACGTCATAGTCTTTGTACCACAGGACTATATTGACTTTTCGACAGGTTATACTACGAAAAGGATTACTTGTACCGAAAAAAAAAGTTTATTTGTCTTTCAATACGGTCTCTCCGATTATATTGAAACATTGTTCAGTGCAAGTTTTCCATTGACAGTATTCACCACTTCAGTTTACTGGTGACCACGGCAGCTGCAACCTTGTCGAAAAGTCGGGAATCTAAGATAATTAAATTTTACCCAATAAATAATCGCTATTAGATCGGTTTAATATAAACTAACTATTCCGTGTGGCGCCGGATTAAGAATAGCGTCACTCCATTTCCTTCCGTGGATGTCGTAGAAGGCGACTAAGGAAATACATTACCAGGAGACGGCAGCAGCGTTTTCCTGAGATTCCAACCGCGTACTGCGATCGCCAACCCGCCTGCCAAGCGTGGCGATTATGTCAAAACCCCCCATGGTTAGGAAAACCATGAGGGAGGCCTATGTCCTGCAGTGAGCGTCAAATGGCTGATGATGAATATATAACTATCCTGAAGAAGAAGAAGAAGATGTAAAACCTATTTAAGTCCACCTTAGGGCACAGGCCTTCTCTTGGAGAGAGTCGCGCCCACAGCGGGTTGGCAATGTCAAGCGCTGAGGCTAACACCTCAGACACTCGGGTTTCCTCACAGTGTTTTCCTTCACATTTAGATAGATAGATAGATAGAATAACACTTTATTGCACACCATTTAGCGAGTGGTATTGCTTTTACAAATATAGGTACTCAATATACTCAATGTATATTTTTGTGTCTGTCCTTTCAAAGCGACATCTGCGGATGGTTCAAGCTCATTAATAATGCAACGGGTTGGCCAGCATTTATATTTGAGGCCGCAAAGGTGCAGGGGACATACTAAAAAAGCTAATTAAAACTGGCCAAGAGCGTGTTGGGCCAGTGTAGGGTTCCGTAGAAAGGGGGTTTTTTTTTATCTGCTTTACAGAACTAAGATAGATAGATAGAATATTCTTTATTGTACGCAAGATTACATTAACAGAAATTCAACTAACAACTCCATAAATTTTCAATGGATTTTGTACAAAGTTTTCCTTTTATAAGTTGGTCTTACTCGTTAACTTCTAAAGCCTACTTGGCAGTGTTAATTTTTCTTTTAAGTTTATTATACTATGTGCTACTACCTTGATTTTTTTCAGCCAAGAGAGATTGGGTATGCCCCACTCGGACACAAAAATTTGCATTTTAAAGCTTAATATTTCGCAAACGTCACCCTAAACAAAAAAAAAAATTCCCACGCTTACAATATTTTTAAACGACCAATCTAATGATACCCCACACAATGGAATAGACGAGAAAAAAATTGTATCCCTTAGGTAAACCTAAGGAAAACATCAAGAGGAAACCCTTAAGCTTTAGCCTTTGCATCTAGGTAATGATGATTTATACAGCGTTCAGTGGCACCTTCACTCACACCAGATAGGTTAAGAGAACACTCGGACGCTGCCCAGCACCTATACCATCCTGACAGCTTAGTCGGCCTAGCCCACAGGAAAGACAAGTTAATACGTGCGGAGCCAACCAACCCGCAGGTTTCCACATGATGCTTTCCTTCAGAGAAACCTAGTGTCTGAGGTACCTATTTACATACTTTAGCGCTTGCTACGTACAATGGCCCAACTATGAGGCTAAGTGCGTATAGCTATATTTTGTGGGAATGTTCTTTTCATTGTTAATAATTCATCGGTAATGGTAAATATTCGTGATTTCCGACCATTTGCTCGAAACTGTTAACCCAAATTTTAAGTTTTAAGGAGTACCATGACGTTGAAAAATTTTTTCTAATATGTGGAAGGCATAAAAGAATAATAATAAGAATAAAATTAAAAAAAAGCCTTTAAAAAGTCTGTCCTGCGATATATGCATAAACAATTAAAAGAAAAATTGAGTTGGCCGGCGCCAACCATGAGTCGCTCGACCCATAGCTTTTTTCCGATTTTATAACTTTTATGTATACTGTACTTTTGCGTTAAGTAATTTTGGGTTAATTTTTATTTATTTGTTAACGTTTTAAAATTTATTTCTAAGGTTAACACGAGCACTAGACATAATACAAACTGAATTTGCGCGGATATTTACTCGTTTATTTTTTCCTGTGTCAAGCACAAGATTCCTGTACAAGAGGCAGGAGTATACAAGCTTGACTGCGAATGTGGTTCCTCGTACATTGGTCAAACTAAGCGTACCCTAGCTGAACGGGTAAAGGAACATATCGTGGACGTGAAACATAAAAGCGCTCTAGTCAGTGAACATACACTCAGCGGTACCAACCACTTCATTCATTTTGATAAAGTTCTAGTTCTTGCCTGAAAGGACCGTTTATTTACTAGAATGTTACGCGAGGCAATATAGAGGTCCGCCGGCATCCAAATTTCTATAGAGATCGTTGTTGGAACATAGCTACAGCATGGGAACCAGTGCTTAAGTGCATGAGACCCCTTGCTAGAAGTGTGATATAATTTTAATTTCAATAACTAATAATCAATATTTTTGAGTTTATATTCGATAATTGTTTTGTAGATTTAATTTTAATTTCCTATTTCAATGGAAAAAGTAATCGAGTAAATATCCGTGCAAATTCAGTTTCAAAATTTCTCAATCGCATTCAAAGTCACCCTGTAGAACTAGAGCGAGTGGCATCGCTACTACAACTTTGCAAAAAAATATGTAAAGAATTTTCCACAGATGCGACCTTGCCACTATTATACGACGGGCCGACCTCCACTTAACCAGGCACGTGAGAGACGCCTCCACTCTCCTATTCACGTCCAGCGGACACATAATGGCATTCCAACCTAATTAAAAAGGGGCCTCCATACGGACAGCGATAGGGGTGAAACACCTACGTGGGCGGACGGCGGTTAGGACCATAGACTTGTATATAAATGTCCCCGTAGACCGCGCAACCGAGTCAAATAGTCGAGAGTCCGAGAGAAAGAAAGAGATAGTCGAGAGGGAGACAGTTAATATTAGCAGAGCCGGCCGTTCGCTCTCGCGAATAAAGAATACTTTGGCATATCAGTGAGACCACTCTAAGTAGAGGTTTCAGAAGGAAGCATAGTTAAGTTACAATAAGAATATTCATTGCGCACAAGAAAAAAAACTCAGAAATAGAAGTTACAATGAAAAAAGATAAAAGGGTGCTAATAGTATAAGTTCAATGATTTTGTTGATTTAAGAGATAGCTTTAGAAAAATCTATTCCATTGTCACTTAACTATGTGTACTTTTGTTAATGCAAGAATAATATTATATGGTTTGACGTGAAATATTTTTTGAGGGTTATCTTTGATTTTATTTTTCTCAACATTGGAACGTTTTAACTTAATTGCATGTGTGTTTCTTATGCAAGTAAATTATTTGTCCATCCAAATTATTTGTCCATCCGAATCGGCCAGGGTACCGGATTTCTTTGCCATATACGTAGCAAAGTAACAATATTTCTTAAGTTAATTTTAAGCAAAGGTTACCTCACCTCACAGATAAACCTAGACAGTTTTCAGTGAGGGTTTTTGTCTGTAATATGTATTTGTGAACGTTTTGAATACATAATTTAAAAAAAAAACTTCATTTTGGAGCCGACTACAGGCCTCTAAAAATGGGATTCTGTCGTGTCTGTGTGAAGATATGGGTAGTTCACTCTACAAATAATGGCACGCGGCAATAATCGAAAATAACTCAGTGGAATGTGTATTTATGCATTATTAAATTTTTTTCAATTACATTTGTATGCTGTGAATTGGAACTGAATATATTCTGAAATCAAAGTATAACTATTACGACTATTGTTTTAATTTTATAAGAAGTCAAAGGAGTAAAAATTTTGAACGGGTTAGGAAGAAACAAAAAAAAAAACAAACAAACTTCAGCAAATTGATTTAAACGTTGACCAACACTCGTTCAATTCCCGCTGCGGATAATATTTATCATTTTCTGTAAAGTTGGTTTCTCAAAACTAATGCTAAATAAGATAAAATATGGTACACGATTTTAAATTAAGCCTTTTCAATATTAAGTAATTTAATTACAGATAAACATTACTGGCACCTCTACAATATTTTCTAAGGCTATGGTTACAGGACAAGCAGGTCAGGAAAAAAAGCGGCAAGACAATGGTTGATATGTAGGGCAAATATTTCTATAGAGATAGCAAATATTATGTCACTAAATTGTTAAATTACGGAGAATGTTTGTTGAGTCTATATTTTTCATGGACGATTTAATTTAACACATGAACGTGTATGTGTTAGATATACAAGCCTAAGTCACGGCCTATTTATGTGCACTAAATCCTGTCGGTGTCCTGACGTTTGCGATAGCAATTTGTACGGAATTTGACAGTTAGACGATTAGAATTGTTCAGAATTTGGTGTGCGTAATATAGGGGCAGCTCGTCATGGGGCTAACTGACAGCCCGCTTTGCCGGGGACACCTTAAGGAGGAGGGACACCCGTCCCCGTGACTATTCACTGTGAGAGCGTGGAAAAGCAGCTGATCGCGAACAGAATAAAGTAACAGACTGGTAACTAACACTAAACTATGATTCTACTGAAGATCTCTTAAAAATAATATCCTAATTCAACCTCAATAACATTAAATTGTATTTCATTTATTGCACAAAGTGCTGCTACACACACACACGCAAGCACGCACCCACGCACACACACACACACACACACACACACACACACACACACACACACACATACACTCACTCAACACGCATACGCCTTATGCTTTTACTGTTTTAAAAATTATATTGCCTATAATAACATTGCCAGTTATAATTTCCTTTTTAAAGTCAAGAACTTTCAATAATGTACATACAATTGAGGAGAAACAATGCATCATTTAAATACTGCCCTCAGGCACGGAGATCTGTCACACGGGATCTTTCCTAGTATGGACTCCAGCCTCTTCACTCAAATTGTACCCACTAAGCGTTCTGATACCTCTGTGAGAAGGAAATAAGGAAATAAACAAATTACTTATTTACTTCCGGTCAGGACAAGCGTAGGATGCTCACCAGCTCGCTGAACCGACGGTCTGAGGCAGATGGCCGTGGCTGGATGATGGTCGCCGAGAACAGAGGGAAGTGGCGTGCCTTATGAGAGGCCCAAGTCCAGCAGTGGACGTATACGGGCTGATTGATTACTCTCCTTGGCCTTCGCATCTACGTAATAAGATGAGTTATAGAGCGTCCAGCGGCACCTTCACTCACACTAGATGGGTGATAGGCGTGCAGTGATATCAAAGCACTGGCTTTCTGAAAAAAGCTGGTAATTTTACAGCCTTGCTGCGTCTTCTTCTTGGTCGGTCCGCACAAGGCAGAGCGAGCGTGGTCCTCATGAAGAGGCTGTGGGCTCATGTTGCAAGCCTCACGATGTCTTGCGACTCCTGTCGGTTAGATGCTGTTCTCGTACATTGATGCAGCGGCCTGCCCACAGTGGATTTAACGCCCACTCTGTGTTCAACCGCGCGCTCTGGTGTCCTCTACCTTTCCCTGTACCATTCATGATAAGCTCATTCATGATACTGATTCATGATACGCTCGATGGAGCTTTTTCCACGTGGGAATACGTGGCCTAACTAAGAGGATGATGGAGGAGGAAATTGAAAGAAATCTGTTGTCTAACTAAGTTGATGATTTAAATAATAATAGTGTAGTCTATGTACGTCCCACTGTAAAGCACAGGCATACCCTCAGTGCCCACCGCGGATTGGCAATTTTAGGGATGTGAACACCTCAGACGCTATAGGGATGTGAACACCTCAGACGCTCAAGTTTCCTCAATATACTTTCTTTCACCGTTAGCTGGTGGTATTGCTATCGGTATTACAAAGAATATTTAGAGACGAACAACTAGGGCAACTAGGCAAGACCTTATATTAGTTTTCGGCAACTAATTCATTCAAACATTCATTAATACTTAGTTATTCAACATTTTATTAAAGAATATATCATCATCGTCATCAGCCATTTGACGCCCACTGCAGGACATAGGCCTCCCTCGTGGTCTTCCTAACCATGAGGGGTTTTGCCATAATCGCCACGCTTAGCAGGCGGGTTGGCGATCGCAGTATGCGGTTGGAATCTCAGGAAACGCTGCTGCCCGTCTCCTGGTAATTGATGTCCTAAGTCGCCGCTAAAAGAACATTCTTTCAAAATATAGCTAACGATTTTAAAATCACCCTGTCGATAAGACATGAAATATATTCCAACTTTACCTGGGTGTTATCATGAGAGCAATCTCTATAGAGCTAGAGCTAATAACACTCGTCTCTATACCGATGAATACCGAAAGTCGATCGGGCTAAACAATGGGCATTAATCTAGACCAAGCTACGAACGGTGTAGTGAACTCTATTAAAAAAAAGACTAGGTATTGTGTAGCGAGGAATTAAATTCTACACGTAGATGAAGTTTTATTTTTTACTAGCTGGGCTAATAAGACCGACTATATTCTTCCTGCAATCCACTCCATCCAAAGGTTGTCTGAAAGAGATCGCTCTAAGCGATAAGACCGCAAATTGTATACCACTAGTTAGATATAAGAAATTATTTGTAATTCTTTCATCTGGTTGTTCAATAAAGTGTTCTCTATCTATCTATCTATCTAATAAATAAAAAAGGCCCAGTGCGAGTTGGACTCGCGCATGAAGGGTTCCGTACCATTATCTATACAACGTTAGAATATTTTAAGCGTCTGCCTGTTGCCGTCATTAATATCGAGCAAAAAACGTAAAAAAAATCACGTTTGTTGTATGGGAGCCCCCTTTAAATATTTCTTTTATTCTGCTTTTAGTATTTGTTGTTATAGCGGCAACATAAATACATCATCTGTGTAAATTTCAACTGTCTAACTATCACGGTTCGTGAGATACAGCCTGTTGACAGACGGACGGACGGACGGACAGCGGAGTCTTAGTATAGGACTCCTTACTCTATGGGTACGGAACTCTAAAAATAGGCCAAATGCGTTTTGGACCACGCGCAGTGTAGGGTTTCGTAGTTGACCATGTAAATATGTTGACTTAGAAGAAGGTTTTTTGATTGATATTAGCATTTTCTTTACATTTTACCTACCTACTTCACAGAAGCCACAACTTCATCAGTGATTTTCAATGGAATTTTTACCAATTTATATGGCTGTGTTTTCGCATAACTCCGTCATTTGGATAACTTTTTTTTGTTCGAATAGATATAACGTCCCTTTGGTCCCATTTTAATTTAGTAAAGATCTGATGAAGACTTTAGACTAAGACAGCAGTAAATGAGGCCTAAAATAGCGTAAAAGTAGTCCCAAGTTAATTTGGTGATGCTCTGGTGAAGACTTTCGGAGATGGAAATTGAGAACATCAAATTTTAAAGCAACAGATTAAGTAGGGTAAATTATGGTTACAAGGGACTTGTTTATTTTTCTCCTGCTCCCCCACTAAAACTCGAAAAATCAAAATAAAAATAAAAAAATGTTTTTTTGTTAAATTCGATTGACTGTTACTTGTTAAATTGTAAAGCCTTCTTAGCTGTGATAGTTTTAAATTTAACTTCGTTATACATATGTCCTATTGCAGTGATTTTTTTAACTTCTACAAACAAACTTAAATTTTATTTTATTTTATTTTATTTTATTGAGTCTACAAAACAGAATACAGTCGATTGTTATACAAAATAAACTTAGAAATAAACTATTTGTGTTCTGGACTGTAGTCCAAGGTATGTAAACATAGAAGTTTGCCAAAATGGAAGTGGGATATGCAGTACTTAATCTAAAACTTAAGCCTAAATTGAACATAAAGTAGATAATTTAGAACTGAAGCAGCTTTAATTATTTAATTAATGGGTAAAGCGTTGGACGAAGACGGGTTAGATATTATAAAACTAATAATTTTGATGAATTTTGAAGGCCTTGGTTCAAATATGTCAATACCAGGAAATTCGGCGAACAGGTTGTTATATAGACGACACATTCTAGAAATAGGGTTGTAATACGAGGTGTTGTTCTTATACACGCGCAGGTGAAATGGTCTGTATTTACGGGTTCTAAAATAACAATTGATGTTGAGGAGACTAACCAAGAAGGGAGAATCTATCTTAGAATGTAGGATCTTGTGAAGTAGTTTGAGATCAAGAATTTTTCTGCGATTTTCTAAGGAAACAAGGTTAACAAATTTCCGTTTACGTTTTTCTAAAAAACCTTTTTTAAAACACTCCTAAAACATTCATATATTATTTAATACAAAAAGTTTACACAAAAAAAGTTCCGCTAGTTCTACGATCCAGCTGAGTAATTAATGCCGCCGCTACGCTCTCACTTCCGGTTCGCCGTCATGGCGGCCGAAGCATTTCCGGGAAAGGGAAGTACACTAGTGTGTAGTTGGCAAACTGGCTGTGATAACCTATGCCTGCTAGAATATACAGGGATACTTCAAAAATGCGCAATACGGTATTCGACACGATCAACAATGAATTATTTCATATGCTCGATTAAAACAAAAATTACAAAATATCTCGGAAAATGTATCGGAAAATGTAGTCAATTACTAGTTATTACAATTTTTAAATAGATTAAACATAAAAAGAGTGCTCTGAAATGTGACGTCATAAGCCAGTATTTTCATACAAAATTCCGTTTTAAAAGTAACTCATTTGATATTTTGTCAAATACCCAATTACTGGCGCGTACTGCTTCAGTACAGCTCGCACGTGAATTCACAATCGACCTTTGAAAATAGTCTGTAAAGGGTTGAACTATATACACTAGCGGCACCTTTGCGAATGTGGCGGCGAAGTATACTAGTGTAGGTGAGATTTTAACCCTTATTTCATAGAAATTACGTTTAGATTGTATTTTGTAAGTAAAATTCTGCGCTCACTTCAATCCACAGTTCGATCCTCATTCCTCAATTCGGAATCATCTGTCTGGTCCATTAGAGCTTGTTATTTACAACTTTTGTCTTAAGACTTGTTTGATGGGTAACATTTTGTCAATATGTTTTACGATCTTTAGGGTTCCGTACCCAAAGGGTCATCATCATCATCATCAGCCATTTGACGCCCACTGCAGGACATAGGCCATAATCGCCACGCTTGGCAGGCGGGTTGGCGATAATTATGGCTACCCAAATATTCTGAATGCCTATTTGGTTACTGAAAATTCAGGCTTGTAGTTTTATTCACAACGAAGTTATTTGGGGTGCGAAAATGGCCTGAACTGCTTCGAGAAAAGGATGGTATGGTACGGCCGTGCCGATTTTTTGCTCGACTTGGAGGGGCACTGCCGTGCCCCCAGACTAAAAACATCCCGAAGCCATCGAAAGTCTACTTCAACTCAAAAGCATCAAGTATCCTTGGAAATTTTCTCGTAACTCGGTGGAACAGACCAGAAGGATTCCTTGCAAAAAGTAAATTAGCATCGTTTGACAGACTTTATAGTTTAAAATCTGTGTTTTAGAACTTTATAAAAGCTGAAGAGCACGTTAAAAGATTTTTTTAAAAGTGAAATCTACTCATTTTATCATTAAAGTCAAATAGAACAATGATCACCATAAGTTGCTCGGCTGTAACACTGTCGTTTCGCCAAAATGCTTGTTAAAACGCTCTCCTTTATTTTGTGAGGTTTTACCCATGTGTAATTTTACCTTCCTGGAAACGGAACATTCAATACAGGAACGTGAAACCTCACAAAATAAATAGTTTACTAATCATATATCACTAATTATTGTGAAGTCAAAATTATTCCCAAATTATTCCCATATGAGAGCGTTGGTAGCCTAGTGGGTAGAACATCGGACTCTGAAGCGAGAGACCCAGGTTCGATCCCAAGTGCGGGCATGTACGTATGACTTGGTTTTCTAAGTTATGTACATTGTGAAGTTATAGTAGCAATACCACACGCTAACGGTGAAGGAAAACATCGTGAGGAAACCCGAGTGTCTGAGCTATTCACATACCTCAGCGCTTGAAATCGCCAATCCGCGGCGGGCACGCGTGGTGATTAAGCCCATACTCTCTCCTTGAGAGAAGGCCTGTGCCCTACAGTGGGACGCATATAGGCTGATTAAACTATTCCCATATATGGGGCGGGGCTATTCTGAATGCATCACAGTCTCTTACATCCGTAAATACGTCCGTCTTGTTAATATTATGGGGCCAACATTAAAACTACGAAAAAAGAAATCAACCGATCCATAAAACTTTACTTATTTATATTGACAACGTATACACCACGAACTTTGGGTGGTTTGAGAGCCATAGAAAAATGAACGTGCCTTAACAATAGCTATAAAAAAAGCACCTAATTTACCTTTTTTCATTAATATCTCGGTACAAACTCGAATCTATGAGAACCATTAGTAGCCAGCCAGAGCGGTGCGTGCGCGCCGCGGGTCCACGGGTCATTGTTCTGATAGACGGAGAAGCGGTACTTATTCGAAACGAGATTCTCGACTCTAAAGAGGATTACTCAACAACAAATTTATTTTTATTTTTCGTCTATCATCATCATCATCAGCTATTTGACGCCCACTGCAGGACACAGGCTTCCGCCGTGGTTTTCATAACCATGAAAGGTTTTGCCATAATCGCCTCGTTTGGCAGGCGGGTTGGCGATCGCAGTACGCGGTTGGAATCTCAGGTAGACTCTGCTGCCCGTCTCCTGCTAAGTCGCCTTCTACGACATTCACGGAAGGAAATGGAGTGACGCTATTCTTAATCCGGCGCCACAAGGAACAGTTTTCGTCTATACTTAAAAGTAATAGTCTAAATAGGCGACATTTTAAATTACTAAAATCATACCCGCGGCTCACAAATCACCCAGATTGAAGCGAATTATAGGGATTTCCTATAAATATACGTCACATGAATTTGCAACTAATTTGTACGAAATATTCAAGAGAAAAGTCACGCAAACACCAAAAAACAACCCATCAGTGAACCATCTGGACTTTGTTGAAACCAATGCACGAATGTCAATGTCATTTCATTGTTTGAGAGGGGAGCGACGCCATCTTGGAAAATAGGTTCTTATTCAAATTCGTATTTCCAGACTATGGCATTGAAATGATACCCGCGTAGCGAATATTTGTATAAGAACAAGTATATAGGTATATTACAGCTATCATAAGAAGCCTATATGCTAGCCACTGTAGGGCACAGGCCTTCTCTCAGAGAGAGAGTATGGGCTTAATCCCGCGCGTGCCCACAGAGGATTGGCGATTTCAAGCGCTGTGGTACCTATAGTTCTAGTTAGACCTGAGATTTCCGCACTTAGCCTCATAGTTGGGCCATTGTACGTAGCAAGCGCTAAGGTATTTAAATACCTCAGACACTAGGGTTTCCTTGCGGTGTTTTCCTTCGCCGTCAGCAAATGGTATTGCTACTATAACTTCACAAATGTACGTGAGGTGCATGCCGGGATTTGAACCCACGACCTCCCGAATGAGAAGCCGGCGTCCTACCGCTACGCTACCGCTTCTGAGGTACCTACGTAACAGCTCAGACACTCAGGTCACGACGAACTATCTAATCTAGTCCCTTAACACTCACGCCAACCCCGGGATTACATATGTTTTTGTAAGAAACTTCACTTTTCAAGCGGCTTATTTTTAATCTGTATTAACATATTTTAAGTTTAATGGGTAGTGCTAATGCTAAGTTGCTAACATTTTATTGAAAGAAGGCAAGATTTTTTTAAGGATTTACGTAGTTTACGTGTACAACAAAACGCATATATGTACCTGTTTTTTACTGCTTCTCCGACTCGCCAAGGTTTGGTAAAAGAAATCTTGTCCTGTTCAATGTTTCCTGTGCAATAATGTATGTGTACAAAACGTGGTGGTGGTGGCATAGTGGGTAGAACATTAGACTTGGAAGCGGGAGACCCAGGTTCGATTCCCAGTGCGGGCATGTACCTATGACTTTGTTTTCTAAGTTATGTACATTTGTGAAGTTATAGTAGCAATACCACTCGCTAACGGTGAAGGAAAGCATCGTGAGGAAACCTGAGTGTCTGAGCTATTCACATACCTAAGCTCTCGAAATCGCCAATCCGCGGTGGGCACGCGTGGTGATTAAGCCCATACCCTCTTCCTGAGAGAACGCCTGTGCCCTACAGTGGGACGTATATAGGCTGCTTATAAACACAGTGTGTTTACATTATTAGTTTAATCCTCCGATTTTTCATTTAGGTAGGCCTAATATTTTGGACTCTTTTCAAGCCCGGGGTCATGGGGTCTGAGGGTAACAATGCTATCCGCCAATTCCACCAATTCTCTGACAGCACCTGTCCGTAAAAGGCATCCGCCACGGCCGACATTTTATTTAATTTAGGCGCACTGATAGAACGAACCAACGGTTGACTGATAGAAAATGATTTTTATCATTTTTACGCCTTTGTACAGAAACTTTAATCTGTGCTATAAAAAATACATAAAATAAAATAAAATAATTTTATTTGCTTAAAACGTGGTACATAAGGATGGCATGATATTATATATGAGCTCACATTCTGTTAGATATGTTCTAACATGCAAATATTTAATTGTAGTTTATTGTTATTGAAATGTCAAAATACCATAATGAAATTAATGAATTACAAATGTCAAATAAGTTTTGTCAGGTGCTAAATCTACAAATGTTAATATAATACAATGACAAGGTCAATACAGTAATTGAAATGTCAGTTGCATTTAATTAATAAAACTAAGTCAAATAGATTAAAAATAAAAAAATTAAATTATTTAAAAATAGCTGGAATGTCAAAAATAAAATGGCACTTTACTGAAACTTCATCATCATCATTCATCATTCAGCCACAAGAAGTCCACTGCTGGACATAGGCCTCCTCCATGGATTTCCAAAAAGACCGGTTGGAAGCGGCCTGCATCCAGCGTCTTCCTGCCACTTGAATGACGTCATCTGTCCATCTTGTGGCTGGTCGTCCCACGCTGCGCTTGCCGATATGTGGTCTCCATTCGAGAACTTTTCGGCCCCATCGGCCATCAGTTCTGCGTGCTATGTGCCCCGCCCACTGCCACTTCAACTTACTAATCCTAATCCCGATTAGTAATCCCGAAACTTTTCATTTATATTTATAGAATAGTAGCACTTACATTACATTAAAGATTACATCACATAAACTCACGCCTGCATCCCGTAGGGGTAGGCTGAGATTGCCCCTTGCCACGATTCTGACAGACTTCTTTCGCTTTATCAACATTCATTAGTCGCTGCACGCAAACCGGCTGCTTGTTATCTTACCCTACGCTAATACGTCCCTTATTTGGTAAACTTAAATCAGCCTTAGACGTCCCTTACCGCCTCTTTGGTTCACATTTACTCGGTGTATTTTTACCAAAGGTTGACTGGTAGAGAATGATATTTAGCGTTAAGTGCGACTTTGTTCCAAACATGGATTTTGTGCTGTGAAGAATTTCAATAATAATGCACGCACGCCGATTTTGGTTACATTTTGTCTTGTCCTTTGGTAAAGAATAATATTAGGGGTTAATGTATGAAATTGCCGTTTTATTGCAATAGGTTCTTTGAATTGACATAGAATCTTCATGGTTTGAGGTTTTCGAATGAAACTTTTTTCAAATGGTTTCTATGATGTTCTTTTTTTAAAAAATGTGAAACATTTGAATATCGACTTTCAATTGTTTTTTGTTATTCAATTTAGACAAGAAAGATGGATACTGCGAAAATTCGAGTGATTTTTGAATACGAGTTCCGACGCGGAACTAACGCGGCAGAAACAGCCCGCAATATCAATGCTGCGTTTGGAGAGGGGTCTACTAATGAACGCACCGTGCGATTTTGGTTTAAACGCTTTCGTGATGGAAATTTCGACTTAAAGAACGAGCCACGAGGAAGACCGCCCACACAGGTGAATAACGATGAATTAAGAGAGATAGTGGAAGCCGACCCTAGTCAAACTACCCAGGAATTAGCGGCATGGTTTAACGTTACCTTACCCACAATATCGACTCACTTGCGTCAAATCAATAAAATAAAAAAATACGAAAAATGGGTGCCTCATAATCACTCGAATTTTCGCAGTATCCATCTTTCTTGTCTAAATTGAATAACAAAAACAATTGAAAGTCGATATTCAAATATTTCACATTTTTTAAAAAAAGAACATCATAGAAACCATTTGAAAAATTTTCATTCGAAAACCTCAAACCATGAAGATTCTATGTCAATTCAAAGAACCTATTGCAATAAAACGGCAATTTCATACTTTAACCCCTATTATTAGCATCTCGAGAAACTCTAGGTTCGAGATACGTGACTTGGGGTCCGCGCCACCACTGAAGTAAATTGACCTAAGAGATTTTCGTCCTTATGTCCATCCAGACAAGGTCGGTGGGACATGAGTAGACACAAGACAAGTCGTTGGCCCATATTGTCATGATTTGGGACAACTTTAATAAAAACAGATTAACATTTGACTATTCTGTCATAGGTTTGCATTGATGTTATAATTTTATTATAAGCAGCCTATATAAGTCCCACTGTAGGGCACAGGCCTTCTCTCAGAGAGAGAGTATCGGTTTAATCACCACGTGTGCTCACCGCGGATTGGCGATTTCAAGCGCTGAGATATGTGAATAGCTCAGAAATCCAGGTTTCCTGACGATGTTTTCCTTCACCGTTAGCGAGTGGTATTGCTACAATAACTTCACAAATGTACATAACTTAGAAAACAAAGTCATAGGTACATGCCCGCACTGGGAATCGAACCTGGGTCTCCCGCTTCCGAGTCCAATGTTCACCCACTAGGCTACCACCGCTTCGATATTGCATTGATATTGTTTCCCAATCGCTTTGTCGGCAAATATTCAATGTCATGATAATAAAAGCATTCAATAAAATAGTCTAGGATACCTATTTTTAATTAAATTTATACATATAATTTTAATTTATAAAATTATTAAACTCTATAGGGTCTTCTCGTCTTTTAAAATTATTTTAACTTTTTAAATAAAAAAAATAAATTCTGGAAGTGTCGTTGCCACTATTCAAAAGTGACTGGTCGTTAGGTTGGCATCACTGCGACAAAGTGAAAGAAAGAAAGAAGCATCCAATACGTTGTCAACAGCCGCACTACTTCGCAAACTGGAACGGATAGGTATAAGAGGTAATATTCTTGACTCGTTCCCGTCATACTTAAGAAATAGATTCTAGTGTGTTAACGTCGAAGACTAAACTTGCTCTGAGAGAGAATTTAATTTCGGCGTGTGTGGGAAGCCTAAGAAAGAGAGAAAATATTTATTTAGATGCTACAGAAGCGCGAGCGGAATAATTTTTACGGTATTCTTGGTGGAGGAAACATCTCTCGCCACAATATCAATGACTTGTTTTCTGAGTTACGTAGGTACGTGTGTGGTTAAGTATAGTGAGGAAACGAGTAGTAGTCTCAAGTAGTCACTTGTCCTCGTATCAAACTAGGATAGCGCACTATGGTAACCAGGCTCTGAGGATATATCATATTTTGATAGCTGCTTTTTAAAACCAGCGCTGATGCCCCACACCCTCAGCAAAAAGCTGATTCAGCTGCCTTTTGCAGCAACGGAAACACAACGCGACAAAACTGCAAAAACTGTATTTAAATATCCTTCTATTGGAATCTCAGGAAGACGCCGCTGCCCGTCACCTGGTGATTGATTTGCGCATACTGCGATCGCCAACCCGCCTGCAAAGCGTGGCCAAGCCAAGCAAAAAAAAACTATGGGTCAAGCGTCTTATGGTCGCTGCCGGCCAACTTCTTTTGTTTTTTTTCTTCAATTGTTTTTTTACTTATTTACGCATATCGAGCGACAGGAACTTAAACATTCAACATAATAGAAAACAGTTTTCAACGTCACCGTACTTCCTATCACTTGCAATTTGCAGTTTACAGTTTCGAACCAAGGGTCAGAAATCGTGAATATTTACAAATATGTTATACCATAACCTTTTTTCGCAATGAAAAGGATATTCTCTAAGAAATTATCTAACGATTTCAAAAATACTCTTTATTATCGAGTACAAAAAAAAAACAATCAGGATTAGTTCTGTTGGAGCTTCGCAAATCATTAAAAGGTTACTATTCAAAATCATTCCGTTGGCCAGTTGGGTTGGTTGCAGTTGGATTAGCCTAAAGCCTGACTTAGGTAGTGAATGGCTAACACGGCACTGTATAAACAATCGATTTTCCTCTGAACCGCGCCGGACAATAAATAAACTCGCTCAATATGTGTCGCAAGGGCACTTTGCGTTAAAAATACAGCGATGGTGCGACAGCGGGCTTAAGGGCAATGCGTTGCCCCTGAGGGTAATCTGATCTAATAAAATATAAACCAGACTAAAAGCGACCTCACGACCCTTGTACCGGGCCATGAACAGGGGAGGAGTGGAAAGCTAAAAGGGAGGCTTTTGGCCGGCAGTGGGACACAATAGGCTATTTGATAGGTTTCTGAAAACCATCTCACATTTTTCGTTGGTGTTCATTTTGTGCTCAGAAAGTGGTAATTTTAAATCCTTTCGTGTATTCCTTTTAAAAAAAGCGAATAAAAAATCACTTTGAGAATAAGCCGCGAAAACGTTATCTTGGACAAAACGGCGTCGCACAGGAACCAGTGATGTCACTGGTCAGACAGCACACCAATGAACGTAAGAACGACATGAACGACAGATGCTATATTTACTGACCTGTGACGTCATCATAGATTCGGCCAATCCAGGCGGTAATAAAATGCCTACAGATACAAAATTAATAAGTTTTATCCCGGTTTCTTGGATAAATGATTTTATTATTTTTTTTAGTTAAAATGGCTTAAGTCGGTTTTAAAATTGATAACTTACAGGAATATATATAATTAATACTTTTTTTCACACTATCATAAAGCCTATTGGGCTTAATAAAGAAAGAAGTAATCCGATGTACTTCTTGACATTTTTATTAATTTGAATTATTTGTATTTGCCGTGGAATTACGAGTATTTGTACTCGCCGTGCTCGTGACTTTGTGTGGGTGTAGATTTCAGATATTTATTTTAACGTACAACGTGTTTCCACATAAAAAAAAACCGGACAAGTGCGAGTCAGACTCGCACACCGAGGGATCCGTACACGCGCTTGGCCGTTTTTTATTACATAAAAAAACGGATCACAATTCACGTATAAGACCTATGCTAAAATATCTCTAGGGTATACTTAGCGATATTTTCGTAAAGTATTTAACAGTTAAATAACTAAACATCTAAAACTCCCAAACGTATTTTTCTGCTTTTCATACTAGCTATTTCAAATCGAGATATTTGCTATTCGACAGTAAATAAATAGAGCTATCTTTTGATTACTGTTACATAAATAAAAAAAAATTCATTCAAACTTGGTTTTGTGGCTTAGCGATGTTTTAGCTATCTAAGGCAATCTCTACTACACGAAGTTTAAAGAAAATCCGACGACAAAAATTAAAATTTTACTTCCCATACAAATTTTGACATCCCTTTACTCTTTAGAGTTCAATTTTAAGAACTGCGAAAAACGTACCTATTTCATAAATTTTATTGAAGTTCATTTGTATGAAGTTTCAAGTGGATCCCACCACAAATATTTTATTCCCCGCACGAACTTTGGCACTCCTTCACACACTCAAGGTTTGAATTCTGAAAAATCGTGTAGTACGGGTTTACTCCATGAAAAGTTGACGTATATTGGTACCAAGTTTAGTATAAATACTTTACCCCCGTACAAACTTTGGCATCACTTTTCACGAGTGTTGCCAGCTGGGTCTCGTCAAAAGTTCCCAAAAAAAAGACAAAAAGGGACCTTTTGATGTAAAAAGTAACCTTACCAATAAAAAGGTGCCATAACTTAATAAATTCCTGGTTCGTTTTCGCCTTAACTACATTTCATCAAGTGTATGGTAGAAGTTCCGTCAACTAAGCAACAGCTTAAATAAATATACTTAGGCCTTTTTCACATGCATACTATACGGTCACGGCACTGCCACCGTGGCGTCTAAAGTAGAAATGTACTAGACAGCTTTCACAAGGCACGGCGAACGTGCCATGACTTATCCGCTATAAGCACGGTTTTGACGCAACAACCGTCTTCCCAGTAACGTATTGACTTGTAAAGACTCGTTCACAAGACACGAACGCGAAATGCCATGGCGAGCGCGAGAAATGCCACCTCACCGCTAACATTGCAGGGGCGCGGCCATTTTCCGAAGAATGTCTAACGAAAATCAAATTTACGTAGATGTGTTGATTCCACAAATAGAAGTTCGGCCTAACATAAGAGATAAGACATTCGCGGCTGATACAAACAGGAATGAGAAAAAACAAGCGTGGAAAGAGGTATGCATAGGATTAAGCAGCAATTTCGAAGAATTATATGATATTTTCACTATCATATAATTCTTCGAAATTGCTGCTTAATCCTATGCATTAATAGTAGTTTATGCAACTGTCATATAATGAAGGGTATTAAAACACGAGTGTGAGTTTATGAAACGAGCGCAGCGAGTTTCATAATAGTAACGAGTGTTTTAATACCCGTGTTATATGCAGTTGCATACACTACTTTATCTTCACTAACGCAATTAAAAATTAAATTCACGCGTACGTGTATAATCACAGTGATTTTGCCGCCATTAAAATTTAACCAATGAGAGCGCAACTGCGCGCTTCAATAAAACGCGACCAACCTGATTGGCCCTGCAATCAAGTTGGTCGCGTTTTATTGATGTTATAATGAGATTTTACGATATCGATGTGAATATTATACCATCATGTGAAATTGCTTAAATTGAGTGTTTTGTTGTCTGCGCTATAACAGTAGTAATTATAAGTCAAGTATTGAAAACATAAGTAGAATGACAAGAAAATAATCTTGACGATGCAAATAATGCTCTCTCGCAAGTACTAGATTGGTTCACAGCAAATAATCTGCTGCTAAATTCTAAAAAGACGAAATGTATAAAGTTTTCCTTACCTAACGTACGAGTAGTTGAGAACAACATAGTAATTGGACATGAAAAACTAGAATTTGTAGATGATACTGTATTTCTGGGCATCACCATCGATCCAAAACTACAATGGGGTCCACATATTGTAAAATTAGCACACAGACTTAGCTCTGCAGCATATGCAGTGAAAAGAATTAGGGAACTCACTGACGTTGCAACTGCTAGGCTTGTTTATTTTAGTTACTTCCATAGTATTATGTCCTACGGTATACTACTATGGGGCCGGGCAGCAGACATTGAGACTATCTTCATCTTGCAGAAGAGAGCCATCCGATTTATTTACAAGTTAGGTAGTAGGGATTCGCTAAGAGATTTCTTCAAAGAAACCAACATCTTAACAGTTGCATGTCAATACATTTATGAAAATATTATGTACGTTAGAAAAAATATCAAAGACTTCGAAAATGTTGGTGGCCACCATAATGTTAATACTAGAAATAAACATAAATTGTCATTTCCACTATTTAGACTTGCAAAAGTTAACACATCCTTTATGGGGCACTGTATAAGGTTCTACAACAAAATTCCTCAAGATATATTAGAGTTACCTCCAACGCGATTTAAAAAATGTGTTAAGCACATTCTGTGCAAAAAGGCTTACTATAACATCAAGGAGTATTTAGAAGACAAAGATGTTTGGCATTAAACAGTAGATTAATATTATTTAAAGGACGATTGTGACTAGTGTTCAACACATTCATGACTAATATTTTAAGTTGAAAACTCTGTTAATTAAGTTAAAACGTGTTTTGAAAAGAATAAATGTGGAGTTTCTTTGTTAGCTTCTTCTCCACATAATCCATTAATTGTGAAACTAACAACTTTGACGTTCATTAAGTAAACATTCTGTTTTTACAATGAATAAAAATATTTGAATTGAATTGAATTGAATTGTTACAACATTAGTGTAGATAAACGAAATAACTTCTTCAGTCTAGTACCATGATAATACTGTGACTGTCACGATACGACAGTGTAAACCGTATACGTGTAAAACAGATAGTACGGCACGGGCGCGGAGTCGTTTATCATATGCATATGCATGTGAAAAGGCCCGCTTACCCCACGCTTTATGACACACTACCTATCTGTTTATCCAGGGTTAAGCTAGTCCATAATATAAGTCTAAAAACGTCTTGAACTATGACGTTTTTAGAGCTTTCCATAGATAGATAGTATAACTGACAACCCTGTCAATCAGCGGTTTATTTGTTTATTATTGGATACGTATTTATCTACTTACTTACTTATTCACTAACTTGGTGTAAGTCACCCTCAAAAATGTAGTGATCGACTCACTGACTTTTTATTTAAGTATTTCCGTCAAAGACCGAGGTGCACTTTTAAAGGTTACTATGCACAGCATGTGACGGAGTTATGATGAACGTATAAGTAGTTATTTTCGAACTAAAACTTTCGTACGCACTACACATCATTAACTTAGTTATTTTTTACTAAACTTACGTGCTTTGTGCGTCAATAAGATTGAATTTGCTGGGGCTGCTTCTATTTTGAAATCTGAAACAAAGAAACAGCATTACATTAAACTATTGCTAAAAATTACTTTAAAATAACGTTTGACTGTTTGTTGCCAAAATAAAATAATAAATAAATAACACGAACCTAAATAATCACTCATCAACACCCAACCTTTGGACTTAGAAACCTGATATTTGGCAGAGTTTTCCTTTAACAATGGTGACAAGAGATAAGAACCGATTTTAATAAATTCAACCCCTAAAGGTGTGAAAGGGGGTGTTAAAATTTGTATTCGGTCAGATTTATACATTACTTGTTACTAATGTACGTCTACATAACGGATGAGCGACAAGTTTTACGGCTTTTAAAAATTGAATCCCTCAGAGGGGAAAAGGGGTGCCAAAGTTTGTACGGGGAATTAAATTTTAGTGGTTGGATGTTCTTAAAACATACAAGAATTGTACTTCAGTAAAATTAATTAAACACGTCTTTCTCAGTTGTTCAAAATTCAATCCCTTAGAGGGTGAAAAAGGGTACCAAATGTTGTACGGGAAGTAGAATATTTGTGGTTGATTTTTGTTGAAACTTAGAACAAATGTAATTTAATAAAATTAATAAAATTGTTATATTTATGAGTTATCAAAATTTTACTCATTAGAGGGTGAAAAGTTATGCCAAAGTTTGTACGGGGAGTAGAGTATTTATACTAAACTTGGTGCAAATTTACGTTAACTTAATAGAGTAAACCCGTATTACACGATTTTTCAAAATTTAAACCGTAACATGGTGTGAAGGGGTGCCAAAGTTCGTGCGGGAAGTAAAATATTTGTGGCGGGTTCTACCAGAAACTTCATACAAATGAATTTCAATAAAATTTATGGAATACGTTTTTCGCAGTTTTAAAATTCAACCCTAAAGAGGATGAAAAGGGATGTCAAAATTTGTATGGGAAGTAGAATTTTCTAAGTATCTGTAACTTGTTTAGAACCACTCTTAGCGACTGAAATCCACGCGGACGAAATCGCGGACAACGGTCTTTCACCTGGTGAAACAAAGTTGTGCAATAAAGTGTTCTCTATCTATCTATCAATCTATTATAGTATCCATTTTCTTTTCACGTAGAGTTTGTGTCAATGCCTACTGGAAATTAGGAAGTTACAAATTGAAATTCCTGAGGAGAGATTTAAAACAAAGATAATTTCCTTAAATAAATTGACATCAATATTAAAATTCTCATATACTATTCGAAAATTAGGAGTTGGAATAGAATATAAAATCTCTGTTTGGTACTTATACAGTTATGAAATACACTAGGTTAACTAAAATTAACAAGCGTGGCGATTATGGCAAAACCCCTCATGGTTATGAAAACAACGAGGGAGGCCTATGTCCTGCAGTGGGCATCAAATAGCTGATGATGATGATGAAGTCCTATATTTTTAATCATGCTATACCAATAACGGTTCATTGTTATTAGTTAATAGTGGTTGTTACTTGTTACACAATAAGGGAAGAACTGACCCCTACGATGTATGTTATCATATGGGTTAGGACATTATATTGTTGTTTAAAAATGTATTTACGTACTGAATGTTGTACGTATTGTATGTATTGTCTAATAAATTACTTATCAAAATTCAAAAACTGATATTTGTTTCGCGACTCCGGAGATTCAACAAAGTTGTCCTTACACTGTGGTTTTTTGGTTAAAGTTTTAAGGTTTTTTGATTTTTGTCTTGTCGAATAGAACTACCCATTTCCCAAAATTTTAATAATTAATCATCATCATCATCATCAGCCCATTGACACCCACTGCATTGCATAGACCTAATAATTAATCATTGTTGACAATTTTTTTTCGGTTACAAAAATCCCTTTGCAGTTAGATTGTATGCGAAAACATACTTTTCAACCGCTTAGTTAAGTTTGTAATCATTTGCTTGGAACCCTCAACGGCGCATTTCCCACACGCACTTGGCGGTTTTTAATCTATAAAACACTAAACTTTACAAATTGTCTAAGATATAACATTGTTTCAAGGTATGCTTATAATAAACGCATGCTACGAAAAAGCGTAGCGTTTTCGTAGCCGTACTACGAGACTCGTAGTAGCTGTTAGATTGGCTCCAACTGAGGCCAACGTTTGGTTTTCGTTTGCCCCAAACTTCCAACGACTACGTCATATGACAACAAATACATGGGTGAAGCGGAATAGGAATACAAAGCCTCTATAGATGTAGAATGCGCCACTGAAACTGTGGACTGGCTGCAGAGTGCCTTAGGAAGGCCTTTCTCCGGGAGGGATTGATTAGATTGGATAGAAAGTGTTTTTTTACACGCTTTTAGTGAACTCCACATTTGTTTACTTTTAGGTTCAAATCTTGAACCACCTCAAAGCGAGTCAAGTTGGCGCTGTTTTCTAAATTATCTCGACCTCAATCATAGAATTATTTTTCGGTGTCTTGATGTTCAATTCTAAAATTGAAGGCTCTTTTGTCGTAGCTGCTTTTTGCAATTTTATGCCAACAGTCTTAATGGCATTTTAAATTATTAATTACACAAAAGCGGCTCAAAAACCACCCAGTTATATTGTATATACATAAGAACTAAGCTATAATACGTTCATGGCACCATAACGAATTTGTAGTAGTAATACCACACGCTAACGGTAAAGGAAAACATCGTGAGGAAACCCGCACATTGGTTGGTTCCGCACGTATTGACATTATTTCCTGTAGGATAGGCCGATTAAGCTGTCAGAGTGGTATAGGTGCTGGGCAAGCCTACTCCATCTAAAATATGGGAGTCCTAAAAAGTCATGGCTTAACCATGACAATTCGATTCCATCTAAAAAATCAATGCAGTGCCTGGAATGCAGTGTCCGAGTGGTCCCTTCACTCATCTAGTGTAGGTGGAGGTGCCACTAGACGCTGTATACCTAAATCATCTCATTACGTAGATGCAATGGCTAAAGCACTGACTACCCGTCACTTATCTTTTTTCTATTTTATCCGTCAATGGTTTTCTGAAAGAAATAACTTGTAACGGTGGAAACCTCTTTGCACCATTTTTTATATTTATTTCATTCTGTCCTTCATTATTAAATCAAAATTAAAAATTACGTCACCCACTCTAGATTTCTTTTTGATTTTCATTACTACTTTACCTTTCGCCGAGACATTATCACTCACAACAACCTATTTGCAAATTATCGTTTATCCTGTTTTTATTCTGTCTTTAAGCGAAGTTTTCTGTTTATTATCATATTTCGGAGGGTGTATACAATTTATAACAATCTATCATTTGCCGAACCCCTCTCAAACTTTTGGTATTAAATCGCAGTCTCTAATATAGTGAGACAACTAGGAATATTCTTTTTTATGTATCCTATATACGTGCCACTGTAGGACACAGGCCTTCTCTTAGAGAAAGGGTATGGGCTTAATTGCCACTCGTGCCCCCCGCGGATTGGCAATTTCAAGCGCTGAGGTATGCGAACAACTCAGACTTTCAGGTTAAAGAATATTCTATCTATCTATCATACCAATATTATCGTTTCGGCAAGTACCTTTCCGTAGGTTCACAGCTTGAGAGGTCGCTCTACATCAACTGTTGTTGTTGCTGTCAAAATATTGTCAGAGCAAAACGAGGATTAGGGCGCCCAATCTCTCAATGTAAACATTACATGACTGACGTACCCCTGCATTAAAATTTACCTACGATTTTATCGATTTGATTCATCACAATGTAGTGAAATAGGTATTTGTTTCTCGTATTTGCGTACTGGGTATTGGCCGTTTATTTACAAATTATAATAACAGCTCTCTTGTATGCAGTGGTCCATGCATGCCGTGTTTAGCTTGTGAGTAGTATACAAACATACATAAACTCACGCCTGTGTCCCAGAGAGACCGGGGACTACAACTTGCCACGATCGTGACAGATCACTTTCGCTTCCTCAACATTAATTAATCGTTGCATGCACGCACGCCGGTTTCGGGTGCTCTTTATCAAGATAAATCTTTTGCTAAATCATACTCTATTTGGTCGAAGTATTTATTTATTTATTTTGTTTATTGACAAAACCCACAGCACAAGTTAACTACATATAAACATAGTACAAAATACATTTGTCATAGGCCAATTAAGGGCTTACTTTATACTAACTTAACTAAGAGACAGGAATGGAGGACAGTATGTCGTTGCTCTATTATTATATACACGTCCCACTGCAGGGCACAGGCCTTCTCTCAGAGAGAGAGAGAGAGAGAGAGTGGGGGCTCAATTACCACGCGGGCCCGCCACGGATTGGCAATTTCAAGCGCTGAAGCATGTTAACACCTCAGTCACTCAGGTTTCCTCACGCTGTTTTCCTTCACTGTTAGTGATTGCTAATACAAATTCAGAAATGTATATAACTTGGAAAACAAACTTATTGGTACATGCACGGGGTTCGAACCCATGACCTCCCAAAGCCATGCATAGTTATTAAGTCCATACTTCCTTTCAGTAGATGCTTATAGGTACAAGTCCGACCTAATTTAGGGATCTAGAGACCACGTAAGATATAATTGTAAAAGTAACACTATTTTATATATTTTAAAAACATATTTAGAGGCTAAAAATTCCACCCATGCCGGGACTTGAACCCGCGACCTCTGGCTCACCTTGCCAGCGCTCTCCCAACTGAGCTAATGGGCAAGTGCAAGCATCGATGAAATTTCGAGCCTCTTTACAAACTTCTCTGTATTACGTACAGGCAGCGACATCTGGCCGAAGTGAATTACATCACTTCCAGCCCCGAGCAACCCACTTTGCAGTTTATATTTTATATATGTTATTGTAAACTTTTTGCAATTTTATGAAGCGAAATAGGCCAGGATCGTGACAAACCCTGTCTCTGATTACCCCTCAAGGATATAGGCGTGAGTTTATTCGATTCAATTCAAAAAATCTTTTTTGCACAAAAATATGTTTGTACAAAGGCGAGCTTTATTATTATTATACTTTATTTTATGTTAAATTATCCTATCATATCTCACTAAACAATGTTCGCACTGTAAACACACTGTACGGCATAAACTTTATGTTTCAATTCAACTTGCGGTAGCATAAATTCTCTTTAAATTTGCAGTCTTAAGCCTACCAAATAACTTCCCACAATAAAGGAGCCGTTTTGAGCTGCAAAGGTAATTTCTAACCGACTACAAACGTAAAGGAGTGTTAAGTTTGGAAAAAACCATCTCACGCCATTCTTTTTCAGTAAACGACCTAAATTTTATACGATGAAAATGAAAATAAATCGAAAATGTCCAAATATTACTGCGTTTGACCACAGTATGTGAAAACAAGACAAGATACAAGATATTTATTTGCGTCAAATATGGTATATTTCAGATGTTGTAGCTAAGTAGTGTTTCCCACATATTTTTTGGCTATTCTAGGCATGCAAATATAAAAAATTACGATTTTTAAGACAGTCACAAGCAATGTTAAATAAAAACGTCAATGGAATGTAAAATATGAATAATGTCAGAATTTTATACAACGTCAATGTGACCCCTTTTTATGTCAAGAAACTCATTTATAGTGTAAAAACATTTCTGCAGCTTTCTTTTGAACGTATACAATGGCATGCATTTGAGTGTTTCCGAAAGTTTAGGAAAGTATGCTTATTCTTTTATTCCTATAGAATGATTAAGGATGTTTTGCCAGAACGAAAGAGGTAAAATGGCTCAACCGATTCTTATAAATGAGGCAACAATGAAGTTTTGACGACGCCGCCGGTGTTTACACACTGAGGATAATGTTACTTTATACTTGCACAAATAAAAAACACACAGAAAACACAAAAAAGGGAAAAATACCGGCCAAGTGCGAGTCGAACTCGCACTCGAAGGGTCCCGTACAACATTAGTCACAAAGATCGAGAAAAAAGCGGCAAGAAAATCACGTTTGTTGTATGGGAGCCCCACTTAAAAATTGATTTTATTTTAATTTTATTATTTATTTCTAAAGTGAACATACAACTTCATATTCTGTGAATATTTGAAGCGTCTACCAGTTGCCGTTATTAAAATCGAGCAATAAACTGCAAAAACATCACGTTTACTGTATCGGAGCCCACCTTAAATATTTATATTATTCTCTTTTTAGTGTTTTTTGTTATAGCGGCAACAGAAATAGTTCATTTATGAAAATTTAAACTGTCTAGCTATCACGGTTGATAAGATATAGCCTGGTGATCGCCAGAGAGATGGACGGACAGACAGACAGAAAGTGAAGTCTTAGTAATAGGGCCCCGCTTGGCAACCTTCGGGAACCCTAAAAAAAGAAAAAAGCAAGTTTTATTATGCATATGACTTCACAAAAAAAAACGGTGGACGTCAGCCGTCAATTTTCCCATAAAAAATCTTACTGTAAAACAGATAACCCCACGTCCAATTACGAGAACTACCAACAAAAAGATTGTCCTACCCGCTGCCCTTGAAGCTTTTTAGCATTCGCGTTTTTTTTTTTGTTTTTAAAACAAGTTTTTGCATTATTCCGTGCCTGCTCTGAAAGCCGATTACATAAAGTTGCCAATAAACCGGCTACCGGAGGGAGAAAGCTTCATTTCGGCAAGGTTTTCCTCAGCCTAAATACCCGCTTTACATCGCTAATTGATTTCTTAACAAACTGTAACAAAAGAGAAACATCGGAAAAAATAATGTTTAAATACCTAGCAACCTTGCGAGTTTTCAAACTTCAGTTTTAGATTTCGTGATGAATCACAATGTTAGTACTAGGAATAAACATAACACTTAACACTTAATAAAACACAAACCCCAGCCTCTGCCTACCGCTCCTGGATACAGACGTCAGCTTTTGTATATATTAAAGATTAATGCGAATGTTTGCCCAATTATTAGTTTCCTCTTAGCAAATTTTGTAGAACAAACAAATTCAAAAACTCTCCTTGAGGCTCCTCAAAGAAATAACTGGAACATTTGCGCTTTATCTGCGAGCGCAGAGTTTGCCTTTGTTCTTAGAGGCGAAGTTTCAAATATATCAAAACTACGTATAACTTAGTAAGCAGCCTTTACAGAATGTATAAAAAAAGTCAGGAAGCACTTCAACGGGATGTTAAGACTAGAATAGGATAATAAGAAATTTATTGTGTTACGAACGTCTGTACAGCAAAAAAATACATGTCTTGGATACATTGAGCTTAGTAGGTAGGCGTGGAATTGTATTTTAATAGAGTTGCTCAAAAGGTGGCGTATTGCAGGGACGTATATGTAGCGTTCGGGATGTGGGCTATTACATACTCGAGCTTTTTCTTTAACTTTTCCGAACTCGTGCGTTCTCTTTCCCAACTGACAAAATAATTTCTATTAAAAAGGAAAAACCAACCACGAAGTTTTTACTAAAAAAAAAATTCATAGAAGTTTTTATGATTCATGCAAATATTTCTAAAAAGAAGATTTGATTCAATGAGTTAGGTTAGGTTTCATTTCATTTCATCTCATTAAATTTAATTTTGATTTCATATCAATAAAAAAATTCTACTGAAGACTTGGCTGTATGGGCATAGTTCCCTTTGCCTACCCAGAATGGGTGAAGAAAAAAAAACTCTGCTTATATTCTTTTACGGTTGGCGCCATTTTCAAAAAATTATCTTTATGCAGCATTTTTTCGCAATTGTATTGAAAATAGTTGTTCAGTACACGTGCGGAACCGTCATTGCAACTTGTTCCTACTGTCAACCCTCACCTTCGGCTGCGCCTCGGCTCGGGTAGACATTTGTCGGAACTCTTTGCAATGACAGGCTTTCCGCACTCGTAATGAAATATACTATGTTATTTTTTCACATCGAAAACCATTTCTAGGCGCGCCTATATCGTGGCTTCCGACGCCTCTCATCGGGTCTCGGATACATTGCAATGTTGGGGGTATGTCGATAAAGTTGAAACTTATTTTTTGAGTTCCGTAGTCGACAAGAAACCTTTATAGTTTCACCATATCCGTCCGTCTACTCTGTCTGTTTTTCTGTGCATCTGTCTGTTAAATTTTTTTAGGATTATCCCCGCCTTCACCTAAATTAGGGATGCAATTTTTTTCCTCGCCTACACCAAAGTGTCATGTATCACTAGATTGGTCGTTTAAAAATATTACGCTTTAAAGCGCAATTTTTTGTCTTAATAGGGCGCCCTCCCCCGCACCCCTGGCTAAACGGTTAATTGTAGATACGTGAACAAATTCAGGGTAGTAGCACATATAATTAACTTGAAAGAAAAACTATCAAGGCTATGGAGGCTTTACAAGTTAACGAGTATCAGGCGACCAAGTTATAAAAGGAAAACCTCGTAAAAATTCATTGAAAATTACGTTCATGAAGTTGTTAGTTCTGTCAAGCAGACAAAACCCCCTCTTTCTACGGAATTCTACACTGCGCGTGGCCCGATATGACCTTGGCCGGCTTTTTTATTTAATTTTGTTTGCTAATTATTAAAAAGTGAGGATTGTTTAGTATATGAAACTAAAGAGGATGTAGTGACTAGAATTGAGAAAGGAATGTGGCGTTGGTTTGGACGTGTGGAGAGGATGTAGAAATAAAGATTGACAAAACAAATATATCGAGCGAATGTGGGTGGAACGGCCGGTAAGAGACGTCCCAGGCCGACATACTTCGACCAAATAGGGGATTTATTAGCAAAGGGCAAGTTAAAAAGTACCCGAAACCGGCGTGCGTGCATGCAACGACTAATGAATGTCGAGGAAGCGAAAGTGATGTATCAGGATCGTGGCAAGTGGCAGTCCCTGGTCTCTGCCTACCCCTCTGGGATGCAGGCGCGAGTTTACGTATGTATGTATGTGTTTAGTACATGTTTTTGATTGAAAATTGAAATAAAAGTATAATAACTTCCACACAACACAATCACAATCAAGTGATTGTGTAATCACTTATCTTGGTCCTAAACTAGGCTATCCTGTGCTATGGTAACCAGGCAAGGATATCACAAACATCGATACACCCAGACTGCCTCGTTGGTCCAGCTAGAGGTCGTGGATCCGATTTCCACAGGGGGCCACCGTATATTTGTTCAACTTCACCCCTTTACCTAGTTTGGGACCAGGACAAATGCTTGTTCTGTGGAAGTTAATTTTATTTTTACTGAGTCCGATGGCTAACTATTGGCTAACTATAACTAAAATTATCGAGCTGGCGAGGATTCTACGCTGTGTTTGCCAGTTCGGAGTCTGCCCTCGAAAACATTTGCACCCATTGAGCTCTCTGGTACCTATGACACAGTAATTTAACACTGGAATAGGTGCCAACGGACTATCCTTATATTTTGCTACACAGGATTTTTTTTTATCTGTGTTTTACGTCCGTGTGGCGCCGGATTAAGAATAGCGTCACTCCATTTCCTTTCGTGGATGTCGTAAAAGGCGACTACGCAAATCAATTACCAGGAGACGGGCAGCAGCGTCTTCCTGAGATTCCAACCTCATACTGCGATCGCCAAACCGCCTGTCAAGCGCGGCGATTATGGAAAATCCCTCATGGATATGGAAACCACGAAGGAGGCCTATGTCCTGCAGTTGGCGTCAAATGGCTGATGATGATGATGATGATGATGATCTGTGTTTTATCTATAATAATTATTCTATAAGGAAAATTGTATCGTTTTACTGACAATAAATAATGTTTTTCTCTCTTGTCTTATCTCATTGTAAAATGTACGGGTACGTTTGTATCCCTGAGAATGCCGGAGGGTTAGTAAGAGACCAGGGTTTGTCATTTGCCACGATTCTCGCTTCATCAGCAGTCATTATAGACTACATATATAGACTACCTGCATGAATGATTTATAATGATAATTTTAAGTGTCCATATGTTGACGTTTCTAAGTGTATCTTGTATGCCTAAAGATAAAATAAATACAATACAATACAATTAGTCGCTGCATGTAGGCCCCCTACAGAACACCTATCTTTCTATCTAATCAGCCCGTAAACAGAGCCCACTGTTGGGCATGGGCCTCTTCTCTTTCATGCCAACTCATCCGGTCTAGTGCTCGTCCAAGTTTCCCAGCCGCTTTCACAATGTCGTCGGCCCGCCGAGCTGGTGGTCTGCCCACCGACCGCCGACCGTTCTTGGCCACCACTCAGTGGCTACCTTAGTCTACCAGTCGTCTTCCCGTCTAACCAAATGCCCCATCTCCATTTGAATGCAGAACGCCTCATCATCAGCCATTTGACGCCCACTGTAGGACACAGGCCTCCTTCGTGGTTTTCATAACCATGAGGGATTGGCGATCGCAGTATGCGGTTGGAATCTCAGGCAGACGCTGCTGCCCGTCTCCTGGTAATTGATTTCCTTAGTCACCTTCTACGATTGCGGAATGAAAGGGAGTGACGCTACTCTCAATCCGGCGCCACACGGAACGCCTATTTTTGGATAAGTAAAATATTTTTTTGGTAAATCTTTCTGCCAGGAAGACGGCAGGAAAACCAGGGCAGTAACAGAGTGGCGGCCGAAAACCAGGCGGCGGTCGGTCGGTAGACCAACAGCCCGATGGTCGGGCGATGTGGCCAGGTCGGCAGGGGGCCTGTGAATGCGAATGGCGAGAGACCGCGAAAGATGGCGTGACGTGGAAAAGGCCTACCCAGCAGTGGGCAGAGGTGGACTGATGACGATGATTATGATGATGATAAGGATTTTATCTCTCCGTGTGAATGCGAAGGTGTGTTTTTCTGGTTGCAATAACAACATAAAGAACGTGATTTTTAGCATCAAGGGATGTAACGCACTTGTCTGCCACTTCGTGTAAGTGCCAGTGAAAACATAGTAAAAATCATTCCACATGAAGTGCGTGTACTTGTATTTCTACAGCTACATTTAAGCCTCATTGGTCTATCGTTTAACACGCTTGACTACCAAAACAGAGGTTGTAGGTTAGATTCACACTGGAGGCCCTCGTTCTTGATTTGTCATGGCATGCCGGAGGTCGAGGGTTCGATTCCCACTGGAGACCGCCGCACACGTGACCTCAGTCTGGTTTGTCATGTGCTTGCCTGGTCAACGCAACCCAGTATTTATCTTAGCTCGGGACATGAGTGATTGTGTTGTGTGGAAGTTGTATTACTATTATTTGAAAGGCGGAAAAGCGCGCTCAACGACAACTTTTAGAGTGAAACGTACTGGCGGTCGCTGTTTTAAAATAAGCATTGTAGACATGTAAGTGCTAAACAAAAGATTTGATATTAAAACAACTGACGTCATCACAAACGCTACGAGAGAGCTTAAAGAATTTTTCTTCTAAATTTTCTCGAGCAGCAATCACCATTCAACACGACATTCTTCGTTCTCCCGTTATTCCGCTACGAATTGGTTGTGAGCACGCCACCGTCTGGCCTTTTGCTTGCTGACTACATAAATAATCGCGGTCAAGAAACTCACCCCCGGTTTCTCGTAACAATCTGTCAACAGACATCACCTGGCAGAAGCGCATAGAAAAAAGGTTCAATCCACCAGCCCTGATGCCAAAATGCCAAAGGACAATGGAGCGCAGCATGCTAGGCGTAGAAAGTATCGACCAAATCCAGAACACCACGCTGCGCGCCAAAATCTAAATCACGGACGTTGGAGTTGCGACCGGTAAACTCAAATGCAACTGGGCTGGCCATGTCAGACGTATGGACCCGGTAAGGTTGGGAAATATTGTCACCAGAAAGGGGCGCCACCAGAAAGGGGAGCAGTGGACCCAGCAGTGGGACACAGTCATGGCTACTTATTAAAAAAAAAACGGCCAAGTGCGAGTCGGACTCACGCTCGAAGGGTTCCGTACCATTATCTATATCACATTTGAATTATTCAAGCGCCTACCTTTGGCCGTTATTAATATTAAGCAAAAACCGGTATAAACCCCATTAAATATTTATTATAGCTGCAACAGAAATAAATCATCTGTGAAAAAGTCAACTGTATAACTATCACGGTTCATGAGATACAGCCTGGTCACAGACGGACGGACGGACGGAAGGTGGAGTCTTAGTAATAGCGCCCCTTACCGTTTGGATACGGAATCCTAAAAATGACGATTACACAAGTAATTTTTCTTCTTCAAATAACTAAAATTTGAATGGTACAGATGAAAAAATGTAATAAATATTAACAGTACATTAACAGATTGTTACTACACGAGAAATCGGGGGTTAGTTTCATGTACTGAATAAAAACCTAAGTATACACTGCGTATACAATAGTTAAATATATAATTTAACAAGGCGACGTGCTAGGCGATTCCCACACTAAGGTAGTTTGGTTATAATCTACAAATGACGCAAGAATCTACATTAATTATAACCAATTTTCCTTTTTAGTTCACTGTACCACCGTATTCTTAGGTAATCGGTAAAACGTTCCTTCATCTCTTGCGTGACACTGACAGGCCTTGCCTTGGGGTCAGATCATAAGTAAAAAAACCGGCCATGTGCGAGTCGGACTTGCGCACGAAGGGTTCCGTACCATTACCATTACAACATTAGACAAAGACCGAATTTTAGAACAGCGCCATCTATAGAAACTAACAAGAAGCCTTTGACATTGACATTTAACGACATGAAATCGACGCTGTGAAGGTTACATAGATGGCTGCTAGATAGCGAGCGCTGTCTTTAGACTGCGTTTGTTGTATGCGAGCCCCCTTAAATATTTATTTTATTCTTTTTTTAGTATTTGTTGTTATAGCCGTAACAGAAATACATCATCTGCGAAAATTTCTACTGCCTAGCTATCACGGTTCATGAGATACAGCCTGATGACAGACAGACAGACAGATAGACAGACGGACAGATAGACAGACGGACAGTGAAGTCTTAGTAATAGAGTCCCGTTTGACATCCTTCGGGTACGGAACCCTAAAAATTACCTTTTCATGGCTGTAAATTCGCGGTTCATTAAACTACAATTCAAAGTTTATTATGACAATTTGATGTAAATTGCGTAGCTGATTGTGAATGTGTGGGATAATCGACTATGCAATATACATCGAATAATCAAAGTAAACCATGAATTGTAGTTTTATGAAATAGGGCTCCGTATGGATCGTCGAAGTCAATCGAAAGTTACTTAACGTTACGTATGAATTATACATAGCTTTATCTTAACTGGAAAGACAAGTCAATACATGTGGAGCCAATCAATCCGCGGGTTTCCTCACTATGTTTTCGTTCACCGTTAGCGTGGGCTTTAGGCCGATGGAGGACGTTAGGCCGACTAAGCTCTCAGGATGGTATAGATGCTGGAAAAGCCTACTTAACTTTAAAATTTACAGATTTCGTGCCTGACACGACTATCGAGCACGTTGGAAATGAAACGAGTCATAAAATGTCATGTGAAAAATGTCGTTCTGACTTTTTGACTTTTTTCTTTGTTTTAGGCTCAAATTGTAGCTTGCAAAATTGTCTAGAGGACTTTTTCTCAAATTTTTGATGTCTTTCTTCGTTTCCGAAATATTGAGCGCCAAAATCAAAGATTCGGAAAAAATGTAGTAAATTATTTTTTACTATTTCGGCCATAATATTTTTCGTTCTTACTTTCTCGAATAATCTTAACTGACAAGAACTTCATCACACAAATTTGCCTCTATCTCCCTCTCATATGGGTGAGACTTAATGTTTATTATCGCAAGTTGTTAATTGCACTCGTGGGATCTTGTTAGGTAGGTACTTGTATCTACTAATATACTACAATTTGAAAAATTATGGTTAGACGGGGGTTTTTCTTTGGGGTCAAATTTTATGTCTCTTGTTTCTGGTGTCCCATAAAGAATATTCTTATCTTCTTATCTTTTTCTCCACAATAACTCGACCTGAAGACAGCGAATAACATTGTACATTGACATTCAACAAACAGGATGTAAATTCTTTAAGATGAAATATTTTTTGTATTTCTGATTCAATAGGTGTTCATTTAAAACATAATTTAGATCGATGTGGTCTATTTATTGACAAAGTAACCACACTCAGTCTTTCAAGGTCCTGAGCGGTGCTGAGTTCCTGTGAAAACCTTATCAGCCATTAGATGAGCTCTTACATTTGTATTGCAAAATCACCGCTTACGTAACGGAATAGATTGCAAATGTAACTAATTTCCTCTGTGACTGTTGTTATTAGCATAACTAAGTTTTTCTTTTCATTTCTGTGTGTTTGTATTAATCTATAGGAAACGCCACTGGTTGTACAATTACATATAGGTACATCCGTGTAAGATTTTTCTGGCTATGTTGTGCAATTGTTTGTTTTCTTTCAATGAATAAAAATCAACCTTGATTTGTGTCCTCTAAAGATATTTTTAAAGTTTCATTGAGATCCGGCAAGTCCTTTGTGAATTAACACCTCCTCGAAACCTCCATGAGGAGCCGCCTTAGTAAAAAGAGTGTTAATTTTTATCATAAAACCTGCATCTCCAATGCATGAGTGGCAAATTAACTGGCGTTAGTTCCATACATCTTTGTACACTTGAGTACAAGCATTTCTCTGGTTAAGAAGAAGAAGAAGAAGAAAGACATTTATTATACCAACAAGATACATCACAGAAACAAAATAAGCACATAAGTAACATAATATGCACAACAACAGAAAGATCAATCAAGATTAGTTCTCATCAACACAATGACAATGACTGACTACCCGTTACTCTTTTCCTTCATCAACTATCAATTACAGGGTTGTCTGGAGGAAACCGCTATTAGCAATAAAACCGCCAATTGCACTCTGTATATTTGCAATTTTAAATATCACGTGCTCTGGCGTACACGAAAAATATTCTTTTCTACGGGTAGTCCGTTACTCTTTTCCTTCATCAACTATCAATTACAGGGTTGTCTGGAGGAAACCGCTGTTAGCAATAAAACCGCCAATTGCACTCTGTATATTTGCAATTTTAAATATCATGTGCTCTGGCGTACACGAAAAAGATTCTTTTCTTATCTAATGCTTAATGGTTTAATAGCCCTTTTTTGCACAAAGAGTGTTACACGTTTCTTGTACCGTGTTTCTGGTAAGCTTATGATATCTTCATTACCTACAAATGGAACCCATTAACGCAGCCAATAATGTGCAGCTAATATCCGAGAACACGGGAGGCAAATTTTTGTAATTTTTTTGCACAACTAGAACCCATAAACACAGCCAATAATGTGCAGCCAATATCCGAGAAAACGGGAGGCAAATTTTTGTAATTTTTTTGCACAACTAGAACCCATAAACACAGCCAATAATGTGCAGCCAATATCCAAGAACAAAGGAGGTGATATATTCCTGTACGTAATACGAGGTCGGCAAATACTATTGTGCAAGCTCGGTACCGGCTTACAAGCTACGAGAAAATAATTTGATTTCAGTAGAGAGCGATAATAACACATAGATAACAGCCAAAATAACATAATTGTATTACAAAACCACAGAAGATAATATGATGTGGTACCTACAACGAGAATATAAAATTTGGGTTATTTTAGTTTACTCTATTTGTTACCCTTCTTTAAGATTTATTCGACAATTTCTTCCAAAGACTTTTAATGTTTATTTTGCAAAATATTATATATAGTCTCTTGTAAGCTTAGTTATAGTCTTGAAATATTAAAAATGAAAATTAAATTTTCAATATTTTACTATAAATAATTGTGTTCTTAAGATTTCACTGTTTCCTCGCTCATAATATAAGCCTAGTATAAGGATTATTTTGTATTTTACAAAACACACATCATCATCAGCCATTTGACGCCCCCTTCAGGCCATAGGCCTCCCTCAAGGTTTTCCTAACCATGAAGGGTTTTGCCACAATCGCCACGCTTGGCAGGCGGGTTGGCGATCGCAGTATGCGGTTGGAATCACAGGAAGACACTGCTGCCCGTCTCCTGGTAATTTATTTCCTTAGTCGCCTTCTACGACATCCACGGAAGGAAATGGAGTGACGCTATTCTTAATCCGGCGCCACGCGGAATACACATAGATAGTAACAAACACACATAGATAGTAATATTTGTGCAATATTTTACATTTTTCTTACTTCCTACCTTTCGGTGGTAGCGGAGCGGTAGAAACTCCGGCTTCTCATTCGGGAGGTCTTGGGTTCGAATCCCGGCATGTACCTATTTGGCATGGCTTTGGTTTCTAAGTTACGTACATTTTAGTTTAAGTTAGTAGCAATGCCACTTGCCAACCGTGAAGGAAAACATCGTGAGGAAACCTGAGTGTCTGCTTGTTTACATACCTCAGCGCTTGAAATTGCCAATCCGCGGTGGGCACGCGTAGTAATTAAGCCCATAATCCGAGAGAAGGCCTGTGCCCTGCAGTGGGACGTATATGCTACATAAAAAAAAAACTATATTTCTAGTGTTGACTATTCTCTGTAAACCCGAGGCAGAGTTCATGTGTAACATTCCCATAGGAAGGAAACACAAATAGGAAAATCTGTTTTCGGTATGTCTGCATTCAGAATTGTTTGATGTTTGTCATTGTAGTGCTGTTCTCTTATACCAAAGCGCAGGCTATTTTAGTTTCAGTTTGAGATTTCATGATGTCAACTATACCTATTTTAGTTTGAGATGATGACAAACAAAAGGCGACTTATTCCAAGTCACTGGAAACCCAGGAAGTAAGTTAATACATATCCAAGGATAAACGAATAAATAGCTCATTAACAGGGTGATCAGTCGCACAAAACTATGGATAGCTCTGCAAATTTAATGTCATGGTGCACGACGTTTTTGGACTTACTGGGCGGAGCTTACCTGTGGATAAACCGAAAGATGCACTGGAACATTGTTTTTAGATGGCGTAAGCTGGCCCAGCACATATACCATCTTGACAGCTTAGTCGGCCTAGCCCACAGGAAAGTCAAGTCAATACTTGCGGAGCCAACCAAGCCGCGGGTTTCCTCACGATGTTTTCCGTGGCAGTTAGTGAGTGGTAATGCTAGTACAAATTCGCAGATGTACGTACTTTGAAAATAAACCCGCACTGGGAATCGTACCTGGGTCTCTCGCCTCTGGTTACCACCGCTCCTCCCGGCAATGAGAACCCAAAATCCTACATGTGAGTCCTTTGTTCAAGTTATTCGCCGGGAATGAAATTCACGTTATTACTGACAAAATAGCACTCATTTGTGGTGTAATTTGGTACACCGTCGAGTGTCGAAGGGCAGCTCCCGGGGGGCGAGTGTCGTGAGTGCATAGTTGTTCAATAGAGGGACATCACTAAAAAATCGTTGTTTCATTGACACTATCTGTAGTCTACTAACCAATCGCATTCCAATGGTATAACCCGTGCTACTTAACTCGGCGCCTCGCGCGATTCGATCTGCTTCGCGAAAGATGACTATTTAAATTGCGTGCGTTATGCTATCGACTACGAAATATTAAAAAAGGTATTGTCATGATAATAATATATATATCATTCTATTGAATAACTACGTGTTTCTTAGACTAAGCCTCGGTAGATTATACCCCGTTTTATGCCACTCAGAGGGCAGCACGATACATTCCGCGTACGTAATTAGGTTTCGCACTGCATTGGCTGTGGCATCGGAAAGCATCTGGGATGCATTAATCGAATTACATGCAAAGTCCCTGCCAGATTGAGGGGGCGGGGAGGGGGGGGGGGGCGGTGAGGGGAAAGGTATAGAAAGTCCAGTGACCTCAAGAACTATTTCAAGAACTAAGGTATGTGAACACCTCAGACACTCAGGTTTCCTCGCGACGTTTTCCGTCACCGTTAGGGAGTGGTATTGCTTCCACAAATTCTATACTCGTAGTTTTCACTGGTCAATAACTTAGCCGTACTGAATATCGTATTTTCGAAAGCCATATGAGACAAACTCGCGAGACTCGCCTGCCGCATGTCATATGAATACCTTACTATTTAAACAGTAGCTGGCCAAAATGCACATTAGCCGAAACGCATCGGCCAATGCTTGGTCTAGCCGCTTGAACATTGTCGGTCTTATTTATAAAAACACGATTCCTTAAAACACTCCTCAGAGGCAGTTTTAATAATCCCTTAAACCCACTTTAAGCAGTGTATTTAGTCTATGGTGTGCACTGTGCACCACATGAGTGAATGAATGTCAAACACAAACATCTGTTTCTGTTAGTGTTGCCAGATGAGGCTCATTATAGTGGCCAAAAATTGCAATTGCACCTACTTGTCATCGTCTTAGTAGATACATTTTCGATATTTTCCATCATGTTTTGAGTTTCTTCAATTCAACTACGAGTTACAAAAAAAGCTTCGCAAAACTTCGTCAATTCTTTTTTAGGAATTTACAACAGCAAAACGCTTCTGACACAACCACAGACTACATATGAATGAATGAAATGCGTTATAGGACATTAAAAAACCAGCCAAGTGCGTGTCGGATTCGTGCATGAAGGGCTTTGTACCATTATCTATACAACATTAGATACAAAGATCGAGAAAAAACGGCAAAAAATTACGTTTATTGTATGGAAGCCCCCTTAAATATTTATTGTATGTTAATTTAATTGGAACTAAATATTCTGTGAATATTTCAAGCGTCTGCCTGTTGCCGTTATTAACATCGAGCAAAAAACGCCAAAAAATACGTTTGTTATATGTAAATAAATATTTATTTTATTCTGTTTTAAGCATTTGTTGTCATACCAGATTATGGTGAAATTCTAATATATTTAATGTACAGAGCGTCTTTTCTTGTTATGTGTTATGGTTTGATTTGTACAATTTTTTATTTTTAACATTTAATTATTATCTATAAATATCTATCATCGCCGTTCTCACACTCTGGCTGTAGCTGAAAATCAGAAAAATATCTCCTTAATTAAAGTGGATATTTATAATGCTGAGGTACGGCCGTTTGAGCTTCTGTGGCACACCCATATATGGCCTAAAAGTGCCATATAACCTTATGTTTATACATATAAGTTAGTTTGTAAGATAAGTTTGTACTTGTACCTAAACTATTGTATGTCATCAACTTTTGTGTACTTATTGCTTTATGTGTGTGTGTGTGTCTCTAAGCACAAATAAATGATTTATCTATCTATCTATCTACCGGCAAACAGAAATAAGTCATCTGTGAAAACTTCAACTACCCTATCACGGTTCATGAGATACAGCCTGGCGACAGACAGACGGACAGTGAAGTCTTGGTAATAGGGTCCCGTTTGGCACCCCTCGGTTACGGAACCCTAAAAAAAAACAACAGCGCTGTAGTTAATAAATTAGCAGACGTGACGTGCGTGGCTTATTTTAATATCGCACCTATGCTTCTTATCTCTCGATGGAAGCCAATCGATACTGTGTGAATAAAAACCTGATTATGGTAATCGGTGCCTTTCGACGTAGATTATGAAGGGCTTGCACAAAATGCTTGCCTTATTGGAGCGTTATATGCACGGGGGGGTTAGATTTGTTAGAAAGTGCAAATGCATTGTACAATACACATTAAATATTAGGGGTTAAAGTATGAAATTGCCGTTTTATTGCAATAGGTTCTTTGAATTGACACAGAATCTTCATGGTTTGAGGTTTTCGAATGAAACTTTTTTGAAATGGTTTCTATGATGTTCTTTTTTTAAAAAATGTGAAACATTTGAATATCGACTTTCAATTGTTTTTGTTATTCAATTTAGACAAGAAAGATGGATACTGCGAAAATTCGAGTGATTTTTGAATACGAGTTCCGACGCGGAACTAACGCGGCAGAAAAGCCCGCAATATCAATGCTGCGTTTGGAGAGGGGTCTACTAATGAACGCACCGTGCGATTTTGGTTTAAACGCTTTCTTGATGGAAATTTCGACTTAAAGAAAGAGCCACGAGGAAGACCGCCCACACAGGTGAATAACGATGAATTAAGAGCGATAGTGGAAGCCAACCCTAGTCAAACTACCCAGGAATCAGCGGCATGGTTTAACGTTACCTTACCCACAATATTGACTCACTTGCGTCAAATCAATAAAATAAAAAAATACGAAAAATGGGTGCCTCATAATCACTCGAATTTTCGCAGTATCCATCTTTCTTGTCTAAATTGAATAACAAAAACAATTGAAAGTCGATATTCAAATGTTTCACATTTTTTAAAAAAAGAACATCATAGAAACCATTTGAAAAAAGTTTCATTCGAAAACCTCAAACCATGAAGATTCTATGTCAATTCAAAGAACCTATTGCAATAAAACGGCAATTTCATACTTTAACCCCTATTATTATATGAAATGTGGACGCGAATGGTGAGTAACCGCAAAAGATGGCTTGATGGGGAAAAAGGGCTATACCCAACAGTGCGCAGAGGTGGGCTCATGATGATGATGATGATATATATGAAACATGTATGTATGTTTATATGTACATGATTATATTAGTAGTTATAAGATAAGTTAAAGAAAGAACATTCGTATGATTAAATAGCACAATAACTAAAAGGGTTATTTATAAAAACACGGTTACTGAGTAAACTCGGTGTAAAATAAATAAGGTAGTCTATTCGTCTTTATGGCAAGCTAAAAAGTACCCGAAACCGGCGTGCGTGCATGCAACGACTAATGAATGTTGAGGAAGCGAAAGTGATATGTCAGTATAGTGGCAAATGGCAGTCTCTGGTCTCTGCCTACCCCTCTGGGATCCAGGCGTGAGTTTTTGTATGTGTATGTATGTATATAGTCTTTTCCTTGCAAAGATTCTATGACAGATTATTCATACGGCGTCCAAGGAAGTATTTTAAGGAGTCGTGTTTTTTATAAATGCCTCTCTGGTCTACCCGTTAAGGCGTTTAGCTACCAAAACAGAGGTCGTGGGTTCGATTCCCACTGGGGGCCACCGTACCTTTGTAGGTACAGATTTCCTCAGTCTGGGTGTATTTTCATGTTTGTGACGTCCTTGCCTGGTTACCGTAGCACAGGGTGTCCTAGTTTAGGACCAAGTTATTGTATTGTGGAAGTTACTATTATAAATTAGACTGTAACGGTCTTATTTATAAAAAAACACGATTCCTCTGAAACACTCCTCAGAGGCAATTTATTTACTCTGTGGTTACGTTTTTCCGTTTCATCATCATCAGCCATTTGGTGCCGATAGCCTTTAGAAGATCATTGTTTTCCTAGCCATGAAGGGTTTTGCCATAATCGCCACGCTTGGCAGGCGGGTTGGCGATCGCAGTACGCTATTAGAATCTCAGGAAGACGCTGCTGCCCGTCTCCTAGTAATTTATTACCTTAGTCGCCTTCTACGACATGCACGGAAGAAAATAGAGTGACGCTGTTCTTAATCCGGCGCCACACGGAAGTTTTTCCCCCTTAAAACATTCCTCGGGGGCAGTATAAATGGTCTGTCCATTTATACTGCCCCCGAGGAATGTTTTAAGGAACCGTGTTTCTCTAAATAACACGGTAAATGTTTATATTTTTGCAACTATAGTATGGATTGGGCACTAAAGTCGTCAACCGCAGACGAACAGAGGTCGACGACATTGGAGAAAGAA
Organism: Yponomeuta evonymella; assembly: GCA_963969515.1. Taxonomy (NCBI): domain Eukaryota; kingdom Metazoa; phylum Arthropoda; class Insecta; order Lepidoptera; family Yponomeutidae; genus Yponomeuta; species Yponomeuta evonymella. Next base: position 3,977,714 of record OZ018370.1, on the reverse strand, counting down.
TCTAGAGATTGAAGTGGAAATGGCCAGGACACCTTGCGAGACAGGAAGACGGTAGGTGGAGCAGGGCAATAACAGAGTGGCGTGATCTGATGGAGGCATCATCCAGCGCAATTGCAATGGCATGGTTTTGGGAGCGAGATGTCTGAGGAGGAGTCGACGTTTTCCACACGAAAGAGGGAGAGGACGGAGTGACGGCCGAGACATGACTGTGGTCAGTGGACAGACCAGCAGCCAACCGGTCGGATGATGTTCTAGTTCTAGTTAGACCTGAGATTTCCGCGCTTAGTCTCTTAGTTTGGCTATTGTACGCAGCATTATCCGTGTGGCGCCGGATTAAGTATAGCGTCACTCCGTTTCCTTCCGTCGATGTCGTAGAAGGCTACTAAGGAAATCAATTACCAGGAGACGGGCAGCAGCGTCTTCTTAGATTCCAAACGCACACTGCGATCGCGAATCCACCTGCTAAGCGTGGCGATTATGGCAAAACCCCTCATGGTTATGAAAACCACGAAGGAGGTCTATGTCCTGCAGTGGGCGTCAAATGGCTGATGATGATGACGCAGCATTGTACGCAGCTATGGTATGTTAATACCTCACATACTAAGGTTTTCTCATGATCTTTTCCTTGATAGTTAGCGAGTGGTATTGCTAAAACAACTTGACAAATGTCCGGTACTTAAAAGACAAAGTCGCGACCTCCCGAATGAGAAGCCGGCGTTCTACCGCTCCGCTACCACCGTCTGTGATAGCTTGGTGATAGCTTACTGTCGGTCGGATGATCGGACGATATTAACTGCCTCGTTGGTCTACCGGTATCACAAATTAAAAAAAAAAAAATCTGATTAATCGCTGGAGATCGTGGGTTCGATCCCCACTGGGCGCCACCGTACATTTATACAAATGACGTCAGTCCAGGTGTATTTCCGAGTTTGTGATCCTTGTACTTTTTTGTTACAACAGCAAAGGGTTTCCTAGTTTGGGTCCAGGACAAGTGACTGTGTTGTGTGGAAGTTATCATTTTATATCGTTGAGTCAGCGTAATTTCCTTGAACACAATTGAAGGGGCCAGCCCTGGTATCTGCTTACCCCTCTGGGATTCAGGCATAAGTTTATGCAATGTAACGTACTTAACTTATATTAATGGTTATAACAAAATAAAATTTACAAGATCATTGTTTCAAAATTCCAACCCCGTCCGATCTACATTCAAATTCTTGCTCAATTTACCAAACGTTGATTGCTTGCCATTCTATCGCTTCCCTGAAGACTTTTAAATGCAAATTTACGAGGAAAACAATATAAATACCTCTCCTTTGTATTGGCATTCTGATGATCTAATGAGTTTGTAAAGGAAGTTGTAAATTTCGTTTCTTTGATCTTTTGAACAGGTTAGGACCCTAATTAATATTATAAATACCTAATTGAAAAAGTTTGGATCAATCAATGTTTGTTGCTCGACCACGCCAGGACGGCTGAACGGATCTGAATGAAATTTGTCATAGAGCTAGATTATAATCTGGAATAGTGCATGTATGACTGACCGCAGTATTGGTGGTCCTTCGTCCTTCTTTTGTAAGAGAAGACTAATACTTATTGTTGCATATTGTTGATTGCACTCATCGGATCTTGTTAGGTAGGCATGTGTACCAACTAAATGTATATCATGTATCATACTTAGATGATTTGAGAAAAGATGGTGAGAAGGGAGTTTTTATTTCGCTGTCTTTTTCGCTACAACTCGTCTCGTCCCAGAGACAGCGGATAACATTGTACATTGACTTTCAACAAACAGAATGTAAATTCTTTACGTTCTTTATTCTTTAAACAGAAAGATAGACTTCAAAGTTTCCACCAGCTAGTAGATAAATAAAAGTTACTTAGTAAATTTAACATGAACCCCGCCATACAGCAGATTGACATTATTTCAATGTATCTAATTTACATTCTGTTTGTTGAATGTCAATTTACAATGTTATCGCTGTCATCGGGTCGAGTTGTAGTGGAGAAAACGACAACATAAAACCACTCCACTCTGACCATTTTTTTCCCAAATCATCTTAAATCTAATACCTAAGTTGTTACGGGAATTCTAAAATATTAGTTACTACTCTTACAAAAGTAGGAAAACACTAATGCTGCGGCCAGACATACGGACAGCACCCGTTCACGAGCATAACGCAGGGGTCAGCGATCGTCAGTCTCAACCATATTAGAGGGAGACAGGCGACCCGGCCACCGCGCCACCATTCGCATGGGCTTTGGCTTGTGTGATCATTTGATCAAGTTCTTAAAAAGGAAAAGTAATTTATTTGCTCCAACATGGCCATGAGTACATCACCCTGTTTAAAGTGATTCTTAAGTTCCTTCATTTTCTACCTTTCGGTGTGCAAATGTTGTCACTGGATCGCCTAATTTAAGATTAAAAAAAATTAAAATTAATGATAAAAAAGTTGATGCAAATTAATAAAACATTGAAGAGCATAAAACGTAACATATCACCATATAATAGATAGACAAAGCAATAAAAATTTAAAACGATCAATCGTATTCGAAAAAAGTAAATGTCAACATATATAAATAAAAGTTTATGAAATTTTAAATAAAATAAAGTCAAAACGATAGTAAAAACTACGATTAATTATAACTTATCATTAATGAAATCATTTATACTGCAATACATTTTGTTTGCCAATAGTTGAAATAATTTCTTATCAATAAATCAGGCCGTATTCGTTCACTGCTGGACATAGGCCTCCCCCAAGGCACGCCACTTCCCTACATCCTCAGCCATCCACATCCAGCCATTTGCCAGCGATCTGCCTCAGATCGTCGGTCCAGCGAGCCGGTGGGCGTCCCGCGCTGTGGCTTGCCAGCTCGTGGTCTCCACTCGAGAACCTGTGCACCCCATCGACCATCGGTTCTTCGGCATATGTGACCAGCCCACTGCCACTTCAGCATTCTAATTTTTTATTAAAGAGTGGTAATGGTAAGTTCTCATGATTACAAATTCAGATTGCCATACAAAATGTGTTATTCTTTTGTAAAGTTAGCCGTTAGCCGTCCTGTCAGTTATCAGTAAAATGGTAGACATGGCGCATACAAGAAGTGATGGTTGCGTATAGGTAGAACGGTCTCCTCACATTCGGGAGGTCGTAGGTTCGAATCCCGGCATGTATGACTGCCTCGTTAGTCTAGCGCTTAACACGCTTGACTACCAAACCTGAGGGCGTGGGTTCGATTCCAACTGGAGGCCGCCGTACATTTGTATACGTGACTTCAGTCTGGGTCTAATTCAATGTTAGTGATATCCTTGACTGGTTACTATAGCACAGGGTATCCTCGTTTAGGATTTTCTTGAATTGTCAGTTTTAAGTGAATTTATTTCAATGTTCACTCCCAAAACACTGCTCTCGAGCTTGTTGTTTATTCGACGTGTTTTACAGGTCACAATATGTCACTTTGACAGAAAAATACAAGCTACCGAGCCGCACATGATTCCATTTGTATTAGGTCGATACATTGTTTACCTCAAAACAAGCTATTGTCACGTGATCAGTCGTGGCCTCGAGGCGACGGGTTGTGTTGTCTAAACTTAATTGCAAAACGCTTATTTGACAGCTCGGAGTGGGCTAAATTAAACGAGCCTATACAGTTGAACAGTTACGTAATAGGACCGCTGGAAATTACGTAACTAGGCGTCTGATCATTGTATCCTATACTACGTATAAACGCATACCTCCCCAGTTATTTCGTGCAAGGAAAGTCCGTGTGATCATCACTGGGACATGTGCTTGCATGTTATATATTTGCCCAGTTAGACATTACAAATAAGAAATGGCGTGTACACAGGCGAGCTCATCTCTGTAAGACATGTTAAAAGACAACTTGAGGTCACCGTATCACACTCACTACCTCGTTAACTTATTCTGTCCGGTACTTAAACTCGGCTTCATTACGAAAGCGCGAATGTAGATCTTACAGCTCAAAGCATAAAGGTGAGGATTAAGCATTAAACTCACGAGCTGATCTCCACGAGGCATAGTTGCACCGCGTACTCTCTGGAGAACAAACTTATAATTAAGTTGGATCTAGGATAAAGTTGCTTAGTATCGGAGCAATGTAGGTAAAGTCGTAACATATCGATACCTACACACACACGCACACACGCAAACACGAAACAAAACAATATCCTTACTCAAGCGAGAATTATCTCAGAGGTATGCGTACTCTTTTCATACGGACCTCAATTCCCAGCCAACAAAGAACTTAGCGCACATTTTCACCAGGTAATTAATTCTGTTCCGTATCGATTTTATTACCTTTCAAGCCCTCATCTAGGTCTAGTAAAGCCTTTTGGGGTGAGATTGTTCCAACTAAAGTTATATATACTTTTTCATGATTCTGAAGCTGTGCGTATTAACATGAGTTTGTTATAACGGATCATGTTCCCCATATGGCGTCTCTAGAACCAATGGTGGCAAAAGAACTGGGCCTCGATTCTGTTAGTGCATTGTAGTATAATGACAGGTACACTGTCGGGTAACGTGACGTGTTTTTTCGTACTATTGAAGATTGAAGTACCATAGAAGGTTTGATGGGTGTGCCCGCGTAGACTTAAAGCAGCCATGAAATGAAAACCGCCATGTTCATGCAGTTGTCATGTTACTACAATGCTTTAACAGAATCTAGGCCCTGCTCTCAACAGAATGTGCAATAGCTATAGTTTGGAATCCGCATGAAGACAAGTATAAACTAATGCTAGAAAAGGTCTAAAAAATATTCTTAAGGTCTCTCTACAAGGCTAAGCATAGAGTTTACCCATTCATGTACCCCACTAAATTCCTACTGGGAACACTAGGCTTTAATTCCTTGGAGACGAGACGTAGTAGAGACCAGTTACTTATAGCTATTAAAATTCTGCGGGGGAGGATCGACTGCCCAACTCTACTAGAGAGACTACTTCGGCTGAACGTGCCTAGCCGCTTTCGGTATGGCTCAAGGAGGCTCAGGGCTCTTTTTAGTAATGAGCGAGTTCGTACTAGCGCTCGCCGCTGGTCCCCGCTGAACCGCACCCTTGCCCGATTGAACCGGATGCATGCGGCGGCTCCCCACGCCGATATCTTTAGCAGTCATGAGAGTCAACTTAAGAAGGAATGTCTGGCGATTTGTGAGGAAAATGAATAAGTGACATTACTCTAATTAGATTGACATTTTATTGATACCTTTGTGACAAAATTATTATTATCTTTTTAATCGAATTTATTTATTGACATGTGAACGAATAATTGTAAAAAATAAAATTTTATGAATAACTGACATTTCTCATTTCATGAATTGTACTTTAAATTTAGTTTTTTTTAATTAATCTAAATTTTAAATTAAATCTAAAGTAAATTGTACATATGTATATAATTTTAACGTTCTTATTTTTATAATTTTTAAATGTAATAATGTGTGATGTAAATAATGTTTAATGTTTAATGCAATTAATTACGCAATAGTTTTAACTGTAATGTAATTATTTTTCTTGCAATAATAAATAAATAAATAAATAAATAGTTGATTTGTTTCATAAGTCAAAGCAGTGCTGCAAGCAAATGTTCACAAGAATCCTGTCAAATTCATGAGCTGTATCGATTTGTTGCGTTTACTTCTTCCAATGCATTTAATTAATAATATTAATGATTGTGTGTGTGTGTGCATTATTTACCTAGTGTATCTCTTTCTGAAACAGTTGATTTATTGTTTGTTTATTTTCATCTTAAAACTAGATCTAGAACTACATCCTGTAATGCGCCTGTTACTTATTTATTATATTAAGTATTACCTATCTGTGGGATATGCTGAGGAATTGGCAAAATGTACTAGATTGACATTAATATTTTTTATCTTATAAGTTTGTCAGTTCTGTTTTTTCTCCTTGAATAAATAATCATTATTATCATCATCATCAGCCATTTCACGCCCACTGCAGGACATAGGCCTCCTTCGTGGTTTTCATAACCATGAGGGGTTTTGCCATAATCGCCACGCTTGGCAGGCGGGTTGGCGATAGCAGTATGCGGTTGAAATCGCAGGAAGACGCTGCTGCCCGTCTCCTGGTAATTGATTTCCTTAGTCGCCTTCCACGACATCCACGGAAGGTAATGGAGTGACGCTATTCTTAATTCGGCGCCACACGGAATATCCGGCGCCACACGGAATTATATGTAATATCAAAATATTAATTTGTTTTTGTTCTTTGCGTCTTTGATCTAAACAAAAACGTTTCGGAGGCATGTTCAGGGACTCAGAGTTGATTATCTTGCAGTATTATCTTGCAGCAAACAAAAGTTTTTTTTTTACGCACCCGCGGGTATTATTATATTTTATTTTCGGTATTCGGGTATTATTATATTAGCTTATTATATTTTCAGGGATCTTATTGTAAAAACGTACACAATAATGATGTATTAACCTTTGCCAGCCTAAATCTTACGAAAGAAAGTTAAGTTTACCTCTAGTATTTACATCGTGTTGGCTACCTACGGTTTTAAAATTACTTATATTTTTCCTGACGTACTTACATAATATTCTCATAAATATACTGACTATCTATTTAAATAAGACTGTATTATTTTTTAACTAATACAAGGGTATCCTATCGCTACAGATGCCAGTGAAGCAAGCCTTAAGCACGTTCGGTATTTAGAGCCGTTCACATAAACCGTGCTCAAGGGCCGGACTGAGGTGACAGTTCTCTAAATAAAATAAATGTCATTTGATATTATAGCCGCGTTTCAGTCACCAATGAAATCAGTCACACCACCCTCACAGACAATGGGTGTTGTTTATCTGGACAGAAATTGCGACATAACATCTGGACATAAGATATTACTCGTCTATGTGATATTTTGGCGTAAAAGAAAGAAAATAAACTGCTTTATTGCTCTGTATAAGACACTATCGATAGTCCAGTTAACGAAGACCCAATATATATTTTTTTATTGATATCCACTTATATTTTATTACTGCAAATCGAATTCGTTCGACTTTTTTTTAAGGGTGTACTTTAACCTAACCTAATCTAAACGTGACTTAAACACAGGCGCTAATATTGAAAAAAAAAATGGCGCGTCGGCAAAATAATTTTATGGTTACCCGTAATTATGTCACTTAAGCACAAACAACAATATTACATTCATTCATAAACAGCCTACTTACGTCCCACTGTAGTGCACAGGCCTTCTCAGAGAGAGAGAGAATATTGGCTTAATCACCACGCGTGCCGCGGATTGGCGATTTCAAGCGCTCAGGTTTGTAAATAGCTCAAACACCCAGCTTTCCTCACGATGTTTTCCTTCGCTAACAATATTACAAGGTAATAATAATCGATAAATAGCTATGGTTTGAGCATCTCGTGGTCGGCGTCAGCCAACTCTTGTTTTTCACTTGTTTACGCATATTGGACGATAAACTGTAGATATTATTAGTCAAAAAGTTGCTATGTCCTACAGGGTTCATAATGGTACTTAAAATTATATAAACACTTGGTTGCAATAAATGATGATGATATTTAACATAATAGAAAAAAAATTACATTACGGTACTTCCTACAACTTTGAAGTTGGATTTACAGTTTCGAACCAAAGGTCACTCACGAACAATTACAAATAGACATTACACCATTACTGTTAAATTAATAATAATATCTACTGTTTATCATAACGAAAAGTACATGCTCTCGAAATGTTGCTTACGATTTCAAAATCACAACTTACGCTGTAGATCTGAGTTGACAAATTCGGACATCCTATTCTGAACTTTAAATATATAGATTTATATCAAAGAGCGGGTGATCGTCCTCTTACACTATAAAGGGATATTTCCTGCCAGGCAGATCGTATCCTTGGGGATGGCTGGTCGGATTGCAAATCGTCGGTCGTCATATTTATGGGATCTCATTTGGAACACTGCTTGCGCGATGCAAGAATGCCAGAATATGTAGTGCACGCGCAGAGGAATGTCCTTGCCACAGACTTAACATCACGCCTGTGTCCCGGAGGGGTAGGCAGAGATCAGGGTTTGCCACTTTCTAAGATCCTGACAAACCCCTTCCGCTTCATTAACATTCATTAGTCGTTGCATGCAAGCACGCCGGTTTCGGGTACTTTATATCTCGAAGAATGTGTGGTGTTACTTCGAATGACAGGATACGCAATAGTGTGATTAAAGAACGTTGTGGACTGAAAGACGATGTAAGTAGAGACTGGAATTGAGAAAGGATGAAGGAAGAAAGATTGACGAAATAACTAAGTGAAAGCGGGTAGAAGGGCTGGCAAGGGACGTCCCGGACTCAAATCAGCAAATAAAAGGATTTAAATATAAAGGATAAATATACAAGCAAATAAAGGAGAAAACGCGATGGGTAAATAGTTCTTTAAAAAGTTTATTTTGCAGGGTGCTCATAGAGTTAGATTCTTCCAAAGGAACTATACCTTGAGACTAAACCAATATACTATACTATATCAATGGTTTATATAATACATTGAGGTTCAAAGACACTTTCTTTTTGTATGTTTTTTTTGCAGAAAAAAAAGCAATCATGTACTGATTAAAAACTTAATTTACAGAGAAAGATACTGTTATTTTACCCTATGCCATATGATGAACGCTAAAAGCTACGAGTCCGTTGCGTGATTACATTTCTAACAGTTTCACCATCATAATTATAAAACTGTCGGTCTATGATGTTTTACCCAACCTAACCTACTGTTCCTGGGCGAGCGTGATTTTTTTTTATGCGTGGGCCTTCGCTTCCGTGACCCCCTCGCAAGGGAGCTCCACCCCCCTGCACCCCTCGTGCCCTGTTTTCTGACTCGCGTGAACTGTTTATCTTAAATCATATTAGTGGAAGTTTGTCAATTATGCATTTGTGTTAAGAAAACTTAGCTAATGTTCTGTTGCCAAATGACATTATAAGAAAGAGTTAGGTACTTTATGAGATGTAAGTTTTGTGAAACAATTTTCTATGGAATGTCGAGTTGTGAAATAATACATTTACATTACGTTGCTTGTTATCTGAAAATTGGTTTAATATCTGTCGGACATTTGAAGCGCTGGTAGCCTAGTGGATAGAACATTGGAATCGGAAGCGGGAGACCCAGGTTCGATTCGCAGTGCGGGCATGTACCTATGACTTTGTTTTCTAAGTTACGTACATTTGTGAAGTTATAGTAGCAATACCACTCGCTAACTGTGAAGGAAAACATCGTGAGGAAACCTGGGTGTCTGAGCTATTCACATGCCTCAGTGCTTGAAATCGCCAATCCGCGGTGGGCACGCGTGATGATTAAGCCCATACTCTCTCTCTGAGAGAAGGCCTGCGCCCTACAGTGGGACGTATATAGGCTGCTTATGACTGCTAGACCAACGAGGCAGTGTACTTCGAATAAAATTTTATAGATAAAGAATATTGGTTTTCGTGTCCAATTGTCGAAGTTTTCGGGCTGAATAACATTCTTTTAACGCAGTGTCTGCGGTCGTTACACGGCCCCGTTCGACAAAGCAAAACGAAAACCTTTTTCGAAGAGTCACGCCAAAAATTTCGGTAACTGCAGGCGGGAACATATATTTTGTCATTGGATATTTTTCACGGTTGGAAAACTCATGAAAACGAATGCGTGCCTCGTGTTGTATTTTTAGAGTAGGTCTTTTTATGACACGACGGATCTTATACCTACTATAAAATCATTTCGTTTTGTTTAAAATACATTTGGCTAGCACAAAACAAGTGCTGCCTAAACTAGGTTACTAAGTAAATAGATAAAGCTTATCCAGGGTTAAACAGATAATGTTACTTATCTGCTTATTTTGTTTCTGTGATGTATGTTGTTGGTATAATAAATGTCTTTCTTCTTCTTCCTCTTAAATATGTGATTGACAGCGGTATCAGTTTTACAATTTGTCTATGTATAGCTCTGCATATGTCATTGGAGCAAGACGTTTTTGCACTTATTTACTGGGGCGGGCTTATCTATAAACAGACGGATAGTGATAGATAGATAAAAAGTTTATTTGCTATACCAATAACACACATAATAAATAGTGCTGTCAGATAGCGGCAGCGGTTAAAATAATAGTTCTTCAAAGAAATTTCCTTTGTTAAGTTACATAACTAAGTGAGAAATATAATAATAGATATTCAATATGAAATATGACAAATATGCGGTTGGAATCTCAGGAAGACGCTGCTGCCCGTCTCCTGGTAATTGATTTCCTTAGTCGCCTTCTACGACATCCACAGAAGGAAATGGAGTGACGCTATTCTTAATCCGGCGCCACACAGATCTAAGATTCCAACCGCATACCGCGATCGGAATCCCGCCTGCCAAGCGTGGCGATTATGACAAAACCCCTCATGTTTATGAAAACCACGAAGGAGGCCTATGTCCCGTAGTGGGCGTCGAATGGCTGATGATGATGATGATGATGATGCATAATCATCAGCCTATATGCGTCCCATTATAGGGCACAGGCCTTCTCTCAGGGAGAGAGTATAGGCTTAATCACCACGCGTGCCCACCGCGGATTGGCGATTTTAAGCGCTGAGGTATGTGAATAGCTCAGATACTCAGGTTTCCTCACGATGTTTTCCTTCACTTTATTACCTTAATTTATTTTATTATAATTTATTGGTGTGTAAGACAGGCAACAAACAATCAATAACATACAGGTGTAGATTTAGAATGTCACCTAAAGCATACACACACGTAAGATCAGAAACATGCAAACGAGCTTACAAAACAAAAGATCACATAACCTCCTCAGTCCTGACCTTGAAAATAACAATTGAAAACCATTGTTATTTTCAAGGTCAAGACTGAGGAGGTTAAACTAAACTAGTCTAATATTTTAACAAACTTAAAATCTGAGATATAAATGTGAAGAAATACTTTAACAAAATCACTTACTTACTTACATTGTTACAAGAGTTCAAAGCTTATCGGGATTGTTTTTTAAATGATACAAAGTTATTATTTTAAATAACTGGAACTACAAATCCGGAACTAAAACTAAAATATTTAATTTAAACTACATAAAATCGATTGCATCTCATAGGTGCGAAGCTCACATCTCGACAAGACACCTATATAGTCCCCTAACAACGCTACATTGGTACTTTCCCACTGAAAGGCTTTTCCTGTATTTAACAGGACGTGACATTCCAATGTAGGTACTGTGTAAAATATTCCAGAAAGTTTTTCCCGGTAGCTTAACGAGACTAGTTTCGGAGGTTTGTTGAAATATTAATGATTAATTAATTGATTCATCATCATAAGCAGCCTATATACGTCCCACTGTAGGGCACAGGCCTTCTCTCAGAGAGAGATTAATTGATTAATTTAAGTTAATTTTGAATTAAGTTAACTCTATAAAGTAACTTCATTAATTTGTTGTTTATGGCTTTGGCTGTAGTTAAATTATTCATTATTGTTATTATTTATTGGTCATTTTCATTAGAGGAACTTAATTCGTTCGTTCGTTCGTTCACAGTTCGTTTAAAATAAATTAGGCCAGCATAAGCAGCCTGTATACGTCCCACTGTAGGGCATAGACCTTCTCTCAGATAGAGAGTTGGGCTTAATCACCACGCGTGCCCACCGCGGATTGGCGATTTCAAGCGCTGAGGTATGTGAATAGCTCAGACACTCAGGTTTCCTCACGATGTTTTCCTTCACCGTTAGCGAGTGGTATTGCTACTATAACTTCACAAGTGTACATACCTTACAAAACAAAGTCATAGGTACATGCCCGCACTGGGAATCGAACCTGGGTCTCCCGCTTTCGAGTCTAATGTTCTACCTACTAGGCTACCACCGCTTAAGTATTTATTTGTGTTCAAATACATAACTCCGCTTGACATTGCTAATCCACAGTGGGCCACTTTGCCCTACATTAGGACGGTTATAGTCTGCCTCATAATTTCTTTGTCTGAGATCCTCTTAAATTTTATTATTTTGTTTACTGAACGACAGCGCCTCAAAGCAGTTTAATTCGATCGCAGCTAGCAGGGTTGATAACAAGTAACGTGACGCCCACGCCAGATGGGAATTAAAAGGTCTCCTTCCGGTTTGATGAGACTACGTTACGTCACATTTTTATGCACTACTAGCTGTCCCGGCGAACTTCGTACCGCCACAGAATCCGTTTATACGATTAATGCACAACGCCATCTATTTTTTAAAACACAACGTTCGCTCGCACAATTCCATCTATTTGAAACTTAAAATAAATAATATCCCACGGTAATGCATTACCGGGATATCAATTTATTTCTTTATCTATCTTTGCCAAGTTTCATATGAATCCATTCAGCCGTTATTGCTTGATTGAGTAACAAACATCCAAACATCCGAACCTCCAAACATCTTCACAAACTTTCACATTTATAATATTAGTACCTGGTTGACAGAGCTTTGCACGGTATTTTTTTTTTTGTTAACCTTTTTATTTGTAAATTATATTTAGTTACCTACTTTTAGAAACGGCGTCTTCTAGTTTCGGTGCCGCCCGATCTCCCACGTGAGCTATCAAAACGTAAAATTTCAATAGGATACGAAATTTAAATAAAACGACGTTTTCTAAAAAATGAACCCTAGCCAGATCGATTTATCGTCCCCGAAACCTGCATACTAAATTTAACGAAAATCTTTGGAGCCGTTTTCGAGATTCTGATATATATATATATATATATATATATATATATATATATTTTATATATATATATATATACAAGAATTGCTCGTTAAAAGGTGATAATTTTAGGATATTGGGGCCCACTAGCTCGCTGGACCGACGATCTGAGGCAGATTACTGGGAGCGGCTGAATGAGGATGACCGAGAATAGAAAGAATTGGATTGCCTTTAGGAAGTCTATGGTCAGTTCCAGTAGTGGACAAGTATGGACTGATCAAGTGAAGACTGCGTTTTGGGAATAATATTAGCAGTTTGTATAAGGATATCTTTTGCACATACTATTTGACCTCCGACAGTATCGTTACACATTTTTTAATAGATCCTATTACGTCTTAACCCTCTTGTCTACTGTAACGGTTAATACGCTACCAAAACAGAGGTCATGTGTTCGATTCCCTCTAAGGGTACTGTATTATATATATGATATAGATCAATTATCTTATAAATTATTTTTTTATTTCCTTGTCTGGTTTAGGAATCACAGGGTATTCCATTTTGGTATTAGAAAAAGTTATTGTGTTGTGTGGATGTCAAGTTAACTATTTATTCTTCTTAAAATGTTCTTAAATGAATATTATAAATAATACAGTTTGTTACTGCTAAAAATAATTATTTAAGATTTAAATTATTTAAGAAACATAAAAAAAATACTGAGCAAACAGAAGGCTAGGTTAGATGTTTTTTTTTTTAAATCGTGCAAAATGTTAACCATAAACTACGTCCCCGATTGATTCTTTTTATTTAAATCCCACCCTAAAAACTCACCGGCGTAACATGTGAAAAATAAATAGAGTTACGTAAACGTATCGAAACGGCACTAACCCAGAGGCTTTAAGCCCGAAAGATTTTCTTCTTATCGAAGATGAAGAAAATAAAAATAATACCTGTTGCCTCTCCTTTGCGTATCTGTCCTGTATCTTATTAGTTAAGTATTAGAGATCCGCAGGACCTGTCGAGGATTCTAATGGCGAAATTGCTGACAAGTTGAGAACAGCTTAAGAAGCTTTAAGGCAGAATTTAGGAGACAGACAGTGCCGCCAATAAATCAGCATACTACGGCGGTTTTGGAACCATTAGCAATACCTATTAACAATAGGGAATGATCTTTTCATTATTACAAATAAACAGTATTATAAAGGATTACACAGTAGTGTTATAACACATTTTGCCAGTATTCGCGATCTTCCTACCTTGCTTAGGGGTCACCCATAAAGTACGTCACACTAATTTTGTGATTTTTTGACCCCCTAACTACCCGTTCTTGTCACAGTTGGTGACATTTGTGAGTCACTCAGAAGTCACTCTCACAGTGTGACGTCTTATTTTTTGCAGTTTTCTACCTAGAAATTATTCCGAAATTAGTTTTATTTCCATTTGAATTATATTTAAATATTATCAACATCAGATCAAACATAAAAAAAAAATATACAGAAAAAAAGATTATTAATCATATCATATTTTTTAAATGTGACGTCACGAAACTTAGTACCCCTCTCACCCCTTGTCACACAATGTCACACTTTGTCGACCTCCTTCCCCCATTAATAGTCCCAATCCGCTGAAAAATGTTTTTTATTATGTTAAATATTTAAGAATCCATCGTTTGATATGCGAAAATAAGTGAAAGAACAGTTCAATTGGCGGGCGCCGACAATACAACGCTCGAGATATCATTATCATCATCATTCAGCCACAAGAAGTCCACTGCTGGACATAGGCCTTCTCCATAGATTTCCAAAAAGACCGGTTGGAAGCGGCTTGCATCCAGCGTCTTCCTGCCACTTGGATGAGGTCATCTGTCCATCTTGTAGCTGGTCGTCCTACGCTGCGCTGTTACATTTTACAAACATTTTAGATTTATCCATCTTTAATTCTGCCATCATGATCTTTAATTCATCTTTGATTCATTTTTTCGACTAATGTTTATCGAGGAAGCGAAAGTAATCTGTCAGGATCGTGGCAAGTGGCAGTCTCTGGTATCTTTCTACCGCTCTGGAATTCAGGCGTCAGTTTATGTAAGTATGTATATAAATCTGCCACTTATTACGATGCTGACAAATCTCCTTCGCTTCATCAACATTCATTAGTCGTTGCATGCACGCACGCCGGTTTCGGACACATTTTATCTTGCCCTTTGCTGATACAACCCCTATTTGGTCGAAGTATGTCCGCCTGAGACGTCCCTTACAGGCCCTTCCACAAGTAGGTGACAGGTGGCAGACCTTGGTCTCTGCCTATCCCTCCGGGATAAGGCGTGAGTATATATTATGTAATCTTTAATAAAAACTTGTCAATTTATAATACGGACAGCTCCGGTGCCTCAAGTGGGTAGGTTTTTTTCTTATTCCGCCTTCAAGGCTCTTTATTAAACTTTAAACAAAGCTCCTCGATTCAGCCACTAATTAATGTTGACAAAAGTTGGAAATTGCTAGCTTAAGTGGAGTAGAGACTTAACAATAGACAGTGTGACCAATCGTGAAGTCTGCATCTTGTTACTTTACATGTAAAACGATTTCATAATGAATTTGTCTGTAGACAGTTCCTGAAGCTAGCTAAGCCTACCTTTTAGTGAAAAGGCCACCACCATACTCTTTGGAGGAATGTCTTTGTAGTTTCCATTTTTATTTACAATAAAGTGTTCTCTATCATCTATGTATCTAACTTTTATCTTGAATGGGCTATCACAAGACTAAAGAAAATGTAAAATACCTGGCACACCATCGATGACGTTATTTTACTCCCTTGAGCAACTTTACTTAATAGTACATTACTGGCACGGCACACATACGTAAGTCCATCAATGCCCAGTTGTGACCAAGGCTTGTATAGTACTTGTTTGAAATAAAAACTAAGCTACAAATTAAAACTAAGTAGTAGGTACAAAGGCAGAACTTTTTATTTGAAAATACAATAATTATTACCATACAATATCAATGACGAACAACGAGCAACAATATTTTTTCTTGCGCTAAAGTCACTTGCTTTTTTTTTCAATAAACAGTTTTCTATTTCCAGCCCAGTTCGAAATTTAAATAAAACCTTTGATAAATTACCTCCTCGGTTACCTTATTTCGTTCAGTTTAAATTACACGGCAGATATGGGTTTACTATTGGCCTTCTTTTTTAAGTGCTTTATAATAACTTGCAAGGAGTTCCGATACTTACTTAAAGTGTACAAGATTTTTCATTTAACACTGGCCACAAAAGCCACAATGCCGTTAAAGTTTATTTTTCTTCCCACTGTAATGCTTTTATGGCCAGTATTTAAGTGGCGCACTATTCTAAAGCTCAAATAATCGAACACATGCAGTGTGTACCGTAATGATACCTCTTTGTATATGTTAACTGGGCGGTAACCCAGCCGTCTAGTTTTATTTTGGATGCAGAGAAATCGCTTTAGCCTCCTAAAAAGTTCACAGATTTTGTGCCTCACACATACGACTGTCGAGCACATTGGAAATAAATCGAGTCATAAATGTCATGTGAAAAATTTCGTTCTGACTTTTAGACTTTTTCAAAAAGGTTAGGCTACGGGGCAAACTCTTTTAACCCAATCGTCTTTGTTTTAGGTTCAAATTGAAGCTGATTAAATTTCCCACAGGATTTTTTCTCAAATTATTGATATCAGTCTTCGTTATCAAAATATCATAAATCGAAGTTTCGGAAAAAAATACATATTTTCTCACTATTTCGGCCACACATTTTTTCGTTTTTTAATTCCTCAAAAATTTCACCTTTCAGCTCTTGTAAATACGCAGCTTTTGAGCCTTTTTTTTAATTTCATAATCTTCACAACTCTCTGAGATATAAGGGGATCTCACTTTTTCGTGAAATCAGAGGCTGCACTGGAGCGAACGAAAAGACATTTTTAATACAGTTGCTCAAAAAGTGGCGTATTGAAGGGAGGTATAGCGTTCGGGATGTGGGCTATTACATACTCGAGCTTTTTCTTTACCTTTTCCGAACTCGTGCGTTCTCTTTCACAACTGTCAAAATAATATCTATTAAAAAGAAAAAACCAACCACGAAGTTTTTACTAAAAAAACCTCATAGAAGTTTTTATGATTCATGCAAATATTTCTAAAAAGAAGCTACTAATTTGTTTCAATATCAGATTTAATGATTTGGTTCAATGAGTTAGGTTAGGTTTCATTACATTTCATCTCATTAAATTTCATTTTCATTTCATATCAATAAAAAAATTCTACTGAAGACTTGGCTGTATGGGCATAGTTCCCTTTGCCTACCCAGAATGGGTAAAGAAAAAAAAATCTCTGCTTATATTCTTGTACGGTTGGCGCCATTTTCCAAAAATTTTCTTTCTTAAATTGCTTTATTTTTTCGCAACTGTATTAAAAATAGTTGTTCAGTACACGTGCGGAACCGTCATTGCAACTTGTTCCGACTGTCAACCCTCACCTTTGGCTGCACCTTGGCTCGTGTAGACATTTGTCGGAACTCTTTGCAATGACAGGCTTTCCGCACTCGTAATGAAATATACTATTCCAATGTCAAAAGTTTTAAGAGTATATTGTCGAGCTAGTAGTAGTGACCATCCTCCAGGGTGATTTTGAAACGGCTAGCAATATTTTGGGGAATGGTCTTTTTATTGTGAAAAACAGTATTTTAAAAACCTATTTAGAGGCTTCGGCCGGATGTCGCTGCCTGTACGTAATACAGAGAAGTTTGTAAAGAGGTTCGAAATTTCACTGATGCCTGCACTTGCCCATTAGCTCAATTGGGAGAGCGCCGGCACGGTTAGCCAGAGTCAAGTCCTGGCACGGATGGAATTTTTAGCCTCTAAATAGGTTTTTAGAATTGTCCTCAGCACGGGTTAGTGCAAAAAAAGAATATGAAAACAGTATTATCAATGATTTATCAGTAATGGTATAATATATTTGTAAATATTCGTCATTTAGGACCTTTGGCTCCAAGCTGTGAATTTATTTTATTTTATTTCATTAAGTCTACAAAACAGAATACAGTCGATTGTTTTACACAATAAATTTAAACATAAAATGTTTGTGTTCTGGACTAAAGTCCGAGGTACGTAAACATAGAGGTTTGCCACAACGGGAGTGGGATATGCAGTTCTTAATCTAAAACATAAACCTTAAGGTAGGTAATTTAGAACTGAATTATTTAATTGAGGGGTGAATTTTTGACGGCCTCGGTTCAAAAATGTCAATAGGTACTAGAAAGTTCGGCATACAGGTTTATAATATATATATAATCATTATTATTTATTATGTCACATTCGCTGTTCATCCAAATTCAAAATGGTAGAGAAGTAGGAAGTTCAAAAATGTTTTCTAATATTTGAAATGAGTCTATCGTCCGATATGCGTAAACAATTGAATTGGCCGCCGCCGACCAAAAGATGCTCAAGCCATTTTTTTCGGTTTTTATTACTTTTCGTCCTGATATTGTTTGTTTATGCCTAAGTGAAGTAATTTTGGGGAAAAAATTGTATTTTATGCAACTAGTGAATAAAGGACGGATTTAAAACGAGGGCCATAGATGAATCACGAGCAAGTGAAGGATTGTAACGACTAAATCACGACCGTAGGGAGAACACAAATCAGTTCTTATTCAAATGCTAAACTCCTTGCCGCAAATATCGACCAATCAAATCTCGAGGAGTTATTTGCACGAAGAGTTTGTATGTCGAGTATTTTTTGCGCAAGGAGTTTGTTTCGAGTATTTTTTTGCGCAAGGAGGTTGTATAAGCATTTAGATGTAGGTCGAATATATTTGTGTGTTCTAAATTCAAACACCATGATTAACATTTTTATTCACTGTTTTCAGTGAATAAAATAAGCTTTTTAGAGTGGGAATTGTATAATGGTACAAGTGTGTAATGTTGGTGATTACCGCACAGGCGCCATTGAATGAATGAATGAATGAATGAATGATTTATTGCCACAGACAAACATGCTTACATACAATAATTAAGAAATAAAGGAGTATGCGTGTGACAATGATACTATTTCAGCGTTTGCTGTTTCTATTTGAGCCGTTAGGTGAGGGTCTTAAGTGAGCCGAGGACGGTAATCATCAATACACATGTGTATCATACGACGTTTTCCAACACTCGTGAAGAAAATAATACTAGAAAATCATTTTATTTAGTAGATAAAAAGTTTATTTAGAGACACAATAAATTTTTCGCCAAGGCGGGAAAAATTTATCAGTTTTCCTATGCGCGCGCATCTAACAATGGCGATCGGCCATAGACTAAAAGAATGAGGTTTCTTTTTTTGGCTTTTCGCGGATAGCGTTTTAGTCACGTACACACTGGTGATTTCAATGTTTTCTTTATCACATAGAAAACAATAGTTATATTTGGGTGAAAGTTTTATTTATTAAAAACGTACAAGTTTTATCTATTTAAATACGAAGTTGCATGAAATGAGCAAACAATAAGTACTTTAATTTTATACTTTGTATTATTGAACACGATCTTTTTTGTTTCGAAACTTTTATAAGAAAGCAACTTAACCAATAAAATTAAAAAACCCTATAACTCAGTTGTGAATAAATAGCAATGAAAAAGTCACAGTTTGATTACAGATGTCATTATGTGCCTAATTTCTGTGAAATTAGAACCATTTTATGAACAAGTGTGTTGAAAAAATGTTTTTGACGCCTAAATTTTTTTGGTTAGAATCATCATCATCATCATCAGCCATTTGATGCCAACTGCAGGACATAGGCCTCCCTCATGGTTTTTATAACCACGAGGGGTTTTGCCATAATCGCCATGCTTGGCAGGCGGGTTGGCGATCGCAGTATGCGGTTGGAATCTCAGGAAGACGCTGCTGCCCGTCTCCTGGTAATTTAATTCCTTAGTCTCCTACGACATCCACGGGAGGAAATGGAGTGACACTATTCTTAATCCGGCGCCACACGGACTATCCCTTTGGTTAGAACGTTCCCTTAAAATACGGTGAACGAATTCAAAGTCACGCTAGTGGAGCTAGAAACCAGAGAGGATGTTAAACAATTTTAGCTAGTTAGTTCTACCCAGCTAGTAGTTGACAGCTAACTAGTAGGTTATTAAGCCCAACTCTCACTGAGAGAAGGTCTTCACCTGTGGATACTACGCAAACGCACGCAGCAGCCTTACCCGGTGCAGAATAATAACAAGCATAGAATGAGAAGTTATTTCCCTGAACCACTGACTGAACTAATGAAATAAATCGCCACCACTTTATTTACGTTATTGCTGAACCTCCGCACAATGCCATCCCATTAACAACATAATTTGCCACTGAGGAAAACTCAACTATACACAATGTGCTCAGGGAAAATGATTTTTGAATGATTTCCAGTCGTTAACAATTAATGAAATGAAAGCAATTTTTTGGGAGATTCCTTTTTTGTAATTATCGTGTATTTTAATGTTGATGCCGGGTTTTCCGAGCGCACATTTTCTATTGGACGTAATGCGCTGCACGAGCGAATAGTTGTGGGAACAGTACGCATTTTGAAATCGCAGAAATGCACATCATACAATAATTAATACAATTTTGACGACCGACTTCACTCATTATGTGTATATTTTGTAGGGGTAGTCAACCGTAGTGCCCCGATAGTTCCGCCATGTCCGTCCGTATGTCTGTCTGTCTGTCTGTCTATCTGTCCGTCTGTCCGTCCATCTGTCCGTCCGTCTATCCGTCTGTCTGACCGTGGCCTAGCTCAGAGACGATTAGTACGAGAAAGCGGAAGTTTTGCATAGACATACACATTAATCACCCCGACAAAACGATAATAACAATGTAAAACAACGTAAAATAATTTGTGAAATAAAAGGTTATATTATTATTACACGAGATAAGATGGTAGGTCCATAGCAAGTCTGCTAGGTGCTTCAAATCTAAAGCCACTTGGAACATGGCTCTTATTGGAACTTGATTAATTGAGACTAAAGTTACAAGCTTGCTTGAGCCGGCCGCGTAGCAAGACACGGCCTTATTTGTCGCATAATGTGTTAGTTTAAAGCGTGTTATTTAGCATGTGGATGGGTAGATAAATTACTTTCCAATAAATACAATTTATATCAAGCCAATTTGGGTGAAAGGGCCGGTAAGGAATGTCCCAGGTGGGCGACTACTTCGACCAAATAGGGGATGTATAAGCAAATGGCAAGATGAAAAGTACCCGAAACGGGCGTCCGTGCATGCAACGACAAATGAATGTTGCGAAGAAGCGAAAAAGGTCTGTCAGGATCATGGCAAGTGGCAGACCCTGGGTCCTTATTATGAAAAATGCGACATTATCGGAAGTAGTGAGATGGTCGCAAATCCGTATCTCAAAATATGATATGATGACATTGGGCTAACAAAGAGCCATGCATTTCTAGCATTCATTACTCAGTGGCAGTATTTGTCGCTAGATTCAAGTGAAGTGTCGCGCTCAAGCGCGACGTTGACGACCCTTCCGAACATATCACTGCTTCATAATAAGAGCCCAGCAAGGGTAGTACGCTGGCACGAGTCACGCTTTATGTGGCGCTGTACTGTACTGCGTTAATGTACTGGAAAGTCGCTACTTTCGACATTTAAAACGCGCGACTAGCATCGACGAACTACCCGGGCTAGTCTCTGTCTAGCCATCCAGGACACAGGTGTAAGTTTATGTTGTGTCTGAAATTCTTCTTCTTTTCGTACTATCTCTTGTAGGGGGTAGGCAACCAATTCTTAAAAGTTAGACTTGAGATTTTCGCACATAGTCTTATAGTTGGGCCACAGCACATACCAAGTTCTGAAGGATGGAAATACTCTACACACTAAGGTTTCCTCACGATGTTTTATTTTGCAGCCCCGATCTGCCCCTGCGCTACCACCCCTCCTCTCTAGGCTGCCAATACAATTAAATAACTGGTATTATGTTAAAATAACTGGTATTACCACAGCGCTGATAGCCTAGTGGGTAGAACATTGGACTCGGAAGCGAGAGACCCAGGTTCGATTCCCAGACTTTGTTTTCTAAGTTATGTACATTTGTGAAGTTATAGTACCAATACCACTCACTTGAACTCACGCGCTTGAAATCACCAATCCGCGGTGGGCAAGCGTGGTGATTAAGCCCTCTCCCTGAGAGAAGGCCTGTGTCCTATAGTAAAACTTATATAGGCTGCTTATGTACTATGTTCAAACCACTGTCGTGAGTTATGTCACCATATCATTGGTCTCCCGGGTCTCCTTCCTAGAATCTTACTTCGCTTAATAAGTTTAAGGAGATTGTCCGTACAGACTTTAAGCCAAAAGTAATTCTACGGGGAGACTGAATCATTCGACGCTTTTTAAAGGGACATTTTAACCGAGTTATAGAATCATATGGCGCCAACTTTGAAAAAGAATACGCATCAAAAATTGTTTTTTTTTTACCGAAAATCACATTACTTAAACATAAAGTACAACATATCAGTACAACAACATGATACTTGATATATCGAAAAAACACTATGCTCCAAGTGGCTTATGGTCGGTGCCGGCCAAGACAACTGTTCTTTTACCTATTTACTCATATCAAACGATAGACTCTCAAACATTAAAATTGTAACAGAAAACTCTGAATTTGTATTAAATGTCTCGAACCGAAAATATTTACATATATGTTATACCATTACTGTTAAATTATTTGTAATACTGTTTATCATAATAAAGAGAACGTTCCCTAAAAATATTGCTAACGATTTCAAAAACACGCTGCAGAATTAATTTTCGACAATCAGAAATCAATAATTTATTTCAACGTAAAGAATTTACATTCTGTTTGCTGAATGTCAATGTACTATGTTACTATGTTAGCCGCTGCCTTCGGGCCGTATTTGTAGTGGAGAAAAAGGCAGCGGGAAAAAAAACTCCACTCTGACCATCTCTTCTCAAATCATCTTAAACTTATACATCAAAGCCTATATGATATGATTCCGTAATAGCCACCAATTACTTTAAAAGCCAAAATAACACTTCTTACAAAAGTAGGAAAAACATTAATGCTGCGGCCAGACAACGAACGGCGTTCACTAATTCAATAATTTCGTTCTAACATTCAATAATTTCGTAAAAACAGAAGTTGTTTGTTCTGATACGACCGTTTTTGGAACACTGACTATAATTACTACCAGAGAACTATTAAGCCACACGGACAGCCACAAAGACCTCAACATACAAAATAAAACACATACAAATATATACACACACTTCTAAACCAAGCAAATTGTTCCGGAATAATTTATGCATAAGTAATCCAAAGTATCGATTCCAAGAGTACTCAGTTATTCAACAAGAGTTGAGTAAAATTCGATGGGGTCTGTTTACCATAGATAACAGAATCTTGCAGAGCTGTCCTAGGGTGGACCAAGAGCTGCCAAGTCAACCGTATAATGATTGTAACGTCAATGATTACTTCTTCTTATCGGAGTGAGGGTGATCAAGCCGCCGCTGTTTTTGGTTTTGTCAAATAATTTCATGCAGATATCTCGCCACTTCTATCGCACGGCGGGTGATCACTTTATGATTATATAAAGTACATTTGATTGATTGATTGACGATAATTACTTAGAATATTCTTTAGTGCATACTTTTGTATATGACGTACAAAATTGTAAAGATACAGAGTACAATTGGCGGTCTATTACGACTATAAATTTCTTTCAGACAACCCTATGCCGAAAACTTGCTGGAGGATATGAGAGATTTGCCGTTTTCTCGTGACACTATCTCTGAGAAACAATAATACCCGCATTTATATAACATATATACGCACAAAAACATAATGAGGATGGCAATTATAGGCTTTGCAATTGAGTAAAAAGTACCAATTTTCCCCTGCGGGTTTTAATTATTTCATTACCAGTAATCACACACGGCTTGTAATCAAGTTAATCCATCGAGACTGTGGTACACAACCATATTTAAATTTAATTATTTACTGCTGATATAGAAGAAGAGCGGTGGTAGCAGAGCAGTGGAATGCCGGTTTCTTATAAGGGAGGTCGTGGGTTCGAATACCGGCATGTACTTGGTTTTTAAGTTACGTCCATTTGCGAAGTTATAGTAGCAATACCACTCGCTAACGGCGAAGGAAAATATCGTGTGGAAACCTAAGTGTCTGAGCTATTTGCATACCTCAGCGCTCGAAATTGCCAATCCGCGGTGGGCACGCGTGGTAATTAAGCCCATAACTCTCTCTCTCTCTGATAGAAGGCCTGTACCCTGTAGGACGTATATAGGCTAAACAAAAAACACAAGAAGAAATACCTATATTTATTACACCAAAACTACAAAAAAAAAAAACAAAACATGGCTTTGCTTGCACTTGTAGTCTTTAAGTTCTTAAGTATTTAGGATTTATTTTAGATTGAAATCGTGTAGTCCTAATCTAGAACCACGGACCTGGGACTAGATAGCTTTTATGCCAAAAATTGCCGTTTTTGCCGTTAATGCTATCTGGTCCTAGGTTTTTTGCCTGACCTGGCATCTGGCTCGGGCATGGTGCGGACATTATTCTGTTGCATTCAAATACACGGCCATAAGGTCATTATTTGAACACACTCAACGGCCTTTCGTCGGACGTGCTATAGCACGCCATTTCGGCGCCGGCGCCCGATTGCATTCAGTGCCAGGTCAGTTCGTAGTCAGTTCCTTCGCTCCACGCCTTTTATTAGTCATGCCCATACTATGCCTGCGCCGTGACCGCGCCAAGTCCGTGCCATGCCAGATCAGTGGGCTCCGCGCCTTAGGTTCATGGCCATTGGTCTTAAAATAAATATTATCATGATTGAGAGATTGGACAGACACTTTTTGCAAACCCGATCTGTAAAAAAAGACATGAGGTTTTCCCTAGGTGGGTCTAGTGTTACTCTTTGGAGCTCCTCAATACAAGTTAACAATCAAGTTCTATTACTTCGTGAGGTCTACCTAAGTGGCGTAGCCGGTCTACGCCGTAGCGATGTGGCGTAGCCGGTCTACGGCGTAGCGGTTTAAAGTGGAATATTTGCTACGGCTGATAAGCTCCATTGTTTGTGTTGAAACATTGTTTATACCGCTGTTGTTTTTGTTGTCGTTATTATTGTTTACATTGGCAGAAATGTTTCACGCTAAAACGTTATGTTTTCATTCGCAAATCGTGTAAAATTTTACCCGGGTATTACGAACTTTATTCATACAAAATATATTGTAGCTTTTCTGTTTCACAAACGTCACATGCCTTCCTCAAAGCTCAATATTTTAAACTTATCTGTGTCAATTTTTTACTTACTATCTTTATACCCCCACTGCGGCGAAACACAAAAGGAGGGTAACGTATTTGACTCGTACGTGTGTATGTTTGTATACAAGTATGTATGTATGTATGTATGACCGATTCTATGTCCCCTCATAACTCCTTAACCAATGGCCAGATTTTGAAAAAATAAGATCTCAGTTGATTCGTCATGATTCGTCAGTTGATTCGTCGCCCAACTACAGGGCATAGACCTTCTCTCAGGGAGAGAGAGTATGGGCTTAATTACCAGGCGTGCCCATCGCGGAATGGCAATTTTAAACGCTAAGGTATTTGAACACCTCAGAAACTCAGGTTTACTTACGATGTTTTCCTTCACAATTAGCTATTGGTAGGGATATTACAAGTTCACAAATGTACGTAACTTAGAAAACAAAGTCATTGGTAAATGCCGTAGTATGAACCCACAACCTCCCGATTGGGAGGCTGATATTCTACCGCTGCGCTAAATTTATTGAAAACAAATAGATTTTTCGGGTAAGTAACAGATTCAACGAAAAACCTGAAAAAGATTGATCGGAATCTACACTATAAAATTTAACTCTGTACTGCCAATCCATTAAAACGGTGATCCGATAACCAACACGGCGTGTGAACAAAAATATTATACATCACTAGCTAACAATACACAAACTGAAACGAGATTCTGAAAGGCCGGTATGTCGCCAGAATCGTTACGGCAAATATTTTTTTAGAAACCAAAAACCCAACTGCCGAAAAAACGAAATTAAATGCACAGACTGAGGCGATATGAATAAATCACGTAAAGCGGCCCTCAGTGGGAATCGAATACACGACCTCTTTTCTAGTTGTCGAGCGTGTAAACCGCTAATACAACCAGGCAGTTGAGACCCTTAATGAAATGAAAACATTGTGAGGAAACCCAAGCGTCTAAGGCATTGGTTCAAACTTCAAACTTCAAAATACGTGCATTAGCGCGTGAAATTGTCTTGCCGCGGCGGGCATGCGTGGTAATTAAGCCCCATACTCTCTCTAAGAGAAGGTATGTGCTCTGCAGTGGGACTTATATAGGCTTCCCTTGTATGTTACATACAGTCAACCTTTACATAATGTGCACTCTAACCACTTGCGTTAAGGATGACATTGCAAAAAAAATGTAAACCTGATTACCTGCTGTTGCCCTGCATGGGTAGTACGCTCGTTTTAACTGCCACTAGTTGCGACTTTCCAGTACATTAATCGTCGATTCCTGACATTTAAGCACAGTCGTACTACCTATGCTGCTGTCCACTGTACATGAAATATTTTAGGCCGACGCAGGACGCGAAGCGTTCGCAAGCAATAAATAAAGTTGTTGAAAAGCTCACTGCAATAGAAAACCCGATCGACTACAAAAAAACTGCGTAAAATTAAATACAAAAATTCCTTAATTAATTAATCATAAGCAGCCTATATACGTCCCACTGTAGGGCACAGGCCTTCTCTCAGAGAGAGAGTATGGGCTTAATCACCACGCGTGCCCACCTCGGATTGGCGATTTCAAGCGCTGAGGTATGTGAATAGCTCAGGCACCCAGGTTTCCTCACGATGTTTTCCGTCACCGTTAGCGAGTGGTATTGCTACTATAACTTCACAAATGTGCATAACTTAGAAAGAAAAGTCATAGGTACATGCCCGCACTGGGAATCGAACCTGGGTCTCCCGCTTACGAGACCAATGTTCTACCCCCTAGGCTACCACCGCTTACTTAATTAATATTTAACTAATATCATAATTCTTAAGTATGTTTTTATTATTAGACAAATATTATAACGAATATTATTAATGATTAAATATATTATGATCGGAAATTTATTAATAATAAGTATACAACTATCTTATGTTATGCAACTAATAATTAAAACTAATACTAATAAACATACTTTATAATTAAGTATGTTGTGCAAAAGACAGTTTTAATCTAATTTCAAATATTAAAAAAACTCACTAAAAAGCTATCTATAGCTTTGAGTGTCTATAGGATATCGTCTTGTAATTAAAATTCATGAAACTTATTTTTATCCCACGTGGTAACAAACGTACAGACATGAAATTGGCCGGAAATCTCTGTTATTTGTTTGCAGTCAGTTAGGTAAAAGTAGTTGCCGAAAAAGGACGTTAGGGCACAGCCGGCGCCGACCAAAAGTACCTTTGACCTTGTAACTCTGGAACGGCCTTACACCGTTGACCTACATTCCTGGCGCTAGATTCCTCAAGGGATGCTAGAAATTTGGAAGCCGCTTAATCTAGGGTATAGTTGAAGAATATTAATATAATTTGATTTGATTTATTTGTACCAAAGCGGTGATAGCCTAGTGGGTAGAACATTGGACTCGGAAGCGAGAGACCCAGGTTCGATTCCCAGTGCGGGTATTTACCTATGAATTGATTTTCTAAGTTATGTGCATATTTTGTGAAGTTACAGCAGCAATACCATTCGCTAACGGTGAAAGTAAACATCGTGAGGAAACCCGAGTGTCTGAGCTATTCACATACCTCAGCGCTTGAAATCCCCAATCCGCGGTGGGCACGCGTGGTGATTAAGCCCATACTCTCTCTCTGAGAGAAAACCTGTGCCCTAAAGTGGGACGTATATAAGCTGCTTATGTAGGTATTTGTTCCAAAAAATATTCTTACAACCGTCTTATAACAAGATAGATAAAGATAGATAGATAGAGAAAATTTTATTGTTCATGAAAATGGATTGAAATTACACAGATATTTCTGATACAGTGCAAAGTACTTAATAACTAACATGCAATAGTAGATTGTGTCTCAAGGGAGCAAAATGATATATTTACGGCGAGGGCGGTATATTGAATCCTGAGTGAAGCGAAAGATTCTAAAGTAGAATCTTGAGCGTAGCGAGGGATTCAAGTGTTTACGCCCAAGACGGAAATAATTTTGCTACCGAGTGACACATACTGCTTTTCACACCTGCTATAAGGAAAATTTAAATCAAACACAATTAAGATATTGAAAGAAGTTTATGATCGATTGCAACAAAATAAAAATCGAATTGGAATTACATTTTGTGAAAATCTGCACACGGATCATGCTGAGGGCAATAAAAAAAAACTAGAATATCAGGGAAGAAAAGTACAACTTTGATCCCTCATTTGAGGGAATCAAGGGATCTTTTTTGAATAGCAGGTGTGAAAAGGAATATTAATAATCTTAAGAAACATATAGGTACATGGCATCATAGAGTAGTCTTGAAATTAAGTTGGTAAAAGTAACATCAGAGATGATACTAGTAAAAGCCGATAAAGTT
The DNA here is from genome assembly GCA_963969515.1 of Yponomeuta evonymella. Taxonomy (NCBI): domain Eukaryota; kingdom Metazoa; phylum Arthropoda; class Insecta; order Lepidoptera; family Yponomeutidae; genus Yponomeuta; species Yponomeuta evonymella. The sequence continues at coordinate 3,949,411 of OZ018370.1, read as the reverse complement.
CGTGTCGGACCACGTGCACTGCATGGTTTTTGTCTGCTTTACGGACCTGACAACTTCATCAAAGTAATTTTCAATGGATTTTGTACGAAGTTTTCCTTTTATAAGTTGGTCGCCCGCTACTCGAAAAAAAAATGCATCCCTAATTTAGGTGTAGAGGAGGTGCGAGGAAGGTAAATATTTTTTTTTTGAGATTTTCATTCTACCGTTTTGTCGGCGTAAATCTGTATATATATGCCCAATTTAAGCTCTCTAGTACTTATCGTCTCTGCACTAAGCCACGGACACACAGATAGACAGACAGACGGACGGACATGGCGAAACTATAAGGGTTCCTTGTTGACTACGAAACCCTAAAATTAATAACACATTATTGTAATGGTCCCAAACTACGGTAACTATAATGAATTGGCGTCACTTAAGTAGACTCTGGTAAGCCTGTGGTAGATAGAAATCTGTGATACAGGCGTCTTTTAATTAATCCATATTTAACGTTGAAATAGATTTTGGATAAAATATGCGTTCAAGCGCTAGAACTCCTAAATTTTGGGTCCTACTAGCGCTAGCATTCTTATTATACTTTATTGCGCACACAAGAATAGAGTACAGGAAAGGTAACAAAATAAAGTACATGTACAAAGGCGAGCTTATCTCTGTAAGAGATTTCTTCCAGCAAAACTTGGGGAGTCGGAGCGGAGGTGTGAAACGGGGTCAATGGGGTCAGAGCCCATTGTAGCAAACCGGAGACTAAATAGTAACAGTTTCCGCGTAATATTGCGTTATTTTAGTGGGGTATTGCTTTGTGACGCGCTCAAACTGACTGATGCGAGAGGATTTTTAGGTTTTTTCTGATATATCCAAGATAATAAATAAATAACACAATATTAAACCTAAAAATTCATGTAAAAGATAACTAGACACCAAACTATAAATTAATTTTGTACGTCGCTATGTCGTAGGCACTCGTAGCAACTATCGTATTCGTCGCGTAGCTGCGTAGCGTATTTTGACGGTGAATAGATCAGAATTAATTGAAGTGAAGTAGGCTGTTAAGTTGGTTATTTATAATATACATAATCTAAAGATTAAAAGCGCTTTGCCAACAAACTGCTTTACAATTTGGCGAAAACTTTGGTTATTTAAATGAACAAATAAACGTATAAAAAAATTCAAAAGCCATCCAAATCCATGAGCCCGTATTTTTTCACGGCTGGACACAAGCCTCCTCGAAGGTATTCCGATATTCGCCTCAGATCGTCGGTCCAACGTGCTAGCGAGCGTCCACGGTAAAAATAATTAACAAACTGACCGAAATTAATTTCTTTGCGTGTCATATTTCAACGTGAGATGTCTTTCAGTTCGGTCGTAGGGGGTTTCTTGCTAAACTACGTGTCGTGTGCAATTCATTTAGGTATATATCGTTGGGTAGAACAAAGTAGCTATAAATCAGATTCTCGGTATCGCGCTTTTTCGTGAAATCGGAGCCTACACTGGAGCGAACGAAAAGACATTTCGAATGTCAAAAGTGGGTGGGGCTGTGTCGGGTTACCCGGCTGTTAGTTTAACGTAAAACGTCTATAAGTAAGCGTTTATTTTGTAGCTCAAACTGCGCAATGCCTTACGCGGCACTGGCGCCATCTAGCGGCACAGTTTTGTAAACGAAAAATAAAATCACAGATATTTTTAAAGAAACGTATCTCATCATTTCTATTTATTGTAAAGTATACATAAGCAGCCTTTCGATAACTTTTTTCTTCTGTGAACATGTCTTTAAAGTTGCAGCTTTACAGACATGTTCATATGTTAAGGTAAGAGGAAGTTTATTTAATATTTTCTGAATGACATATTTTCTCATGCGCATATAATAATTCATAACCTTAGGTATGGCCAATTTTCCGAGAGCTACATTTCTTGCTTAAGATAATAAGCTTTCCAGAAACGCGGTTCAAAAAACCTGTAATGCACACTTTGTGCCAAAAGAGCTACTATAACGTTAAAGATTATTTGGATGACAACGATGTCTGGAATTAAAGCCAGTTCAATGAATAGGTTCTTGGTTTTAAAAAGCTCTGTTAATTAAGAATCAAGTTTGAAGATTCGAATTGTTTTTGTCCATACTTTCTCCAAAATGAACTAGATTTTTAAATTGACCCCTAATATAACTTGTAACGTTAATTAAATCGCAGTCCTTGTTACGAGTACTTTGAATAAAAACATTTTCGTTTGATTTGAAGGATGCCTAACGAAGCTCCCTAAAGGAGAATATTCAATGTTTTAGTTTGTTTTTCATCATGAGTCCCATGTTAGGATGAAAATCTCGAGTAAGTCAATAATGAAATTAACAAACGTTGAAGCAAAGATCTTATAAACAAAAGTTATGTCTACTAGCTAATTTATTGAGTTAAGTCAACGCTTAATACTACTCAAGGGTATATTCTGCGCCCAAAATGCCTATTGCTGTAATGATAACGTAGCTGCGAGGTACAAAACTGCGATGTAAGTTACTGCGAAAGGTCTTAGTTGCGAAGTACATTACAGCGAATTTTGTCTGCAGCAACTTACGTTGTAGCGAATGTAACTTTTGTTTCAAGTTGCAGCGCAATCTTTTTTTTTTTTTTTTTCTTTATTTTACTACCCTGACAATTCCACCCAATTTATGAACTAAAGGTGAAAGGTCTACTTTTCCCAGTAAGGCTAGCCTCTTAACTACAGCTTTTGCGGCAATGTAAATTCGCTACAACGTAAGTCGCCGCAGAAAACATTCGCAGTAACGTACATCGTAGTTTTGTTCTTCGCAGCAACGTCATCTGGTGGAAAAAATTATTACGGGCTGATTTTAATAGCCAAATAAGTATGGCGCTTTACATAAAAGTGTTTCTTTTGCAATTTTAATTATCCTACAATATCGCTTTTAAGTGAGCATAAGTACTTTGAGAACCCACTCCTCTTTGAGCAAACTCTTGGATTGAATTCTTCGACAAAGGAGCGGCGCGAAGTTTTCGAATAAAATTATTCTTCAGACGTTTTTCTCCTGCGGTATTGAGATAATGTTGTTTGAGAAATCGTATTAGCTAAGTTGGTGTCAAGACCTTCGGGCAAGCACGAGTCTTCAAAGCTGTTTGTTGTCGATTCCGTGCTGTGGACTTTTAAATTACCTCGCGTCCTGCTTAAAAGGAATATAAAACAATTAGGTATGTACGCAATAAAATAAAAATAAAACCGGCCAAAGGCGTGTTGGGCCACGCGCACTGTAGGGTTTCGTAGAAAGAGGGGGCTTTATCTGCCTTACAGAACTAACAACTTCATCAACATAATTTTCAGTGGATTTTATACTGTGATACCCTTACCTTTGATACACCATTGAAGAAGAAGAAGATCCTTCGATACTTATGCAGGCCTCTGCGCCCGCAGTTGGGTTTGCGACGATAGAATAGATAAAACATTAAATAAAGACAAATTGATGTTTTCAGTTGAAACCAGGCCCTCGTCACTCCATACAAAAAATATTAGGAACGTACTTTGTGCCAACATTGAAACAAAAAATATAATCCTACTAAAACAAAAGGCATTAACTCCGCAGTGAATCACGTAGATGTATCATGATTATAAAATTAAGTCGGGTTATATGTCAAATCTAATGTTGGTAATGTTGGTATTACGTATTTTGCAAATGGCCGGTAATTTTGTTCGTTTGTTGTTTTTGCGTCGAATTATTTTATTTATTTTAACTTTAGCACTAGGTGTAGTGCGTGAAAAGTGATTATACAAGAAATATGAAATATGAAGCATTGAGGAAATATGAAATTTGTGGCATTAGAAGAGTCAGAAAATGTACGTCTGGCATATTCTTAGCCAGATTTCCACCGGAGCCAAGCAGGTAAAATTACCAAGTTTATCATAATAAATGTACGAAAATTTTGATATTTATTTAATGCGCTTCGATAAAACAGCTGAATTATTTAGAACAATTTACGATTTTGGCAAATTTAAATTAACGCCGTTTGTAGAGCGGTATCCATGTGGTCCATTTTTTTATCGATATTTTGGACGATTGATTTCTGCCTGATATTTCTGCTTGCTGTCTAAAATTAGTAAACAGGACTTATTATTCTTTGTTCCTTGACATTAATATTATTAGCAGTACCTATACCATATTTATTTGGGGCTGACACAAAATGTAAACAACTTTTCAGTACTCTTTAGACTATTTTCATTGTCAAAAAATATTATTTCGGTTTTTACACCAAGAATTAAGTAAATTAGATTGAATACTTTATAAAATAAAAATAAAAGTATTAAAAAGTTTCATTTTGTCTCAGCCTTAAATAAATATGGTATAGGTAATATATTTTAATGTATAATAAAATATGTATATTCGCTAATGTTTTGCAATTTCATTCTCATGTTGGTATTATACCTACTATTTTTTATTAGGTTGGTACATACTATGTTCATAATTTTGAAAACGTGTTGTTAGCAAGTGCCGACTCTTAAAACGTAGTGATTAAATACTCTTTGGTTGAAACTATATTTACAAGCTGTCACAAACAGGAAAAAACTGAATAAAAAAAAAAATTCAAAAACATAAAATAAAATAAAACCTCTGTGGAGGCTAGCCTCCACAGTACTCATAGTCTCATATCAGCATTTTCTCACGTTCAAGTCCTTCAGACTCCGCTTGACTCAGTCTCATACTCCGTCGCGCAAACACTGGTCCTTATTGTTTTCTGTGCTAATTCGGTATTTGACACGATCAACAATAAATTATTTCATATGCTCGATTACAACAAAAATTACAAAATATCTCGGAAAATGTATCTCTTTTAGTCAATTACTAGTTAGGTATTACAATTTTGAAATAGATTAAACATAAAAAGAATGCTCTGAAATGTGACGTCATAAGCCAGTATTTTCATGTGACGTCATAAGCCAGTATTTTCATACAAAATTCCGTTTTAAAAGTAACTCATTTGATATTTTGTCAAATACCCAATTCTTAATTTCAATAAAATTTTATTTTCGTGTAATTCAAAATCCTTTTTTTAAAACCCAAAACTCGGGACCCGTTGTAACAGTACAAAGTTTTCCTTTTATAAGTTTCGCCTCTTACTCCTTAACTTGTAAAGCCTAATTAGCCCTGATAGTTTTCCTTTTAAGTTCATTACATGTGTTACTACCCTAAACTTTTTCACGTTTCTACAATCAACCGTTCACACTCTCACACAACACAACACACATACTTAATTACCTCCATCTCCCTCTCATCCCGGCTTCTTCACACACGTATACACACGTACCTATACATCACACTCCACATACCAAATTGTATGAGTAATTTAATTTGTATTTTTTTGCTATTAGAAATTGTGTATTTTGTTACCTTAATTTAATTAATGCATTACAGCGTATATTAAAAAACTAGCGGTAGTGGACGTTGACATCTGAGATACAGTGTTTATCACTAGTTTAGGTAAGATAAGATAATGTTTTATTTACACAGCAAAACACACATTTACACACTTGGGCGAAATTAACACATAAATCGCCTGAAAAAATATATAAAAATAAAAAGACACTAAACACTAACGGTCCCATTTATAAAAACACCATTCCTCCGAAACACTCCTCAGAGGCAGTTTAAGTTTTGTCCTTGTAAAATCTCACCACAGACTATTTTATACGGCGTTTATAAAGTGTCACCTACACGCTATTCTTAATTCGGCCCCACACTTTCCGTGTGGGGCCGAATTAAGAATAGCGTCACTCCATTTCCTTCCCTGGATGTCGTAGAAGGCGACTACGGAAATCAATTACCAGGAGACGGGCAGCAGTGTCTACCTGAGATTCCAGCCGCATACTGCGATCGCCCATACGCCTGCCAAGCGTAGCGATTATGGCAAAACCCCCCATGGTCACCTGCAGTGGGCGTCAAATTTCTGATGATGATGAGTCTTAACTTATATGTCCTGTGACTGGAAAAGAAGAGCCTTAGGTCGGGCTCAGTGGCGTGTCTTGGGAGAGGTCTATGTCTATGATGATGAACTAATATGTCTACCCGCTTTAGCTACCGAAAAAAACCGAAGATTTGAGGAGAGCTAAAAACCAGCGTCGGTGAGTACTTGGAAGCCGGCATGTCAGCTAAGCTCTCTCAATATGTCAGCGGTTAGCTTAGCTCTTTAAAAACCAAAATGGTTAGACGTAGTGTATAAATTGTTAAGTCTCTTTTATTATGACTTTTACGTGCATGAAACTATTAATGAAGCGAAATACATCTGTCAGGATCGTGGCACGTGGCAGACTATGGTATCTGCCTACCCCTTCGGGATACAGGCGCTAGTTATAATGTGTTTGTTATGTTATTATTTTTATTAATTATTGCGTGTTTTGGCAATAAATTCCACACGTAATGCCTTGTGACGACAGACAAAACGATCACAGAGCACGCTTAGTCCGAAATGTGAAACATTTCGGGGATGCAAAAGGTGGGTGCGACTGCGTTGGGTGACACGGCTATTAGTTTAATGCGAAACACCCATAAGTATGCGGTAATTGTTATCTTAAACTGCGCAATATATTACGCGGCACTGGCGCCATTTTGCGGTACAAATCAACAGGATCTGAGTAATAGCAATTTTTTTCTACTCGACGATACATAAATGAGTTGCACGTAACACGTAGTTACAGAGTTACGCCCTAGCCGAGGCGACATGTTTTCGTTGCATGCGGCTTTAGCAAATATCCCCAACTACCGAACTGAAAGACGTTTCTGTTTGATTATTCTATGTGAATATGAATATTTTCACTGCCCAAGAATGAAATGGGTCTCTCCTTAATACCTTAACGGGTTAGCCGCTTGTCACGATCCTGGCAAACGTCTTTCGCGATGCCTAATTAAGATAAATTCTTAAATATACGCACTTGATTAAAGCACTTTTTTTTGTACACAAATGCGGCAGCGATCAGTTAGAATGAAACCTATAACCTCTGTTTTGGCAGTAAAACGTGTTAATTGCTAGACCAAGAAGGCAGCCTTTGTCAGTCTATTAAAGTAACAAGATTACTAGAAACATCGTTTTCTTCATCAATCGACCACTTTCTAACGTCCCTTGTCCAACCAATTTCATTGCATTATTTATTTACGTAAATTAAGTAGTGTTTTAGGGTTGCAGGCTGTATCTCATGAACCAGAATAAAATAAATATTTAAGGGGTATCTAAGGATGGTACCACCAAATTTTGATGAAGATCTGTTCGTAAGACCCATGATAAAATCATCGAATTCTTTTTTGAGGCTTTTGCACGACGTACAGGCGAATTATTTTTTATCACGTCAACTTTTTTCGGTGACCATATTTTTACTGGAAAAGAGTTGCTTGAAGGGTGGTTCACATTTCATATTTTTATGCAGAGGTACAAACAAATAAAACAAATACTTAGGCTTTTTATTTTGAATAAATAAACGTATAAAAAAATATTTGTTGTTTTTAAATTGTATTACCTAAGTGCTAACAAAATGCGACTCAATGCTGTTGCATACCTATGCATTCTTACTTACACCATAACTTATTTTGTTTAAGTGATTTGAGTAATTTGTCCAGCGAGCGACATCTTTTTAGTGCTTAAAAATTATTATGAATCTTGTATCTAAATCGTGAGCTATAAGTGTAAACCCGTAATTGGCTTTATGTTTCCCTTTATCAGATTTTATGTTATTGTGATAGTAGTTGGTTTACCATATCTCTAAATAAATTAGTAAAATATTTCAATGTTATATGAAAAATATGCTCTCCAAATCTTATGAGCACATAAATTATACTCCGGCACTACTTAGTGCGTGTTTTATCTCGTCGCAATCACACATCGCAAATCTTCGCTCAAAATTACAATTCTGCCTGTCAAGTTCTCACAATCGGCGAAAACCAATCTCTCAACTCAGTTTTGAATGTTACAAAAGTACGTAATAATAATTTGTAAGTACGTACACAATCTTGAGATGACAGGCAGCCTTGAGTAATAAAAAAAAAAACTTACCCGCGCTTTTATGCGTCCAGCAGAAAAACTGGCACTTTTGACAAATAAACCTTTTATTTTTACTTCAAACACAGAACAAACTCACTTCGAAACGCGTTCGAAATTCAAATATTTTCCTCCACAAAGGCGGGAAGCTACGGTTGTGTAATGATAGTTTTTTTTTATTTCAAACTGGCGGCGCGCGTCCGCTCTTTCCGAAGCGGAGTGATCGACTGAAAGCTGGAGGGATACGGCTGTAATATGAAAGCTTAGACCTGTGTCGGGCTAGCCTTGTACGCCACAGTCTCGCTGCGAAGAGCGGTAACTGAGAATTTTCTAGAATTATGTTACAACATGAAGTATAATGTTCATTTTAGAAAAAAGTTTACACAATTTTATGATATTGATTGGCACATTCTTGATTTGAAACAAGCGTAAACATTCAGTAAATAGTTTTTAATTTCTAAAATATAAGGCGGATCGAAATGAAATCTTGCAATAATAATTACGATGATACGTAACGAAGCTTGCAAAAGGATATATTATAAAAAAAGAGTTCCATAGAATGAGGGGGCTATATCTGCTTCACAGAACCAACAACTTTATAATAGTAGTTTATGTGACTGTCACATAATAAGGGTTATTACAACACGAGCAAGATTTTAAAAAACGAGCCTTGGCGAGTTTTTTAATAGCATTCGCGAGTGTTTTAATACCAAGTTATGTGCAGTCTCATACACTACTTTATCTACACTCATAATGAAATTTTTGAAACAAAATGGCGCAATTTCGACAAAAGTATCTTGACATTCAATCGTCTGCACTCAGTTTTGCGCGCGCAATTTTAGGTATTTTTAGTTGCACTTTTGGTACCACGAAAATGAAATTAGGTTTTTTATAGTCAACTTTTGACATGAAAAAACAAACTTAAGTTTTGTTCCGTGATCACAGCAACACTTTAAAAAAAATAACTGTAACATAAAGTGAAAAATCTGACCTTTAATGTAACTTTATATAACACTTTTTTTTTTATTTTCTTTAAAGTTATATATTGTTTAAAGCCTGTCAATATGTGTTTACCTTTGAATTCTTAATTTGAAGATTATGATATGAGTGTAGATAAACAAAATTTTCAATTGATTTTGTACGAAGTTCTCCTTTTATAAGTTCGTCGCCTATTACTCGTAAAGTAAGGTGACTGAACTTGTAAAGCCTACTTAGCCTTGATAGTTTTTCTTTCAGGTTCATTGTATGTGCTACTACCCTCAATTTTTCACGTTTCTACAATCAACCGTTTAGCCTGGAGAGGGGGGGGATGCCTTGCTTGGACAAAAATTTACGTTTTAAAGCTTAATATTTCACAAACGGAACCCTAAATCAAAATAAATATTTATATTTTTACACCCACAATATTTTTAAACGACCAATCCAACGATACCCACACTATGGTGAAGGAGGGGGAAAAAAAATTCATCCTAATTTAGGTGTACGGAGGTAATCTAAAAAAATTTTTTTTTAAGATTTTTATTGCACTACTTTATTAGCGTGGTCATTATTGTATGTCTATAGCAAATTTCATTTTTCTCTTACTAATCATCTCTGAGCTAGGCCGCGGACAGACAGACTGACGAACGAACTTATCGACTACGGAACACGATTTTTTTTCCGTTTTTACATGAAAAATCAGGAAAAATTCGCAAAGCCCGCTAATTTCTTTCTCTTGAATATTTTCACAGTAAAACTCGATTTTTATCATTCTAATACAGAAAAAAATTCAAATTTGGCGCTCTTTTTTGGCATTTTTGAAAATGGAAACTGAACAATTTTATACAGAATTCTTTATGAAGCTTAAATTGGGTTAAGTCTTAATAATAACTAATAACTTTCACACAACACAATCACTTTTCTTGGTCCCAAACTAGGATACCCTGTGCTAGAGTGACCAGATAAGGACATCACAAACACGAAAATACACCCAGACTGAGGCCACGTGTACAAATGTAAGTCAGCCCCCAGTGGGAATCGAACCTCCAGCACGGTAATAAGAACTGTTACCGCTAGACAAACAAATCAATCCTACTTAAATGTAAACTTACCCCAGTTTACGTCAGCCCTCCGCGCGTATCCACTATGTTGCAGGCCCCTAAGTTTTAGTTACATACCTAAACGGTAAACGGTATACAGCCAGCGCTGAGCCGTAAATGCCTGAATATAGACCTAGATTTATCGAGCTCTATAATACAAACAAGTTGATCACGAGCTCTCATTTCGTATTGAGACAGTGAACAAGAAACCGAACTTTGTCTTCAAATTCATCGTCAATTCTTGAAATCCCCGAACGATACTTTTTATATTAGCTGGTCGTCCCAGCCGGCTAGCTAGATTTTGAATTATTTGAAGGGAATTGTTACGTCATGTTTTATATTTTAGGATGTTGATCGATCACTAGCTAGGCTAGACGATCGATGAAAAAGAGACAATAAAAGGTAATAAATGCTCGAAATCCGGGTTTTATATATACAGTACGTAAAACAAGTGCTTAGTCAAGTACGTTAAAAGACCCAATATAATACTAAGATAATATTTAAAATATTACTAGACAGTTATTTCAGTCCAAAAAACAATGTCCCAGGCACTGCAGAGTCCGCGTGGTCCCTTCACCCATCTAGTGTGAGTAAAGGTGCCGCTGGACGCTGTATAAATCATCTCATTTAATCATTTAATGAGCACAAAACCAAAGGCACCTGCCAACAAACTGTTACGCAGTCTGGAAGAAATGAAACTGAAGAATATTCCTGGTTTACTCAAATTAAAGAATATTCTATATCTATCTCAATAAAAATCTTTAAACGAAAAAAAAAAAAATAATAATTAACTTTCATGCAACACTACACAACTTGTGTTGTTCCCAAACTAGGAATCCCTTTGCTATGGTAACCAGGCAAGGTCATCACAAACATGGAATTACACCCAGGATTACATTAGCCTAGTGGGTAGAACATTGGACTCGGAAGCGAGAGACCCAGGTTAGATTCCAAGTTCGGGCATGAACCTATGACTTTGTTTTCTCAGTTATGTATATTTGTAAAGTTAAAGTAGCAATACCACTCGCTGAATTTAAGGAAAACTTCATGAGGAAACGTGAGCGTCTGAGCTATTCTAGCTTCAGTCTGGCTTAAAACCGCCAATTCGCGGTGGGCACGGGTGGTGATTAAGCCCATACTCTCTCCCTGAGAGAAGGCCTATGCCTTACAGTGGGACGTATATAGTTTGCATTGTCATTCTACTGACCACCCATTATGTAACGTTGCGAATTTATAGATAATGCTAAGTGTTAATATAAGTAATAGGTTTTATGTTTTATGTATATTGTAATACTTTAGGCCTTTGCATTTACGTAATGAGATGATTTTTGAGAGTACTTATGTCATTTGTAAGACTGTTTGTTTTCTGACTTATGAAACATTTTCGTTCACTTTTCCCCCTAAAAAAAATAAAAAAACTTTTGTGATATTTTCCTTCGGAGATGCGCTTTTTTATGAAACACAGCATTGAGGGGCTCCAGGGAGTAACACAGCGCCACGGAGGAAAAAAAATCGTATTTTTTGTAGAGATCAAATTTGCAAAAAGTGTCCGCATAATCTCTCAATCATGTTATCAGTGATTTTTAGGACCCATCTAAAGCAAACAATCTTGGACTAGATAGGATTAACGCCAAAAACTAGCACTTGGCCGATTTTTAATTTTTAATCACTTAACCGCGGCTTCCAAACCACCCAGATTTCAACCCAGGACGTTTGAGTAAGAGGCAAGCATTCTACCTACTGTAGCAGTGGTAGCGCAGCGGTAAAACGCTGGCCTCATATTTGGGAGGCTGTGGGTTTGAATTCCGGCACGTACCAATGACTTTGTTCTCTAAGTTACGTACATTTGTGAAGTTATAGTAGCAATACCACCTAACTGCCAACTGTAAAGGAACACATCGTGAGGAAACCTGAGTGTCTGATTTGTTCACATACCAAATTCACATTCGAAAATATTTTTTATTCAAAATAGCATAGAAACTGTGACTTAATGAAAGTTACAACTTAAACTAGGTGTACATTTTAAAATCTAGATAATTTTGGAAAAAAAATGACAATAAAACTCCAAACTTAGTCTTTTCAAAATCCTTAATGAAGAGAGTTTAAAAAATTATTCTAAAACCTAGAACTCACGCATTAAACTGGCTTTTATTCTAAACATCAATGTCATCTAAATAATCTTAATATCATTATATCATCATCATCAGCCCTCTGACGCCCACTGCAGAATAGGCCTCCCTCATGGTTTTCAAAACCCCTCATGGTTATGAAAACGGTTTTCATAACCATGAGGGGTTTTGTCATAATCACCACGCTTGGCAGGCAGGTTGGCAATCGCAGTATGCGGTTGGAATCTCAGAAAGACGGTGCTGCCCGTTTCCTGGTAATTTATTTCCTTAGTCGCCTTCTACGATATCCACGGGAGAAAATAGAGAAAATAAATATCATTATATACCTCAGCGCAATTGCCAATCGGCGGTGGGCACGCGTGGTACTTAAGCCCGTACTCTCGCTCTGAGAGAAAGCCTGTGCCCTATAACGGGCTGTAGATAGGTTACATAAAAAAGAAAGATATGCTTTTGTACAACGTGGAGCCGCTTAGCAAAAAATATTTTTTATCACAACTATCCAGAAGAGCTAGTTTAGTCCTCATAAACAGAGACCAAAATAGTTCTTTGATCCCTAGGTATGAAAAGTGATTTGAATTTGGAATGTGGATACCTATTTTGTAGTGAAAGTTCCAATCACCAAAGAGATCAATCACGAACATTGTATGAACAAGTAACTGGCTGTATGATACAGAGAAGCCAAATTAAAAAAGAAGCTTGTGAAAAAATAAAAGACGCTCGAAATGGCTTCCTCCGCCTTTGTCCGTAATTGTTTACATGAATGCTAAAAATGTTGTGTAACCGTTCTATTGTATTCCTCGTAAGTTGCACTTACTTATTTTTTTCATAGAGGGTGATAAAAAGTAGAGTGTCCGTCCACCCCACTCTACAGCGATAATATTTTAAGCTCAGGATTCCTTCGCTAGGCAATGGATTCAAAGAAACACTCTCGCCTTAAAAATAGTTGTTTGCTCCCTGGGTAAACAATCTACTATTTCTACATACACACGAGCCAAACACATTGCCCTCCCTTTCCGCCGCAGTCGGGTAAAAAAATCGTTACTCCAATCTAAGTTGGAGGAAAGTTCGCCATTCGTTCGTTTTCGTAGCACCGCTACGGCGTAGGTGCTCGTAGCAAATTCAGTAGGCGTCTCGTAGCTTCGTAGCGTACAGCGACGAAGGCAGAAAGTGGGCGTTCATCACTTGATATTTTTAAAAAAGTTTTGAGTCGCACGAATAACAAAATCGGACGAGCTTGCGAGTTGGTAGGACATAGTAACTAATTATGTAACACAATATATGATATATTAATAATTTTACGCAAAAACAAATTAATAATGGAAAATAGAACAAAATAAAAATTACACACATATATATACGAGTATATATATGTAAGATTGTTTTGCCTTGTAACTATATTGTACAATTGTTGGTTTTCTTTCAATAAATTTAAAAAAAATTAAAAATCTCTATCCGACACACCGCTTGTTACGTAACCTTGTATATTTCACGATGTCACAGAACCCATAATTCACTTCATTGAGCTTTGGTTTACATATGGACAAACTGTTGATAGAAACCGTCAAATTGACGTCATTGATTCCCGTCAACGCGTATTTGTGTTGTTTCGTCGAGATGGTATTGATATGATATGATGGTATTGATATGATTTCGTTAGGTATGGGGTGGTAGAGGGCCGGCCTTACATTCGGGAGGTCTTGAGAATCCTCTTCGCTTTCTATGTAACGTACATTTGTGAAGTTGTGGTAGCAATACCACTCGCTAACGGTGAAGGGAAAATATCGTGAGGAAACCTGAGTGTTTGAGGTGTTCACATACCACAGCGCTTGACATTGCCAATCCGCGGTGGGCACGCATGCTGACTAAGCCCATACTCTCTTTTTGAGAGAAGGTATGTGCCCTGCAGAGGGACGTATAATACAGGTTAAATAAAAAAAATATCTAAGTTTGTCAAAGCTTAAACCAAGTAAGTGTATTTCTGTAATCGTTCAACCCGGCGTGGTTTGTGAAAATCCGTCCGGAAAATTGCCGCTAATTCGACGACATTATAGCCTGACGTTACGACGAGCCACTCAGGGTACGCACGTTTGGACTAGGCGAGTCGACTTGCCTCGTCGGCATGTACGCCGCAAGCTAACTTGCCTCGCAGTTGCCTTGCCTTAGCTAATTTGTCAAATAGTTACTGAAAATAGACTTCATCTTACTACATCTCCTGATATCAGTTTTCCTTTGTTTGTTAGACATTATCTTTAAATTCTTATCTAGATGAGCCCGTACCCCTTTACCACTTTTCTCTTTAAGAGAAATGTATGCTTATACACTTTTTTGGGCTGGGTTATAAATAAAAATAGTATAGAATATTTTTTATTAATAAAATAGGTCCACAGAAATGCAAAAAATATTAAAAAAATAAAATTATCCTTTCAATATTTTAATAAAATACGGTTATTTCAGCATCCAGCAGGGTAGTCACTAAATATCTTGCTGTTTAAGGGTACAAAAATATTTAATTACTAAAATTATATTATTATTCACAGTTTAAAACATGCGTCTACATCCAATTACATACAATTGACACGTACTAAAAAGTTACCTGCAACGTTTTAACTGTGACGTTAAGATCAGGCTGGTAAAAAAATAACTCGCTACCTGTCCGCACCCCATAAGCAAGTTAAATCGACCGTGCGAACGCTGCACGGACGCTCTCCGCTTTTTCGGTCAACATACTGCTCTTCAAAGAATCGTTAAAAAATATGTTTGCTTCCGACCTTGTATCTAATGAGATCAGTCTGGGATAATCTTAAAGCTATTTTCAAGGATACTTAGGCATAATGAATACTCGGTAAAAGATCCAAACAAATTGTGATTAAGGTAAATCTCAAATGTACATATTTACATACATAGACTCACGCCTGTATCCCAGAGGGGTAGGCAGAGACCAGGCACTGCCACTTGCTACGATCCTGACAGATCACTTTCGCTTCCTCAATATTCGTCGTTGCATGCACGCACGCAGGTTTCGAGTACATTTTATCTCTTCTTAAATGTAACTTAGCAATATCAGTCATTTTTGCTACATAAGTAGTTTTATATAATACTAAATATATAATAATATATTTAGTTTTGTTTATTTAAAGATTTCTTGTATCAAGTCATAGTATCTCTAGAAACTGACAGCTCCTAGGATCTCAATTGATGAAGAAGAATGCTTGTTGGTATAATAAATGTCTTTCTTCTTCATCAATTGAGATTCTAGGAGCTGTCAGTTTCTAGTGATACTATGACTCGACTCGATTCGATACAAGGACTCTTTAAATGAACAAAACTAAACAGACTCCTAGTCTGTACAAACCTAAAAGATATAATAATATTATATTTGGTTTTTTACGGAATACGGAGAAGTCAATTACTTGGCGTTTCTTACTCAAAAATATTAAACGTAATTTATCAATATTAATCATAAATTAGAAAATAAATTACATAGCATTGTTACAAAGACAAACCCTGCATACATTCACGTAAGTAGGGTAGCCGTTGGACGGAAAGATATTTGCAGATTTTGTGTTGAAAAAGTTGTAGAACTATCATGTGTCGAACTGGCTAAGCACAGTGTAGTAAGTGTATACTGGCCCCCCGCCAGTGACTACAGCTTATTTGAATCAGTACTAGAGGATGTTTTAAAGGTGGCTTCAAATAGTAGCAAGAAAGTTATAGTCTGTGGAGATTTTAATATCGACTTGCTGGTAGATTCCCTTTAAATACTAAATTAAAACTTACTTTCAAGTCTTCTAATTTCGTTAATATTTTCTTAGAGCTCACTAGGATTCACACAGCCACCTTTCATGATAATGATACTGTGACTGTGAATTTTCGCATTATTCTTTTATTTTTTTTATTTTTACATTTTGAGATCTTACAGCTTACAGTAGTAAAATACAGTAAGTAAAATAATGACACAAAAAACCCATGGGTTAGTCTCGCAGTTAGTACTAAATTTAAAAGAGGGTTCTAATTTTGGTTAGGTTAATTGTTGCGCTGTCTGCCAAAAAGGTAAATGCAAGCATGTTAAATCTAAAATTGTTAAATCATCTAATAAATCTAAACCCATTTGGACTATAATAAATAAGAAAACCGGTAAAACCTAATCAGGAGACCGCGAGTTTTCACTTTTGATTAAAAAATAATAACTTCAATCACGATTTTTCGTTAGATTATATTGAAGCTCGTACCGTGAATAAAGCGTTTCAAAAGCTGAATATTAAAAAATCTGAAGACTTGTAGGGTATGTCAGTAATAATATTTAGCTCAGTAATCGATATCCCTATTTGGCCAGAATCTTTAAAAAATGTTTAGATAACGGTACATTCCCTGACCTAATAAAATATAGTACGCTCGTTCCTTTATTTAAAAGTGGTGGTAGGTAAGATCCCACAAATTTCAGACCAGACTCGGTCCTACCCGTTTTGAGTAAAATATGCGAGAAAATAGTTCTAGGTCAACTACTTACTTACTTACTTCAATAATAATTAACTTCTCCATAATCAGCAATTCGGCTTCACGCAGGGGCGGTCTACGACGGACGCTGTTAACCATAATTATAGTTAGTGCATGGTAGGATCGTAAGGATGCTATAGGCGTTTACATTGACTTGTCGATGGCGTAGACCATGAAACACTCCTCTTAACCCGGCGGTACTCGCTACTGGGTAAAAAATACCACAGAGTAGTTGAATTTGTTTCCATCTTTTATTCTATGCGCCCCCGGTCCACATGATTCTAGGTAGCTTCGACGCGATAATATACCCTCCCTTAGCACAGGTGACAGTTCAGTTGGCGTGCGGCGTTTGGTGTCAACGGACGTGTAAAGTGAGTATGGGTGAAAAATACCCGGTAGCGACGGTTCTTGTTACTTTATTTTTGATACGTTTGCTATTGTTTTTTCTTGTTTTAGATCGATATAAGATGAATCATCCACTGGCGGATACAATAATAAAAGAATTGCTTCAGGAAGAAGAAAATGTGTCGGAAGTAGACGATAATGAAGTGCACAGCGAACACGAAAGTGAAACTGAGCAGGAGGCAGACTTAGATTTAGAGAGTATTATTTATGTTCGTCGTGGATGTCGTAGAAGGTGACTAAGGAAATCAAATACCAGGAGACGGGCAGCAGCGTCTTCCTGAGATTCCAACCGCATACTGCGATCGCCAACCCGCCTGCCAAGCGTAGCGATTATGGCAAAACCCCTCATGGTTATGAAAACCACGAAGGAGGCCTATGTCCTGCAGTGGGCGTCAAATGGGTGATGATGATGTTGATGATTTACGTTCGATCTGCAGATTCTGAGTTACCACATGAACATCAAGAAGAGCCGCTGCGGTCAATTGAAGGAGGGTATTTATAAGATGTACCATTGAAGTATCTTAGGCGAGGGAAGTTTACTGGCAAAGAGCAACTCAGTGGCAAGTTCGTGCTCCATCGTTTCGTTTACTTACAAGATCCCATAACATCGTTATATGTGTACCGGGACCGATTGGCGAGGACGATCTTGTTCGTCTATTTTAGATGCTTGGGATCTCATAGTCGTGCGAATTGTGCCTCAAAAAGATATGCCGCGAGCATACAATTCCAATTTGTGGTGATTGCTGTAACAGGGTGAAGTAGTTACTTTGATGCCAAAGTTCTTTTATTATAAAGGTGCCTTTATTTTGTTATTATTTGGCTAGGGAATAAGTCTATTTTTGATATTGATCTCAATTTTGGGTAATTAGTAGGAAGAAATACTATTTTTGTTGATTTTTCTAATATTGTGAGAAAAAAGTTCTAATTCTCTTGATTGTTTTAGGATAAGCTTTCATTTTAAATAAATAAATGTTATAACTTCCATTCACCATTTTATTTATGAAAAATGCTTATATTAATACCACAAAAATGTTAAAAACTTAAATAGTTTCTTATTTTCTCAAATAAGGGCAACTTAACACTGTGGTATTTTTTACCCGGTAGCGAGTGTTTGAGCTTGAAAATAGGTAGCGAGTACCGCCGGGTTAAAATTAAAAAACTACGAAATAAATGGGAAAACTTAAAACTTATGAGATCACATTTAGAAGGGAGGGTTTAAAAAGCTGACAAATACATAAATAGGACTAAATCGTCAAGGTCGGAGGTTAAGATGGGAGTACCACAGGAATCTATTTTTGGGCCGTTCCTTTTGATTTGCCGTTTATCGTTCAAAACATGTCAGAGATAGTATTATTTTCAGATAACATGTTACTTATTTTTAAAACTAAGAGACAATAAAATCATCTTGACGATACAAATAATGCTCTCTCTAAGGTACTAAATTGGTTTACTTCTAATAACTTATTGTTAAATTCCAAAATGACAAAATTCATTAAGTTCACTCTACCAAATGTCAAAAAGGGTTGACAGCAATATTGGGGAAAGACAAACTAGACCTTGTAGAAGCAACTGTATTTCTAGGTATAACAATTGATGCAAAGCTTCAAAGGGGTCCTCATATTATTATAGAAAAATTGGCAAATAAGCTTAGTTCTGCAGCATATGCAGTCAAAAAAATCCGGGAACTAACTGTTGTCGCAACTGCTAGGCTTGTTGATTTTAGTTACTTTCGTAGTATTAATAAAGATCTAATCTAATCTATTATGTCCTATGTAGGTAGCCAACACAATGTAAATACTAGAAATAGACATAAACTTTCGTTCCCAAAATGTAGGCTGGCAAAGGTTAATACATCCTTTATGAGACATTGTATACGTTTCTACAATAAGATCCCTGAAAATATAATAAGCTTGCTGGAAATAGTTAGGTTAGGTAGATTTTGGTCTTAGACATGTTCATCTTAAAACTTACCCTCAGGGATGCTTCATGCAGTTCTGCGAGCATGTATTGATGTTTTCAGCAAGGAGGATGATGTTTTCGGCAAAACGCAGGAGCGACATGTAAACGCCGTGGACGGAGACACCTCTTTCACACCAGTCAAGAATCTTCTCAAGAGTTTCTCAACTCAATTTATTTTAATTTTACGTCTATACTTAAAATCAATAGTCTAAATAGATGGCATTTTTAATAACAAATTATATAACCGCGGCTTCCAAACCACCCAGATTTCCCGGGCACATAAAAAATATATACGGCAAAACTTAGACATGTAAGCCTTTTAATGTATTTTGTTTTCTGGTGTGTACAATAAAGTGTTCTAATCTAATCTAATATATATTGTTGTCACAATATTATATAATTTCAAGGATTAAACGTATTTTTATAGGTATACAGTGGCAACGTATTTGTAGCTTTGATATTATAAGTTAAAATGTGAAAATTACTTCGATAAATTCCGCATGTATGTAACTTATAATATATTGTATGGAATCAGGCGTTACTTTGCGGAAATCCTTAATAGCATTAAAATGTGAAAATTACTTCGCTAAATTCCGCCAAAATCCCACAAGCACCGTGCGGTTAGTTATTGCACCGCCCCCCCTCCCACTTTTTCAAGCAGAAGCGGTGCATTAACTAACCGCATGGTGCCTATGGGATTTTGGCGGAATTTAGCGAAGTAATTTTCACATTTTAATGCTATTAAGGATTTCCGCAAAGTAACGCCTGATTCCATACAATATATTATAAGTTACATACATGCATAATATACTCACGCTTGTATCCTAGAAGGGTAGGAGACCAGGGTTTGCCACGATCCTAACGAACCTAAAAAAGTAACGTTAGTACCTAATCATAAGTTTTTTAATATTTTAATAGTAGATTGTACAACAAGTGCATAAAACGCACCATTTTACTCGAGACGTTTATCCATCCGAGCGAGCTTGCGAGCGAGGATAGATATAAAGTCGAGTGTAAAATGGGTTTTATGGACGAGTTGTACACTCTACTTTTCACTTCGATTGCGAGGAAATGAAACAGCAACATGTAAATATAGTAAATGCTAATTTAATTAAAATTGAAAGTTACATTAGAGCAATGAGAAATATTTAAAGTAATCGTTTTTTCTGGCATATTTAATGTTGTATTAGATTGTATTTGTGATGCGATATTTGGCATATTGTCAACTTCAGGTTCTTTTGAAGGAACGGGATTACCATTTAAGCTCTGTTCCAATGGTAAGTTAGCACTAGATGGGCCTGGTTCATTTGGGACTATGTCGATTCCTTCGGTAATCAAGTCGGTAATTTTAGCTTTTTGTTCTATGGATTCCTCAATATAGCCCTCTGCCACTTGGTCAGACTTCCAGCCGCCATGTCGCTTTAATGTTGTGAGATTTGCTCCAGAATCGGCTAACAGCGTAGCTGAAGTTCGTCGAAAGCAATGGCCTGTGTACTTTTCAGGGTTTTCTAATTTGAGAAAGGCTGCTATCTCCTTTGGCATTGCAGCGAATTTATTGCGTCCTATGGGTTGCCGTGTACATTTCCCGTTTTGATAATTAAGGAAAAACCGTTTCGTTGCCACATTTTCTGGACGTAGGGCTTGATACTTTCTAACTATATTTAAGTATTCGCCTTTGACGACGAATGTTCTTTCTTTATTTGTTTTTTTGTCAGGTAAGTTTATAGCCTGCAACTGAGTGTCCGTTTTCACGTCATCCACAGTAATGTTGATAAGTTCTATACCTCGACATGCACCACTGATTCCATATATGAGCGCCACCTACAATTAAAATAGTAATCATTATTACAACGTTGCACACTAATATAAGTACTAGGTAATGAATTATTGTACAATATTAAATTGCTGTTTAACAATGTAGAGTTTTACGTACTTTTGCAGCCAAATATCTTACATCCGGAGCGGTCTTTAAGAATGTTTCGATTTGATTCGCATTGAAAACCCTGGATTTTACACTTTTGTGCCCAGTGGAAAGCCTTTTCAGGTAACATGTGAGCTTCACGTAGGTTTTTATATGCACGTCGTTTTTCATCTGCAGCGTAGTCTTGAGCATAGAATACACACTCCATAGTGTAGACGGCTTAAACTTCTTAGATAATTCGTTGAAATACGTTAAGAAAACACTCTCTGAGAAACTATTCACTTGTTTTTCCGCCCTCCAACGCATGAAATTTTCATAAGCGGTAAGATAAATTCGCTTAGATTTCGACGGCAATATCTGTTCAACGACGTTTTCCGCGTGCCGCTCCATTAAAGTGTTAGGAGTGAGTGTTATTTCCTCTTCGCTTGACGACATTATTTATCGATAATCAAAAAACAATTTTAAGTTGTAACACAAATATTACAATGAAAAAAATAATTATGGTTCCCGCCAATTAACTTTTTTTTCTTTTTTTTCTGTAGGGACGTGACACCTGACTTAAGGTCGTTACATACTGCTCAGTTATAAAAACATTTTCTTTTTATAACTATGATAAGTTGTTGTTATGGCTTAAATACTATACTGATCTACTAAATTGAAAAATAAACAAATATAAAAAATAATAAATGAGACGAAATACAAATTATAAGTTTATTTCATGAAGTTTTATTGTGTACTTTGGCTGTTGGTATCTTTGCCTTGGTCTTAGAATACGAACGAAACGAAATAAAATAAAGAGGTTGTTGTATGAAGTTAAAGATGTTCGTGTGGCTGTTGCAGCGATTGCCTTGGTCTTCGACGAAGATTTTACTTTATGCTCTAGAGCATAAAAAGCGACTTTATGTCGCCTACGCACGACATAAAGACGAACTTTTAGAGCATGAGAAGTGAAAAAATAATTACGTACCTACGTGGGTCTGCCCTACAGGGTTCCTGAAACTCGTCAAGGAGAGTTTGTGTAATAGAACAAAAAATAATCCACAAAAACACTCTTCGAAACCAAAAAAACATACGTAATACTATTATGGCAGTCTGTCAGTTTTAAGGGTTCCGTACACCCTACAAAAAAACGGAATCCTTATGGGATCACATGTGCGTCTGTCTGTCCGTCCGTCCGTCCGTCACGGCCAATTTGCTCCGAATCTACTGGACCAAATCAAGTGAAATTTGGTAGGATGGTGTAATCCTATGACCCAAACACAGATGTGCAAAATAATTTTTTTTTTAAATAAGGATAATATTTCGGGGGACAAATTTGTAAATTTTAAAAAAAGTTTTGCATACTTTACTGTGTCACTTATCAAATGGTCAATTATCGTCTTCTTTCTTGAACAAAATCAAAACTATTTATTTTAAAATAACTAATAATATATATGAGATCCTCATAACGAGCCCTTTCACTTGATATCATCATCATCAGCCATTTGACGGCCACTGCAGGACACAGGCCTCCCTCGTGGGTTTCATAACCATGAAGAGTTTTGACATAATCACCACGCTTGGCAGGCGGGTTGGCGATCGCAGTATGCGGTTGGAATCTCAGGAAGACGCTGATGCCCGTCTCCTGGTAATTTATTTCCTTAGTCGCCTTCCACGACATCAACGGGAGGAAATGGAGTGACGCCATTCTTAATCCGGCGCCACACGGACACCGGGACCGTGCTCAGTGGCGTGCAATGGGAGAGGCCTATGTCCAGCAGTGGACAAGCGTAGGCCGATGACGATGATGATGATTATGTGCTGACGTGACTTAGTGATAGAGCGCGACGCGTTTTTAGCCACAGAACTACATAGTTGCGTTCGCGACAATGAAAATAATGGAAGTGCTGGACGTCGTCACCGCGCAGAACTACGGCGCGCGCGCCGCTCCCCCGCTACCCCCGCTGCCGCCGCCGCCTACGTTTTGTGTGTCAACACGTGGTCAACACCCATTACACAGCCACACATACACACAGTTATATAACTTTAAGTGCAAATAAATTGTTTTCATTATATTAGATGTCTATTCCAAATATGCTTAGTATCGGGACTTAGGTACAGTCTGTTCATCCTCACTTGTCCAATTTAGTAAACAATATTCTAACCTCAAAATTGACATTCGATGCCGAAACTAAATATTTTCTTGCAAGTTCGTGCACTTTGTTTTTATAAACATAGCAGCGTGTTATCCAAAATGGTGTCGCAGCTTACTTCATTTATGGGAATATGGCAGTTTTCGACTAAAAAGTCATACTTTGCGGATAGAATCTTGTTTACTAAATTGGACAAGTAAGGATGAATAGACTATAGATCGTATGTTTCAATCAATCAATCAATCAGACCGAACTCGTCCACTGTTGGACATAGGCCTCTTCCTTCTGTCCTTGGCTATCCTCATCCAGCGGTTGCCGGTAATCAGCCTCAGATCGTCAGTCTAATTTGCTAGTTCATGGTCTCCGCTTGAGAAAATCGAGAAATCTTAGGTGTACTCCCTGCAGAGCCGGTCTAATAGAGTATGAGAAGCATGCGTGACCATCCGGTAAAACAACGGTAATTTGCCATGAACAACGGTGATACGGCGCTTAGTGAGGTTGGGTAGGCATTATCGGCACGCCTATTTAGCATAGACCCCCTGAACCCCGCGTCATTTACGCAGTAATAGAGAGGTCCGGATACTTCAGAAGCTTAACTTGGTGAAAGAAATATCGTGAGGAAACCTGAGCTTCTGAGGTGTTCACGTACCTCAGCGCTTGAAAATGGCAATCTGCGGTGGGCACACGTAGTCATTAAGCCCATACTCTCTCTCTCTCTCTCTCTCTCTCTCTCTCTCTCTCTCTCTCTCTCTCTCTCTCTCTGAAAGAAGGCCTGTGCCCTGCAATGGAACGTATATTGGCTGCATAAAATAAATGCGTAAAAATAAAAAGGTAAGATAAGTAGAAGCCTATTACTAAGACTCCGCTGTCCGTCCGTCCGTCCCTCTGTCACCAGGCTGTATCTCATGAACCGTGATAGTTAGATAGTTGTTTTTTTCCAAATGATGTATTTCTGTTGCCGCTATAACAAAAAATACTAAAAGCATAATAAAATAAATATTTAACTGGGTCTCCCATACAACAAACGTGATTTTTTTGTCGTTTTTTGCTCGATATTAATAACAGCAACAGGTAGACGCTTGAAATATTCAAATGTTGTATAGATAATGGTACGGAACCCTTAGTGAGTGAGTCCAACTCGCACTTGGCCGGTTTTTTTTTTTCACGGCTGGCAACCTTGTCAGCAAGACGTAGTTTTTTTCCGCTCAATAATTTTTATTGCAAATTGTCTTTGAAATACTATAAATCTTACAGAATAAGTCACCCTGAAGCAAGTTGTGTCAATCTAGGTTAAAACTAGAATATACTAAAATATTATGTTATTTTAAAATTATTACCTGTTTTACATGCCTAATAAACAAAATAAAACAAATAATACGATTATGCACCAAATCAGTAAGAACAAAAAAACATAATGATTATCCGTGAATTTTTGTATGTATATGAGTGACATGATTATGGATTTCATTAAATAATAAAAAAATAGTACATTGTTCACCGAGAGGAGAAAGTGACCGATTACCGTCGAGGGTGTCGTTTGAAGCCCGAGCCGTAGGCGAGGGCTTTAAAACACCCGAGATCGGGAATCGCAGTTTCTCTCGAGTGATACATAGTGCTTTATACTACACCTGCTTGATAGTTTTATTTTACTTTCTACGAAAACTGAATCCTCAAACAACACACAAATTGGAAATGGCGCCAATGGCGTCTGCAATTTTCACATGTTCTTTTTTCAAATTGTTTATCCTGCCGCCGCAGGGTCGCACTGCCAGCCCGACACCATCCAACACACAGCTAGTGGCCAGTGTCATTTTGCGAACTTGGAGATAAAAACTCACTGTAAAAACTTTTTGGCTTTTGATATTTAGGTTACCGGCGCATAGTCTTACCCAAAATTAAAAAAGAAAAACCACGTAAGAAATGGATTTTCATACACTTTTCTCTCCCGCTCAGATGCGTTTTCTCCCCGCATATTTGTTCGATATGCAATGACGTACTTTCTACCGTAAATTTGATAAAGTATCAAGGTACTTTCCAAGCAGGTGTAGTATAAATGTATCTTTCTACATTAATATTCCCCTCCTTTCGGCCCCAAATTTCTCGATCTGATGCAAAAAAAGCTTCTAAAGCTTTCTTTAGCAGTGTTATCTGGACGATAAGAACAGAGTTGACCTCCTAATATTCCGTACTTCGAACCTATAGGCCCATACGCTCACGCCAGCTACGCAAAGGGGCCAGGCAGGCGTGTGATCTGGCCTCGCTGAGCACAGCTTTGATCCGATGTCTTTGATGAGCGCTCGGGCAGGTTTGGTAAATCTCCACACATCATGAGCCATTTTCCGAAGTCTCAAGCTGATTGGCGTGTAAGGATTACTAGATAATTTATAAATTTCCTCAATTTGGTCTGTTTGTCAAATTGTCGTAAAATATCCGAATTCATAAAGAACCATTTTATTTTTCTATGGCTGTACGATAAAAAAGTTGAAGACAAAGAGGCGCGACAATTTTTAAGTCGCAAACGTCGCGAACATCTTGACAGTATTACCTTATAATACATCACCCAGAATAATTTTTCTATGGCTTGTGAAAATAATAAATCATAAAAAGAGTTGAATACAATAAGGCGCGAACATTTTTTTTATTTTTTTTAATGAATGAATGATTTATTGCCACAAACAAACATGCTTACATACAATAATCGAAAATAAAGAAGTGAATACTGAAACAGTATCATTATCACACACACACTTCTTTATTTTCGCTGCCACGCCAAATGAAGAAAACGTTTCATGCAGGCAGGCTTATCCCTAAAAGAAACTTAAAACTACTAATTAAAAAATAATAAATAGATACATTTGTGCCAATTGACAAAATTATAGAAATTGGAATATAAATAAAGTTTATGAGAATTTAGGAGAATATTTTTGTACTTATTAATTGCAACAGTAGATAACAAAACTTCGCTTCTTACCCATGGTCCACCTCCTGAGACCACCCGGGTGAACCGTGGGATATTTTGTTTACCACGGACTACGTTTGTTCACCTGGGTGTTCCCTGGGAAATATTTTTTTCCACCGTACACCTTGACATCGAAATTCTTCCAAATCTGAGGTGCACTGTCATCAATTAAAAATAGATCCTTTTAATGTTTTATGAGAGAGGTGAACCAAAATCCGACGGTTCTTCACCCAGTTGGTCTCAGGAGGTGGACCCCCATTTTCCAAACGAGCGCAAAAATTCATAAAACACTTGAAGTTAGACTCGTTTCAACGTTAAATCTTTATTTCGAGTTCATCATCATCATCATCATCATCAGCCCACCTCTGCCCACTGCCGGGTATAGGCCTTTTCCCCATTACGCCTTCTTTCGCGGTCTCACGCCATTCACATCCGCGAATGCGAATTTCAAGTTATTGATGTTTATCATAAATCCTTGCCTGGTTACCACAGCGCAAGGTATCCAGATTTGGGACCGGTACAAGTGACTGTTGTGTGCAAGTTATTTATTAAGAAGAAGAAGAAGAAGAAGAAGAAGAAGAATATTCTTTATTGCACACAAGAAGCGGGACATAAAATGATAACAACTATGATAATAATAACGAAATTCCGAGCATAGCCCTTTCCATAGCTCGTTGCGTGACCTTGAGCCTTCTTATGAGGCCCATAGTCAGACACCACGTTTCAGTGCCATAAGTCATCACTGGTAACACACACTGGTTGTATAATTTTGTCTTGAGCGATGGTTGGCGCTGGATGCAGGCCGCTTCCAACCGGTCTTTTTGGAAATCCATGGAGGAGGCCTATCTCCAGCAGTGGACTTCTTGTGGCTGAATGATGATGAATGATGATGATGATAATAATAACTTCCACACAACACAAGCACTTGACTAGGTCCCAAACTGCGGTGCCCTGGCTATGGAACTAGGCATAGACATCACAAACATGGAAATACACCCAGCCTGACATATATGATGTGTACAAATGTACGGCGGTCCCAATAGGAATCGAATCCACGACCTCCGGCACGGCAATCAAACGTTATACTGCTAGACCAACCAGGCAGTCGTTTTGCATTTGTTTATTCACTGTTCGCCTTATCTAAGCCATCTGTAATGGCGTACCCCTTTTTTCGTACCATTGAAAGGTACGCGTGATCTAAGTTTATCATCCCTGTGCTAGGTCATATACCTGTTGCTGATGGAAACGATGTGTAGATGAACGGTAACAGTGATACGCCTCGGGTCTTCGTTCTTTAACTCCAATTAAGTTTGCTGTGAACTCACACAGTGTGGTTAAGCTACTACAGATTCGCAGATGTACGTAACTTTAAAAATACACGCCGGTAATCGAACCTGGGTCTCTCGCTTCGAGTCCATTGTTCTATCCACTGGGCCACCCACGCTAACTGTGAAGGAAAACATCGTAGTGAAACCCGCGGCTTGGTTGGCCCCGCACGTATTGACTTGTCTTTCCTGTACCGACCAAGCTGTCAGGATGGTATAAGTGCTGGGCAAGCCTCCTCCATCTAAAAAGTACTGTCCCAGGCACTGCAGCGTCCGTGTGTTCCCTTTACCAATCTAGTATGTGTGAACGAGCCACTGTACGCTGTATAAATCATCTCATTACGTAGATGCAAAGGTCAAAGTTTTTTTTTTTTATTGGCGGTACAGTGGTAGCGAAGCGGTAGAATGCCGGCTTCACATTCGGGTGGTTGTGGGTTCGAATCTCGGCATGTACTTTATTTTCTAAGTAAGGTACATTTGTAAAGTTATAGTAGCCAAATACCAATTGCTAACGGTGAAGGAAAAGATCGTGAGGAGACCAGTGTGTCTGAGGTGTTCACATACCTCAGCGTTAAAAAATTTCTGATCCGCGGTGGGCACGCGTGGTATTTAAGCCGATACTCTCTCTCTGAGAGAAGGCCTGTGCCCTGCCGTGGGACGCATAAAGGCTACATGAAAAAGTTCATTGGGAAAGGGAACTTAACAGCTGGTGTGTGCAATGCGTTGCGAGCCCTCGATGGTCGTGCCTGCACAGCCCAATGGGTAACCAAAGCTTTTAACAGGATCAGAGGCAAACCTGCAATTGATTACCAAAGCTTATATGATTACTCGGAGGCAGTGAATAAGGGTCATTGACAAAATCCTTCTCAACTATCTCAGGGAAGACAGCTGCTAACATAACAAATTTTATTATTACACTAGCTGTGCCCGCGACTCCGTTCGCGTACATTTAGATTTTTACGAAGCAGCATTTGTATGGGGGCCACGTCTTATCATAACTGGAGCTAGAATTTAAATAACCTATCCTGTGTCCCAGATGTCTATATGTTTTTATACCAAATTTCATCAAATTCGGATAATTGGTTTAAGAGTTATGGAGGAACATACATACATACACACATACAGAAAAAAATTCTAAAAATCGTGAAATTAGTTTCAGTATCATATATTGAGCCTATAAACACAATATCTCTGAAAACAAACTAACTTACTCCATGACCGACCCTTACAGATTTATTATTAGTAATATAGATTACAGTGATTGATTGATTATTTTATTTGAAAAATTCTTTATCAACTAGGTTTAAATGCAATGACATGATACACAAAGGTATTTCAATCTGTTGATTCGGTTAAAGTAGCTTTTTAGGGTTCCGTGCCTAAAGGGGCAAGGGTCCCTATTACTAAAACTCCACTGTCCGTCTGTCTGTCTGTCAGTCTGTTTGGCTGTCTGTCACTTGGCTGTATCTCATGAACCGTGATAGCTAGGCAGTTGGAATTTTCACAAGTGATGTATTTCTGTTGCTGCTATAACGAAAAATACTAAAAACAGAATAAAATTCACGCAGTTAACAGCGCCATGTATAGAAACCAACCAGAAGCATCGTCATAAGATACAAAAACCGTACAAATTCCCAAGCGAAGCACATTCTAAACATTTTCCGCCAAAACACCTCGCTAGGTAGATATAAATAACTACACCCCTTTGTGATGCTCGCTTTACACTAATTTACGCCCACTGTCACTAACAAAAAGTAACTTGTGTAAACACACTCATTTGTTTATATTTGAATTGGAGAAAAAATAATTTGTGCCAAGTAGGTAGTAATTTTATTTCATTCTGTCCTATTCGCTTAACTTAACTTTAAAAAACATAGTTAACAATAACCCAATATCAGTTGGAGAACCAAGACAGGTTTTTACCTAGTTTAGGGGTCAGCAGTTCGAAATGTGCGGTTACAATGTGTACGAACAACTAGTGTACCAGTGGCCCGACACGCACTTGGCCGGTTTTTAATTTTATTCAAATGCAGAGGCTACGCGAAGCAAGGAATGTAAACGGTCCACAGGGTAAGGCCTATATTTTCTGCTCGAGTAGGTCGAAATATCTCTCT
This sequence comes from Yponomeuta evonymella, assembly GCA_963969515.1. Taxonomy (NCBI): domain Eukaryota; kingdom Metazoa; phylum Arthropoda; class Insecta; order Lepidoptera; family Yponomeutidae; genus Yponomeuta; species Yponomeuta evonymella. The sequence continues at coordinate 3,919,883 of OZ018370.1, read as the reverse complement.
TTATGGGAGGCCACGTTAAGGCGAGTTTACCCCCTAAGCTTTTTTTACGCGTGCACAGTTACTGGGCTTATTTGGGGTGTTGCGTTTATTTAATATGTTCCAGCGCCCGCAGATTTTACAATGTTCCACTTAACATGCACACAACAGCTTTAGTAGTACTTAAGGTCCGTGGATGCGGATGACAGCGACAATCTGCATATATTATTTGTTTTCCATGCTTTGACTCTTTACACACAAGACCACAAATCTGATTTACATTATGGCTCACAAGTCTCACAAGAGTCTCACAAGAACATAACAAATGAACAAAAGGCCAATCAGAAAAGATTCCGTGTGCCGCCGGATTAAGAATAGCGTCACTCCATTTTCTTCTGTGGGTGTCGTAGAAGGCGACTAAGGAAATCAACTACCAGGTGACGGGCAGCCGCGTTTTCCTGAGATTCCAACCGCATGCTGCGATCGCCAACCCACCTGCTAAGCGTGGCGATTATGGCAAAACCCCTCATGGTTATGAAAACCACGAGGGAGGCCTATGCCCTGCAGTGGGCTTCAAATGGCTCGAAAAGAAAAGAGAAACTTAAAATAATGAAGCTAAAGGCGCTATAAAATACGGTGTCAATTACAATCAACTTATACTATCATAGTAGCTCCAATTATTATTATTAAGTATCTCGAACTATCATTTAAATCTACATAAACTTAACGATTAAATAATACATCTTAATACAAAATAACAAAATTCATATTTACAATTAATATTATCTATATATAATAAAAGATTGTCTCTAGACCGCTGCCGTTGGGGAGAGTTCCCAAGATACTGGCAGCATTTCGAAACAGTAGTTCGAATGGTGGCAGAGTTTTTTTTTAGTGATTTTATCCTGCTGATTTGTCGGCGTGATTAATCTAATATAAAAATCTCGTGTCACAGTGTTTGTTGTCGAACTCCTCCAAAACGGCTTCACCGATTCTTATGATTTTTTTTTTGTGTGTTTGGTAGGTCTGAGATCGTATGCTAATTATAATTGTTTAGTTAGGGGATTTCGTGGTGCGCGATAATTTAGTGGACTGTATGAGTGAATGTCGGTAGGTTCTTTATTGAGTGCGATTGTAGGTGGGGTTTTAGGAGGACTGAAAGACTTACCAGGTCCGATAGCGAAGGGGGTCAAAGGTCAGCGTACCTCGGGCGGGAGCCGCTTCCGGCTCCTCGATTTACCTTCCACGACCGCCCACCGTGAGTAGCGTCGCCTGACCTGACGACGATTGAGCCGGGTCCGTCCTTCAGCTTCCTTCAGCACTCAGTTCTCAGTGTTGGCTCACGAAATCACACGAGAGGCGAGAGGCGATAGGACGATAGCGATAATCGAAGATGGTGGCAAACAACAGCGACAGGGAAAGTGCTGTTGCCTCGACAATGACTTTAAACCGACAGACGCGACAGTTGTCAATTCAAAAAAAAAGTAAACCAATCCCAGAAGTGGAGATTGTGTTGCCAGTTCAACAACCAAATTAATATTGAATTTAGATGGGAAAACTGAACAATAATTAACATGGCAAAACAACGTTTGCCGAGTCAGTAGTATTTATATTATATGCCAAATTTCAGCTTTCTAGTACATATCGTCTCTATGCTAAGCCGCGGACAGACAGACAGACGGATGGATATGGCGAAACTAGGGTTCCTTGTTGAGTAAAGAACCCGAAAAATTACATGTAAATTGGAATTTCTCTTTTATTTTGCCGTAGTCCAAAAGTTCCCCAACAGATTACGCGTATAGAGCCATTTTTATTATTAACTAGCGTTTATTTAGAAGCTGCTTTTACATTCTTCTGAACATGTAAGTATGTAAAGGTTACCTAAATACCTGAGGTTTTTTGCATTAACCCTTTTTAGGGTTAACACGATGACTACTAAGACTCCTCAGTCCGTCCGTCGGTCCGTCCGTCCGTCTGTCACCAGGCTGTATCTCAAAAACCGTGATAGTTAGACAATTGAAATTTTCACAGATGATGTATTTCTGTTGCCGCTATAACTACAAATACTAAAAACAGAATAAAATAAATATTTAAGGGGTGCTCCCATGCAACAAACGTGATTCTTTTGCCGTTTTTTGCTCGATATTAATAACGGCAACAGGTAGACGCTTGAAATATTCAAATGTTGTATAGATAACGGTACGGAACCCTTCGTGCGCGAGTCTGACTCGCACTTGGCTGGTTTTCTCGATCTTTTTCTTAACCTGCCCATCTGAGGCAGATTGCTAGTAGTGGCTGAATGGTGATGGCGAAGACAAAAGGAAGTGGCGTGCCTTGGGGGAGGACCATGTCCAGCAGTGGGCAATTACGGGCTGGTTGATTCATCATCAACCCATTATGTCCCCACCGAGGGGCACGGGTCTCTTCCCTGAGGAAGGTATAGGCCATACTCCACCACGGGGGCCAAGTCCGGATTGGTGAAGGCTTGTAGACTAGTGGCTCGTCTACTGTCAGAAGTTGTCAAGCCGCCCTAAGGCCTCTGACTTGGCTTAACGACTGCCATCTATCGACGGCAGCCGGCACCAACAGCTTAACGTGCCTTGCGAAGCACGGAACCGCTCGGAAAAATGCCACTAGCGTTAGGCATAGACGGCGACCCATCCATGCACTGAACGCGCCCTGTGTTGCTTAACCTTCGTGATCGTTTAAGATCACTCAGGCAGCCGGGGCTACGAGCGATTCAGGCTGGTTGATTGTTTGAACCCTTTTGCTAAGTTCGAGTAGAACGTTTTCAATGCTGACGCAAATGATATAATACTTGTTCTTGGACCATAAATAATGGTGTCTAAAGTTTAGAATGTCTAATAAAGTGGACACAAAATCACATAACATAAACTCACGCCTGTATTCCAAAGAGGTAGGCAGAGACCAGGGTCTGCCACTTGCTACGATCCTGACAGATCACTTTCGCTTCCTCAACATTCATTAGTCGTTGCATGCACGCACGCCAGTTTCGGGTACTTTTTATCACTTTACATCCCCTATTTGGTCGAAGTATGTCCGTCTGGGTCGTCCTTTACCGGCCCTTCCACCCACATTCGCTCGATATGTGTCCAAACCAACGCAACATTCAATTCTCAATTCTAGTCACTACATCCTCTCTCAGTCCGCGACGTTCTCTAATCACACTATTGCGTATCCTGTCATTCAAAGTAACACCAGAAATACTTCTCAAGGACCTCATTTCTACACAAAATCGTACAAAGAATAGTGGCACAATACCTGGCTGTCCGGATGTCCTTGGGTCGCGGTCGGTGATGAAACGAGGTATATGCGAAGTGATAGTGGCCACCCACCGCTCGGTGCATCCCTTATTTTTGTGTTCTGAGGTGCATCCTTTCAACAATCAAGCGTCAGAGGATGAGAAAGATCTCGATCGAAATTATATTGTGGTTTTTCTTGCTATCGTAGTTGCTAGGCGACAGCTGGACAACAATCCATCTATTGGCATGCACCACACAACAATGTCCGAAAAATTGGCAATGGCCAATTGAGACCTATTCTGTCCATGAAGGCTGAGCGCAACCATTCTCCCTATAGTTTCGCAAGCAACTACGAAGTTTTTACAAGGTACATACCTAAGTAATAAAGCTTACAGTATATATTGTCAAGGATTAGTATCTCTAGTTTCCCCCTAACCACTACAACGTGAAAGCAAAGTGTCTTCTTAATGCGCACGGAGCACCTATTCCGAATACATCAACCCGTAAAGTTTATCCTTGTAAGCTATTGAATACGACAATGCCTTGTTCGAGATGACCAATTAGCAAGACCTGCCTCTCCCCTCTAGGCCTACATACATGCTGTGGAACAGGGAACTTTGTACGACGAATAAGAGGTCAAGTCAACTGGATGCAACTTGGCGGCAGAGGTCTTAGGTCAACGAAGTTATCAACGCATTCTGATAACCACTGGGCCGCTGCACAGTGATGTAAGTGAGATTTTTGTAATGGGTACTTAAATCTCAAAAGCGTGATCAACCTTATTAGGACTAGTGATATATTTTAAAATATAAAAAATATTTTTTTATTATTACATACCGTCCTACTAACTGCCAGTTTCTTTTATCCTAGTATTCTGTTATCTATTCTTATGTTATTCGCGTGAGCTGTCAGTTGGGCAAAGTGTATACCAAAGGAAAACAACTGACAGTTAACACTACATTAACAGATTATTAGTATACGAGAAACCAGGGGTAGTTAGGTACTACATATAGATTTTTAAACTCAGATTTTTAAAATCTATATGTAGTACCTAACTAACCCTTTAGGCTTTTTTCCCTCTAGCATCTCTCTCACTCGCACATTATATACACGGCGTCTCACTGCTATGCCACATGGAGGGAAAGTACCTTGAATATTGTAGATGGAACATTTTACTGAAATACGACATTATTTTAATTAAAAAAACAATTTAAACTTGATTTTTAAATAATTGATGTAATGTTAAAATTCATGGTATTCCTTTTATTTCTGACACTATGTTATTCAGCAAAAAATAATCCTTATGATGAAGCCTTTAGATCGGTATCATAAATCTACAGGGTGTTTTTTTCTCTTATAGCGGGTTCAATGCCCAGTTCAACCATGTAATTATTTGAAAATTTATGAATGCAGTTTAAATTGTTTTTTAAATTAAGATAATGTCTTCTTTCACTAAAATGTTCCATCTACAATATTCAAGGTACTTTCCCTCCATGTGGCATAGCCGTGGGACGCCCCGTATATTTTATTATATTTAAAATATATGTATATTTTTGACAGATGTATATGATGTTCTGGTAACACTAGGAAGTTAAATTTTCATACTTTTACAATGATTAGAATGTTCATATGTGACATACTTGATGTCACCTAATTACGTATGAAATCCCGTACTGAATTAATAGTTAAATTGGTGTCATTAAAACTAAAAAAAAGTTTTTTATCGTAATTAGATTTTTCATGTTTTAGAAATGAAATTTTTATAATACAAATTTAAATATCTTACTTACGCACTTTTTCACTTAGCTGTGCCATCAAGAGATAATAGCCATTATTGGCCTGGTGGCCGTTAGTGTGGCTGTCTCGATTCATTTGTAAACAATTCCAAAGTTTGTTAATTTTATCATGGTCTAAAAGGTAATATCTTTTGTCAGTTACTTGTTTGTGTGCTAAGAGTGTTCTCTATCAGCTTTAGAAAATGTTCGCATTACACAACAGTGAATTCAGTGCTTTCCATCTGAATGACGTCACGACTCCCCACCGAGATTTTTTTCTTCCATCAGTTTTATCTGTGATCGGTCATCAGCAATAAGCAAATGTGTTTTAGTGTCATGGGTGATTGGTAGGTATGCAACGCTAGGTGTGATGTGCCGTTAAAAGGATTGATGCCAAGTGGTTAGAGTGATATTTAGTTGACGTTTAACTGACATTTTCGCACTTAGCCTCATAGTTGGGCCATTGTACGTAGCAAGCACTAAGGTATGTCAATATCTCAGACACTTGGGTTTCCCTACGATGTTTTCCTTCACAGTTAGCGCGAGGTATTGCTACTATAACTTCATAAATGTACGTAATCTTAGAAAACAAAGTCATTGGTACGTGCCGGGATTTGAACTCACGACCTACCGAATGAGAAGCCTGCATTCTATTGCTCCCCTCCCAGCGCTACCGTGATTAAGGTGATGCATAAGATTGTTCTTCCACTTCTTCTTTACGATGTGAACGGTTGTATAAGACACCAACTCCACTGCTGTCTGCCAAGGCTCTATACTCGTGATACCGTGATATTTTCCGCCACCAACGCTCTTCATTCCGTCCGATTAAGCGCCAGATGTTTGCCCGCTTGTAGAGACCCTCCCGTAGCTTCTCTTATGGTGTCCTTGCATCGCGTTTGAGTATGTCATTAGTTAAATAGAACCAAAGTAATTTTGTATGGGAATCATCACGTGAGAAGTCGTCTTAACTCGATCTAATCGTTTGGCCCATTTCTCGACCATAAGCCATTTGTGTCCATATACCCGCTATGGGCTTGACCTAAGCGGTGGTAGAACAGCGGTAGAACGCCGGCTTCTCATTCGGGAGGTCGTAGGTTCGAATCCCGGTGTGTATCAATGACTTTGTTATCCAAGTTACGTACATTTATGAAGTTATAGTAGCAATACCACTCGCTGACGGTGAAGGAAAACATCGTGCGGATACCTGAGTGTCTGAGGTATTCACACAGCTAAGCGCTTGAAATTATGTGAAAATTAAGCTCATATTCTCTCTCTCTCTCTCTCTAAGAGAAGGCCTGTGCCCTGCAGTGAGACGTATACAGTCTACATAAAAAAAAACAAATATATTGATCATGTAAATAAATATAAATTAGTTGTATGAAGCGGCAGGCAGGATCATTAATTACAGTAAGACAGTATTGACCCAGTATTTCTGATATTTCTATTCCATTTATTGTACAAGCCTTCAGGCGTCTCTACCTTGGTGCACGTTTGTAGAAATCAATTCAATACCAACTTTCTGATCTTGTTTACTGTTGTAGAGTCGGGCAACTCGCTCTGCTTTAAGAAAGTGATAGAATAAATTACTAACATCTCTCCAAAATTTACATGTCTTGAATACAATGAACTTAGTAGGTAGGCGTGTTATTTTTTTCACATCGAAATCCATACTAGGCGAGCCTCTATCATCTTGTATCAAAAGTCAAAAAGTCAAAAAAAAAATTATTCAAAGTAACACAGAAACTGTGACTTATTGAACGTTACAAGAAAAACTAGGTGTCCGTTTCAAAGTCTCGATCATTTGGAGAATGCGTTGAACACCTCTCTTTTAGTAGAGACAGTGCCGGATTAAGTCAGCGTGGGGCCTGTAGCAAATTTTAGCAAGGGGCCCTTGGTTTGCTTTAGGTTAGAAAGTGGTATGGTATGCAATAAAACAAAACGGAGAAATATACCTATATAATACCAAAATGATTATGATACCAATCTTTTGCAGTTCGGGAGGCCTGGCAAGCTAAGATACAGATCTTTTGATCTTTTGTTTAGGTTCCAGGCTTTCCACAAGTACATTCTTTTGCTGTGTGTCATTTATTCAATGTTGTTTTTATATGCGAATGTATTTTGTGGACAGAAAATAAACAAATATCTTATCTTAGCTTATATTCTTGAAAATTCATATTTTTTTACGGTCAGAAATAGGGGCCCCCAAATGCGCAGGGCCCGTAGCACTTGCTACTCTTGCTACGTGGCTAATCTGGCACTGAGTAGATAGATAATTTACGTGTTTTGAAAAAAATAAATGTAGAGTGTCTTTATCAGCTTCTTCTCCACATAATCTATCAATTCTGAATCTAACAGCTTTGACTTTCATTAATTAAACATTTTGTTTTCATAGTGAATATAAATTTTGAGTTTGTATCATTTCTCCCAAAAGACCGGTTGAAAGCGGCTTGAATCCAGCGTCTTCCTGCCACTTGGATGAGGTCATCTGTCCATCTTGTGGCTGGTCGCGCTACGCTGCGCTTGCCGATATGTGGTCTCCATTTGAGAACTTTTCAGCCCTATCGGCTATCAGTTCTGCGTGCTATGTGCCCCGCCCACTGCCACTTCAAATCCATGGAGGAGGCCTATGTCCAACAGTGGACTTCTTGTGGCTGAATGATGATGATGATGATTATTTCTTATTTTTAAACAGGACTTCAATGAAAACCAAGATGATGATTCTCCCGTGCCTGATTTGTTTTGGTAAGTGAAACAATTTTGTTTACTTGTTATTATATTATCTAACATTACGTAATTTCATAGATAGCAATTAACTTGAATACTTACCATGAGAAAGTAAAGCCATTAACTAGGAATTTACTGTCACTCTGAATCACTGTCGGTACTTTTGTTTGATTTTCTCTCTTACACTGCTTGAGATAAGAATTATCGTGAAGGAATAATAAAATAGATACGAATAATAATTTCCATACGACATAATCACTGTCTTGGTCCCAAACTAGAATGCCCTATTTGAGGCCACGATTGGCCGTACATTACTAGCTGAGTTTTATTCGAATTATAATTTCTGGCTGTGCATTATTAGGTAGGTACTTCCTAAAATTTTAATTTGGAATCGCGCGTGGGTTATTGTACCCAGAAAAAGCGTGAGTACGGTACACCTGAGCAACTGACCTAGCAAAACTTCATCTCCTTCCAGGCCTCGCGTCCCTAGCAACAGCCCTGCCAACCACGGGCCTGCAGGTTCTCTTCCCGTCAGCCGAAACTAGGCAGTCCACCTACGAGATAAAGACGAATATCAGCTGCGGGACCCTCGCTCCAATAGAGAGCGACTCCTACTGGACCCTGGATGGAAAGCTCCTTGTGCAAGTCGTGGATAATTTCACTAGGGTGCGGTATACGCTGCATGATTTGAAGGTACGAATATACAAAGGCCATAACAACCAATAGTATGAAAAGCTGAGATATTAAAAGCAGTTCAACTATATAACGTTAATGTGTATGTACGAAAGAAAGAAAGAGAGAAAGAAAGAAAGAAAGAAAGAGAGAAAGAGAGAGAGAGAGAGAGAGAGAGAGAGAGAGAGAGAAAGAGAGAAAGAGAGAAAGAAAGAAAGAAAGAAAGAAAGAAAGAAAGAAAGAAAACATTTATTTAAATTGTCACAGAAACACAAAGTAAACACGAAGGTACACAAAAAAAACACGAATACACACAAAATACGGTTAGACAAGATACTCATACTCGTATAACCCCATAAGATTGTCTGATTCTTAAATTGAAATAAGAATATATTTTGCTGACGATAAATTTAAGTAAGCGAATGCTGAGTTCACAAAAGCGAAAGGTCAGTAATATACTATTTATAGTATGACTGACAACCCTGTTTGCAGGATAACCTTGTGATAATGTCAGCAATACTGTTACATAAAAGCGGATGGGTCTATGTCGGGTTAGACGGCCGTTGGTTTAACGTGAAACGGCTATAAGTAATCGTTTATTTTTAGCCCAAATTGCGTAGTGTGTTACACAGCACGGGCGCCATCGAGCGGCACAAGTTTTCTTTGCATGCAGTTTTAGCAAGTGACCCCTACTACTTAACTAAGACGTTTCACATCAAAACATGAAAAGGTTGGGTTGTCGAGGTTGTCTTGGGTTTGACAGCTGCACTTGCGGGTGCCGCTGCTGAAGCGGCGGCTAAACTTAAGATAAGGAAATATAGCCAGCTTATGCTTCATTATTTGTTCGTCCCACTGGCTGTGGAAACAATGGGAGTATGGTGGGATGAGGGAAGAGTTTTCGTTCGGGAAATCGGTCGGCGCCTGAGAAGTCGTGGGTATGACCATCGTTCCGGGGCATACCTGATGCAGAGGATTTCCCTGGCGGTGCAGTGGGGGAACGCTGCTTCATGGGAACTTTTGGATCAGGCGTGTCCCGGGGCGGTATATTTGATTAGTTTAATTTAATATTTAGTTTACTCCTTAGCTGCAAAATGCATGTGTGACAAATAATTGCTTTTATAATATTTAGATAAGTGTGAGAATACATGTTCCTTTTTTTTTTTAATAACTAAATAAAAGGACAAATTACAAACATGAAAATTAAAATTAAAAAACTTTATTGTAAACCGGTTACAAAAAAAAATGGTTACCGGTTCCCGAACCCCTGGATTCCCTGTGCTGTGGGTAGCCAGGCTACTTCCAAAATATATAATAATGAAGATAGATATATAGATAGAATATTCTTTATTGTATGTACACCAGTACCACCACTGTTCTTATGTTTTACAATAGTAACTAATGGCCAAACGTGCTTATACCGTAATATAAGTTACCGTAAGTAACGAGTACAGAAAACAACACAAATACTCGTAGCAATACCAGCTTTAACGTTGAAACACGAGTCCCACTAATTTTACAATATGAAAGGTAGAGTTTTTTTAATAATTATTACAACAACAACGGATGTTCGTTAACACATAGCCTTAATTATTTAAATTTTAATTAAATGTAGATTAATTTGCATTTTTTTTTTGTTTCTTATTATGCACCTGTTTCTAAACTAAGAACACCACCAAGCAAAACACCTAAAAGATCAGTTCATCCCTTCAGAATTCCCAAAAAATTACGAGACAAAAGGTCACTCAACCACTCAGTTACCCAGTGAGACTCCCATTACAGAAACCGGACAGAAACACGCGAGTCGTCTTGGCCATGACTGCGCTATAGTAGACCCACCGTATGATGCCCCATCATCATCATCATCAGCCTATGCTTGTCCACTGCTGGACATAGGCGTCTCCTATAGCACGCCACTGAGCACGGTCCTCGGCTACTCTCATCCAGCTCTTGCCAGCCGCCCTGCGAAGATCATCGCTCCACCGAGTCTGAGAACGTCCCACACTACGTTTACCGATCCGGGGTCTCCACTCAAGAACCCTTCTACCCCATCGGTTATCAGTTCTTCGGATGATATGGCCCGCCCATTGCCACTTCAGCGTGCTAATTCGGTGGGCTATGTCGGTGACTTTGGTTCTCTGTCGGATCACCTCGTTCCGAACTCAATCTTTCAGAGAAACCCCGAGCATAGCCCTTTCCATAGCACGTATGATGCCCGCTGCTGTTTCATTTTAAAGACTACATACCATATCAGGCTACATATCAGACTCTACATATCAGGCTGCCTTGTTTTCAGACTTCCATCTACAGTAAGATCCACGGCTACCTGTCGTACAAAAAAGTGGACGCGGCCAGGTTTTTAAACAAGCCATGGGAAGTGGACTATCAGGTACGACAATTTACTTTTATGCTGACGTTATTTTGTGCGTCAGAATTAGATATGACTCGGAGAGATATGTTTCGTCTGACCTTATAAACAAAACAATATGCCCTCTGGAAGCTGCTGTACACTGCAACCGATATAGAAGAGGTAATAGTTGGGAGTTATAGTATTGTAGTATGTAGAAAGCACCATAAAAGGTACAGATGATCTACCGATTCAGATACCATAATAGGATAAGTATATAATGGACAACGATATTGATAGTATGAGTTAGCTAATTATGTATAAAAACCGGCCAAAAGCGAGTTTATACAACATTAGACACAAAGATCGAGAAAAAACGGCAAACGATCACGTGTGTTGTGTGGGAGCCCCCTTTAAATATTGATTTTATTTTAATTTAATTATTTTTTTTGAAGCGAATATAGAACTTAATATTCTGTAAAAACCGCCTACCTGTTGCCGTAATTAATATCGAGCAAAAAAGGCAAAAAATTACGTTTGTTGTATGGGAGCCCCCCTTAAATATTTGTTTTATTCTTTTTTTAGTATTTTTTGTTATAGCGGCAATAGAAATACATCATCTGTGAAAATGACAACTGCTTAGCTATCACGGTTCATGAGATATAGCCTGATGACAGGCAAACAGATAGGCAGATGGACAGACATACAGACAGACAGACAGACGGACAGTAAAGTCTTAGTAATAGGATCCCGTTTGGTACCCTTCGGATACGGAACCTTAAAAACAATTTACGTATGTTCACAAACAAGGAGTTGGTGAGAAAGGGTCCTATGCCCAACAGTGGAATCTAATCATGAACTCTGTAGAAAGAAAGATAATGTACCTGCCTCTCTCTCTTCTTTCTATCTCTTTCTTTCACTTACTCTCTCTCTCAGGAAGATGGCAACATAAAGACGTTGTACGTCACGCCAGAGGAGCCGCTCTGGGCTACAAATATGAAGCGGGCGCTCTCCATCAACTTCCAAATAAAGAGAGACGTTGGCACCTATTACAATTATGAGGTAAGTAATAATAAAATGAAAAAACCCAGGGACGAAGGAGACCCGGCCGCAGTAAAACATGGTGGCTCCAAAATCTTGCAGAGTGGCTTAACACGAGAAATGTAGAACTCTTCCAAGCCACATTGTCACGAGACAAAGTAGCCACAATGATGGTCGACCCCGATAGGAGATGGCACCAAAATAAGATAAGAAGAACGAAATGGTGAAGGCTGCTGTTAAAGATTTTGATTTTGGAGAGATTTTTACCTCAGTTTAATCAGTGAAGAGCCAACTGAGCATGTGTGACATTCTTTTGAAATGGTCTACTTAATCTTAATTCTTAAAAATCTTAATTCACACCTCACTCCTCACTATTATCTGTGGTAAGTACATGCTGAAATCTGGATGGCTTAAAGCCGCGTTCATGTAATTGGTAATTAAATGCCATCTATTTAGACTATTATTTCTTTTAGGTATAGAGGTAAAATAAAAAAATATTGAGTTAAAAAATCTCATTTGAAGAAGAAGAAGAAGAAAGACATTTATTATACCAACAAGATACATCACAGAAACAAAATAAGCAGATAAGTAACATAATATGCACAACAACAGAAATGAAACTAAATACACAACAGAAAAAGCGAATAAATAAAACAGGACCATAGATGTAGCCTGTGGTGTATCTAAGTTGCCATAAAAGGCAGCTGACTCAGCGTTGTGCTGAGGAAATGATCCTTCAGCGCTGGTTTTCAGTCAGTGCAAAGTTTTCATTTCGAGTTGATAGGTCTTGTTTAAAAAAATACGCAAACAATTAGTACCGCCTCTTCGTCTATCAGAACAATGACCCGCAGACCCGCTGCGCGCACGCACCGCTCTGGCTGGCTGCTGTTGGTTCTCATAGACTCGAGTCTGTGTCGAGATATTTTTGAAAAATGCCTTTTTAAAAAACACACTCAAGCGTATTCAATAGCTTAAGGCACGTTCATTTTGGTCTAACTAAAAGAGTATTTGAGATAAATGTCTGATTCTGGTTTCTTCTCTCCCAGCCTTGCCTCTATCAGGCATACACCGACTGCTCCGTGGTCTACGTCGCGAACGGAGCCACCATACGCAAATACAACTCGCTGCATATCCTGAGCGAGCATTCTGGATACAGCAGTTGGATGTCTGTACCTATGGATTTCAGCAAAGCGGCCATTTTCGGTGCATCGGGTCGGCACTATGAGGAGTACAGCGGGCCGGTAAGATAAGATTAGAAAGGCAGGCAGGATTATGAGTTTGCAACCAATTCGGCTTTCTTGCTTTTCAGGGTTTCGTATACCCAAAGGGTAAGGGATATTTCCTATTTCTATATCTATTTCTGTTGCCCCTATAACGACATATACTAAAAACAGAGTAAAATAAATATTTGATTAGAGAACGTTGTGGACTGAAAGAGGATGTAGTGACAAGAATTGAGAAAGGAATGTTGCGTTGGTTTAGACATGTGTAGAGGATGGAGGAAGAAAGATTGACAAAACAAATATATCGAGCGAATGTGGATGGATGGCCCGGTAAGGGACGACCCAGACGGACATACTTCGACCAAATAGGGGATGTATTAGCAAAGGGCAAGATAAAAATTACCCGAAACCGGCGTGCGTGCATGCAACGACTAATGAATGTTGAGGAAGTGATCTGTCAGGATCGTAACAAGTGGCAGTCCCTGGTCTCTGCCTACCCCTCAGGGATACAGGCGTGAATTTATGTTATGTTATGCTATGTAATAAATATTTAAACGTAATTTTTTGCCGTTTTTTGCTCGATATTAATAACAGCAACAGGTAGACGCTTGAAATATTCAAATGTTTTATAGATAATGGTGCGGAATCCTTCGTGCGCGAGTCCGACTCTCACTTGGCCGGTTTTTAATATTGCCAAGATGCACAAGTAATTGAATCTCGATTCGAACCAGTGTCGTAAGTTATTTAGTCATCATGGCTTTAGTCTCCCGGGCCTTTTGCCTGGAATCTGGTCTTAATACTCATCATCATAATCAGCCCATCTCTGCCCATTGATGGGTTTATAGAAATATTCGTCATCACGCCACGTTTCGCAGTCTCTCGCCGGACGGTTCACTTTTTGTCTCTTATTCCGCGTCATTAGCAGACACGCAATAAATTACCCAAACACCGAATGCTGAATCATCCATTAGCGAGCAGATCCAACAATGTTGGTCGTATTCATTTGACACCATTTATTATTTCAGAATTGGTCACGTACGTGTTCGAATTATTATATTTTGCCTCCAATCATTCCATCGATCAATCAGCCTGTAGACGTATATTGCTGGACGTAGGCCCTACCCACAAGGCTCGCCACTACTTTCTATCCCAGCGAGCTGGTGAACGTAGGTATTAATTACACCGCATTTGCCACCAATTTGTTCGTTCTATTAAAATACGAATTGAGTTGACCGGCGCCGAACCACAACACGCTCGACGCATAGATTTTACGAGCCTGATAGTGTTCGTTAATTGTTAAGGGAAGTAATGTTGGTTAATAGAAAAAAAAAATTACACGTATCTTTTTTCTTTTCAAAACTAACACTATTACTACTTTTTGAATCATGGTTAGAATATCCCCTTAAAAATAGTGAACCAATTCAAAACCACCCTGTACTGTAGTTAACTCGGCATAATGTTATTCGCATCTAAAACCCTCAGCACACCTGTGACCCACCGGGTCGTGTTAAAAATTCAGCCTCACTGCGCAATGGCGGTCAATTGATTGCACCTCAAGGTAATTAGAGCCCAATTGGAGCACACCGGCCTGAAATAGACCTGACGTAGAGCTGTGAACATACCTATGTATGGGTAGGGCAGCGATATACATTATTATACATTATTTGTGCACACAAATTAAGTTCCGCAAGGTAAATAATGTTAAACGATGCGGTGGTAGCGCAGCAGTAGAATGCCTCTCATTCGGAGGTCGTGGGTTCGAATCCCGACTTGTACCAATGACTTTGTTTGTCGGAGTCCGCAATGGAGGTCACGAGTTCGATTCCTACTGGAGGCTGCACTATCACTCGCTTACTATGAAGGAAACATCGTGAGGAAACCAGAGCGTTCAGACGCTCGACACCTCAGGATGTTCACATACCTCAGCGCTTGAAATTGGTCATCGACGCGTGCCCACGTGGTTAAGAGATTTCTTTAAAGAAATTAAGATCCTAACAGTTGCTAGTCAGTATATCTATGAAAATATCATGTACGTTAAGAAAAATATCAGTAACTTTAAAACTATAGGTAGCCAACATAATGTAAATACTAGAAATAGACAAAAACTTTCGTTCCCAAAATTTAGGCTTTGTAATCTACAATAACATCCATGGGGATATAATAAGCTTGCCAGAAACGCGGTTCAAAACATGTGTAAAGCACACTTTGTGCCAAAGAAGCTACTAATCAAAAATATTATTTAGATGACAATGATGTCTGGAATTAAGGCCAGTTCTCTGTTAATTAAAGACTGGAAAAGACTAAGTTTGGAGTTTTTTTTTGTCCATTTTTTCTCCGAAATGATCTAGATTTTGAAATGGACCTAGTTGAACTTGTAACGTTCATTAAGTCGCAGATTCTGTGCTACTTTGAATAAAAAAAAATATTTCATTTGACTTGACTCTCTCTTTCTTTCTCTGAGAGAAGACATTAACAACATAATTTGTTCTATGAGTTTTTTTCTCAGATTCATATTTTTTCGAAATATCAGGGCTCAAATAATCTGATTGAGTTCACGCTTTGCGGACTCTACCAATGTCTCAGGTAAATGATTGCCCTACAATCAAGTAATTTTCTATATTACACAGCATGGTTTAAAGTGTTACCGATCGAGCAGAGCTACTAGAAAGCAGAAAAACAGTAAAATATAAATAAAACATCAGAAAAAAAACTTTTATGTTGAAACAAAATTTTCTAAAGTCGAATAAAGCAGCCCCCAGTAGGAATCGAACCCATAACCTCCGTTGCGAGGTTCCGAACATTTTTAAATATAATAACCGAGTGAATGAATATTACCTGTCTATAGAATAGATAATCTATCCAATATTACGTAGGTATATTATGTTATTTTCTCTCCCCATATATAATTTGATTATTAGTATGTATGTATCTATTTATTCAAATATTTATGTATGGTTTAAGTAAGTTTATATAAACATCATAAACATACACATTTACATACAGGCACATACATTGCTTCTGGGAACTTCGTGGGAACCAGAAACAACGACATCACAAACATGTAAACATCCAAGACCTGGGGTTTTTTTTTTTGTCCCCAGCCGGGTTTCGAAGCCGGGACCTCTCGCATGGTATGCAGATGCACTACCGCTGCGCCACGAGGTCGTCAGATACTTTTCAACTCGTATTTCTTAATTGCAACGACTACCCGTCTCTAATTTCTTTCTTGTCTCTGTCTACGGTTGCGTGGAAGAGATTGCTTTTAGTGATAAGGCCGCCAATTGTATTTCGATTTATTGAATTTCTGTTAATGTAATCTCTGTGTACAATAAAAAATATTCTGTCTATCTATTATCTATAACCTCCACACAATACAATCACTTGACCTGGCCCCAAACTAGGATACCCTGTGCTATGGTAACCAGGCAAGGACGTTACAAACATGAAAGTTCACCCAGACTGAGGCCATTTGTAGAAATATACGGCGGCCCCCAGTGGGAATCGAACCCACCACCTCTGTTTTGGTAGCTAAGCGCGTTAACGGCTAGACCAACGAGGCAGTCTTTTCAGAGGAATGTTTCGTTTCGCAGGAATAACTTTATCTCTATTAGTAAAACACCTATGCGTGTGGTCTAGAAACGCTTCCCTGCCATAGCCCAAACGCGATACGGAATAATCTGCCCTTTAGTGGCCATTAAACCATCGATTGTCCTGTAATATTGCGTCCTATTAAGGAAGATAACAAACACCTATATTATATTAAGTTTTAGTTTAGGTAGAAAGGCATTAAAACCTTGCCCAAGCGAAAATTTAGATAGAATAGATAACTGAAACCTATTATTGTAAAAATTATATCAGAAAGTATGATGAGTCATAACAAACCCACCCTTGTAGCAACTTGAGACCATTAGAAAGGTCTTCGTAAATTCCTTTTTTTTATATTACGGCAAGTTTGTGGGTGTGCTGAACAAAGCTGAGTTCATCATCATCATCATCAGCCATTTGACGCCCACTGCAGGATATAGGCCTCCTTCGTAGTTTTCATAACCATGAGGGGTTTTGCCATAATCGCCACGCTTGGCAGGCGGCTTGGCGATCGCAGTATGCGGTTGGAATCTCAGGAAGACGCTGCTGCCCGTCTCCTGGTAATTGATTTTCTTAGTTGCCTTCGACGACATCCACGGAAGGAAATGGAGTGACGCTATTCTTAATCCGGCGCCACAAAGCTGAGTTATTCAACATTAATATTGAACCAATTTGTGAATTCATCCCTCGCGCCATCGACGCGCGCGCTTTGATCCAAAAATTAAGTAATTATTGTAACTTTATTCCCAAATTCATTGATTCTTTAATTTTTGGGTGTTACAATAAATATACCTCTTTAGACACCTTCGGTATCATTTATCAAAGATACGATTCCTTAGAACGGAGTCTTTAGAGGAATCGTGTTTTCATAAATAAGGCGGCTAGTCTATGATGCTACAAGGGTGGGTACAGCGTCCATACAAATTTACCCATTGTTCTTTAAATATTTGTCACGGATTTCATATCCCTCGCCGATTGGACACATACACTAACACACACATGACATACACACATACATAACACACACACACACACTAAGGTTAAAATATTTTTTTGATATGTATAATAATATTTATGAGATTTTGCCTATTTAACATAAACATTGTTATGCATTGTTAAGCACCCTATACAATACGTCCCACTGTAGGCCACAGGCCTTCTCTCAGGGAAAGAATATGGGCTTAATCACCACGCGTGCCCACCGCAGGTTGGCGATTTCAAGCGCTGAGGTATATGAATAGCTCAGACACTCAGGTTTCCTCACGATGTTTTCCTTCACCGTTAGCGAGTGGTATTGCTACTATAACTTAGAAAACCTAGCCATAGGTACATGCCCGCACTGGGGATCGAGCCTGGGTCTCTCGCTTCCGAGTCCGATGTTCTACCCACTGGGCTACCACCGCTTTTCCTGTTTAATATTAATTAATTAATACCTACTCATGTGATGATACGCGAGTTTAGTTTATTTTTCTTTTGTTAATATAAATAATGGTGGAGCTGGGCCTCCTGACACAGGTGTTACTATACTTTATAGGAGGTCCCGATGCTGTCTTTGTTGTTGTAATTATGGCAAAAGAATTATAAGACTTTTTTTTGGGTGAACGTTAAAGCCACCGGTTGCATGTAATTCTGGCTTAGTTTTGCTGATGCTACCTACCCCAAAATATAGCTCTCAGTTCGCTATGACTAGTTTTTATTTGTTTCAGTTTGTTATTCTATCTGAGTTTAAAACTACGATTTGAACCCACTATCCAGTCGTCGGAACGCCAGCGTTGCGAAAACTAGTCTTATGTTACAGTGGCAGCGGGCTGGTCACATTCCTTCTATGTGATGAGAGTGCAAAGATTCCATGAACTGGCAAACGTAGCGTAGGATGCCCACCAGCTCGCCGGACCGATCTTAGGCAGATGGCTGGCAGTGGCTGTATAAGGATAATCGGAGATAGAAAGAAGTTGTATGCTTTGAGGAGGCCTACGTCCAGCACTGGACAAGTGAGAGGTGATTGATGGATTTTATATGGTAAAACGTATTCTATGTCACTGTTATACTTTCAGCTAGACAATATCGGCACAGCGGACCGGGTGTATGAGCTGGACGAGCATGGCCTGGTCAGCCTCGAGTTAAAGAGCGTCTTCCAACACAAGACCCGGAGCCATGTACTGGCAGTCACTACTGAGTAAGTAACTTGATACACATACCAACTTAAAAAAAAACAGAAGGTACTCCTATGTGTGTTTTAAATATAGGGGTATGTTTTAAAGCTAAAACTTCTTCAGGCTAAAACTTTTTCTGAAGACAAAGACAAAGAACGTTTATTTGTTAAACATGAGTAGCGCAGCTGTTACAAAAAATATAATACGTCCTGTACATGTTAGTAAGTAAAAGTAATCCGCCATGCTCCAGTCCGTGATGCTTGTGGCATACGATTTAATTCCATGCAAGTAACGATTTTGATAACTCTTTTCTTGTTTGAATATATGTAACGACCGATTGGTCCCATTTCAAATGATTGATGATCTTCTAATGAAGACTTACGGAGATGAAGAACGGAACTCATCAATGGAATGGGCAGCATCAAACTAGGCCTAAACGCAGCAGCTTTCGAAAATGTCAAGGTGTTCCCAGTTAAAAGTGATGATCTGATGAAGACCTACAGAGATGATAATATTTAAATTACGTACGCGAGTAATCCGTCTATGACCTATCCCAAGCCTGTTAAAATCAAGAAATTTTAAATCAGACTTTTTTATTTTACCAGGCTCTCCTTAAAATTCGAGCACGATGCGCCACTCGACCAGATAGATAAGATCGATTTGGTCAAGACAAGCAAACGCTACGTGGGACACGACTACAGCGACCCCACCAACGGGATCAGGAATTACACACAGGATGAACTCAGGAATAAAACATTTGAGGTAGGTACGAAGTTATTATTCAGGCACCTAATTAATTCTGAAGCCCTAAAATATAAAATTGTGGTACCCCTATTCTTAGTCGAGAGATGTTGTGAGATTATGATAACCAAAATAAACATGATATGTTCACCTCAAACGGAAGAATATAAGATAATTATAACAATTACTATTTGTATTACAGATACTAATAAACAGCAGCACAGGCATCGATGTCGACAATGTTGTGAGGGATGCCTCCAAAATCCATAACCTTAACTTGGTGAATCTTCTAAAGTGAGTATGATAAGATAAGAGTACCTATTCGTACTTATCTGAAAACTGCAAACAATTGCAGAAACAACAGATAAACAGAGTAAGACGGCATTATTACTTAAAGGAACTTTGATAACATGCGTTGATCCAATTTACTATTTTTTTTTATTAGACTCGAGATTTTCATATACTTTCAGACACAATAAAGTTTTTTCACATCACTACTCAACCGCCTTAAATTTAACATAATAAAACATAACATAAACTCGCGCCTGTATCTCAGAGGGGTAGGTAAAGAAAGACCAAGGTCTGCCATTTGCCACGATGCTGACAGATCTCTTTCGCTTCATCAACATTCATTAGTCGTTGCATGCACGCCATTTTATCATAATATGCCTTCAATTATAGAACAATGGCCCAGCTCGACTATCCAGCGTTAAGGAAGTTGTTCGATGACATAGTCTTGGGTACCAGCTACGATATTGAGACCGCGCGGAATATATTTCTGGAGGTGCTTCCCCATGTCCGAACTAACGCGTGTGCACGCTTCATCAAGTACCTCATTGTAGAGCAAACGGTCAGTATACGTGAGCCTATAAAAATAACCTTTGGTAAGCTGAAGAGCAGATCTGCACCTTGCAGTCTCGTTGCTTAGGTACAGATCTGCACCAATGAGACTACCTTCATATTTTTACTATTTTATGATTTAAATATATCAAAATAAGCTTTAAATTGTTGGTGTTTGAACTTAGCACCGTCGTTTTCAATGGGGTCTGCTCCCGCACTCCAAAAGAAAATCCTGCTGTTACGTCGGTCATGCTATCTCGCTCGCACAATCTAACATTTTTGGTAAATGTACAAAAATTACATTCTATTGAATACCACATTTTAAGTTAATATTGACGACATCTCCGTTGGGAAATATTTGTAAAGTTGTTTTTCACAAAATTGTTATTGCGGTCTATAAAAATGCAGCATATATTAAACCATGAGGGAGGCCTATGTCCTGCAGTGGACGTCGAATGGATGATGATGATAATGATGATGATATATAAAATTTGGAAACTAAAATTATCAATAAATACAAAACCAAAACTTGCGGGTTGGCGATCGCAGTATGCGCTTGGAATCTCAGGAAGACGCTGCTGCCCGTCTCCTGGTAATGAATTTCTTTAGTCACCTTCTACGACATCCACGGAAGGAAATGGAGGGACGCTATTCTTAATCCGGCGCCACATGGAAATGCATGCCTCTGTGTTACAACTACAGGGAGACGTTGAATTTGCTCACCGTATTTTAGGGAACGTCATTTTCATTGTGAAAAACAGTATTATTTAACAATTTAGCAGTAATTGTACAACACATTAGACAATTCCGACCATTGTCTCCAAACTGTAAATCCAAATTCTAAGTGGTAGTACGTGGAAGAGGAAGTACCGTTTTTTTTTATGTAGCCATTTCAGTGTCCCACTGCTGGGCAAAATCCTCCCCTTGGATTCTCCACTTTTCCGTGTTCTCAGCAACTCTTTGCCAATCTGGTAGGAAAGCTATGAGGTCGTCTCTCCATCTTCGCCTTAGTCTGCCACGTTTGCGGTGTCCGTCACGTGGAACCCAGTCTGTGTACGATAATAATACGATGAACGAGTTCAAAGTCACTCAGTCACAATATAGTTGTAACTATATCGTGGCAGAGACATAAAAGTTTTTTTTATGTCTTTATTGATCATTTTAGTTTCCAAATTTTATACGCTGCATTTCTATAGACTTCAATAATAATTTTGTAAAAAAAAAACTGTTCGGACAACGACCATTCGGTTCAATAACGTTGTTTTACTGACTGATGTAAAAAAAATATTTTTTTTAATCACTTCATTTATAAATGGGTATCTGTTTTATATTTTGATTTCAGAAAAAAATAGAAGAAGCAACGCTCCTTTCCCTCATCAGAAAACTACCGTTCAACGTTGCCAACCACAGCCAAAGCCTTTTAGAAGAGCTTGAAGTCTTTACTAGGTATGCAAGCAGACTTATTCATTTACTCTTGGCGGTATCATAAATGTCTTTCTTCTTCTTCATAAGCCTTGTAACCAAAGTGCTCCTTCCAAGGGTAATTTCCACACAACATAAACACTTGTCCTGGTTCAAAACTACGATATCCTGTGCTATGATAATGAGGCAAGGATATGACAAACATAGAAACACATGGCAATACTGATTAGCCAGATTGAGGCCGTTTGTACAAAACCAATTGCAGTGGGCGACCAGTGGGAATCGGACGCAAAACCTCTGTTTTGACAGTCAAGCGTGTTAACAAACCATTAGGAAAATAGTGCTTTTCCTTCTTCTATACTCCTAACACATTATTGGACTTCAATACGAGTAGCAATGCGTGCAGGATCATCGATCTCTGTAGTAAACATTGAGCTCAGTGGTTTTTGTTACAGTATCAAATTTGCAATAATTATATTGAGCGACGGCTCCACATTCTAGCATCCAAGTATTACTTCCTGAAAACATAAGTTTATTGTGCATCTTTTGGGCATTTTTTTCTAGAACTTTGAAGTGGTTTTATGGATAGAATTAAATTTTAAAACTTTTCTAGACGTTTTGCCGAGAGTGAAGTAATTTTGTGAGATAATTTGAGTTAACACAAGACTACTACTAAGATAAAAATCACTGAAAAGACAAAGAAAAAACCAAAATAAAATAACCAAAAACCTGACTGCTCAGCATTAACTTCTAAGCATGTGGGGACTATAATATTCAACCTTGTGACTTATTGCGAAGTAAATAGTTTGCTCCCGCCTCCTTGGTAGCTAAAGTTCAGCAATTCTCGGTTATTTTACTTTAGTTTTTATTCCCATAATTTTTTTTTTTTTTTAGTTTAAGCCTTGACTTCACGCAAGAGGTCCGACATGCCGGCATCTTAAGTTTCGCTACGCTCGTCTACAAGACCGTGGAAGTCGGCAAAGTTAAGCAGGATTATTTCGATGACATCATCGTCAAGTATTTCAGGATGTACAATGGTGGGTAAAGCGTCAATTTAAATGCAGAGCTTTTGTATATTGTAGTTATGCATGTCCCACTGCAGGGCATAGAGAGAGAATATTGGCTTAATTACCCGCGTGTCCACCGCGGCTTGACAATTTCAAGCGCTGAGGTATATGAACACCTCAGACACTCGGGTTTTTTGACGACATTTTCCTTCACAGTTAGCAAGTGGTATTGCTACTAAAATCAAAACAAATTCATTGATACCTGCCCGGATTCGAAAAACCCGAATTAAATGATTATAATTTTTGAATTGTTTCTTTGCCTTATAATGTCATATTGTTCCAGACTGTCCACAGTATATTGACAAGTTGGTATGGCT
The DNA here is from genome assembly GCA_963969515.1 of Yponomeuta evonymella. NCBI lineage: Eukaryota > Metazoa > Arthropoda > Insecta > Lepidoptera > Yponomeutidae > Yponomeuta > Yponomeuta evonymella. The sequence goes on along the minus strand of OZ018370.1, from coordinate 3,896,740 downwards.
GCAGGGCCTGTCCAATATTCAATATAACATTGAGCCGTACATGAAGACTATCTATAGCAATAACGAAAATAACCGCCACGTCCGTCTCTGGGCCATCCTGGCGACAACACAAAGTAATGCCAATTCTGTAAGTTCAATCAGCTCGTACACCCCCACTGCTGGTCATAGGCTTCCACCAAGGCACTCCGCTTCCTTCCTTTCCTCTGACAGCAAGCAACATGTAAATTCTTTACGTTGAAATTAAGTTTTGATTTCTGATTATTCTAATTATTTATTTTTTTGACCCCTAGGCCCTGTCAGCGACTTGGCATATAATAATGAACGAAAAGGAACACATTCAGATCCGCATCGCCGCTGTTCACGGCTTCCTTAGTTCCCAAGTTCGGCCAAGCGAGCTACTCTCCTTGCATCACTATATAACTCAGTGCAAGGATGAACAGCTCAAGCGCTTTTGGTATACCACCGTCAACAGCCTGGAGAACAGTCGGCCCTTCAACTGTTATAGAGTCGCGTAAGTATTTAGAATACATTAGATTAAAACTCTTTATTACACACTATACGTAAAAAAGTGCGAAAGAGAAAGGAAGACAAACATTTACTTAAATTGCCACAAAAGCATAAGCAAAAAAAATGACATCATCATCATCATCAGCCATTTGACGCCCACTGCAGGACATAGGCCTTGCAGCATATATAAAATTTGGAAACTAAAGACAAAACAAAAACTTGCGGGTTGCCGATCGCAGTACGCGGTTGGAATCTCAGGAAGACGCCGCTGCCCGTCTCCTGGTAATTTATTTCCTTAGTCACCTTCTACGACATCCACGGGAGGAAATGGAGTGACGCTATCAAAAAATAACATAATTTACATAATGATAACAAAAATAAAAAAATAATATCATAACCATACAAATGAGGACATCGTGCCTGTGGCTACAAAAACGGGACACCAACTCAGCAACTGAACAACATATGGCCAGCAAAACTGATTTTCACCTGAGGCCATTTAAATTTTTCTTCTTGCGACCCAAGCGCGGATCCACTGTTTGAGCACGATGGGTATACCTACAACCCGACTTGTGACGTTACGCAACACTCAAAAGGAATCAACAAAATCCGAAACACAATACTTACTTACTTACTCCGCGGCTCAGCGACCCGAAGTGGGTCGAAGTGGACCCGAAGCGAGGTGAAGTCGCCATTTGTCTCTGTCCTGCACAGACTCCTGGCAGTCGCCTGCCTGGAGCTCACGCAACTCCTTGGCCACTTCATCCTTCCAGCGATATCTGGGGCGGCCAACCAGTCTTTAGCCACTTGACAGGTATGCCCTCTTCACCGCCCCATCATCTCCCATCCTTCCTGTGTGACTTCCTATGTGAAGTATTTAGAATAGATTAAACCAAAACTCCTTATTACACGTCACACGTAATAAAAATACAGAATTTACTTAGCTTGGAGGGGTGTTTTCTGGATAGCGCTCGATAGAAAGAGAAGGCTTATTATAGTACACCAAAAAGGGAATATTACAGATATTTCTTAACTTAAGAGTACAGACGGTTTTGGTATATCACCGTCAACAGCCTGTAGGACAGTCAGGGAATGCTGATGAAGCGAAAGAGTTTTTTTAGGATCGTGATACAGGTTAGTTTGCCCAACTCAAAGCTCGAAGCGTTTGTATGTGCGTACTTAAGGTGTATACCTTAGTGTGTTGATTATGTCGTCAAAACTCCTTTACGCGTTTTCTGAACAGTAAAGGGGAACTGAACTGTCATGTTTGTGTTCATGACGCTAAATCGGATATATTCGGCCGCAGTTATTCGGTGATCTGTCACGATTGTGGCAAGTGACAGTCCCTGGTATACGGCTACCCCTCTGGGATACGGGCGTGAGTGTATGGATGTGTATGTATGTAATTATTTGGTATATAAGTTTTTACTTCAATGATAAGGTCTGGTATACGTCCTCTTTTGTTTTCTGATTCCATTTGATCCTGCCTATGATTCCAAAGTCTCTATTAGAGTAACTGAGGTGAGAGTAGTGAAAAAGATACAAATCGAAAATAAACTTTAATTGCTTACCCCAGTCCCAGTTCCCAAACGTTTCCGCACCGTCTCGAAATACCAACATAAAGACTTTCCACATTACTACGTCGCCAGCGATATGCAGGTGTTACGTCGTCAATCAAAAATTAACCTTAAGCCTATGAGCTTAGTGGCTACCCGGCAAGGATTTGTAAGTAGGACTTAATACGTCCATACTGCCCGGTGAAGCTCAGCGACAGCCTGACGGATCTCTCGTCCCTACTTTTTGCTCTCGTATTGTAGTCTGTAACACACAGGGTATAAGGTTTACTTTAGCTTGTACCGTTGCGCTGAAGACACTAAAACCGTAGCGTCGAATAGCGTGGCGTGCTACGCGCTATAAACCACTACGGCGTAGCATTCTCTTACTGTACTACGAGCTGCGACCAATACGTTTGGGCTTGAGAATAATTTTATTAGATCACTTCATTTTCCTAGCAAATATTGTCTCGCAAATATCACACTATAAAATCCTTACTAATATTATAAACGCGAAAGTTTGTATGTAAGGATGGATGTTTGTTACTCTTTCACGCAAAAACTGCTAAACGGAGCCGGATTAAATTTTGCACAGAGATGGATTATAGTCTGGATTAACATATAGGCTATTTTATTTCCCGGAAAAATACACATCATAATTACCACGCGAACGGAGTCGCGGGCAACAGCTAGTCGGATATTGTAAAATGTACAGCTAAATTGAAGGGTCAATCGACAGCACCTTTTAACAACGCAAAGATTATGGGCGGCATTGCTATATTTTGAAATTGTAATAAAAAATTGTTTTTTCTAACTTACCTAAATAACATAGACAAGTTCATAGACATAGTTAGTAAATACTTAAATTTATTGTTAGGGTATCCGTGTGGCGCCGGATTAAGAATAGCCTCAATCCATTTCCTCCCATGGATGTCGTAGAAGGCGAATAAGGAAATAAATTACCAGGAGACGGGCAGCAGCGTCTTCCTGAGATTCCAACCACATACTGCGATTGCCTACCCGCCTGCCAAGCGTGGCGATTATGGCAAAACCGGAGGCCTATGTCCTGCAGTGGGCGTCAAATGGCTGATGATGATGATTGTTAGACGTGGATGGATACCCAGTGCTTGAGAATTGGGCTATTCACCCTATCCTCAATCACCATATGAAGAGTACTTTTGCGCACTCTAGACATCAGGGACCCTATATTAAGTTGCGGAGATAGTTTAATTATCATTTTTACGAACTGTCCCGGAGAACTTCGTACCGCCTCAGAATCAATAAATGTCCCCGATATATTATAAAAAAGCCTTCTAGACAAAATTCTGGTGGGGGGCCTGGCTACGCTGCGTCGTCCGGTCAGCGGTCGCCACGTCAGAACTTTTTCGCCCCAACGACCATCAGTTCAGTGCCTCGCCCACTGCCACTTCAACTGAGTAATTCTTCGAGCTGTATCAGTAACTCGGATCTTACGACCTGGTTACGGTGGCGGGGAGTCGCTGCATGCGGGCGCCACAAGACCGAGAAGCTTGGAAAACTATGAGAGAGGCCCATGTCCTGCATTGGGCGTAAAATGGCTAATGATGATGATAAGACTAAATTAGTGATTTTTCCCCATGTTTTAACAGTTATCTTGCTATTCAGGGCGGTGAAAAATTCTGCAAATCTAACATCATAAAATTCGGTCCTGCCGTTCTTGAGTTAGTGATGGTGTAACTAAGCCGACTTTGTTTTCTATTGTAGATAGATGGTAGATAGATAGATGAATCACAAACTAATATAATATACTAAGTACCTAAAATTTGAAATGTTAGAGAAGCCAGAGCGTAAAGTTAGTGTGCATCTTCTGGAGACAACATGGGTAGTGTATTTTTAAAAACCTATTTGGAGACTAAAAATTCCACCCATGCCGGGACTTCAACCCGCGACCTTTAGCTCACCGTGCCAGCGCTCTTCCAACTGAGCTAGTGGGCAAGTGCAAACAAGTACTCGGGGCTGCAAGTGATGTAAATCGCTTCGATCAGATGTCGCTGCCTGTACGTAATACAGAGAAGTTTGTAAAGAGGCTCGAAGTTTCATCGACTTGCCCATTAGCTCAGTTGGGAGAGCGCTGGCACGGTAAGCCAGAGGTCGCGGGTTCAAGTCCCGGCATGGATGGAATTTTTAGCCTCTAAATAGGTTTTTAAAAATTGTCCTCAGCACGGGTTAGTGCAACAAAAAGAATATAATAGGTAGTGTATTAAAGAACGGTAACGTGACACCATCGACGGCTATCACTATTGAACTAAGTAATAAAATTAAGATGTTAGATCACTTAATTTAAGGTAAATAGAGATAGAGAATATCCAAAGACCCGAGAAGAACTCGTTTCTGGAACACGTTATAGGGTCTACAACAATTTGTACCTATTATTTTTAAGGGATCTTTCGGATCCCTTAAAAAATAATGGTTACAAATTGTCCCGCTCCGGAATGGAAAAAAATGGTTTTCTACTTGAAGCCATTATTATTTATAGGAACTGTCGGGGGCCCTTAACATGCTTTATATATTATCTTCTTATTTTTTATGTACAAGATTATTTTTTAAATGCGCTATTCCTGAAACACGTCGGTTAGAATTTGTCCTTTACTTTTGCATTACGACTTTTTCTTTTTAAAACTATGAATTATACGTCCGCAAAAAAAGTAATAAAAATAAAACACACACACACACACACATAATACTCAAACCGCCTCAGGGACAGATCCGACCCAAAGGTTCCTATAACGCTGGCAGCATTACCGCGCTGCACAGCAAGGGAGGTCCTTTAAATTAAATATGCCCCAGAGCAGTAGTCCAAGCTACGGTTCCTCAAACGACGGCCTACCTCTTTAATAAAGGATTTCCCCTGAAAAGCTCAGACCTCAGTTGTTTTTAAGGCCAGAAGCATGACGATTTCATGTAATGAGACGAAAAAAAGTGTTTCTGCTTTGGAGTACCGCTGTTTAATAGGTAATGTGCTTAATATTTTAGAATTAACCATTTATAGCCCAGGTTTGGGACCGAGTACTTTAGCTCAGTGTAGGACTTAACCAAGTGATTGGAGTACATTTGTCAATATTTTCTCCAAAATGATCTAGATTTTGGAATGGACACCCAGTTTTACTTATTACGTTTAATTAGTCACAGTTTCTGACTTACTTTGAGTAAAAACATTTTGATGTTGATTTTGTATCAAAAACATTTTGACGAGTGACAGGGCCTTTTGACGAAGCTTTTTGCGAATGAATATTTTGGAATGTTGATATTTTTATAGTTTTTAGGGTTCCGTACCCAAAGGGGTAAAGGACCCCATTACTAACACTCCACTGTTCGTCTGTCTGTCCGTCTGTCTGTCTGGCTGTCTGTCACCAGGCTGTATCTCATGAACCGTGACAGCTAGACAGTTGAAATTTTTACAGATGATATATTTTTGTTGCCGCTATAACAACAAATACTAAAAACAGAATAAAATAAATATTTAAGGGGTCTCCCATACAACAAACGTTGTCTAAAGACAGCGCTCACCATCTAGTGGCCATCTGTGTAAACTGCACAGCGCCGATGTCATGTGTCAATAATAAACGCTTCTTGTTGGTTTGTGTAGATGGCGCTGTTCTCAAATTCGATCTTTGTCTAATGTTGTATATACCTATAATGGTACGGAACCCTTCGTGCGCGAGTCTGAATCGCACTGGGCCGGTTTTTTTTTTTAATTTTTATGTTTCATGAAGCTTTATGCAAAAACATTGTAATTTTAGTGATTTGATATTTTGTAATGTGATTTTTGTAAATAAATATTTAACCTTAAGTGAAAGCGAAAGAGAATGTTCAATTATCCTTAATTTCAGCTCCAACTACATCCCGTTCCTGAAGAACAAGATCTCGACCCCGGACAGCAAATACTGGGCCACCGGCAACTTCATAGCGGGTACCTACGACGACGAAACGGCTACTGGGGCCATGCTGCAGATGATGAGCATCGGAGACCCGAAAAGTGGTCTGCCGACCGTCTTGCAGCTCAGAGTGAGGACTGTCAGTGAATTGATGGCTACCAGTGATATAGGGGTGAGTTAAATGAGACTATGTAACCCAACCTAGCCTACTGTTCTCGGGTGAGCATGATTTTTAGGGTTCCGTACCCGAAGGGTGACAAACGGGACCCTATTAATAAGACTTCACTGTCCGTCTGTCTGTCTGTCCGTCTGTCGGTCTATTTGTCACCAGGTTGTGTTTCATAAACCGTGATAGCTAGGCAGTTGAAATTTTCACAGATGATATTATATTTCTGTTCCCGCTATAACAACAAATACTAAAAACAGAATAAAATAAATATTTAAGGGGGGCTCCCATACAACAAAGGTTGTCTAAAGACAGCGCTTGCCATCTAGCGGCCATCTATGTAACGTTCACAGCGCCGATTTCATGTCGTAAAATTTCAATGTTAAACGCTTCTTTTTGGTTTCTATAGATGGCGCTGTTCTCAAATTCAATCTTTGTCTAATGTTGTATAGATAATGGTACGGAACCCTTCGTGCGCGAGTCCGACTCGTACTTGGCCGGTTTTTTTTAATGCGTGCCCTGTTTTATGTCTTGCGTAAACTGTATAACTCAAATCATATAATTAGAACTTTGCCAATTTAATGCATTCATGATACGAAAATTTTACTAATGTTCTGTTGCCAATTGACATTATACGGAAGAATTATTTTATGCCATGTAAGGTTAGTGAAACATTTTAATATGCATAATCAGCCTATATACGTCCCACTGTAGGGCACAGGCCTTCTCTCAGAGAGAGAGTATGGGCTTAATCACCACGCGTGCCCACCGCGGATTGGCGATTTCAAGCGCTGAGGTATGTAAATAGCTCAGACACTCAGGTTTCCTCACGATGTTTTTCCATCACCGTTAGCGAGTGGTATTGCTACTATAACTTCACAAATGTACATAACTTAGAAAACAAAGTCATAGGTACATGTCCGCACTGGGAATCGAACCTGAGTCTCCCGCTTCCGAGTCCAATGTTCTACCCACTAGGCTACCACCGCTTTAATATGGAATGTTGTGAAATGATACATTTGCATTACGTTGCTTGCTGTCTGAAAGTTTGCTTAATAACTGTCAGACATTCGAATGGGACCGGAGTTACATACGAGTAGCTGGCGAATGCAGTTCTGAATATCGTATAATAATACATTTTATTCAAAGCATATGTGGCCCAAAACGTGAGCAACAGTGTTTCCTACAGCGATGTTGGTAGGACTGCCTCATTGGTATAGGCACGTCTGATTACCATGACGGAGGTCACGGGTTCGATTCCTACAGGGGCCGCCGTACATTTGTACAAATGACCTCAGCCTAGGTGTAATTTCATGTTTGTGATATCCTTGCCTGGTTGCCATAGCACAGGGTATCCCAGTTTGACATTGTGACGCGCAGAAGTTATTTATTTATTTATTCTAGGGTTAGATTTTTACTCTTGAAAGTTTTGTAAACCTTTTGAAATTTCAGATATTCATAAAAGCAGAAGGTGTGGCGACGAGCATGTTTCAAAAGATCCACACCATAGACTCTGAGGACCTCAATGTGGAAAAACTTGTCGAGATATTGAAGAAAATGAAGGTCCAAACTCTTTCACCGGAAAAGGTAATGTCGTAATAAGTTTTTTTTTTCAGCTCTTCGGACAAGAGCGAAACCTGGTCGGACTCATTCGACAAAAATTCATGTGAGTGAATCCGGAATGAAGTTAAGAAGTTTCAATGTATTGTATTGTTTGTCGAGTTTCGCTTACTTAATAAATTCTAGAATTACTTACCTACATGATTTTTGTCGGAAGACTCCGACCAGATTTTGCTTTCATTCGCATTTTATGAAGAACGAAAGTTTTAGTTCAACAAAACCGGCCAAGTGCAAGTCGGACTCGCGCACGAAGGGTTCCGTACCATTATCTATACAACATTTGAATATTTCAAGCGTCTACCTGTTGCCGTCATTAATATCAAGCAAAAAGCGGCAAAACATCACGTTTGTAGTATGGGAGCCCCCATTAAATATTTATTTTATTCTGTATTTGTTGTTATAGCGGCAACAGAAATATATCAACTATGAAAATTTCAACTGTCTATCACGGTTCAGAGATACAGCCTGGTGACGAACGGACGGACGAATGGAGTCTTAGTAATAGGGTCCCTTACCTAAATGAGTAGCTTTATTATACTTTTTTTTAGCCTATACATATACGTCCCACTATAGGGCACAGGCCTTCTCTCAGGGAGAGAGTGTGGGCTTAATCACCGCGCGTGCCCACCGCGGATTGGCGATTTCAAGCGCTGAGGTACGTGAATAGCTCTGACACTCAGTGAGGAATCACGATGTTTTCCTTCACCGTTAGCGAGTGGTATTGCTACTATAACTTCATAAAGGTACATAACTTAAAAAACCAAGTCATAGGTATAGGCCCCCACTGGGGATCGAACCTGGGTCTCTCGCTTTCGAGTGCGATGTTCTATTTACTAGGCCTTTACTTACTTCGTTTACTTACGTCTCGATAGACGGATGCAGCCAGCGTCAAAGAACAGCTTCTCTTGACAAGAAATGAAGAAGAATATGGGCAGCTGACGGCCAATCTCCAGTCTCTCCAGTGGAGAGGCATAGAAAGTAGAAGAAAGAGAACGTACTCGTATCAATTTCAACAGTACCCAATCTTTACAGGTCCACATAGAAATTGTTGTGAAAGTGCACGATAGAACTGTATACGCCACACATTTCAATCAATCAAGGTTCGATCGATGGAGAGGCGAAGATTGTAAGTTAAAACAATGATGTCTGTTTACGCTTATTTTACGAGGTTCAGTTCATTCACTGACGGGGTCAGTGTCAAAATAATAATAAAACGCGACAAAATATCAATTAATTGAAGTCAAGGCTTTATCCTAAATGAATTATTTTATCCACTGCACGTTACCGCATTTAATTTAACATCTAACGTATAAAATTTACTTTAATACTAAATTTAAATGTCAGTTTTAAGTATTTTATTTGTATGGCACTAAAATATTTTGGCATCGAAAAAGCTTATCTACTCTATCGTTTGTTGAATGTTTTTCAGTAACGAACTCAATAGAAGATTTCCTAAGGTTCGGTAGCCATATAAATCAACAAGTTGTCTATTACCCTTTCCAACTGGATGCTAACATACCTACTGAATTAGGTGAGTACTTACTTATCCAACAACAGACACGTAGACATGATAGAGGTATGTAGTTTTGTAGAACCACCCCAATCAACTCCATACAATACTCATGCAATACTCCATACAATTGCTGAAAAATCACCAACTGCTCCTGAATTTAACTACAAGCCAATTGCAATCAACAATTGGTTGATTGCAATTGGCTACTACTGGCTTGTAGTTATGAGCTTTAAGCTTATAGTGTTTATTCTGCCTTATGACGTTTTCTCTGTTGTAGGAACCCCAGTGAGATTGCAAACGGCTATCGTTTCGTTTTCGTCAATAAGAGGGAACTTAACCGCGCCGTCCTCGAAAGATTTGACATGGAGAAATGATTTGCATCTCAGGTAAATATTATTTTGGAATAATGTGGACTATAGGGACATTAACAGCTATTAGAAGGTAATGGATAAGTGAGTTACTGACTGAGTGTGTGAGTGAGTCAGTAAGATAAAGATAAGATAAAGATAAAGATTATTTATTTGTCAAACATGAGTTAAAAAGGTTGTTTCATTATAATAAATATGTCCTGTGCATGTTTTGTCCTTCGGGACTTACAAAATTCTTGAGAGAGCACCTTCCATTAAATTTATGTAAAAAATTAGATTATAATCATAATAATATTAATTCATTAGTAAATACAAAAATCAATAAAAATAAAACAATTTTATAGTCAAGATGATTTAGTACACACAAGGTCAATCAAAAAAATAATAATAATAATGTCAGAGTTGTAGTGAATAATTAAATTAATTCTATATATTCATTCAGTCAGGAATTCCATTAAATTATAATAACATTTTTCCAACAACATTTTTTTAAATTTAAATTTGAATTGGTCTATGTTTAATTCTCGTAATGATCTTTGTATTTTATTGTAGATTGTAGGCCCCATACAAAACACACTCTTTTGCATAAGTGCAGTGTTGGCTCTACGAATATAAACTCTACTTTCGTCCCGTTGTAAGCGAGTGCTGACGAGCGAAACTGGTTGGAAAATATCAGGATTGGATTTAACAAATAGTCCCACCTCTAAAATGTACATTGAGGGAAGTGTCAGAATATTGTTGTCTTTAAAATAGGATTTACAACTGTCAGTCTTTTTTAATCTAAACATTGCTCTTAGACACCTTTTTTGCGCCTTAAACGCTATATCTCTATCAGTTGAGTTACCCCAGAATATTAGGCCATACCTCAGCACTGAAGCTACAATACCATGGTATGCAGTAATTAGAGCATCAGTATTAGTTACAGGAGCAAGTTTATAGAGGAGGTAGGCCGATGAGCTAACTTTTTTGCAGAGTCCCGCAATATGCGCTTTCCAATTTAGATTTTGATCCACCGTCAGTCCTAAAAATTTTGTAGTCACTACTTGTTCAATTTTGCTATCTTCATAATTTATGTCTAAATTTACTGTTGGTAGCCTTTGACTAAATTGCATTAAATTAGTTTTAGTTAAATTTACTTTTAAGTTATTATTATTTAACCAATTTATGATAGATTGTAGAGTCTGGTTTATGTCATATTCGTAAGAAGTTTCTTGGTCACATTGGATTGTTACAGTGCTGTCATCCGCAAACAGAGTCATTGGGTGGGCTGTGACTTTGGGAAGGTCATTAATGTAGAGTATGAAAAGTAACGGTCCCATTACGCTTCCCTGAGGAACGCCGTGGCAGACTTCACGTTTACGTGACATGAAAGTATTTTCACGCCTAGTTTTAGAATTTATTGTTGAAATTTCTGTGTACTGTGTCCGATTTTTAAGATACGACTCTATTAGTTTCCATACATTTCCCCGTATGCCATATGCTTCAAGCTTTCGCAGTAAGATAGAATGCTCTACATGATCGAAAGCCTGCGTCATATCCATGTATAACGCAGAGACTGGAACTTTTTTATCTACGCATGTCATGACTGTATTTAAGAAATCGTAAATGGCTAAATTAATCGTCTTGTGTTGCCTAAACCCCTTTTGTTCTTTAGTCAATAAATTATTATGTTCTAGATAGGCGTACATTTTTTTATACATGTGTTTCTCAAAAATTTTTGCAAATATAGGAATAAGAGCGATTGGTCTATAAAAGTCCATTCGTTTTCTATTTTCTTTTTTAAAAAGGGGTTTTATTATTGCTTGTTTCAAGCTGTTAGGATATGTGCCTGCTACTATACTAAGATTAATCAGGTAACTTAAGTGACTACAGATTTCCAGCGCTACATGTTTTATTATTTTTGTAGAGACGCCGTCAGTGAGTGAGTGAATGCGTTGAGTGAGTGAGTTACAAACTCTAACCTCCTTCCCCTCAACAGGTACTTAGGAACGGCGGTGACCTCCCTGTGCACAGACGGGCCTCTCATGAAGTCGGAGCACACTGTCAGGGTCCAGCAGTCTGTGGTGAGCCACCTGCCGATGAAGTTTGAGGTCTCCTTCTCGCCGTTGAATAAGAGCTTCACGTGAGTGCAAGAAAGCTTTTCTTAGAGATGAGGGTATGGTCGATGGATGTGCGGCGCCACCTAGCGCCCATTCACTAACACCAGAAAGAGCACCTTTCTTCTTCTTACTAATTGAGAAGCGTTGTGTGCAATCTTTCAACATCCACAAGAAAACTGTCTCTATCGTATCGTGTGTGTTTTAGCTCTAAAATAAATCATTACAATCAGTTTCACTGATGATGTTTCCTTCTTTTCACTTGTCTTGTACCATAAATTGCTTTCTCATACATGGTGTAACAAAAAACCTATCATATCTTTGCAAAAATGGGGGGGGGTCCAATACTACAGGGTGACTTTTAATTCTTTCATCGTATTTTAAGGGGACATTCTAACTGATTTAGAAACATCTGGTGCTAGTTTTGAAAAAAAATTAAGTGGCAATATTTTTTCTTACTCAAAATTACCTCATTTAAGCATATACAAACAATATCAGGACAAGCGTTTTATGGTTTTTTAATTGTTTACCCATATCTGACGTCAGACTCCACATTACAAAACATTTTTCGACGTTACGGTACTTCCTACCACTTCGTATTTGGATTTACAGTTTGGAGTTTGGAGGCCAAGGCCGGAAATCACGAATATTTACAAACATGTTTTACCATTACTGATAATATATTAATAAAACTGTTTTTCAGAGTGAAAAGGACATTCCCTCAAAATACAGTAAACAATTTCAAAGTCACCCTGTAATCAATCATTTTATAACGGTATAACGAAACGTAAAAAATAACAATAGCATTATCACTGCCTAAAATTTCAGACTAAAATGGCCGAACCCAACAGCACATAACGCCGGCCTAGCGATGCATGCGCAGGCGCAGGTGGCCATGGAGTCCCTCAAGGGGAAGGACACGTACGCGGTTAACGCTAAGAACGGACGAAGCTCGGTAAAGAGCCTAATCTTTATATTATAAAAATCTCGTGTCACAAGTGTTTGTTACAGAACTCCTCCGAAACGGCTTCACCGATCTTTATGAAATTGTTTATGTAGGTATATTTGGTAGATCTGAGAATAGGTCGTAAGGTAATTTATATATAGCAAAACAACGTTTCCCGAATCAGCTGGTCTTCTTACATAATTTACGCTTCTTCTTATTAATTATTTAAGCTTAACTACCAAAACAGTGGGTTCGATTCCCACTGAAGGCCGCCGTAGGTACTTGATTTGTACAAATCGTCTCAGTCTGAGTATATTTCCATGTTTGTGATGTCCTTGCCTGGTTACCATAGCACAGGGTATCCTAGTTTGGGACCATCGTTGTACCATCAGCAATACCACTCGCTAACCGTGAAGGAAAATATCGTGAGGAAACCTGAGTGTCTGAGGTGTACACATACTTCAGCTCTTGAAACTGCCACTCAGCGGAGGGCACGCGTGGTGATTAAGCCCATACTCTCTCTCTCTGTGAGAAGACCTGTGCCCTGCAGTGAGACGTATATATAAGATCCGTAAAAAAATTATACAAATGTAGATGACTTACCCCCAGTTTCTCGTACACTAACACACTGTTAATCTACTGTTAACAGCTGTCAATAGACCAAAGTGCATACAAAAAAAACCACTGACGGCTGTTAACAGTAGATTAACAGCTTGTTAGTGTACGAGAAACCGGGGGTTAGTAAACGAATTCATTGGCGCCGGGGTGCCATTACATGCCGAGATTTGAACTTACGATCTCACTCATGTAAGCCAATCGTTCTATCGTACGCTATCACCGCTTTTGTCGCGAAATGTGACGACTCTTTCTCTATTTCGTACTGAGGATTCATGGTACTGGGTTAGTAAATTAGACTAACCAAAGACAGTCGCCTTTACCAACAATTGTCATCATCATCGTCAGCCCACCTACGGCCACTGCTGCCTTTTCGCCATCACGCCATCTTTCGCGGTCTCTCGCCTTCATTCCCATTGTGGGGGAGAATCGGACGGCGGTCAGTGGGTAGACCAACATTAGTACAAAATAAAAATAAGTTTCTTTTCTAAATAGAGTACAATGCTTACAGAAGGACGCATCAAGCATCTTCTTCGACTGTGACCATCCAATGACAATGACAGAAGTGGCCGAGAAGCTTCTGGCGTCACCAACAGTTAACTACGAGTGAGTAAAGTTATGTCTCGTAGCTTCTGCTGTTCCCTCCATATTGCTTTTTACCCGACTCCGGCGAAGCCCAAAAGGAGGGTAATGTATTTGGCTCGTATGTATGTATTTAAGTATGACCGATTCTATGTTCCCTCATAACTCATTTACCAATGGATGGATTTTGACAAATAATATCTCAATCTATTCGTCGTAATTGCGCAAGTGTTAGCAATAAAAAAAATAAAAATCTGAAATAAAAATAACCAGCAACCCGACTGCTGAGCATTAACCGCTAAGCAGGCGGGACCCAAATACAATCATTTAACTCATTGCGGGGAAGCTAGGTTGGTCCCGTCTGCTTAGCAGTTAATGCTAAGCGGTTATTTTTTATTTCAGTTTTTTTTAATAAAAAAAAACCGACCAAAGCATGCACTAAAAAGAAAACTTCGATGGTCTTCTCATGGATGTCACCAACACAATCGGTCCAAATGTATGTGGGTGGTCCCATAGGCCTCTTCTCTTTCACGCCAACCCATCCAGACCTTTGCTAGTCTCTTCTAAAGTATTTTTTCATTTTTCATATTATTTTTTTAAGCACAGTAACAAAGCAACACAATACATTCCCTTCTGTCAAACTGTATTGCAGTTTAACGGCAGACACTCTCAGTAAATAATAATAAACAGATTATTATTTACTGAGAGTATTATTTACTGATACAATTTTAAAAAGTGCATTTTTTAAGTTCACAAAAATATTAATATATGTACTCGTAGGTAGGTAGTCTAATAATAACTTGTACAATGCGACGGCATTCCGGCTCGGATGCCCACGCAGGCGCCGTGCGAAAACCCACCAAGCCACCGGCGCGCATTTGCGTCAAGCCAGCGGAGCCGTATTTAGTCATACATTTCTAGAAAGACTTAAGTATAAAGAAGGTTTATAGAATAGGTTTACTTGTTAGGTAGAATTACTATCCCAGCCACCTTCACAATATCGTCGGCCAACCGGGCTGGTTTTATGCGTAGCCATTCTTGGCCACCATTAAGTACATACGTTAGTCCAACAGCCATCTTTCCGCCTAAGCAAATGGCCTACCCATCTCTATTTAGCTTTATGAATCGTGTGCCTATATTTTTTACCTTGTGCCGAATACCGCCGTATAACATAAGCTGCCTATATACTTCCCACTGTAGGGAACAGTCCTTCTCTCAGGGAGAGAGTATGGGCTTAATCACCACGCGTGCCCACCGCGGATTGGCGATTTCAAGCGCTGAGCTATGTGAATAGCTCAGACACTCAGGTTTCCTCACGATGTTTTCCTTCACGGTTAGCGAGTGGTATTGCTACTATAACTTCACAAATGTACTTACATAACTTAGAAACCCAAGTCATAGGTACATGCCCGCACCGGGGATCGAACCTGGGTCTCCCACTTCCGAGTCCGAGGTTCTATCCACTAGGCTACTACCGCTCGAATATCGCCTTATCCTTATATCGAATACATTTCTTTTTTTCGTCCACAGCTTCCTAACTAAGCTTCGGCCTTCAGTCCTCATCCTGAACGGTCTGTTGCTCCTATCAGCGCCTCCTTCGGGCTCCTGCGGTCTCCTGATTGGTGGGAAGAAACCGGCTCAGTCACATTCAGTGTTGGAGCTCACGGTGCGGTGCGATGAGCTCAGGCTGACGCATGATGACGTACTGGCCATCAAGCTCGGGAACCACCTCATGTATAGGTGAGTTGAAATGTTGTGATGGCTGTTGGATTTAATATACACGCTGAAATCTGCGTGGTTTAAAAGCCACGGTTAAGTAATTAACAATAAAAAATGGCATCGATTTCTACTATTACTTATAAGTAAAGACGTAGGCAAATAAAAAAACTGGAACTAAGAAATCTTGCTTAAATTTTATAAGTTGACGTAATTACAAAACCAAAATCTTTTTGTTTCTTTTTCCTGTATATTCTTAGCAATAACAGAAGTGAGCACTTCTTTTTACGATCCACGTCACGACCTAGTTTACTAAATTCGTTCGTTACGGTTGACGGTCTTCGAAGAAATGGTCACCTGAATCGTGGAAGGGAGATGTCTTGCCGCACGAAAGCCCATCACAGCAATTCGTTGTGTACGGAGCCTTATCCCCATTTAGTGGCATCAATAATTTTAGCCACTAAAATAATAATAACTTCCACACAACACAATCACTTGGCCTGGTCCCAATCTAGGATACCCTGTGCTACAGTATCCAGGCAAGAATATCACAAATTAATATGGAAATACACTCAGACTGAGGCCATTTGTACAAATGTACGGCGGCCCCCAGTGAGAATCGTACCCAAAGCCTCTGGCACTGTAATTAGACGTGATACCTATAGGCCAACGAAGCAGACAAAATAAGGCAGCGGTGATTATGATACTGATTGTGAACCTCCTTTCAACAGGGAGCACAAACCAAACGGCCTAGTCTACTTGAATGTAACTGGTTTTGTCCAAATGCGGAGTGCAGACGGAAACGCGACAATAGAGGTAGTCGTGGCTGGCGATCAGCCTGACAGAGTGAACGCGAACAATCGAAAGTGGAAGGTAAGTGGACCGTTGTCAGAAAAAAAAACATTTTAGAGTCAGATTACTCTATTTTATTGTATTTAATTAGGCACGCCAACAGCATACGTACAGAACATAGTACAATACGTTTTTCTCGTTAACGGCGAAGGAAAACATCGTGAGGAAACCTGAGTGTCTGAGGTGTTCACACACCTCCCTCCGCTCCGTACACTCCCTCTCTCTGAGAGAGACTTAGTAAGTGAGACTCCGCCCTGCAGTGGGACGTAAGGGTAAATAAAAGAAAATCTGTTGCGGCCCAGAACTTTGCGACGGTGACTGCGCTATCACTTGCAATCGATAAGGACCTCTTGATTGCGGGTGCTAGGGCACGCAGGGTAAGACGAAAGATGGTCCATCGTCTGAGAAGTACCGCACAAACTGTTGTGGGCTGTAGTAGTTTTTCTTGAAACCTCCAGGTTCTTGCTAGTTGTTTATTTTTCGGTGGTTCCTGTGAAACCCATTACTCGATACAAAATTGTACCGATACGCTTATATACAGATCGGGCCAGCCGTCCAACTAATCACAGGCCGTTGTTTCTCCGGGCGACCAATCAAAACGCTTGATTTTTTTCTATACCGTGCTCGCACGAGTTGCTCGCTCTAACCTGGGTGAATAGTTGAAGGGCTGAGGTCTTACGCTATATTAACAAAGTCTAGCTAAGCCTAAGTCTAGGTTAACTAATTATGACCAATCCAAACAGTTCAAATTATCGCTGACCGCGAACCCCCACTTGGGCATGTTATCCTTAAGGCACGGGTCCTCAAAATTGGATTATTTTTTGACAGTTCTGCCTGAGCCAGAACGAGATGAGCCATGGCCCAGTAGACCGTGACATCTCGGTCAACCCAGCCGCCTACGACGGACATCTCACAGTGGGCTTCTCAACTGGGAAAGACGAACAGACATGCTTCGCTGACGGCAGTGGGGGTAGCACGCTGGACGTCCAGTACAGGGGTACTCCAAGCGATGACGAGAAGCATCTAGATGTCTATGTCAAGGGGAGTAAGGTATGTTTCAATTGATTTCTTATAACTAATCCTAAGCCAGAGCAGTCTAGTTCAATTGAGAGTAATCGTTCTGGACTACGTATGAAAATTAAAAATGAAAATGAAAAATCTTTGTAGTAAAACGGTTACAAAAAAAAATGGTTACTGGCTCCCAGGCGCTGAGCGGTGGGGGCCTAGTGGGTAGAACATTGGACTCGGAAGCGTGAGACCCAGGTTCGATTCCCAGTACGGGCGTGTCCCTATGACTTTGTTTTCTAAGTTATGTACATTTGTGAAGTTATAGTAGCAATACCACTCGCTGACGTGAAGTAAAAGATCGTGAGGAAACCTGAAATCGCCTGATTCTCTCTCTCTGAGAGAAGGCCTGTGCCCTACAGTGGGACGTATGATTGGCTCTCAAACTTTATTTTTAGTATTGTTCTTTCGGCATTCTGCATTGACTAGTTTATAAGTAATTCCAGTCCGGGTCAACCACCGAATTCAGTCATAAGAACCCCACTGCAGAGCACAGGCTGTCTCTCAGAGAGTCCTATAATGCAGTCTTCTAATGGCTTTGTTTTCTTAGTTACGTATATTCGTGAATTTGTATACTAATATCAATTCCTAACAGTGAAGAAAAAGATCGAGAAGAAACCTGAGTGCCTGAGGTATTTACATACCTCAACGCTTGAAATTGCCAATCTGCTGTGGATACGCATAATTATTAAGCCAGTATTCTCTTTCTGAGAGAAGGCCTATCCCCTACGTTGGGACGTGTATAGGCTAAATCATTACTCGAAACTTTAATTAAGTAATTAATTACACACTAAAATTAAGTTAAAATTAAATGAATCCAGTTCAATCAGAAAAAATCCTGTCAAAACTAGTATAATCCGGATATCTCATAAATTTTGCAGCTACCAGACCTAGATCTGCTCATAGAAGACAGCTTCGGCTCCCAGGCTGGCTTCAGCCACCTCCTGCACGACTTGGAAAAAGTGCCACTTCACGTCACTGCTGTTGTGAAGGTAGTCCAATTCATCACCAGCATCACTCAAAACTCCGTTGAAGCTCCTTAACGTAAATAAAATAAAACATCCCGAGTAAACTGGCTTCGTAAACATGATTAGATATAATCATTTTAGCAGCCACTAGAAAGTGAGATATCACAAACATGAAAATACATCCAGACTGAGACTATTCTATACAAATCAAGCACAGTAGCCTCCAGGAGGAATCTTTTGGTAGTTAACGAGGCAGTTAAGTCAAATCCTGACAGACCTGCAAAAGATAAAACAACAATGACATTGACGACCCCGTGGCGCAGCGGTAGTGCATGCATACCATGCGAGAGGTCCCGGGTTCGAATCCCAGCTGGGGACAAAAAAAAACCCCCAGGTCTTTGATGTTTCCCTACATGTTTGTGATGTCGTTGTTTCTGGTTCCCACGACACAGGGTATCCTAGTGTGGTTCCAGAAGCAATGTATGTGCCTGTATTAAATGTTTATGTTTATGACTCCAAAGCCACAAGCACCCATATTCGGACAACAGTTTCAGTTATGTATCCCAGGGACTGCCACTTGCCACGATCCTGACAGATCATATTCGCTTCTTCAACATTCATTAGTCGTTGCATGCACGCACGCCGGTTTCGGGTACTTTTTATCTGCCCTGCTAACACATCCCCTATTTGGTTGAAGTATGTCGGCCTGGGACGTCCCTTAACGGCCGGTCCACCCATATTCGCTCGATATATTTCTTTCGTCAATCTTCGTGGCAAGTGGTAGTCCCTGGTCTCTGCCTACTCCTCTGGGATACAGTGAGTTTATGTATGTATGTCACACTTCTCGATAGAGACTCCTCGCAACGCCAAAACAAAGTCTCCGATGAAAAAAGACTTACACGAACTTTGTGAAGCTGCGTCTGTTTGCTATGCACGTATTGACCTTCAATTTTTTTTGAGAGGGGCAGACTACGCTGATATTTGAAGGTAGGCACCCACTTCATCTAAATCGTCCTTAATCAGGGTCATAACGCTCGAAGTAATTTGCCACCACAAAAGATTTTGTACTAGACTCTCCACCTCTGCCCAGCTCAGGCTGAGAGCATTTGTATCTTGTACGAGAGTTCGACGCCATGTGGTTTACCAACGGTCCCTCTTTCTCTGCTACAGACTAATGTGAACTCTAAATCCACAGGAGAAAGATGACTATGGAACGGTGCAGCTGAACCGCGGCGCTCAGATGCGCTTCAAATACGAAAACTTCGCCTGGCTGATGGAGAGCTGGAGTAACATGCAGATCATGAAAAAGTTTGGCATCTATCGTGAGTGCCGTAGGGTTTAATTTGCAATTAACTATTGGTACGTTGCGATAAGATAGTGACGCCATCTAGCGATACTCAATAAATGAAGTCAACTTTTGCTTGCTCAAAAACTTCTTGAAACCTTTTTAAAATTAAATAAAAAATAAAAAAACCGACTTCTAAACACTACAGCACTAAAAAGTTAGTCGGTTTCAATTTTTTATTTAATTTTTTACCTTACTTAATTCGTTGCTTTAAAATTTGATGTTCTCAATTTACATCTCCAATAGTCCTCTCCAGAACATCACCAAATTTTCTTTGAACTACTTTTACGCTATTTTATGAAACATACGGATTACTAAATTATGGGCCCCATTAGGCCTTATTTACTGCTGTCCATTGAATAGTTCCGTTCTCCATCTATGAAAATCTTCATCAGATCTTCACCAAATTAAAATGGGACCAATGGGACGTCATATCTATTTGAACACAAAATAATTGTTGAAATCGGCTAAGATTTGACATAGTTATGCGAAAAAAAGCCAAAAAAAGAAAAAAATATATATACACTCGTCGAATTGATAACCTTCTCCTTTTTTGAAGTCGGTTAAAAAACGTTTGTTTATCACATTTATAGAGATGTGTGCTACTAAATACTGTTAGTGAATGCATCATCATAACGCTAATAACGGTTTAGTATTGGAATTGTTATTTTTACAGTTCTGTACCCAAAGGGGCAAGGGGCCCTATTACTAAGACTCCATTGTCCGTCTGTCTGTCTGCCTATCTGTCACCAGGCTGTATGAATCGTGATAGCTAGGCAGTTGAAATTTTCACAGATGATGTATTTCTGTTGCCGCTATAACAACAAATACTAAAAACAGAATAAAATAAATATTTAACGGGGCTCCCATACAACAAACGTGTTTTTTGCCGTTTTTCCCCGATCTTTGTGTCTAATGTTGTATAGATGATGGTACGGAACCCTTCGTGCGCGAGTCCGACTCACACTTAGCGGATTTTTCTTTTACTTACCTTATTTAGATACATATGCAAGGCTACCCAAAGAAAGTACTAAATCAAAGTACTTTTGTTACTTCTAGTCCCATTTAACTTACCATGCAACTCGTTGTTTCCGGACCTTATGCCGTTTAAATGAAATCCAAGATGGCGTCACTTGATCCCACTTCTGATTTCATCCCACCATAATGTAATTCCTTCAACTTCTCTGACAGGTGAATGCCGTCTAACCGATTCTACTATATTGACGTTGTCTGGTGCTCTGGAGCACTTGCCGCCTGTGGACGGGCTGGAGAACTTGGCGTTAGCTGACTGTACGGACAAGCCCAGGTAAAATCTGAGGCTCTCATTAACATTTCTTAGGAGTACTTATAGTTACTGCGTCTAGTGGTATGGGAATAGTTGGAGGAAAGTAGGCATTTTTGAAATTACAGAATTACAGCAAATCCTATTAATAGAATTTTGAGGACCAACGTCACCAACAGATTCAGTGATAGTCATTTTGGGATATTTTTTATTATAGGTACGCTTTTTTTATATCTACGATAAGGTTTAAAAAATTTATAAAAAAATAACCGAGGGCCATGGATAAGGACATTGAAAAGTTTTTTTTTCAGATTTTAAGTACTAACCATTAGATAGTAAAATGGCTTTTAAAACACCTGATAAATAGCTGTTAGTTTCTCTGTTCACCGAGCTGTTAGTTTCACAATAAATAGATTATCATCATCCTGCGCGTGTGTTCTTCATCGTCATAACAGCAGTAGTATAATTATACCTAGGTATAACTTTGTTTAAGGGAAGGCCTTGCCTGAAATTCAGCAACTACCTGCACACTGGTGTACATTAGTATTTAATTAGTTGTCCATTGACTTGGCGTAAGTCGCTTAGAAAACCAAATCATTGTTTCATGCCGGGATTGGAACCCACGGCCTTTAGAATAAAAGGATCCGATATTATATTCTGTAGGAAGCGGTGGTAGCTCAGTGGGTAGAACATTGGACTCGGAAGTGGGAGACCCAGGTTCGATTCCCAGTGCGGGCACGTACCTATGACTTTGTTTTCTAACTTATGTACATTTGTGAAGTTATAGTAGCAATACCACATCGCTAACTGTGAAGAAAAACATCGTGAGGAAACCGGAGCGTCTGAGCTATTCACATACCTCAGCGCTTGCAATCACCATTCCGCGGTGGGCACGCGTGGTGATAAAGCCATACTCTCTCCCTGAGAGAAGGCCTGTACCATACAGTGGGACGTTTATAGGCTTCTTACAAAATATATTATCTTGCTGTCCAATAAGATTAAATATTTTTTCGTGCAAGTTTCTCATTCTCAATTCCCCTTTCGCTCAACAGATTCGCAGTCCTCCGTACGAATGGAGGAGGCGTCAAGTTTTATACGGGCGGGCACAGCGTGTTGCTGACACGGACCGACGGGAAAGTCCAGGTCAGCATCAACGACGTGGAAACGGAGTGCAATCCGAAGTGCACTTACCCCCTGGACCAGATTCAGCCGGATTTCAAGTGAGTGAGATGACTATTTTCTTTCATCTCTTATATATGAAAATGAATTGCTGTTCGTTAGTCTCACTAAAACTCGAGAACGGCTGGGCCGATTTGGCTAATTGTGATTTTTATATATTTGTGGAAGTCCAGGGAAGGTTTAAACGGTGAGAAGAAAAAAAAACGGTTGACGTCGGTGATACGAAGTTCACGGGGTCATCTAGTCTAATATAAAAAATATTGTGTCATTGAGTTGGTTGCGTTGGTAGCCTAGTGGGTAGAACATCGGACTCGGAAGCGAGAGACCCAAGTTCGATCCCCAGTGCGGGCATGTACCTATGACTTGGTTTTCTAAGTTATGTACATTTGTGAAGTTTTAGTAGCAATACCACACGCTAACTGTGAAGGAAAACATCGTGAGGAAACCTGAGTGTCTGAGCTATTCACATACCTCAGCGCTTGAAATCGCCAATCCGCGGTGGGCACGCGTGGTGATTAAGCCCATACTCTCTCCCTGAAAGAAGGCCTGTGCCCTACAGTGGGACGTATATAGGCTGCTTATGCTTATACTCATGAGTTTGTTATTGAACTCAACCGAAACGCCTTCACAGATTTTATTATTTTTTTTGTCTATTTTGGTATATCTGAAAATAGGTCGTAGGCTAACTAATACTTATTACAAAATATTGTTTGCCGCGTCAGCTAGTACTGATATATTAAACGGGTGTAATCGCGATTATTTATTACTTGAATTTAATTTACCTTAATTCCCGACATAAGACCGTTTAATCTATAACCATCTATGAGCATCACGAGTCATTAAAAACTACCATTTTCTTTCCACCTAGTCTCTTTTCTTTCAACTCAACTGTAGCCCAACATCAGCCCTTGTAGCTTGTAACTTTCCGCTCCATCGGGTTAAGTATTTGGACGACTCCAAAGTGTCAAAATATATGTATGTATTTGACAGTTCTGAGTAGGCTGAATCAGACATCTCCATCAAGTGGAGGACTTGTGGTCGCACTCCGGGATCGCGTTTCATAAAACTGGAACTCATTGTTTATTATGTCAGTACGATATAGGTTGCATAGCCGAGTCTTCCTACTCGTTGGTCTGTGTATTGTGAGACAGTCCCCAGGTCGTGCCAACTCTATTTCTACTGCATTTGACTTAGTACTCGTAACTAGACTTTATTGAAAGTAGAAATAAAAAACCTGGCCAAGTGTGAGTCGGACTAGCGCACGAAGGGTCGTACTATTAATTATACAAGATTTGAATATTTCAAGCGTCTACCTGTTGTCGTTATTAATATTGAGCAAAAAACGGCAAAAAATCGCATTTGTTGTATGGGAGCACTCCTTAAATATTTATTTTATTTTAATTATATATTTTTGTATATTCACGTACAACTAAATATTCTGTGAATATTTCAAGCGTGTACCTGATGCCGTTATTAATATCGAGCAAAAAATGGCAAAAAAATCACGTTTGTTGTTTGAGAGCCTAACCTCAGTATTTATTTTATTCTATTTTTAGTATTTGTTGTAATAACGGCAATAGAAATACATCACCTGTGAAAATTTCAACTGTCTGCCTATCACGGTTCATGAGATACAGCCTGGTGGCAAACAGACGGACAGTCAATTAATAATGCTAGCCGCTGCATTTGGTTCAAATTAGTATTGAGTAAAAATCTGCGAAAAAAAAATAGTTCTATGTTCATTATATTATTAAGAGATTAATATTAAACTCTGGTGACTAAATTTGTACACACAGAGCAGTGGTTTTCAGTTGCCTACTACTCCGCAGTATTCCAATTATCTAACTCTGCGCTCTTCTAGTGTAGTCTATTCCAGAGTCGTATCAGAATATATCCTCCGCCTCTGTGTAGTACTAACATCCACTGCTGCCCTCTGTCAGCGTCCAAGTTAACCAGGTCCAAGTTAGTCAGCACTTGAATGAATGAATGAACGAATGAATGATTTATTGCCACTAACAAAGATGCTTACATACAATATACCTACTTGCGCTCTTCGGCCTGCCAATTTAATGCCTCCATAAGACAATTTCAATCTTAAAAATTCAACGTTCCTTTTTTTCTCGAGCATTCTAATAGTATGTAACGTTTAGGAAAAATATGGATGCTGGCTAAAAAGTCAGGTGGATTGTCTCAACAGCATCTCTTTCTCCTGGCAGGATAACCCGACTCGGTGACGATGTGAAGATTCACTCACGGCTCTCCGGAGTCCAGGTGTATTACCGTCAAAACGGCACCATCATCCTGGCGCCTCACAGCTACATGTCCACAGCTTGTGGGTCTTGCCAGGCCCAGCACTACTATAAGCTCTCATGATAAGTCAAGTGACTCTATTATAAGTTGTCTTCGTAAGTGAGGTGACTCTGCTATGCTATATTGTAAGTCAGGTAACTCTACTAAGCTATATTGTAAGTCAGGTGACTTTACTGTAGCTACCTTGGTAAGTCAGATGACTCTCCAGATATCACCTAACAAAACAACAAATATTTGACTTTTAAGGCTTCATGCTGTTGGGAGGCGTAGCAACATTCATCGATTTAAATAAAGGTACACTATGGCTTAAGAAAATATCGAAACTCTTGTCGAACTCCTGGTATTGTTGCCTTTTAACTACTGTAGTGCAGTATATGGACCGCGTCTTTGGATTAAGACTGAAAAAGCAGTGCAAAGAGTGCTAAATGCTTGTGCTAGATTTTGTTACCATATACCTAGAAGAGCACATGTGACACCTTACCTAAATGAGCGTGGTAGGTACTCTGAATATGAAAAATAGACGGGAATTGCACTAGGCTTGCCTCACACACAAAATAATCTGAAATAAATGCCCGGCATATTTATATAAAAAACTGAGCTAGTTTAAAGATTGCTCTGCAAAAGAATCGGATCTTCTAAGGACACCAGAGCATAGATCCGCGGGTTTCAGGGGGAGCTTCAAGTACAGGACAGCGAAAATCTGGAATTCTATTCCACCTCCTCTAAGGATAAAATTATCTGAAAAAACCTTTAAATTGCAGTATCGAAATGTGCTTTTAGAAAACCAGACGGCTCTGTACTTGTAAGGCTAACCCTAGATCCGGAGGCAAGAACATCACTTAAGCTGTAAGAAGCTTTTGTTGACACATGCTGAGCACCTCACCTTTTACCACAAAACGTAATAATAATATGTAGTAACTATTAAGTATTTTAGTTTATGATTCCTAAGCCTTCGAAGTCATGTATCCACAAATAATTCTAAAGTTTTTAATGTCTTGTGTATTCTTGTTCTGTTCTGCTTTAATGTTTTTGTTGGTAATAAAGCTTTTTATTATTATTATTATTATTAATGCACACACACACATACCGACACACTCTTTACTCGCTCACTCTACACACAGGAACACGTGGACACTCCCTAAAGGTACATACATGTATATATATATATATATATATATATATATATATATATATATATATATATATATATGTATATATGTGTGTATTTGTATATATATGTGTCTGTATGCGTAAATGTATTGTATGTATTCTTATTATAAACATTATATTTATTCATATTATATAAGCAGTAGTATATAGTATATGTATATTCTAAATAGTTTATTTTAGGTACAAATATATATTTTAAGTTTGTTACCTTTCTCTTACATGTAAGTTTAGTTTTTAGTTTTTTGGGTAATGGCTGAAAATCAGCGGTGCCAAGATCACTGCGTTGACTTGGTTGCATAATGCTGAGCCTCGACCCTTTGTCGTAATATGGCAATAAATGCTTTCTATTTCATTTCTATTTCTATTTATTGATAAGCTAGATAACTCAGAAGAGATTCGCAATAATATAATTAATTAATTAATTTAACTTCTTTATTCAGATAACAATAGATCCAATAATAATAAGAGACAAAACGAAACATAATTAATTTACCATACCTAACTTAAAATAATAGAAACTATCGCTTTTTATCAATAAGTTATATAGTCCACACAAATCTTTTTGGCGGTAACGTGAACATAGTCGCAGATCGTTTGCACATCGCTTACTGTCTTTACAGTGTATGTGTGGGTAGTTAACTACTTTAGTAATTTACTACGCATCACACTACGTCAATTAATCACACATACACTGTAAAGACAGTAAGCGATGCGCAAACGATCTGTGACTATGTTCACGTTACCGCGAAAAAGATCTGTGCGGACTATAACTAGCTTTGACTTAGTCATATTGATAAAATAGCTTCATGTATGAACCAAACCCGTTTGCGATAGCCGTCAAGTTGGTTGCTGCTGCCCCGCGCTCTCTGCAGCAAAGAGGCCGTTTTTTTGCGTATTATTGTACTAAACGCGTTCGTGTGAGCCTCCACAAACATTGCCGAAGCGCTGCAGAAAGGAGGAAGCCGCAACAATGCTCTAAATGCGTTATTATATTGGACCCGTAGAGCGCTGTACGATTAATGTAATATTTGAAGGTTCTGACTTTCAACTAAAATTTGAAATTAATCCAAACTATATGTGAGTGGTTGACCAAAAAGGGACCTCATGGGAAAATAATTAATTTCGAGAAAATCGCGTTTGAAGTTTCGTGTATAAACAGGTTTCTCGTGCGCGGATAAAAAATAACTACGGCACCTAAAAATATTCTGGTTAGACCAAAACAAAGCTAAAATACCACAGATTAAAAATATCAAATAAAAAAAATAACGGTTTCCAATCCCTCCAGGTCCCTTTTTGGTCAACCACTCACATCTGCGTTACAGCTCACGTAAGGAATTATATACTAGTACCTGACTTGACAGCATTGGCCATTTAGATGCCAAAATTACACAACCATAGTCACAGCTTAAAATCACAAACGAATAAAAACCGACCAGACAAAAGACGTAAAGTGCCTACTGACTACTGATTAAATATTGTAAAATAAGAATTTTGTATTGACGATTGTATTATGATACCTAATAAATATTTATGTAACTTTTCGTCGTTTTTCATTCACAGCTTTATGTACGCCTATCCAAGTCACTTCTATTGTCTAATTTATACATTGCCCTAACTTAATAAACGTACCTACATGTTCCTAGTCACCCCCTTAGAAAAGTCGGCCGTGATGAAAATAAACCATTTCAAAGAAGAAAAGACACATCACGACTGGCCAGTCAACCCTGTAAAAACCTCTTTAGACACACTCCACCAGCTCCTTTATAAAATTAAAAAGCCAACGGAGCGAGAATCCTTTGATCGCGGCAGGCCGTAAGCGGCCGGCCTATGCCTGATTGACGACGTAAACTCATTAGTCTGTGGTCCACTCATTATCTATGGTCCAGTTTCTAGCCAATCCGGTTAGTTGCGGTGGCCGCGTTCTTTATTTAAACGGCTGTGACGTCGTTTGAGCATGAGACGAGGGGACTGTTCACTGGGGGGTACTGTGTTGCGTGCTAAATTATCTGAAGCAAATAACTTCCTTGCTACGATACCGAAGTAAACTGGAAATTGTACTTGCACAGGCCTTTATTAAATTTTATTTAATAGGTATCAGAAACGATAAGATCCGTAGACGAACGAAAGTCGTCGACATAGCCCAGCGGATTAGTAAGTTGGAGTGGCAGTGGGTGGGGCACATAGCACGCAGAACTGATGGCCGGTGGGGCCGAAAAGTTCTCGAATGGAGACCACATGCCGGCAACAACAACCAGCCACAAGATGGACAGATGACCTCATCCAAGTGGCAGGAAGACGCTGGATGCAAGCCGCTTCCAACCGGTCTTTTTGGAAATCTGGAGGAGGTCTATGTCCAGCAGTGGACTTCTTGTGGCTGAATGATGATGATGATAAGTTTTTATTCATTACATGATTACTTTTTCTTTCTATGTAGGTATATTATATTCATTATATCCTCCTCTTACATATAGGTATTGTAACTTAGTTAACAATTATTTGAGTAACATTTATGTAAGTTTATTATTAAGTTTAAGTATGTACTATTCGTATTTGCACCAACTACCCGTCTCTCTTTCTCCGTCGGAAACCTTTCCGTCACAAGGTTGTCTGGAAGAAATTGCTGTTAGCAATGAGGCCGCATATTGTAGTAGCCTGTAGCTACAACCATTTGAAAGTGAAAGTGAAAGTGAAAATATTTTATTTACCACACAAAAATAATAAATAATAATAATTCTTTCATTCACAATGTTTGTGGTAAAAAGGAATGGGCTCAGCTTTATTGCCGAGACTGGATGCGTAGTCTAAGTTATAGATATTTTATATTATCCGTGTGGCACCGGATTAAGAATAAAGTCATTCCATTTCCTTCCGTGGATATCGTAGAAGGCTATGAATTAACAAGAGACGGGCAGCAGCGTCTTCCTGAGATTCCAACCGCAAACTGCGGCCGCCAACCCGCCTGCCAAGCGTGGCGATTATGGCCTGTATCCTGCAGTGGGCGTCAAAGGGCTTATGATGATATTGTATACTTATAACTATATAGGGAACTTTCCCTACAGTCTTAGATCTATGCTGAAACTCGAAAACAATTTACATTATCATTCAGCCACAAGAAGTCCACTGCTGGACATAGGCCTCCTCAATGGATTTCCAAAAAGACCAGTTGGAAGCGGCCTGCATTCAGCGTCTTCCTGCCACTTGGATAAGGTCATCTGTCCATCTTGTGGCTGGTCGTCCTACGCTGCGCTTGCCAATATGTGGTCTCCATTCGAGAACTTTTCGGCCCCATCGGTCATCAGTTCTATGTACTATGTGCCCCGCCCACTGCCACTTCAATTTACCAATCCGCTGGGCTATGTCGACGATTTTCGTTCGTCTACGGATCTCATCATTCCATCAACAGTATGAAGCTTAAGTAGGCATCTCTCGCAAAGAAAATCGAATCGCGCGAGGCGCCTAGTTAAGTTGCATGGGTTACACCATTGGAATGCGATTGTTTACCAGACTACCAATTGTGTCAATGAATTTTTATTATTTTTTTTTTTTTTTTTTTAGCCCTAATAAGGGCACCCTCCGGAGGACACGGGGGAGGGAGGTGGTGAATGCTCATGCATAACAGCACGGACCCGGCCGTGCTGCCAATGTGGGACTCACAGGAAGTGCGCCTACCCACTAAACACCACCTGGGGGCTGGTTTGGTCCTAAGGACCCCTAAACCTATATCATGAGCGACCCACCTCGAAGCCGAGGAGGGCGCGCAGCGGAGCTCCTTAAGGGAGCGTCCGCTTGGGACTGCTCGTCACATCGTGACCGCGGCTAGGAGGGAGAGGTGGGGACGCCGGTGGGGACACCGGCGGAGGCGGGAGCGGGGGCTACTTCTGACTGGGACTGGGCCTCTAGTAGGCGGTCCAGGTCAGATGAAAGTTTATCGGGGGGGTCGACGAGGGCGTTCCTGGGCCTGCGCACCAGGTAACGGGGGTTCGTCGTGGGGGGAGTGTAGTCCGCTGCTTGGCGGATAAGGGGGTTGGGGTGCACTTCGGCCGTGCTAAAGAAAGTCTCTGAAAGAGATTTAATAAATTGTTGGATGGTTGGAATCTCCATATCCCGATGGAGGTCGGCATTTCTGACACACCAGTGGGCGTTCAGAGCTCTACGAATGAAAAGATTTTGAACTTTCTGAAGTTCATACAGGGCTTTGGGGGACGCGTGGGCGAAGACGGGTGCCGCGTAAGTCAGCACGGGGCGAATGCAAACCTTATAGAGTGTTCGCTTGTTCCTAGAGGACATCCTACTGTGTCGGCCTATCATGGAGGATAGGCGGCCTAGGTAAAAACGGGCGGTCCGGGTCACCTTCCGGATGTGAGGCCTAAATGTCAGTCTGCTGTCCAGGGTGACACCTAGGTATTTGGCGGTGGAACGCCAGGGGACTGCGGTACCTAACATACGGATAGGTCGGTCGGAGAGACCGCGGCGGACCTTGTGGTCGAAACGGATCGCGGTGCTCTTTTCCGGGTTGACCTCGATTCGCCAGAGCCTGAACCAGGCACCTAGCTCATCGACCGCGGATTGGAGCCTATTAAGGATGACTGACATTTTCCGACTCTTGCAGTAGAGTGCGGTGTCGTCAGCGAAAAGTGACAGTTGGACCCCATTGCGGGGGATGGGGATGTCATTTGTGTACGAAATGTACAGGAGGGGGGAGAGCACGGAGCCTTGCGGGACCCCGGCTCTGAGGGGGCGGAGGGAAGAGAGAATGCCCTCGTGTCTAAAGCGGAAGGAGCGGTCCTTCAGAAAGGAAGCTAAGATGCGGACAAGTCAGTCGGGGAGACCCAGCTCGTACAACTTAAAAATGAGCCCTGCGTGCCAGACCTTATCGAAGGCCTTGGCGACATCGAATAAGACGGCTACCGTCTTTTCGCGTCTGGGGAAGAACCCGCCTAGAATATACTCTACTATGCGGTGGACTTGTTGGGGGCAAGAGTGAATTGCCCGAAAACCAAATTGGTGGGGGATGATGAGGGGGGGGGGCCTCTGAGGGGAAGAGGTGATTCCTCATACGAGTGAGGATGACTCTCTCGAAGAGTTTGCCCATGGCCTTGAGGAGGCTGATGGGGCGATGACTAGAGGGGAGGTTGAGGGGCTTTCCCGGCTTGGGGATGCCTATGACCGTCGCCTCTTTCCACGCGGGTGGGAAGTGGCAGTGGTCAAAACAGGCATTGAAAATGACTGCTAACAGGGTTAGCACCTGGGTGGGGAACATCTTGAGCGCTAGGTTGGCAATACCATCCGCTCCTGGGGCCTTTTTACGTTTCAGTCTTTTGATGAAAGACTGAATTTCGTCTGTGGAAACCGCAATGGGATTTTCGTCGGTTGGAAGAGGGAGGGAGGTCTTTTTACGGACCTCCTCCTCGACCTACCGACGTGAGTTGGGTCGCACTGCTGAGTGCTGGGCGAGCATTGGGACTCAATGCTGTCGGCGAAACACTCGGCCTTCTCAACGTCCTCGAAGGCTGTAGAGCCATCGGGGCGGGCCATAGGTGGTGTGTGAGTGATCGCGTCTGCCCGGAGGGCCCTGGCTACTCTATAGTAAGCCTGGTGGGAGGGGGAGATGGTCTCCATGAGATCGCCCCATTGGGCGTTGTTAAACTCAGAGAGATGGGACCTGACTTGCCGCTGGAGATCGTTCGCGCGTTTCCTGTAGGCAGGAGTTGGGTAGAGGGAGGCCCTCCGGAGGGCGGCTCTTTTGGCCCTAATCAGGTTCTTGATAGCGAGAGGCAGTTTCCGGTCGTGGACCGGTACTACACGCTCGCCCTCACGAATTGCTGATTGGACCAAAAGGGTGAGGGACTCTACGGCGCTATCTATCTTGTCAGTGCTGTCAAAGTGGCCAGGGGGGAGCGCATAAGGCGAGTCGGGGGCTTCGAAGGTGGTGACTAAGGAGCTTCTGACACTGTCCCAATTAGTGATGGTTTTGGTGGAGAGTGTGGAGGGTGACGGTGGGGGGCCTAGCTGAAGGGACACCGGTCGGTGGTCGGATCCTAGGTCGTCGAGAGTCTCGATCGCCCTGAGGTTGAGATTGACACCCCTTACTAGAGCGAAGTCTAGTACGTCGGGGGCGTGGTCTATGATATCGGGGTAATGAGTGGGGGAGTAGGGACATAAGACGTCCAATTCTAACGCCTCGGTTATGCCGAGGAGGGCAGTACCGGCGGGGTTCGTCTGTAGGCAGGTCCAATCCGTATGTTTGGAGTTAAAATCCCCGAACATAACGGTGTGGGCGCCTAGAGCGAGGATGGCTTCGAAATCACTCCTTAGGGGTAGTTTCGCTGGGTATGTAAATAGAGGCTATGACTAAGGACGGATGACCCGTCAGAGCTAATCTACAAATGGTAGCCTCCATATTAGTGAGGGCTGGAGTGGGGACGGGGGAGCAATGGAGGGACTTCCTAAAGTAAATGGCAGTGCCGCCGCCTCTACGGCCGTCGGCTCTGTCGTTCCTAACGAGAGAAAACTTGGGAATACTCAGGCCCTTGGTATGGGGTTTGAGCCAAGTTTCCTGCACTAGCAACAGATCGACTTCGAGTTCTTTGACGAACTCTCTAAGTTCAGGTACGTTGCTGCGGAGCCCGCGAGCATTGTACGAGATGAGCGAGACACTCCTAGGCTTGATGCGACCCGCGCTGACGGGAGACTGGGTGGTCTGAGGGACCGGGGGGCGCGACATTAACTCACTTACTTATATAAGGGAGAGCAGATGGCTGTGTTCGGCCACAGCCATCAAACGCGCGGTGGGGGAGGTTGCGGCGCGCAGTTTGCGCGCCAGGACCGATATTTCGGCTAAGTTAATGTTGGCGATTGCGGAGCTGACCGTCAAGAGGTTATCCGCGATCTGGGAGTGAGGGGCGCCCGAGGGGGCGGGGCGCGGAGCGGGGGGGGGGACTGGGTCGGCGCTACAGGCCCGGCTGTAGCGGCGAGGGAGGGGTGGGGGGCCCACGCGGGGGCCTGGGGGGGGTTGGGATTGGTGGTGGTGGGGCGGCCGCGGCGGCCGAGGGAGGGGAAGTTGGACGGGGTGTTAGCCGGCGGTGGGGCTGGTCTCCTTTGAGGAGGGGGCTGAGACGCCTTTGTGGCCTTAGGGGCCTTAGGAGGGGAGGAGCGGGGGGCACGCGGGCACCCCCGGTAGTTGGCCGGATGGCCGGGCTGCTTGCATAGTACGCAAGACGGAGGACCCTCCGACTCGCGAGTGCGCAGGCAGTCCCCGGTGGCGTGAGGCTCTAGGCACTTCACGCACCTAGGGGGGGCGGAGCAGTTGGCGGAAGCGTGGCCATAGAGTTGGCAACGGTGGCATTGGCCAGGGTGGCCGCGCCTGTGGGGCTTCTCAACTTTTATGCAGGAGAGCCCACAGACGGTGAGCTCTCCTGAGAAGATCGTCTTCGCGGAGGGGGTGTTGGTGAGAATCACCAGGGAGAGCGGAAATATTTTACCGCGGGAGCTGTGCATGGGATGCACAGCCTCTACGGGGTGACCTTGTGCTTGATCGGTTTTGCCGGAGGCATTGCGGGGATGTCTAGGGACATGAGGGGGCGGGGGGAGGGGGCGGTCGCCGCGGGGGTTGCGGGGGCTGCGGGGGGACAGGGGGCTACGGTCACGGGGGACGAGCGGGGGGTAGGCGAGTTGCCTTTTTTGGAGGAAGAAGCTTGCTTCCGCAGAAGCTTCTTCCTAGGGACGAAAGTTTTGAATTCGTGGCCTTCATCGGAGGAGATGTCGGCGCACGAGTAAACTGTAGCGGCGGAGTCGGGAGACTCTGAGCCGCGAGAGACGGAGCGTTTCCGTGGGCGCGAGGGGCCAGGGGTGGAGTCGGTCTCCATGGGGGACAAAGGGCCGGAGGGGCCGGGGGAGGCGGGGGCGGGGGACTCAGGAGAGTCCGGGATCGCGGCGGCGGCGGTCGGGGGCCTACAGTAGGCCATAAGGGCGTCTAGGAGCCCGTGCTCCTTAATGAATTTGAAAAGTTGCTCATTAGAGCAAGGAGGTTGAGCCATAGTGGCAGGCGGCACCCCTGCCGGGGGCAGGGGGGCGGGGGGAGCGCGGTTAAATAATACCACAATGGAGATATGGGGACAGAAACAAAGCAAGTAAAGAAAGTCTAGCGGGGGCTAGACACTTACTCACTCGTTGGAATGCGGCAGGCAGGTGTTCGGGACACTGTAACAAAGAGATAAGGAAAAGTAAGTAACAATTCGATAAGGGCTCGCCGGCTGTACACGGGCGCACTGTGTAAGCGGGCGGGCGGTCCAGTAGCGGAGAGCGAGACGTGTCGCTCTCGACGCTAACGCAAACGAACTGTTGTGTCAATGAAACTACCATTAACGTATTTATATGACTGTGTGGAACAACTAAGCATTTAAGAGACTCGCCCCCTGGTTTTGAACGCGGTGCAACATACATTACCCTCTCTCTTGTTTAAAACTGCTCCTAATTACCGTCGATAAGCTTATCAGTATTTCCAAACTAGCTTCTGCCTGCAACTTCGCCTGCTTGGACAAGTGCTGAAGTTTCAGAATTGGGTGAAGAGAGTGGTGTAATGCTACTACAAATTCACAAATAAGTATAATTCGATAATGTTTTGATAACATAAGATAATGTTTGGATAACATAAGATAATGTTTTATTTACACACCAAAACCTACATGTATACATTTGGGTGAAATGAACACATAAAACACAAAAAAACCTTAAAAAAAAATATTTAAAGTAAATACCTGAATAAAAAATACTGAAAAAAATTGGTAAAAGGACACCAAACACTAACGGTAATTAAAGAGTGAATAACTATTTCAAAATAACTTTCAATAGTTTTTAATAATTTGTTTAATTAAAGAAGGGCAAGATTAAAAAATACGCGAAACCGTCGTGCGTGCATGCGACGACTAATGAATGTTGATGAAGCGAAAGTGATCTGTCAGGATCGTGGCAAGTGGCAGTCCTTTGTCTCATAGATAGATGATAGATAGATAGATAAATGATTTATTTATCATTCATAGCACAGGGTATCCTAGTTTGGGAGCCAGGGCGCACACATGTAACTATCTAGGCAAATAAATTATTTTCATTTTATTATAAGGTGTTACGTGCAAGTTGTGACGTCGCAGTTTGAGCCCAATTTGTGTTATGCGTTTTTGTACTACGTGACTTTTCGACAGGTTATATTAAGAAAAGTATTATTAGTCGCAGAGGAAAAAACATACCAAATAGATAAAAGATAAAAAAGTATTTATTACCTCATCAGAAAAAAAAAACTTAAAACAGAGTAAGGCTTAACTAGTGATGACATAAAATATATATAAATATAGTGATGACGTTTTTTTACCTTTTAACATGGTTTCTCTGATTGTATTAAACGATTTTTTAGTGCAAGTACTCCATTAATTCCTTGTGTATAATCTAACTACTGTATTTACTCATTTGTCCATTGACTTGGCGTAAGACGCTTAGAAAACAAAGTCATTGTTTCATGGCGGGATTGGAACCCACGGCGTTTAGAATAAAAGGATCCGATATTATATTGTAGGAAGCGGTAGTAGCCTAGTGGGCAGAACATTGGATTCGAAAGCGAGAGATTCAGGTTCGATTCCCAGTGCGGGCATGTACCTATGACTTAGTTTTCTAAGTTATGTACATTTGTGAAGTTATAGTAGCAATACCACTCGCTAACTGTGAAGGAAAACATCGTGAGGAAACCTGAGTGTCTGAGCTATTCACATACCGCAGCGTTTGAAATCGCCAACCCGCGGTGAGAGAAGGCCTGTGCCCTACAGTGGGACGTAAATAGGCTGATAAAGAGTATCGGGCCAGATTATACGCGATCTGTGTGCCAAATTTCATTCAAATCCCTTCTGCGTTTTGGGGAAACAACATGCAAATATACAAACTAACACCAACATCACGTAAATTCTTGACGTTGATTACGTTGATAAACTTATCGATATTTCCAAACTAGCATCTGCCCGCAACTTCGCCTGCTCAGACAAGTGCCGAAGTTTCAGAATTGTGAATTCAGAATTTTTGATTTGATGTGTTTTGAAAACACTTCAAGCACACTTTGAACTATTTTAGTTTTTTAATATATAATTTGCTTGCTGGTAGTATAATTGTCATTAGGGTTAATCAGCCTGTGTTCACAAAAGGCCCACATCACGGTGTACCTACCTAAGTGGAAAATGTACTTAGGTACCCGTATGCTGGAGATTAGAACATCTAACTTCTAATGAAGATAGTGTGGTCACACACATTCAGACAAATCGTACGGGATGTTCTTCAAGCGGTAATTTCAAACCTTCCTACGCCGGTTTCGGGTACTTTTTATCTTGCCCTCAGTAAAGGGCAAGAAACCAGTAAATTTCGATGAAGCGAAAGAGATATGTCAGGATCGTGGCAAGTTTCAGACCCCGGTATCTGCCTTACCCTTCGGGATACAGGTGTGAGTTTATGTTACAACTTACCTAACAACGAATAATATGTTGAACAACATTTTTTAATTTTGTTTTCATCATCAGCCATTTGACGCCCACAGCAGGACATAGGCCTCCCTCGTGGTGTTCCAAGCTTCCCGGTCTTCCATTTTTGCTTTACTGTACACAAAATATTAAGTATCAAATATTAAGTCAGTACATAACCTACGTAAGAAATAACATGTACAAAGGTGAGCTTATCTTTGAGATTTATTCCAGCAAACCTCGGAAAGTCGGAGAAGCAGTAAAAATTCTATCGGTCGTAAGATGACCTTACACTCTGAAAGTCGTAAAATTGGGCGCCTCGTTCGTTGGTTTAGTGGTTGACACGCTTGACCACCAAGACAGAGGTTGTGGGTTCGATTCCCACTGGAGACCGCCATAACTTGATTTGTACAAATGGTTATCATCGTCATCATCATTCAGCCACAAGAAGTCCACTGCTG
The DNA here is from genome assembly GCA_963969515.1 of Yponomeuta evonymella. Classification (NCBI taxonomy): domain Eukaryota; kingdom Metazoa; phylum Arthropoda; class Insecta; order Lepidoptera; family Yponomeutidae; genus Yponomeuta; species Yponomeuta evonymella. Next base: position 3,860,022 of record OZ018370.1, on the reverse strand, counting down.
AACATTGGCCTCCTCCGTGGATTTCAAAAAAGACCGGTTGGAAGTGGCTTGCATCTAGCGTCTTCCTGCCACTTGGATGTGGTCATCTGTCCATCTTGTGGCTGATCGTCCTACGCGGCGCCGGTTATAGACTGGGTCTTTTTCGATGTTTGTGATATTCTTGCCCGATGCGTGCATCGAAAATCTGTGGTTAAAACTATAGCGAATCGTATATTAGGTCTGTTAAAACTTTTGCAAATAACATTGTTGTTTTTCAAAATTCAAATTCAAAAGTGTTTTATTCAAAGTAGCACAGACACTGCAACTTAATGAACGTTACAAGTTAAACCATATGTCCATTTCAAAATCTAGATCATTTTAGAAAAATAATAGACAACAAACTCCAACCCTAGTCTTTTCAAATTAGTCCTTAATTACCAGAGTTTACATAAATATTATAAAACCTTAAAGTCATGCATTGAACGGGCTTTAATTCCAGACATCATTGTCATCTAAATAATCTTTAATTTTATAGTAGCCCTAGTGTAGTGTGGAGTCACACCTTTATTATTTTCCCTAAGTAGGTAAGTATTTCTACATAAAGTTAGAAACCCACAGTTTTACATCATTCCACTAGAGACCATGTCACAACTCAGTATTCTCGTTGCTGTTTCATTATTCCTACTTCAAAATGAGTGTTTTGGGGATAACAGTGAACATCTGAGACAAAAACGGTAGGTAAATAACTTCAACCCCCGGTTTCTTGCACACTAACAATAAGGGAAGAGTTTGCCGGGAAATCGTGGAGTCGTGGGTGTGGCCATCGTTCCGGGGCATACCTGATACAAAGCGGGGAACGCGGCACCGCCAGGGAAATCCTGTAATGCAGTATTTTAGTGTTATGTTCTGTCTTTTTGTGACGAAGCTTTTCTTGATGTTCGGATTTTGCGTTGCCTTTTTTCTTGGCACTAAATGCTTACTTATTTCATTAGCAACAAAAAACCGACCAGGTGATGTCGGGCCACGCGCAGTGTAGGGTTCCGTAAGAAGAGGGTTTTTTTGTAACTAACAACTTCATCGAAGTAATTTTCAATGGATTTTATACGAAATTTTACTTTTGTAAGCTGATTGCCTATTACTCGTTAACTAGTAAAGCCTACTTTTAAGTTCATCATATGAGCTACTATCCTGAATTTTTTCACAATTTACAATCAACCGTTTAACCAGGAGAGGAGGGGGGACGCCCTACTCGTATAAAAAATGGCGCTTTAAAGCTTAATATTTCGTAAACGGAACCGTAAATAAAAAAATCGTCTTTCTACACACACAATACGACCAACCCAACGATTCCCCACATAATAGGTTAGACAAGAAAAAAAAACTCATCCCGCTTTTAATGCTAGGAGGTACAGTAAAAAAAAATCCAACATTTTATTCTTTAGCTTTGTCGGCGCGATAAATATGTATACACATACCCAATTACAGCTTTCTAGTACCACCGGTTTTTGGGCTGGGCCGCGGACGGACAGACGGACAGAAACATGGCGAAACTATGAGGGTTCCTTGTCGGACTACGGAACCCTAAAAATTAGTCTACTATTAGCAGCCGTCAATTGTTTTTTCGTACACACTTTGGATCTAAACAGTAGATTAACATTTTGTTTGTATACGATAAGCCAGGAGTAAGTCGGTGGAAATAGAATCGTTAGCTAATGCATTGCGAGCTACTCATGACGCATGGTTACAACTGTAACCATAACTGTAACCTGTCAGTAACTACCGAATAGCCCCTAGAGTCAAATACAGATACAGTTTTCCAATACAATAATATAAACACGACAATAGTTGTAATTTGCCTCTATTTGGTAGTCTACAAAGCAATAGCCGCACAATTTTATTCGAATGGTAAAAGTGGTGGTAGCCTAAGTAGTGGGCCCAGGTTCAATTCTCAGTGCGGGCATGTACCTATGACTTCCGCGGTCATAGGAATCCGCGGTGGGCACGCTTAATGATTAAGCCCATGCTCTCTCTCGAAGAGAAGGCCTGTGCCCCACAGTGGGACGTATATAGCCTGCAGCTTAAACCCGCGCAGAAGGTCGAATCGCGCAAATCGCCGAGTTAAGTTGCACGGGTTATGCCATTGAAATACGTTTGGTTACTGGACTACCAATAGTGTCAGTGAAACAACCATTACAGTACTGTTAAGCCTTTCACGATCATCAGCCATTTGACGCCCCCTGCAGGACATAGGCCTCCCTCGTGGTTGTCATAACCATGAGGGGTTTTGCCATAATCGCCACGCTTGGCAGGCGGGTTGGCGATCGCAGTATGTGGTTGGAATCTCAGGAAGACGCTGCTGCCCGTCTCCTTGTAATTTATTTCCTTAGCCGCCTTCTACGACATCCATGGGAGGAGATGGAGTGACGCTATTCTTAGTCCGGTGCCACACGGCGTACGCCTTTATTGAACAACTAGGTACGTGTTTTAGACACTCGCTCCGGCTGTGTGCAACTGGCCAATAATGAAAACTGTTGATTAATTTCGGAGTCACTTACTTAATTTTTAGGGTTCAAAAGGAAAAACGGAACCCTCATAGGATCACTTTGTTGTCCATCTGTCCGTCTGTCCGTCCGTCCTTCCGTCCGTCCGTCCTTCCATCCGTCCGTCCGGCCGTCCGTGCGTCCGTCCGTCCGTCCATCTGTCTGTCAAGACCCCTTATCTCGGGAACGTGTGAATGTATTGAGTTGAAATTAAAACCATACACCTACATACTTAAGTCTACAGTCCCTTGAAGCTGTCAAAAATCTAACTTCTAAGTTTACGTAAAAAAAAATTGTATATTTTGATACTCTCACATGAATCGAAATTTATAGGTTGTTTTTAGTTGACAAGTACAGGAAAAAAACTGAAAACTATACATTTGTAATTAAATCATAAAATACGTCTTTGAAGTTCGTAAAAAGCTCGGAAAAGCTGCGAGACTTGATTCCTGAACTATTTATAATATGTAAATACCTATAAATTTGTACGGAACCCTCAGTGGGCGAGTCCGACTCGCACTTACCGGTTTTTTTTTTTTTTTGCTCCTGGTGAGTGATTTATTTCAGCTGTATCGTAGTTCAAAAACAGTCGGGCACACACGGCGACAGCAACGAGGGTGGTGATGACGGCGATGATGGTGAAGGGGACGAGTACAAAAAGCCGGAACACAAAGGCGTCACACCTGGCTTGAACAACGAGAACTTGGATATTGAGGTGAGATAATTTTAGGTCCGTTTGGACGCACTGCCCTTATTCTACCGGCGCCTAGTCTTACACACATAGTTTTTCAATAGAATAGTTGACGACAATAGTTGTTATTTGCTTGTATTTGCTAGCCTACAAAACAATAGCCGTACATCATCAGCCATTTGACGCCCACTGCAGGACATAGGCCTCCCTCACGGTTTCCCTAACCATGATGGGTTTTACCATAATCGCCACGCTTGGCAGGCGGGTTGGCGATCGCAGTATGCGGTTGGAATCTCAGGAAGACGCTGCTGCCAGTCTCCTGGTAATGTATTTCCTTAGTCGCCTTCTACGACATCCACGGAAGGAAATAGAGTGGTGCTATTCATAATCCGGCACCACACGGATTCCACACAATACAATGACTTGACCTGGTCCCAAACTAGGATACCCTGTGCTATGGTAACCAGGCAAAGACGTCACAAACATGAAAATACGGCCATACTGAGGCCACTTGTACAAATGCACGGCGAATCTCAATTGCAAATTAAATAATAATTTCTTGATTTCTTGCGAAATAACGTACCCAATATGATTCTATTGAACAACTATGCGAAACGTTAGTATGACAATCCGATGTACATTGCATACACTTCTTACTACTTCTTACTACTTCTTAGTCTGTGGGTTACACAATGTACATCGAATTTTCATTGGAAACCATGAATTGTGGTTCTATAAACAATCACCAATAAGATTCACATTGGAAATGTCTTTTTATTCGCTCCAGTGTAGGCTCAGATTTCACGAAAAAGTTCGATCCCCTCATATCTCGGAGAGTTGTGAAGATATGATATTCAAAAAAGACTCAAAAGACACGTATGTATTCACAAGAGCTGTAAGGTGCAAAAAGAGTTATTAGAGTCAAAAACGAAAAAGTTATGAAATAGTTAAAAAAAAAATTTAAAAAGATACGAATATTTATTTTTTCGCTCGATATTTTGGAAACATCATCATCATCATCGAGCCTAAATCAAAGACGATCGGGTTAAGGGTTTGCCATGTAGCCTAACCTTTTTCATAAAAGTCAGAAAGTTAGAACGACATTTTTCACATGACATTTATGACTCGATTCATTTCCAATGCGCTCGATAGTCGTGTGAGGCAGAAAATCTGTGAATTTTTTTTATTCATTTCATTTCATTTGTTCATCCTTTTTTCATGACATAATAACTACTTACTTTAACTTTCTTTTTTGTTAAATAAATCTTTCATTTCTTTTCAGACTATACCAGCCCCGCCACTGAAATACATTAAGAACCCGTTTGATCGCAAATATGCTAGGAAAATTGCGAAAAAACAAACGAATTATCCCAAGAAGAAAAAATCTTTTAAATAGGAAATTAGAATCATACATATTCTCAATCGAATTAATGACTAGTTTCAGATTAGTGTAAATGAATGAAAGTCTTGCTTCAGTATTATTCTGTTCTTGTTTTATTTTTCACCACAATTATCCAAACTTATCCACGTGTCAAATCAGTAAGAAACAAAATGTCTTTATTCATATCAAACGACACACAAAACCACATCGCTTTCGTACAAAAAAGCTAATTAACTAGGTAATATTTAGATTGGCAGTATCAGAATAACTTAAAGAATATCTCAGTAAATGGTAATTAAGTGGATTAATTAGATAGATAGATAGAATATTCTTTATTGTACACAGAGATTACATTACCTAACAGAACAGAAATTAGATTAAGTGTATGGTAAAAAGATGGGCAAGCCAGTAAGTAATACAATATTATTTTAAGAGTCGAGGAAAATCTGAAAAATATGCTGCACTTTTCAGTGTTCCGTATAAAATGGATTTCATGTCCTAATACCTAATAGTTGAAAATATTTCAATGAAAAAAAAAACGTTCTTTTTGAAAACTAGGAAAGTCTGTCCGACAGATAGCTTGAATAAAAATTCGCGTAGTTAGTATGAGTTCGTGACGGGTTTCAGTGACTTGCGCCAAGTCACTGGATAAGTAAGTAAATAGATAAATACTTATCCAGGGATAAACAGATAAACATCTGATTGACAGGGTCGTCAGTCATACAATTTTGTCAATTTGAGCAAGACGCTTTTGAACTTATCTAATGGATAGAGCAACGCAGTAATAGCGTTGGCACAAGCCAGCCTAAGGGTCTGCAGATGGACTGCAGTTGAAATGCAGTCAGTCTGTCTAGACCCTAAGTTACACCCCGCCTCCTCCGCCCATGAGACCCTATACGACCATGCGAAGTCAAAGTAATTTGTTCGAGTTATTTGCCGAGGATTATTCCTGTGCAGATTGATAAAAATAATGAGGTTAAATTGTTGCAACAGGATGACTTAAAAATAGGTAAAGTGCAGGAGACAGTGTAGTACAATTAGATACACAATAATAAAATGAAAGTCCATGCCTAGTAACGCTCAGTTAATGAAATAACTAAAATATCAGTAATGGTATTTCAGAAGTTAGGGCCGACTTGGGTGCGAGTCTTTTAAACGCGTTGTTCATCATCATCATCATCATTCAGCCACAAGAAGTCCACTGCTGGAAATAGGCCTCCCTCATGGTTTTCCCTAACCACGAAGGGCTTTGCCATAAACCATGGGTGGTTTGAGAACCACGGTTCTGTAATTGGTAATTAAAAATACCATCTATATACTAATAATGTTCCGATACTTTATTGGTCACGGGGAAGGTTCACTGATAGTCTGGTTTCAAAAACTGACCGTTACAATGACAGTACCTATCAAATAGAATATGAAGAATATAACTTGAGATAGATTTGATAGAATCACAATACTTAGTCATAAATAAATACTTTAAGTACTTTCGTACTTTCGTTCGTACTAGGTAAATATATTTATTAGTAATCATAGCTTTAAAAAAAAGAGAGATTCGAGAGAAATTTTCCATAAAAATGTTTATAGAGATAGATTTTTTTTAATGTAAATATATATTTATACATAATATTTTACCATAATTCACTTAAAAATAAATTTACAATATCGGTACCTGAAAATGTACACAAATATCAATGACAAAAACCAGGACTTTACCACATATTTTACAAATATGAAGTTTTATACGTAGAAAAAATTATAAACATCTTGTAAACGGTATCTACTAAGACATTCTAAGCTGCATATTAAAAGGCAAAAATTATTTTACTACAATATAATACACTGATCACATACCTCTTACACAATCTTAGTCCCATACTTTGACACATATATTACAAATTACCATTGCGTCATTATCATCCATAATGTATAAAACATCAATTACTTTATGGCTAAATATCCTAAGATTTTCTAGCGTTTTTAACACATTTAGGTATACAAAGTTAGTATTTTTACTAAATGATTACTAGATTTAACTAAAAATTCGTGCACTAGAAATTAACGTTACGTTAGTTAATAAATGATATTAACCCCCGGTTTCTCGTACACTAACAAGCTGTTAATCTACTGTTAGCAGCTGTCAGTGGTTTTTTTTTGTATGCACTTAGTCAATTGACAGCTGTTAACAGTAGATTAACAGCGTGTTATTGTACGAGAAACTGGGGGTAAGTCCCGCATATAATTAAAGCTATATTTAGGGAATAAACCAGAATTCCAAGGTCATCATCGATTCACCTCACATTACTGATACAAAAGTAATTATTTACATTAAAGAACACAGTTTTGTTTGTATATTCTTAACACTAGATTATTTATTTTAGTTTAATTTATATAAGAAATTCTTGGGTTAATAAAATGTAGATACATTGTATGTATGGCAAAACTTTATTTCCATCGCTATCGACGCAAAATAGTCCGAAAATTTAGTGTTTTAATTTATTTATGTTTAAACTTTCGTTATTTATGGAGTGATTGATGTCAATACGTCACTACGGGTATACACATAATTTCACACATAATTTCAATAAAATTGGAAAAAACCGCGCCAGGATCTTGTTTCGTAAAACTGTAATGTATATACACGCTGATTTCTGGGTGGTTTGAAAGCCGCGGTTATGTAATTATTAATTAAAAATTGCAGTTATTGCAGTTGCAAAAATTGCAAATATTTAGACCTTTAATTTTAGGTAAAGTCTTAGAAATTTTTTTTTCAGAAATCTCACTTAAAAAATGCGCGAAGATTTAGAGTACCGCCTCTTCGTGTAACAGAACAACGACCCGCAGATCCGCGGCACGCACGCACCGCTCTAGATGGCTACAATTTCTATGTTCTATATTCGAGTTTGTGTCGAGATATTTTTAAAGTGCGTTTTTTTTTTTAAACTATGTACCGTATTCGATAACTATTGTAAGGCACGTTCACATATCTGTGGGCACGTTCATTTTGCTATGCCTTTCAAACCACCCAAAATTATTATAACGGTATATAAAAATGAATGGCTCGTTAAACTCGAGAATGGCTGGACCGATTAGGCAAATATTTTTTTTTTTTATAATTTCGGAAGTCAAGGGAATGTTCAAATGGTCCAAAGAAAATAAAATTAGTATATGAAACGAAGTACACCGAGTCAACTAGCTAGTAATAAAATTACATTGACCCTTATTTTCCACAACGCAGTCTCACTATGAAATTATCAAATTGCTATGCCACTATCGGTAAAATTACACTTGTACCACAATTTTTGTAAACATCATTATCATACCGTCCTGTAATTTATTGCAATAAAATGAATGAAAAAAAAACTATTGGTCGATATTACTGACAAATTGTTTAATTATGTACTGAGTTAACTTACAATTTACTAAATTTACTGCCACCGAGACCGCGCTAGTATGTGGCGAGTTTAATGCACACTTGTGTGTCGGCAAGATAATTTTATTCTAGACAATTACCTAATAAAAACTGAAATCAGAAATCATTAATTTATTTCAGCGTAAAGAATTTACGTTCTGTTTGCTGAATGTTACTATGTTGGCCAGATATTTACTCGTTTATTTTTTTAATTTCACAATTTTTCGATGTTTCGGTACTTTTGCAAGTGCCGTGGTCGCGGTAGACTGAGGTAACAGGCGTCTTTTTCAAAGCATTAAAGCGTTTACTACCCTCGGCAAAAAAATATTAAGTTACCTATGTTCCAAAAATATTTTGTCAAATTTTTAAATTTCAATTGGCAAAACAATTATTTTGTATAAACTCAAAAATATTGATTATTAGTTATTGAAATTAAAATTCAATCTACAAAACAATTATTTTTGCATAAACTCAAAAATATTGATTACTAGGTTTTGCCCGCGACTTCGTTCGCTTGGTAATTTTGATGTGTATTTTTCCGGAATAAAAAATAGCCTATGTGCTAATCCAGACTATAATCTATCTCTGTCCAAAATTTCATCCGAATCCATTCAGCCGTTTTTGCGTGAAAGTGTAACAAACATCCATCCATACATACAAACTTTCGCGTTTATATTATTAGTAAGGATTAATTATTGAAATTAAAATGAAATCTACAGTCACACTTCTAGCAAGGGGGTCTCGTGCACTTAAGCACTGGTTCCTATGCTGTAACTATGTTTCAACCATGATCTCTATTGAAATGCCGGCGGATCTCTATTGCTTCGCAAATTCAGTTTTTACTTATTATGTCTAGTGCTCGTGTTAACCTTAGAAAATACAATTAACCTAAGTCAATTGGAAAGAGTTATGCGACAATTTGAACATGTTTCTTTTCACGGGGTTCCTTCAAAACGTATGAGGTTGTTCTCCTGAGTGAGCTTGCCGAGTCTGGAATGAAAAATTTAAATTTAAATACAACGATAAATAATATTATACGAAATTAAAAGCTTATCTGTGATTATAAAAGAAAATATTAAAACTGTTTTAAAAACCTATTTAGAGGCTGAAAATTCCACCCATGCCGGGACTTGAACCCGCGACATCTGGCTAACTGCAAAGTGGGTAGTCGGGGCTGCAAGTGATGTACTTCAGCCAGATTTCGCTACCTGTAGGTATGTAATACAGAGAAGTTTGTAAAGAGGTTCGAAATTACGCCGATGCCTGCAGTTGCCCATTAGCTCAGTTGGAGGAGCGCTGGCACGACTAGCCAGAGGTCGCGGGTTCAAGTCCCGGCATGGGTGGAATTTTTAGCCTCTAAATAGGTTTTTAAAATTGTCCTCAGCACGGATTAGTGCAACAAAGAATGTCATATAAAGACTATTTAAAAGAACACAATAAAGGATTTTTTCTTTTCAACTTTCACCATACCCCTTCAACAACTATTTTGGGTCTTCGTCATGGGTCCTAAAATCACTGTTAACCTGATTGAGATATTGTACACTTTTTGCAAATACGATTTCTAAAAGAAGATATGATTTTTATTTCAATGATGGCGCTAGTCAGCTCACTGGATCCGCTTAATATCAAATTATGTGTGAGCATCGCGAGTCATCAAAAATACTAGTGTATGATTTTACTATATTGTGTTAACAGAATCGGGCCCTGATTGATTTGTTAATATGTAATGGCCTACGGACTCACTATAATGCGGGCAGGCGCAGGAGGGGCGGGCAGGCGACGAGGGGGCAGAGGCCGGTCCCCGTCGCGCGTCCCGCTACCAAATGCGGACCTCCTTCATCTCTATCGCACTCGGGGAGGGGTCTTGGATCTGAAAGAGAGAAAACTCCATTGAAATCCAGACAAACAGCCGTGTTCGAAATTGCGCCAAATTTGCACGCCGAAATTTGGGTGGACTTAAAAGCCGCGGTTACGTAATTAGTAATTAATAATGTTATCTGTTTAGACTACTTCTTTTAAGTATAGACGTAAAATTAGAAAGAATCAGTTGAGAAATCTTGTTTCACTAAATTCGCGAACAATTAGTACCGCCTCTCCGTCTATCGGAACAATGACATGCGCACGCGCGCACCGCTCTGGCTATAGCTATTGTTATCGTCATCAGCTATTTGACGCCCACAGAAGGACATATGCCTGCCTCACGGTTTTCTAAGCTTCCCGGTTTTGTGCCACCCGCATCCAGCGACTCCCCGCCACCGTAACCAGGTCGTAAGCCCATCTGCTGGGGCCTGCCAGTTCAGAACTTTTCCGCCCCAACGGCCATCAGTTCTCCGAGCTACGTGCCCCGCCCCACTGCCACTTCAACTGAGCAATTCTTCGAGCTATATCAGTAACTCGGGTTCTTCTGCGAATCTCCTAATTCCTGATTCGATCACGCAGTGAAACTCCTAACATAGCTCTCTCCATCGCTTGTTGGGCGACCTTGAGCCTTCCTCCTTCCGTGAACGCTAATTTTGCTATGGCTTTCAAACCACCCAAAATTATTGATGTATTTGCTAATGCACTTAACTGTGGCGTCAGAAATAATTACTTAACTAGTAATTGTTATAGTTGTAACAAATAGCATACCACCAGCTCGAAAGACCGGCGATCTGAGGCAAATTGCTGACAGTGGTTGTATGAGGATGGTCAAAGACAGAAAGAAGTGGTGTGCCTTGAGGGCCGTCTAAATCCAGCAATGAACAAGCACGGGCTGATAGATTGATTGTCAAGTAGCACACCTTGGTTCTCTGCCTACCTCCAGGATACAGGTGTAAAGTCATGCATGTACTTTATACTTTATACTTTATTGTACACAAGAAAGAAATATGTTACACATACAACAAAGCAATAAGAACGGGTACATAGGCGAGCTTATTTCTAAAGAAATTTCTTCCAGCCAACCAAATCAGTTGTGAGACGATGATTTTAAAGAGGTAGAGGAATAATGTGTGCACATTAAACGAATTAAAAAAAAATGTAATAATATAATAATAATAATATAAACATACACATAAAAGTTAAATACCATAATATAAAGAATAAAACAAATAATAAATCAAATAATATAACATTACATAAACTACTTACAACTAATATAAATAAGGAATAAACTACATACAATAATTTATCCTACTACTATATTATAGATTGATTATAATATTAGCAAAGAGATAGAAGGTGCTCTTTCAGCTTGAACTTAAAGAGTGCAACAGATGGACAATCTCTTATGGTCTTCGGAAGAGTGTTCCACAAACGCGCCGCACGCACAGAGAATGAGTTATAGTAAAACTCGGTGTTGCAGATTGGGACTCGCAATGTTCGGTTGTCACACGTTCTCTGTGGCCTGGCGCGTGGAGGCAACGGTATGAACCTCTCACGAAGATACTGCGGAGAGCTGAGGTTCTTTAGCACCTTGTAAACAAGAGACAACATGTGCATGTTGCGGCGCAACCGTATAGGTAGCCATTTAAGTAGACTCCTGTATTCTGACACGTGGTCGTACTTGCGCAAGCCAAATATAAATCTGATCGCCAAGTTCTGAAGACGCTCCAGCTTATTGACCAAGACCTCCGTGGCATGTATTTTTGTAGATAAAACCTGTCTTATGCGGTTGCTTACCTCATTATATCTAGAAGGCGCGGCGGGCACGTGAGTGGTGGGGGAGCACCTCGCGCAGCCGGCCTGCAGCGCCGTCCGGCCGGAGCCCCCGCGCATGGCAGTCCGCAGCTCCTGCGGGGCGGAGCCCTAGAGTCAGGTGCCTTCTGGCCTTGGACTTGTTCGTTCACAGATTTGTTGACTAGCTGGACTAGATTTTATAGTCACAATATCGTCAATTCCCAAAATGGTCCCTTGGTACAAAAAATTATCGCAATATCCTCTTGGTGTCCGCAGCTCCTGCGGGGTGGAGCCCTACAGCCAGGTGCCTTCCGACCATGGACTTGTTTGATCGCTGGTTTGTTTAGTAGAGAATTACTAAACAAACCAGCGATCTAACAAGTCCAAGGTCCCGAGGTCCATTTAGGTCGACTAAGTCCTGAGTTTCCACTCGGGAAGGGGTAGAATTATCTATTCGCAAAATGTCAGTTAGACGCAAAATGTTATATTTGCAAAAGATCCTAGTCCCGAAATCTCCTTTTCGCAAAATAACTAACAAAAAGGCAGAAAAATAAATAAACAAGTGGCGCGCCGCCCGGCCGGAGTCCCCATACGTGGCAGTCCGCAGCTCCCGCGGGGCGGAACCCTACAGTTAGGTGAATTCTGGCCTTGAATTTGGAGGTGTAAAATGTTCTTTAAATGTCAGTTAGACGCAAAATTTTATATTTGCAAAAGATCCTAGATCCTATTCTTTTCCCAAACTGTCCCCTTGGCCCAAACGATCTATTGGCAAAATATCCTCTCGCAATATTACTAACAAATGGGCAGATAGATAAATAAATGGGCAGCCAGTCTGGAGCGCAGCGCGGCCGGAGCCCCGCGTATGGCAGTCCGCAGGACATGGACTCAGACAACTGTCAAATACCATACTAATTTCACAGTTAGACGCGTAGAATCGCTCAGGATTTGGTGCGCGTAATATAGGGGCAGAGTTTATGTTATGTAATATTGTGTTATGTTACTAATGACTTGCCCAATGACTTGTCCTAGTCCCAAACAAAGCCTAGCATCAATCTAATCTATTCAAAAGTGTTTACCTTTTAACAATGCCTAGGATGTTTTCCAAATAATATTCAAAAATTCAAAAATACTTTATTGCACAAAAGGGGTGTTTGTACTTTTGGCTTAATGCTAGTTATTATTTTCTTCCAGCTAACGTTGGGTTATGTGGATAGTGCAAGAGGTAGTGCCAAGAAAGATTTATTGCAAGAACAAAAAATTACATAAACTATATTATAATAATATTACATAGTTACAAATTACACAAATAGGATATTTTGTGAATGTGTCATTTTCCGAATAGTACATTTTGCGACGAGGACATTTTACGTTACGGTGACATCTTGTGAATAGGACAGGTTAAGAATCGTCTTTTCGATTGAGTATGAACGTAGAGCCGTTCTTATTCGTTTTTATTTTCCGTTTTCATCCGAATCCTATGGGGATATAGTCCCGGGCACTGCCGCAAGTACGAAAGTAAACTTACCTGTCCCATCTCGCTGCACAGCGACTGTCTCTCCTGAGACGCATGCTTCTTCGTGTTCCAGCAGAACTCCAGGATAGCCACCATGATGGCCAGTGCTAGGCCGCAGAGTAGCGTCACGAAGACCCCGCCTGGAAAATAAATCATCATCATCATCAACCCATTATGTCCCCATCGAGGGGCACGGGTCTCTTCCCTGAGGAAGGTATAGGCCATACTCCACCACGGGGGCCAAGTCCGGATTGGTGGAGGCTTGTGGACTAGTGGCTCGTCTGCTGTCAGAAGTTGTCAAGCCGCCCTAAGGCCTCTGACTTGGCTTAACGACTGACATCTATCGACGGCAGCCGGCACCAACAGCTTAACGTGCCTTGCGAAGCACGGAACCGCTCGGAAAAATGCCACTAGCGTTAAGCATAGACGGCGACCCATCCATGCACTGAACGCGCCCTGTGTTGCTTAACCTTCGTGATCGTTTAAGATCACTCAGGCAGCCGGGGCTACGAGCGATAATAAATAAATCTCCAAAATACCTATAAATAAAAGTGACCTCCCGCACGCTACTTCTTTCTGTCCTCAGCCATCCTTATCCACCAACTACCAGAAATCAGCTCAGATATTATAATATACTAGTAAAATGACAAAATTCATATTTACATATTTACAATAAATACTATCTATATATAAAAGATTATCTCTAGACCGCTGCCGTTGGGGAGAGTTCCCAAGATATTGGCAGCATTACCCCTCTGGATGGCCAGGCTGATACGCTGACCGAGGTAGCCACCAGCTCTAGGGTCGCTCAGATTGTCATATTTTGTCTTCTATTTTGGATGTTGGCCATCAGTTACTGCTGCATACGTATTCCTCTCTTCTTCATAGTCTTCGACGATGATAATTGCAGTCATTACTCTGATGTTACTCGTCTTCTGTACATCTCATATTTACTTACCAATATTCTGCACCCCAAGCGGGTTCGCTTTGCTATCCTTTCCATCCCTGTTGCAGACGTCCCCCGTATTCTTCCACCACTTGTCGTACAGGATCTGTATGACGCCCTTCTCCTGCAACTCCAGAATAGCTAGTGAGATCTTGTCGCGCCACGGGCTGCCCTTCCACGTCGCTATTCCATAGCCCTGAAAATAGAACAGCACACATATGAGGAAAAAAATTACCGAAAAGATCCTATACCTGACACAGTCAAGTTTATCACTGTCATCATTATTTAAACAGGCTAATGCGCTCTACTGCAGGTCTCAGGCCTTCTCTCAGAGAGAGAGAGAGAGAGAGAGAGAGAGAGTTCGGGCATGCCCAACTTGGATTGACGACGTACACCTCATACTCTCAGGTTTCCTCACGATGTTTTCCTTCATCAGCGAATGTTCCTCGGAGTCAAATAATCGGCTAATTTGCATGAAATTGCAATCAGAAGCCCTGGATTGTAGACTCCATCAGGATTGCGAAGTTGCGCGTACGCCCTCCTTGTAGAAATAGACCTAAAAAAATGACCCATCCATGGTCGCAATTTTGCCACAAATGCCAACTTTGGGGGTCTCATAGATGATGAAAATTATGACCATTTTCCAGCCATAAGTGCTTATAAGAGCTATGTCAGGAGTTTCACTGCGTGATTGAATCAGGAATGAGGAGATCCGCAGAAGAACCTGAAGCTAATATAGCTCGAAGAATTGCTCAGTTGAAGTGGCAGTGGGCGGGGCACATAGCTCGGAGAACTGATTGCCGTTGGCGGACCGGACGACGCAGCGTGGGCAGGCCCCCCACCAGATGTGGTTACGGTGACCTGGTTACGGTGGCAGGGAGTCGCTGGATGCGGGCGGCACGGGACTGGGAAGCTTGGAAAACCATCAGAGACCATCATCCTTCGTGGTTTTCATAACCATGAGGGATTTTGCCATAATCGCCACGCTTGGCACGCGGATTGGCGATCGCATTATGCGCCTGGAATCTCAGGAAGACGCTGCTGCCTGTTTCTTGGTAATTGATTTCCTTAGTCGCCTTCACGGAAGGAAATGGAGTGACGCTATTCTTAATCCGGCGCCACACGGAAAAAAACAATGTTATACATAAAAAACACTTTTCCCAAAATTTATTTATTGTGGATTGGACGTTTCTGCATAACACGGCTTGGAAACTCACCTTAGAGTCAAGCAGCCCGCCGATTTGCGTGAGGTTGCAGTCCCGCTGCACCCTGTGATCCAGCATAGTGGACTCCATCAGGAAGGCGAAGTTCCCCCCCAAGACACGCTTCACCCCCTCCTCGTAGGAGGAGACAAGCGCGGGCGGGGAGGCCGTCGACATATGCTGCCACATCTGCTTGTAGATGTCTATGTTGGAATCCTGTCGAGGGAAAACTGTTGGTGAGAATGAAACTCGAGCTTTGTGGGGATCCATTCCTTCCTGTCATAATTGTTGTGTGACTACTACCCAGGCGAGTAATCAGCCTTGATCGAGTAAGACGCATAAGTTCAAAGCTTCCTAGAATGACCAATAAGCATTACCTCTATATCTGTTGCCTAGTCATTTACCTCTTCCTCTAAAAGAATTGAACTATACGGAAGTTCTGACCTGGCGACCGCGGACCGGACGACGCAGCGTGAGCAGGCCCCCCACCAGATGGCCTGATGACCTGGTTACGGTGGTGGGGAGTCGCTGGAGGCGGGTGGCACAACACCGGGAACCTTAGAAAACCATGAGGGAGGCCTATGTCCTGCAGTGGGCGGCAAATAGCTGATGATGATGATGATACGTAAATGTCGTATAGCTTATAACAGTTGTTGTACATGCCGTCGTAGCATTGTCTACTCTCAAATATGTGGCAGCTCGCGCGTATAAGACAAGTGAGGTCTCTAATAACCTCGACGACCGATTCCGACGAAATATGATATACCTGCCTATCGCACATAGGACAAGCGACGAGGCATGTAGATAATTCATGACATGATATTTAATTTATAAGAAGTGATTTTATTTTTCTACTTGTACATAACAATATTATGTTACCAATTTATACACCCATGTGGGGAAAGCATAGTTGATCTGTAATTCTAATGCAATATCTATGCAAAATATCTATGAATCGCTCGTAGCCCCGGCTGCCTGAGTGATCTTAAACGATCACGAAGGTTAAGCAACACAGGGCGCGTTCAGTGCATGGATGGGTCGCCGTCTATGCCTAACGCTAGTGGCATTTTTCCGAGCGGTTCCGTGCTTCGCAAGGCACGTTAAGCTGTTGGTGCCGGCTGCCGTCGTTAGATGGCAGTCGTTAAGCCAAGTCAGAGGCCTTAGGGCGGCTTGACAACTTCTGACAGTAGACGAGCCACTAGTCTACAAGCCTCCATCAATCCGGACTTGGGCCCCGTGGTGGAGTATGGCCTATACCTTCCTCAGGGAAGAGACCCGTGCCCCTCGGTGGGGACATAATGGGTTGATGATGATCTATGCAACCTCAATAAATCAATCAATCGGCCGGTACTTGTCCACTGCTGGACATAGGCGTCCTGCAAGGCTCGCCACTTCCTGCTATCCTCGGCTAGCCTCATCCAGCTACTGCCAGCAACCAGCAGCAGCATCTATGCAACCTATATTCAAGATTTAGATTTAGATTTATTTATTGAGCTTCTTTGTTGTATAAAAGATGTTACTTAAAAAAAACTAGAACTAAACAAGGACGCCGCTAAAATTAAGTTATTTATAACTTAAATTAAACTTAACTCTATTTACAATGCACATATTCTATACATAAATACACACAATTATAACCATTTAATAAAATGAAAATTTATTTACAATCTTATAATTACTGTCATGTTCGAGTATTGACTAAGAGCTTTTTTTAATACGTTAGGTTTTTCTAAAATGGATTGATTGTGGTCAAAACACAAAAGTGTCAGGCTCTATCTTAAAACAGTTTTTTTGACAACTTTGATAAGAGCTTGAAAATAGAAGCTTTGATAGCGCCACGACTCGTTTGCCCTTGCAATTCGCTGATGAACCTGTATGGCTTTTCACTACTTTTTACAGCCTCAAAAATACTAGCACTTTAAGGATCTTGATTCTGTCAGGGTACAATGTTAAATCCGAATAAAAAATAATTATAAAATATAATTCGTCACTGAACACTTACCCTGAAGAAAGTCATAGTTGACCCTCCGTTCAGGGTCCCGTAGGGCACCGCACTCTGTGCGGCGAGGTCTGCCGCGCTCTGTATGGAGAGAACCGTCCTCTCCACCGTGAGGAACGCCGCAAGGTTGGCCGTGTACGAGGATAGGATGATCAGGGTGAAGAACCACCAGATGCCGCCCACGATGCGGGTAGAGGTTGCCTGAAAGAGTTTGTTGAACCTCGATGATGTAATATTTTTAGAAATTTTGGATAGACGGTGTCAAGAACTGTACTGAACACATCTTCTTTTTTTCAAGCTGGCACCCTACTTGGCTATTTGTATTCGCATATTCGCCGACGATTTAGAATACATAGCAGGTTTAACAAAAGTCAGTGCTAAAGATTCGTCAGAATACGCGGCAATGGATGGTTAATATTTGCCAAATCGTCGGCTTACTGCAAGAAGTCATTTACTGCAAAAACTCTCTAACCGCTTTTTTTAAAGGTATGGACATATATATGTATTGAACAATGATACGATATTGGTGTTTTAATATCAGACATTATTTTTCATTCCCCCATCTCGGAATAGTTATTTGTTATGCAAGGCTGCAAAGTTAATTTTTGGCGCGAGTACCTTGTATTGAAACCTGAGCAAGCGAAGGATTCTAGGATTGAGCCACGAGCGAAGCGAGTGGTTCAAATATAGAATCCTGAGCGTAGCGAGGGTTTCAAAGGTACGAGACGCTAAATAACTTTGCTGCCGAGCGCAACACACAACTTTTCACCTCACTAAAGCGAGGAAAATGTTAGGTGCAAGAAAAACAGATTTAATAAATATTAAATTACTGTTTATTTATTTCAAAAATTAAAAGTGAAATTACTACAATTGGTAATATTGAAAGTTATTTTTTTTTTTTTTAATCAAATTTTCTTGCCGTCCAGTGCGATTCTTTAAATGAGGCTGGCGCATGACATGAAATAAGTATTTGCATTTCAATCATCAATGGACTGGCTGCAGAGAATATAAACTATTACGAAACCAATGAGGTTCTATATGTATGTAATTTATTGTACGAAACCTTTATTGAATAAAAATATTCGAATTTTAAAAACACTTTCCACGCTAGCGGATAAAGTGCGATTTTCCACGCAGATTTCGAATGATAAACAGAGCTTTTACGAGCTAGTGAGGTGAAAAGAGTATTTTTGTTATTATCGGAGTGTAAAAGCCGTTTTTATCCGCTAGAGGATAAAGTATATTGAATTTAGAACATCGTGTGGACTAAGTTTGTAAATTCAAATCATCATTAAACCTATTTGCGTCTACCTCCATGGAGCCGAATTTATCATACAACTTTTTTAATTTGTTAAAAACTCAGACTCGGAACCTCCTTTGTGTATTTTTGCATTTAGTCATTTCCTCGCTGAGGTGGGATGAAAAGTTACGTGTTGCACTTGAGTGCAAAGATTTTTCACCTCTTGCTCTTTTGATTCCCTCGCTAACGCTCAGGATTCTAATTTTTTAATCACTCGCTGCGCTCGTGATTCAATTTTAGAATCCTTTGCTTTCTCGGTCATCAAAATTGAGCACGCGGTTAAAAAGCAACTTTGCACTCTTGTATAACAAATAACTATTAACGATGTTATAAGGAAGAGGAAATACAACCATTAACTAACACGAACTAAAAAGTCGTTTTTCTCCCAATAGTGAATATGTCGGTTAATGAGTTCTTGCAATAAGCCGACGAAATACACAAATACGAGTTCCCAAGTGTGTTGCCGGCTTTAGCCTCGTGATTTTAATCATATCGTTTTGCTGGGAAGACTTTGTTTTTGTTTTTGTCACTAAAATATAAACAATGTTAATACAAACCAGGGCTATGCTTGTTGGAGCATCCTGATCATTTCGCATCCGGCCGAAACCAACTTTTTGACATATAAATAGAACTGAGGTCCACCACCGGCAGTCTAGTTCAGTTTCCAGTTTAGTTTTTAGTTCAGTTCCAGTTCCAGTCACAGAAAGGTAAATAGTGAACAGTAAACATTGAAAATATATTATCTGAATGCCTATAGTGTACTTAGTATAATCCGTTTAGTCACCATAGTCTATCCAGTGTTAGACCGTTCAATATTACTAATTCCTATTATATGTTTCAATATATTTGTACGTCTACTTCCTTTCTCTAATGTATTCTTCTAGTCCATCCAACGGTGGTCTGGAAGAGATCACTACTAGTGATAAAACCGCCGTCTACTCTTATTTGTTTTTACAAGTACCTTAGGGTTCAAACCCGAGCCCTGCCGCAGGAAAGTACCGGTGATGAACCAGAAGGAATTGCAAACACTGAACTGGTTGGTCAGCAACTTTGTCTCGTGCCCGCAGCTGTGAGTGCTGGAGGACCTGCCGATAATTAGTCAGCTACACCATAGGTACATACCAAACAAGTTTCGTGTCGCAGAAGTCGCAGCCAATTGGCTGCAAGTAATTAAATCTGTCTGGTGTACACCTACCTACCCACTCTCATCTTCTTTCAGTCCTGTCCACCCTAAGGTGGTCTGGAAGAGATCGCTTTTCCAGATAAGAGCGCTTTATCTTATCTGTGTAAATTATTGGTGCATAAATAAAGCGTCTTCTATAATTATATATATGATGACAAACACTCGCCGTGACAGAAAATGTTTTATAGTTCACTTAGAATCAGTTAGTATGACAGTGGCAAACAATGACACGAGGGAACTAGTGACCGCAAGGCAAGAGGTCAAAATCAAAAGAACTAAGACGTCTGCAGGTCCAGTGATAGCCGTCACACACGCCAACTGATCGTAGTTGAATTAGTTATTCGTCAAAGTTTGAGTAACTGAATACTCCATTCAGTATCTTGAAACTGTGCGAATGAAACATAAAAAATCACAATGAAGTCTGTTTTTATCAGTTAGTCCTGCAATCTTGATTATGCGACACAAATATGACTCCTCTAGTACGAAACAAATCATACCTCACTGCACTCAAACCAGAGGCTTAATTATTCGCACCAAATTCTGTCGGAAACTCAACGTTTGCGATAGCAGTTAGCATGGAATTTCTCAGGTTTTGGTGCGCGTAATTCAGGATCGATGGTAGAACTTCTCATTCGGGAGGTCGAGGGTTCAAATTCCGGCATGTACCAATACTTTGTTTTCTAAGTTACGTACATTTTCGAAGTTATAGTAATACCACTCGCTAACCGCGAATGAAAACAGCGTGAAAAAACCTTAGCATCTGAGGTTTTTACATACCTCAGCGCTTGAAATAGCCAATCCGCCGTGAGCACGAGTTCTGATTAAGCCCATGCTCTCTGTCTCTAAGAGAAGGCCTGTGCCCTGCAGTGGGAAAAATTTGGGAGCTGGACTGGTTAGACTTGCATGCAAACGAATATATGAATAATATGCTTACCACTCGTAAGGTGAGAAACGTGCCATCACAAACAGTGTAAATGACACTAGGATATAGGCAGCTAAGACGTACAGCCAGATCTCAATGGCCAGGGGGTTCAGGAAGCTAAACAGCCTCGTAGGCTGCGATGTCGGCACCTGTAATTTCGAATAGTGAGACTGAAGAAGATTTTCAGAAAACACGCGTACTTAAAAAATCTGGTCTTAACATAATATCTGGACCATTTCAGTCTTAGCTTCGTCCTCTACTTTTCCACCTTTCCTGGCACCGTTTATTCGCCCTATAGTAGTTTGTGTGAGTGAGTATCAATCAGGCCATCGCAATAACATCAGTGTAAAAATAAAAAATCACACGAAGTCAGTCACTGACGTCAGTGCAATGCCAAGCCAGTGCAGTCTGGTCAACTCAGAGCGTTCGTAGTCCTTATGGTGACTGAAGACGTGTTATTGCATGCCTCGCCGTTTCTCACAACCAGATGCTTTTCTAATGCTACCATGCAGAGCTTGGACATATCTTGGCTGGCCAAGATATGTCCAAGATAGAATTGGTGCTCTACCGCATGACCTGGTGCCTCCAACCCTTCTCTGTACTACTATACCAGTTGTTGTCACGTTGGGATACCAGGCCATGGCTAGAGAAACGAAGAATTGAATCTTTTACTACAGTTGATAAACGCTGCTTGATGGCAAATTCTTTAAGTTCCTAAGGATACGAAGGAGTCGGTAGTAGCCACACCGTCCCAACATCCTGGAATTATAAGGTCTCACCTTGAACAATATTCCAATCCCAAGGTTCATGAAAGGTTTCGTGAAGTCAATGACGGCTTCCCGCGCGTAGTTGATGGTCATAGACGCCACAGCAATGTCGGCTTTCTAGAAACAGACCGTAATTACTTAGACCTAAGGTACTGGTAGATTACTCCAGCCAGGGGTGTTAAATACCGAAATTATAGGTACACATTTTGGACTCCAAAATAAACCACTTTTCATATAAATTGTTGCAGGGAAATCAATACAAACTGGATCAAGAAAATATCAAAGATGTTAGTGCTCAATGAACGCGTTGCTTTAATGTTTAAATATTTACATTTCACTCCCACAGGCATTATTGTATGAACGAGAAGCATACAATTGCCCAGTCCCTTTCTTTAATTAACAGTGTCATAAAACCGACCGTTAGAGATCCCGACGTTATGGAGCGTTGGAATTTTAAATTCGTTTATTAAAACAAAACTGCCATAAGGTTTCTTAGAAATAAATTATTGATTTACGACACTGCATACTTTGGCTACTGACCTTGAAAAGAACAATTAAAAACCATTGTTATGGTGCTGATCGGGCATTTTACTCGTAGAAGCTAACGGGTTAAAATATGCAAAGGAAAAGTGTGTTTAAGCAACCTAACAACTACTAAGCCGTTTATTTTCTAGCCTACTGTATACTCCTAGTAAAATCTATTATTCCCTACATTTACTAATTATTAAGAACCTATTGTTTACTGTAATTGTATTGCTGTCGATTTCTGTTAAACAAATAAAATAAAATAAAATTTCTCAGACATGGTTCTTTTGGGAAATCGGAATACAGAGAATATGTGGTTTTTTGGAAAGACGTAATGTAAAGTCTATTAACACCTGATACATAACATTTCATAAGGTCATTAGCCCAAGGACCTAGTTTCTGATACATAACATTTCATAAGGCCATTAGCCCAAGTACCTACTTTTTAATGCGCTTGCTTGCGATATGCGTAACAATATCAGCTATAATACATACTCGTATACCTATGTCACAATCATCATCATCATCATCACCAGCCATTTGATGCCCACTGCAGGACATAGGCCTCCC
This sequence comes from Yponomeuta evonymella, assembly GCA_963969515.1. Taxonomy (NCBI): domain Eukaryota; kingdom Metazoa; phylum Arthropoda; class Insecta; order Lepidoptera; family Yponomeutidae; genus Yponomeuta; species Yponomeuta evonymella. The sequence goes on along the minus strand of OZ018370.1, from coordinate 3,837,435 downwards.
TCATGGTTCTCCAAGCTTCCCGGTGTTGTGCCGCCCGCATCCAGCGACTCCCCATCGCCGTAACCAGGTCGTTAGACTATCTGGTGGGGGGGCCTTCCCGCGATAGCAAAAATCAATTCTTCATTACCTTATTGTTCACTGAGTTCATTGAATACCACTACTGAAAGTTTATAGTACTCGCGCCGTACAATAATGAGCCTTGATACCAAATAAACAAATTACAACTTACTCTATCCATGAGCTCCTTGACGATGCCGTTCCATTGTCCCGTAGCTGGGTCTCGGACCCCGTACATATTGTCCGGTACCAGACGTAGTCGGTAATGGAAACCAGCTCTAGCGGCGACCCGTGCCAGTAGGTCGATGCAGAACCCTTCGAAGCGCGCGTTCCCTTGGAGGTTCCAGCCGTCCTTCACCATCACGTAAGGTTTCTCCTGTAAAGGTTACAAGTAGGTAGGTAGGTTAACTGCATTAGCAGTTTGGCAAACTAATGAAATTGTATTTGTTCTTGTTCTATTGAGAATAAATATAAAAATAATATAGGCAGGATGTTAGTGTAAGTAGCGACCTCTACTCTGACCCAGAAAGCCTGGAATATTCTGGATAGATTTGCGTTTAAAGCGCGTGAATCGGGCGGAGAAGGATTGGCGTATGCTAAGCAGGTACCTATCCTTTCCGTTTCTTTAATACAATGTTTACATTAATCAATATTTTATAGTACATATGGTGCTACATTACCGCACTAGTGCGATAATGACCACTTTACGTGCCTATGTCGAAACTTCAAAGGGCCATATGTACTATAAAACGTTGTACGATACACGTGCGAATAGGTAATTCGTAACTCGTGTCGATATAAAACACTCCCTTCGGTCGTGTTTTAATTTATCGCCACTCGTTGCGAATTTCCTACTTTTCGCACTAGTATCGTAATGTACTATTGTGATTCAATCAATATTAGTTGCGTGCCTTGGGGATTCACGAATTGTTATTTTTCATCAGAATAATCCCTTTGACTATTTTAGCGTCGATCTAACCTGTCTTCTCCACGGTATATTAATGCCCACGAAAAAGCATCCAATCTCACCTCAACAGCGAGCACAACATTCGACGGGGGATCCAGCCGTTAAGCGGTGGGGTCAGTAACGGTAAGGCCCTCAGCGGGGGTTCAGCTGCCCGCCCGGACGAAACCCCCGCCCTCGCCCCCCACCAGTCGCATTAGCTGCAACTTAAACTCAGCCCGCACGCCATCCTTAAACGAGTGTAACGTATTTAAGATCCATGCAGCCAGTCTTACCTCAACAGTCACAATAGTGAGCGTAACATTCGGCGGGGGGTCCCGGCGATAAGCGGCGGGGTCAGTAACGGTAAGGCCCTCTGCGGGGGTCCAGCTGCCCGCTAGGACGGAGCCCCCGCCCTCGCCCCCCGCTAGCCGCATCAGCTGCAGCTTGAACTCGGTCCGCACGCCGTCCTTGAACTCGATAGGGCCGGTCAGGCCGTGCGCCTTTATCTGGGATCAATTTATAGATCATTTAGTTGGAGGTATAAAGTTACAATAGAAATATGGAATCAAACAAGCACAGAAATGAAACACGAGACTTTTGGTTTTGTATTTGCTTCTGGTTTCGTTCGTTTATCCTTTCATTTTTTATCTTCATTTTCTTTTCTTCGAGTTACTTTCTCTACGTTCTCTCTTGCATAGCTTCTTTATTGTCTATCTTTCCTGTTTGTCATGCTTTTGTTTCTTATTTTTTAAACCTTTTTTGTCCGGCACAACTCTTCATCCCAAGCGCGCTGGCGCTGTCTACTACCTCCGCGCAGTAGGTTTGCCGAGAGTTTCTTTGACCATTTTTAGAATAATCACCTAGTTTAATAATTACCCTATTGACATGGTCCCGGAGCTGGCGGCCGAGCCTCCAAGGCACACCTTGTTCGCAGGTGACATTGACAGGATGGGCGCCCTGCACCGAGCCCAATGCTAGCGCTAGCACTTGCACCGCGTCGTACAAGAGAGCTGGGCCTGTCTGCAAAGGAGCGAAGAGATAATTATAACGTATGTAGATAATACTAATACTAACTTCCACACAACACAATCAGTAGTCCTGGTCTCAAACTAGGATACCCTGTGCTATTATAAACAGGCAAAGATATAACACATCAACTGCGGTGGCCTCTAGTGGGAATCAAACCTACGACCTTTGTTTTAAAGCCATGGAAAAATTGAAGAAGAAGAAGAAGAAGAAGAAGAAAGACATTTATTATACCAACAAGATACATCACAGAAACAAAACAAGCACACAAGCAACATAATATGCACAACAACAGAAAGAAAACTTAATACACAACAGACATAATACATAATACAACTTAATACATTGCTCTATTTAAGTGACTTAAGACAAGATCGTATTCTGTCAAACGTGATTGGTTTGAAGCAAACAGTAGGCTCTAAAGTTCACGGACGTTGTAACTACAAACCAATGTAGAGTTTCTGACGATTGTCTAAAGTGCTGCTATAATTTGTAGAAAATGGCAGAAAAAGATGATAAAATGGTTTTTCAATACAAACACAGTTTTCAACGAGATCTTTTGTGACAAGACAGAAATCAGAAATTTATTTAAACGTAAAAAAATACATCGTAAAAATTTGTTTGTTTTGTGTTCTTGTTTGTTTCTATTATTGATTGGTTTTTAAGTCAAGTTTACTTAACCGACCCATCAACTCTTCGACTTTTTTGATCTTGTATGATTGCCTGTATTGTATGATCTAATATCCAGATTATCCAATATTAAATTAGGTACCTTAATATGTCCGCCAGTTAGTATGGCAGCTCCAATCGGATGGAACTTCTCCATGACCTGCAGCGTGTCCTTGACCTTGTCGGAGTCCCGGTCCACTAACCGCCAGCCGCTCATGTTTACCCGGTTGTACAGGAAGTCTTCAAGGTCAAATAGTTCGATGTCCTGTGGAAACAAGGACTATTTTTGTGTTGTTTCGTATTTTCAGGACGAATGTCATGCGCGAGCATCTGTCTGCTGCAGAACGCACCTCTCACGCGGGTTCTAGGCACATTAAGTCGAGTCGCACAGATTACAGATTATTTTTTCTGTTCTCTGAATGTATTTACGAAAGTCACTCTTTTTGTGTTGTTGTGTTTAGTAAGTATGCCAAGTCTGCGGACGGGGAGTCCTCTCTCGAATAAGACTTTTTAGTGACGAGCGTAAATACTCAAAAAATGCTGTATAAATCATCTGCAATAGATGCAAAGGCCATTGATGATGATGATAATGATAGTAAGTAGTATTTTGTGTATCTATTAATGTTATTTGTACATAGATTCGTTGAATTTAATTAGAATAAGTAATTCTAGAACTTGTTAACGCAATAGGGATTCCCTGTAATATTAGCTTTCATTTTCTTGGTATAAATTAATTAATTTAAAAGAGCTCTATACGCTAGCGATTATCTAGTGAGTGGGGAATTACATTACTGCTTTCGACAAAATGTATCAAACGACCAGGTTTTGCGTGATAGTTAATGTAGGTAAGTAAATTATACCATATAGAATAATTACGCGATAAAAATTTTAAAAAATCTACTTACAAATGAGGTAAATATGTAGTGATAGTGTTCGTTGTTCATTTGTAGTTGCAATATCTGTAAACAAACAAAGTTTGACAATAATTTTTCACCGTAACATAAAGTGTCAAACAAACTTTCACATCACCGTTATTTTTAGGCTCACTCTGTACCTTACTTAGTAAGAAGCAAATAAATTAATAAAGAATGAAGTATTAATAAGTGTAACATCTTTGCAGAAAAGTTAGTTAAGTAGTCAATATTTCAACAAAGAGGAGCCCCTTAGGTGAATTGCGGCTCCCACTGCGTCTACCCCAATTTCATGCCAACGCTAAAAAGACGTTTCACAATGTGTTCATCAATATGTTCCTTCGCGTATTACGTAAGACAATTAGGGGAATCCAAAAATGTCATATCTTGTCGTGTGTTGGGATTAAACATAGCTTTTTTGTCCTGAACGTTCTCTGCAGCTAAAGATTATCTTTTGCTCATCTGGAAAATATATATTTCATTCTACAAGCAGTCGTTCCGCCATAAACAGCTTATGAACATTTCTAGTGGCCCAAGATCTGATGAAGTTCTGCACGAGCATCGACCGGTAATCCTCATTCGTACATGCTTCAGAAGCTGCTAAGCGTTTTCTACTGCTAATGAACGCTCCTTGCCCTTCTAGGAAAGATATCTCCAATCCTACAAGTGAACTTACCGCCCGGAACAGCTTATGCAGTTGCTGGCGGTCAGTGTCGATGATCACGTGCTTGACCCGCTGCGCCTTCATCTGCGCGAGCGCCGGCCGGTACTCCGCAGCGTGAGCGCAACGGCGTGTGTACATATCGCGGCCATCGCGCGCTATGTTCAGGATGTTCAGCTCTCCTGGGGAGAAATAGGGGATTTCACAGAAATGGATTATGATGAATCGAATAGAGCTTTTCGATTCCGTTCCAGTTCCGGAAGTTCCATGGATGCGAATGGCAAGGGACCGTAAGAGATGGCATTTGGGGGTAAAAGCCTATACCCAGCAGTGGGCAGCGGCGGGCTGTCGATGATGATAAATGTAAGATGATCCAACTCACCATAACCGTAGTCCTCGTACAGCACGCCCATTCTAGACCAGTTGAGGTAGGCTGTGAGGTGCTCGAAGGCCTTGTTTATGAGGTTCCTTGACGGGTACAAGTTGATCGTGAAGCTCTCTGATACGTTCCCTGGAACGAGAATTGATGGCACGTATAGGCACGTATAATAGGTACGTCGCACTTTGGGCCCAGGGTGGTAGAGCGGTGGTAGCCTAGTGGGTAGAACATTGGACTCGGAAGCGTTTAGGAAAGCCTACAAAATAACTAAAACAAAATCACCCAGTGAAGCTTGGTCAGCCAGGTTGATTAGGCCACACCCCACAAACCACATGGCTTGTGGGAGGCCAAGCTTGTCCTGTAGAGGGACACACTAATGACATGTGCATGAATTGTGCTGAAAAAAATATATATATAAATTTGCATAAAATTATTCAATAGTTAATATAAGTTTCATTTATTTTCATTTTCATTAATTAGTATTATAGGAATCTAATAAAGGCTTATATTATTCATCATCATCAACCCATTATGTCCCCACCGAGGGGCACGGGTCTCTTCCCTGAGGAAGGTATAGGCCATACTCCACCACGGGGGCCAAGTCCAGATTGGTGGAGGCTTGTAGACTAGTGGCTCGTCTACTGTCAGAAGTTGTCAAGCCGCCCTAAGGCCTCTGACTTGGCTTAACGACTGCCATCTGTCGACGGCAGCCGGCACCAACAGCTTCACGTGCCTTGCGAAGCACGGAACCGCTCGGAAAAATGCCACTAGCGTTAGGCATAGACGGCGACCCATCCATGCACTGAACGCGCCCTGTGTTGCTGAACCTTCGTGATCGTTTAAGATCACTCAGGCAGCCGGGGCTACGAGCGATTCTATTATTATTGATTCTACTATTATTATCGAGCTTATATTATTATTATTATTATATTTAAATGTGCGCTCTCTCCTTCATTCTTTCTTCCTTCCTCCCTCCCTTCAGGGAAAGACCACTTTTAACATCATTTAAGAGTGTTTTAAGGAATATATACATTTTCATAATTATAAATAACACGGTTCGACTTGTGAGTTGAAGATAGGTCTATTGTGTCGATAAAAATCACCATTTGTACCATATGATCTATATAATCTCTGATCGAGATCTACTCATGTCTACTCAGCTAGTACAGCGAACGGAAGTCAGTTATGATGGAATGATCGTCAGCGGATCGTGTGAACAGCTGTTTTTTTTTAATAGGTGCATTAACCTAATTTAAGTGTTAATCTCCATCATCTGTGCTCCAACACTATTAGAAATAACTCACTGGTAACGATGACGTCATAAAAACAAAGTTCTTCATGCCACGGTCGGACGGTACTTGAGATGGTAATTAATAAGCGTGATCAATCAATCAAAAAAGACAGCAATGGTTTCGGACAAAATTCCCTCGTGACATTTGACTACCTATGAGTGCGTGATAGCATAGACGTAGTTATACATTAAATTATTCACAAATGATCGCCAATTATTCGGAATAATAAATTGTTGGTCCCAATTCTAATGCATGTATACACCATGAACTTTGGTTGCCTTGAAAGCGATGGCAAAATGAACGTGCCTTAACCAATAGCTATCAAATACGTAACAATTTTTTTCTGAAGACACTTTATTAGCATTTTCCAAAAATATCAAAGTCAAAGTCCAAAATTTTATTTATTCACTATAAAAACAAAATGTTTACTTAATGACCGTCAAAGCTGTTAATTTTACAATTAATAGATTATGCGGAGAAGAAGCTAACAAAGAAACTCCACGTTTATTCTTTTCAAAACAGGTTTTTTTTTTTTTTTACAATAATAAATATTTGTTCTGCATGTTTTGTCATTGTAGACATACAAATTTTTGGTAGGAGAGAGCGCCGTTACTTAATTATTATGGGTTAATATTACAATAAAACCGAGAAAATTGGAATGTCAAGTGTCAAAAAAATATATAAGTTTATGAAAATCGTTAATTGTTAATTAATAATTATTACATGATCAATAATAATAATAAAACAGAGCAAATTAGAATTGTCAAAATCACTATAAGTAATTAAAACTAAGATAATGCATGTCAAACTTAGAACTAGGTATATCAAGTATAGTATGTCAACTGTCGAGATATTAAAATCTTTCATACAAGTACTCCGTTACAGTGTAATAGCATTTTTCGGATAATGTTTTCTTCAATTTATTTTTGAACAAATTTGTATCGAGTTCTCTTAGGGCACTAGGTAATTTGTTGTATATTGTGGGTCCCATACAAAATATACTCTTTTGCATTAACGCAGTGTTTGCCTTACGGATGCAGACTCTACTAGTGTCCCGTTGCAATCTATTACTAACATGTGAGATCCGCTTAAATAAATCTGGATTCGATTTCACAAATAAAGCTGCTTCTAATATATACATAGATGGAAGTGTCAGGATATTGTGTTTCTTAAAATAAGGCTTACAACTATCGGTTGGTTTTAGTCGGAACATGGCTCTTATGCACCTTTTTTGTGCTTTGAATGCTGTTTCTCTCTCCGTAGAGTTCCCCCAAAATATCAAGCCGTATCGCAGCACTGAAGCTACAAGCCCATGATAGGCCGTAACCACAGCATCAACGTTTGTGATAGGAGATAGCATGTACAACAGGTAGGCTGATGAACTTAGCTTTTTTGATAGTTCTGCAATATGCGCTTTCCAATTAAGATGATTATCTACAGTTAATCCCAGAAACTTTGTGGTGAATACCTCTCTAATGCATATGTCTCCGTGATGTATATTAAGGTCTGTTATTGTTGGCTTTCTTTGAGCGAATTGCATGAGATTTGTTTTCTTTAGGTTGACCCGTAGGTTGTTATTATTTAGCCACTCTATAATTGAATGCAGAGATTGATTAATGTCATTTTCGTAATTGCAGTCCTGTTTACATTGTACAGTGACGGTACTGTCATCAGCAAAAAGAGACATAGGATTTTTTGTTGACGTTGGCAAGTCATTTAGGTACAAAATAAATAATAAGGGGCCAAGTACACTGCCCTGTGGCACTCCGGTAGAGACACGCCGCTCACAAGACATAAAGGTCTCTTCTTTTTTAGATTTCGGGTTAATACGTTTTATTTGTGTGATTTGGGTCCTTTCTTGTAAGTATGATTCTATCAATTGCTTTACATTTCCTCGCACACCATATGCTTCAAGCTTGTTTAATAAAATGCTATGATTTACACAATCAAACGCTTGGGTCATATCCATGTAGAGTGTGCATACAGGAATTTTGGAATCTACACAGGTCATAACAATGTTTAAAAAGTCAAAAATTGCCATGTTAATGGTTTTGTTTTGGCGGAATCCCTTTTGTTCATTTGTCAATATGTTATGTTTTTCTAAGTATGAGTTTAATTCTCTATATATATATTTCTCGAAAATTTTTGCAAATATTGGAATCAGTGCTATTGGTCTATAGTATTCAAGACGCTCACGATCTTCCTTTTTAAAGATAGGTTTTATTATAGCCATTTTCAAACCCGTTGGATATTTCCCTTCAGATATGCTAAGGTTAATAATATAACTTAAGTGACCGCAAATTTCAAGTGCCACATGTTTAATTATTTTTGTGCTGATACCATCATATCCGACACTATTTGTGTTTTTGAGTGATTTAATAATTCTCCATATATCGTAGGGCACACTGGGTAACATAAACATAGAATTACTCTGCTTCACAATGCAAGACTCTATCATACCTTGAGATTCTGATGTAGGTTTTATTTTGTCTATAAAATAGTCATTAAAAGCATTTGCTATACACTGTGGATCTGTCAAAATTGTATTGTCAGTTCTAATTTTTATGATAGAGTCCTTTGGTATGTTCGGTTTAGTGTCATTTATTATTCGCCATGTCGTTTTAGATTTATTGTCAGATGTAATTATGTTATAGTTATTTTGAGCCCGTTTGGTTAGTCGTATAATTTTTTTGAACGTTTTTGTGTATTTTTTTAAATTGAGTTTATTTACATTGTTAGGGTTAAATCGATATAACCATAACATGTCCCTTTTTTTTCGACAGCAAGCCTTAATTCCTCGCGATATCCACTTTGGGCTTTTCTTTGTTTTTATTGTAACCAGTTTGAAAGGAAAGCAAAGATTGTAAATCAATGTGAATTTTTCTAAGAATAAGTCATATGCAGTATCTGATTGGCTAGTTTCGTATATTTCCGGAAAATGTAGACTTTTAATAATTTCTTTAAATTTATCTATATTTTCTTTACTATAATCCCTTTGCTTACGGCGCCAGAAAGGTAGCAAGCACACTTTTTTTGTAGGACATTTTAATATCTGGGCTGTATGATCAGATAGAGCAAATTCCCTAACTTCTGACTTGCATTTTTTCCCTAAGTCATGCGCAAAGTTATCGATACATGTATTACTTACAATTCTAGTTGCTTGCCTTAGCTCTAGCTTAAGATTAAAGTTCAGCAGCAGACATTCAAAGTCTGATGATATATTAGATTCCTTTAAAATATCAATATTGAAATCACCGGTGACAATTAAATGTTTCTTGTGGTGCTTACATAATTTAAGTAAGATCCCCTCTAGTCGTTCAAGAAAGAAATTTATGTTACTTGTCTTTGGGACTCGGTAGATACAAACAACAATTATATCATGGTTTGCTAAGTTAACAGAGTTTTCAACTGAAAGTTACACTACACCAGATAAAATCGTCCCCGTTAACATTATTTAAATACCAGACATCTTTGCCTTCCAAATAATCCTTAATGTTATAATAGGCTTTTTGCACAGAGTATGCTTAACACATTTTTTAAACCGCGTCAGTGGTAACTCTAATATATCTTGAGGAATTTTATTGTAGAACCATATACAGTGCCCCATAAATTTATGTTTATTCCTAGTATCAATATTGTGATGGCTACCAACATTTTCGAAATTGCTAAAATTTTTCTAACATACATTATATTTTCATAAATGTATTGACCTGCAACTGTTACGATGTTAGTTTCTGTAAAGATATCCCATAACAAGTGCTGAATGTGAGGTAACCGTTCTACCTCCGCTCTGTGAACTGTCACGAATTCCTACACGACCCTACGCGATATTCGCAGATAACATTTTTTTTCTTTTATCTATTTTAACTTTAACATCCTATCTGACGCCTTGCTAGTTGTCTACTGATCCTAAAACAATATAGGTATCGTTTTTTTCTGCCGCAAGACATCATGCTCGTACATACAAAATTATTATGTAGAACTGCAGTCCGAGTGAGGCGACAAAGAGGTAGCCAAATTGGCACGCCCCGCGTAGCCGGTGGTCAGTGTCGCACTATTAATGCCAATGTGTGCGTGTCTGCGAACTCCACTTACTCCAATCCGCTGAGGCACACAAATTTTACGGTACGGTGTGTGCGTGTCGCCTCGCTTTTGAGCGGAAGTTTTTCCGACACACTCTGTTTTGCTTGGTTTGTGTGTGGCAGTGATTTTCGACCGTTAACATGGCGCGACCGTCTTATTAGGTACTTAAAAAAGATATCGCGACCCTCTACCCTCCGCTGTTTCTAGTTCGTATTTTATCATCATCAGCCATTTTTTGACGCCTACTGCAGGACACAGGCCTCCTTCATGGTTTTTCTAAACATGAAGGGTTTTGCCATAATCGCCACGCTTGGCAGGCGGGTTGACGATCGCAGTATGGTGTTGGAATCTCAGGCGGACGCTGCTGGGCAGTCTCCTGGTAATGTATTTCCTTAGTCGCCTTCGTCCGACATCCACGAAAGGAAATCGACTCTATTCTTAATCCGACGCCACACGGAGCGTATTTTATTATGTTACAAAATAACATACAGCATTTTTGCTTCGCGAACCCCTTATGGAAGCTTCGCAACCCCCCGGGGGGTCACAACCCACACGTTGAAAAATACCGGTCTATGGTTACAGTACCTATGTAGTCTATGTTGGGGGCGACGTCCAGGTGAGGCACGTGGAGGGAACGGCACAGCGCGCTAAGCACAGCCCCGATGTCACCTCCTTCGCTAAATAGCGCCACAGCTCCTGACTTCACCTGCTGGCAGGCTGGAAAGATAATAATTTCGGGATTAAATTTCAGAGAAGTGATCGTGTTCTTCCACTAACGAAAACTGTGCAGCGTGGGGATGAGAGATTTTCATCGATGTCGAGATGCAAAACATCGATGTTTTAGCAACGATGATTTAAGAACATCAGTGCATCGATGTTTGTTTTTTTTTTTGTGAAAACATAGCTGATAAGTATATTTTTTTTTTACTGCTTTGTGACATCATTTTTTTTTTCTAAACCAGTCATTTTTATTGTTTTGTACATTCCGTAGTCAACAAGGAGCCCCCATAGTTTTGGCCTCTCCAATCTCTTGGCTAAACGGCTGTTTGTAGAAACGTGAACAAAGTTAAATAAAAAAACTACCACAGCTGAGTTAAGTAGGCTTTACAAGTTAACAAGTAATAGACGAACAACTTTCATTCAAAATTACTTTGTTGAAGTTGTTAGTTGAATCAAGAAACCCCTCCTTCTACGGAACCCTACACTACACTGCGTGTGGCCCGATACGCACTTGGCCGGATTTTATTTTCCTAACACATGTGACTTTTGAAGCAGCGAAAACCGTCTGCCTGAATACTTTTTACAACATCATAAAATAACAATTCCCAAGTGTTGAAAACTATATTTGTTGTTTGTTCAAAACATTGATGTTCTCTAGTGCAGCATTTTTCCACCGGGCAGATGTTATGGCCGGGGAAGGCTCGTTCGAACATTGTTTGTTGGACGTCATGTCACAGATGGAGTCGTATTTAAGATAACTCCTGAAAACACGTTGTATGCGCAACGTAGGAATACTTGAGTTTTGTAATGCGCGCACAGACTTTACATTGTGCTTGCCACAAATCGCCAAAATATTCAAAATTTCTTTCAAACTATATAAATTACATTCTGTTTGTTGAATGTCTATGTACAATATCAGTCGCATGCCTTTGGGCCGAGCTGTAGAGGAGGAGAGAGGCAATGAAAAGCGGGTGGGGCTGTGTCGGGTTACACGGCCGTTGGTTTAACGTGAAACGTCTATTAGTAAGAGTTAATTTTTAGCTCAAACTGAGCAATGTGTTACGCGGCACTGACGCCATCTAGCGGCACGAGTCAACAGGATCTGAGTAATGGCTACTTTGCTCTACTCAACGATGTATAAATGAATTGCACACGACACGTAGTAACAGCCTTCGAAGAGATGACATGGTAAGTGCCCCGTACCATCGAACTGAAAGACGATTCACGTCAAAAAAACTCAGCGAACATTAGGCCCTGCCTCTATGTAAATCCGGACTCCACCGCCCATGTCTGAGATATGTAATATCTGAACCCTCTACAGAGTGATTTTAAATTTGGCTATTAAAATCCTTTCTCCTTACTCCCTAAGCCTAATGCCGTACAATCTAGTAACACTTAGAGCATCTACCCGGGAAATCTTTTTTCCGTCGCAACATTAAGTTCAATTTAAATGGCTCGGTAGAAGCCGTTTAGTAAGCTACGAGTCGAGATGATTTGGCGTACCCAAGTGCTCTCAAATCCCTTACATCCGGCAGAGGTATACCAGGAATGTGTAAAATTGTTCTGAAAACGTGGCCTTTGCTCAGTATCCGTCTTTTCTCAAAAAAAATATTCGACCTTTATAACTGGTTACCGAAAAGAGTCTTCTTTTCCTTGTAGTGATATTAATCCATTCTCAATTTTTGAAACGTCAAATGGGATAAACTTGCGAGACCGAAGGCCGAGTCCCGCGAAGCGGGCACGAAGAACCCCACCGCGGTGAGGCCGAAGGCCGAAGCCGAATGCCGAGACCATACATGTTTCCACGCACAAGTCCTTACTATAAGTGTCTAGCGAGGACCTAGGCCGAGAGCTGCGGAGGGCGAAACTCGGAGCGGCCAGGAGTTGACGTGGGTGAGTGGCATGCACCCTAGATTTTTATATAAAATGAACCATGGTTGCTTGCAATTCCATTAATATAAATTAAATTAAAAGAAACAGCAACATAAACTCACGCCTGAATGGGAGAAGTTGGTAAACATCATGGCTTGCCACTTGACACGATCTTGACGAACCTCTTTCGCTTTATCGAAATTCATTAGTCGTGGCACGCTCGCCGATTTCGGGCACTTTTTATATTTTGTTGTTTTTCATAAACTGTATTTTCAATGATTATGTGTCGAGCAAAATGTTACTTAGAGATAACTGGTTACCTAAAATATTTTTTCCACGTAGGTAGTTAATCTAAAACCAACGAGATTAACCAGTAGATGTATTCTAGTACTAGCTGAAGCCCACAGATTCGCTTGGCTTTGAATTAAGAAATAGATTCCATCAAAAATACCACTGAAAATATCAGTTAACTACAAGTAAACTAAATTCCTTGGAAATATATCCTCTTTTACGAAACATACGAATGTTTGGTAAATTAATTTTAAGTGCAATAAAAGTAATAATAATAATAATAATCTTGGTCAATGTGAGAAACAAGCGATTTAAATTTAAGGTGTCACAAAATATCACTCTCGGATTACTTGACCCTGCTCTTTAGTCTCTTTAGTACCGGGAAATATGCCCCCCTCTACCGTTTCTGCCACCGCCACAATTTCCGCCACTTGACATGTCTACCAATTACATACTGCCAACGGCTATGGTCATCGGTCTGATGCGAAGTTTTGCACAGAAAGTACGTGGGACGAGAACACGGAAAAGACGCAACGCGTTGTATAGAGATCGCGTCCCTGCCTCGTTTTATCTGTGGGCTATATATCTCATTGCTTTCGTGCATTTTGTATGAAAGTTAATGACGCCGCTCTTTTATAGTTTAGAAAGAAAGAAAGGAAGGAAAGAAAGAAAGAAAGAAAGAAAAAAGAAAGAAAGAAAGAAAGAAAGAAAGGAAGGAAAGAAAGAAAGAAAGAAAGAAAGAAAGAAAGAAAGAAAGAAAGAAAGAAAGAAAAGAAAGAGAGAAGAAAGAAAAGGAAGAAAGAAAGTAAAGGAAAGAAAGAAAGAAAGAAAGAAAGAAAGAAAAGAAAGAAAGAAAGAAAGAAAGAAAGAAAGAAAAAGAAAGAAAGAAAGAAAGAAAGAAAAGAAAGAAAGAAAAGAAGAAAGAAAGAAAGAAAGAAAGAAAGAAAGAAAGAAAGAAAAAGAAAGAAAGAAAGAAAGAAAGAAAGAAAGAAAGAAAGAAAGAAAGAAAGAAAGAAAGAAGGAAGAAAGAAAGAAAGAAAGAAAGAAAGAAAGAAGAAAGAAAGAAAGAAAGAAAGAAGAAGAAAGAAAGAAAGAGAAGAAAGAAAGAAAGAAGAGAAAGAAAGAAAGAAAGAAAGAAAGAAAGGAAAGAAAGAAAGAAAGAAAGAAAGAAAGAAAGAAAAGAAGAAAGAAAGAAAGAAAGAAAGAAAGAAAGAAAGAAAGAAAGAAAGAAAGAAAGAAAGAAAGAAAGAAAGAAAGAAAGAAAGAAAGAAAGAAAGAAAGAAAGAAAGAGAGAGAGAAAGAGAGAGAGAAAGAAAGAAAGAAAGAAAGAAAGAGAGAGAGAAAGAGAGAGAGAAAGAAATAAAAAAAGAAAGAAACCATTTATAAACATTGCCACAAAAGCACACACATAAAGAAGAACAGAATCTATGGACCTAATTACAACAAGAATGAGAAGAATAAAACAATAATCTAACGAAAAAAATGAAGACACTGTGCCTCTGTGGCAACAAAAAAAGGGTCAAGAACTCAGCATGCATTGCTGATGTGTGTACTATCACCACCAAAACAGATTTTCAGTTGGGACCGTCGGAATTTGTAGTCTTTGGCACTCGGAACAATACAGAATAATTACAATACAGTACCTACATATTACGAACAATACAATAATAATTACAGATTATAAATGTATACAAGTCCCAATCGTAAGTGTCTAGCGAGGCCCCAGGCCGAGCACCGCGGAGAGCGAAGCTCGGAGCGGCTGGGGGTTGGCGCGCGTAAGCGCGCAGGGTGCTCGCCCCCTAGTTACAGATTATAAATGTATAAATAGTAATGACATGTCATACGAACATACACACGGGCACAGATACCGGATATAAAGGGCATCCTCACTGTTTCGAAGGGACGTGTGAGCGGAACAAGCTTTGGCTGTGTTGCGAACAATATATTTGTAACGTACAATCATCTGGAACCCAATGCAATTCTTCAGCATGTATTCGACAACTGCTGCTCGTAGGCTTTCCACAAGAAGCCCACTGCTGGACATAGGCCTCCTCAATGGATTTCCAAAAAGACCGGTTGGAAGCGGCCTGCATCCAGCGTCTTCCTGCCACTTGGATGAGGTCGTCTGTCCATCTTGTGGCTGGTCGTCCTACGCTGCGCTTGCCGATGTGTGGTCTCCATTCGAGAACTTTTCGGCCCCATCGGCCATCAGTTCTGCGTGCTAGGTGCCCCGCCCACTGCCACTTCAACTTACTAATCCGCTGGGCTATGTCGACGACTTTCGTTCGTCTACGGATTCGATGTCGTAGCATAGCCCTTTCCATATCTCGTTGCGTGACCTTGAGCCTTCTTACGAGGCCCATAGTGAGAGACCACGTTTCAGTGCCATAAATCATCACTGGTAACACACACTAGCATATTTATCCTAAGATAAAAACGTAGATTGTACAAAGTAAAAAAAAAATTGAGGTACAGCACAAGACATTGGCTCACCTTTTTTGTAGACGCTGAAAGTATCCCTCGCACCTGTATACTGTATATCGTACACCAGAGTACTATCCGGCAGGACGCTACGCTCTTTGTTTATCCGATAGACGGCATACTTGAACGCCAACTCTGCGCTACCCCCGCGGGCTTCCTCCGTGAAGATGGCACCTGGGGAAGGAACAATATTTACTGTAGAAAAGTCGAAAGACAGCGAGCGTGTTTGTGTGCGAGGCAACGCCGACAGCCATAAGACTGCTCTTACGTGAAGCATGCTATCTCGCTCTTTTAATTATTATTATTATTATTATTAATACGTTTATTGCACATAAGTAAAAAATACATTGGGTATATTTTTGATGATTGTGGTCTGTAGGTTTGATGGACAATTAAATTGCGGATATTCAAGGCATATTTATGTTACTTATTCTGTACTAAGTTTTTGACTGAGAAAATTTTAATCCCAAATTAATAATTTTGGAAAAAACTTTTCTTGATTAAAAACTACGTATAGTAAAATATATTTAAAATATCCGTAATTTAATTATGCACCATGCCCTCATACCACATTTGACAAAAGTTTACTCATTGTATTACAATAATAAAAAAAATCAATTGTGTGAGCGAGACTTCATGCTCCACGTAAGAACCGTCTTAACACTGCCACCAGGCTCATTAATGTTTTTTTTTTTACGAAATAGGTTTGTCAAGGTCGTGGCCAGTTGCTAAATGCTCATGCTATGCTGATGCTATGTAAGTGAACGAGTAAGTTACCAATCGTGACGACGGGCGAGACAGCGGCGCCTGCGTGCATGAGGAAGACCAGCCAGCGCAACCCGCGCCACATCATGCTATGCTGATGCTTTGTAGGCGCTACCCACGCCACATCATGCTACGTAAGTTACCAATTCTGACGACGGGCGAGACAGCAGCGCCTGCGCAACGTCATGCTAATGCTACGTAAGTTACCAATTCTGACGACGGGCGAGACAGCGGCGCCTGCGTGCATGAGGAAGACTAGCCAGCGCCATCCGCGCCACATCATGCTATGCTGTACCCAGCCAGCGGTACCCACGCCACATCATGCTGTGTAAGTGAACACGTAAGTTACCAATTCTGACGACGGGCGAGACAGCGGCGCCTGCGTGCACGAGGAAGACCAGCCAGCGCCACCCGCGCCACATCATGCCGCCGCATCACCGGCCAGGGCTCCGCCCTTGTCGCAGCTGAAACAAAGTAAGTGTCTCAGCTGACTTCTTGGATATTGTCATGTTCTTGGCGTTGTCTTATTTTTTTTTATAAGGGCTGCAAGAGCGGTGGTGGCGGAGCGGTAGAACGCCGGCTTCTCATTCGGGAGGTCCTGGGTTCGAATCCCGGCATGCATGTACCAATGACTTTGTTTTCTAAGTTACGTACATTTGTGAAGTTATAGTAGCAATACCACTCGCTAACCGTAAAGGGAAACCTCGTGAGGAAACCTGAGTGTCTGAGGTGTTCGCACACCTCAGCGCTTGAAATTGCCAATCCGCGGGCACGCGTGGGCACTCAGTGGGCACGCGCGGTAATTAAGCCCTTACTCTCTCTCTCTCTCTCTCTGAGAGAAGGCCTGTGCCCTGCAGTGGGACGTATAGGCAGCATAAGATAAGAAGAGCAGCAATAATTAATTTTTAAAGCGAAAAAAAAAAAGACTGAGTCTACGAAACCGGAAGTTCGTCACCATACGAAATCATTGTATGAAAGTATTGCATTGAAGTACGTCATCGAAACAAACAAAACTAAAAATAATCCTCATCTGTGCAAACGTAGAAGAGGTAACGTCTTTTTACAGAATACCAAGATATCAACATGTTGGCGTTCCTTATTCAAAAATATTAAACCGTCTTTCATACACGTGTGACACGAACGTTAGAAGGTCGTATGAAAGTGTACGTTAAGCTTCACATGCGTGCACTTTACTCAATAACGTTACGGGCGACTTTTCAATGAAAATGTAAAGCTTAATCAATACTTGACAGTAACATCGTAACTTTCAAATGCTTGAACTGGGGCAGAATTTCATTAACCAATTTAATTGGTGAAGCTAACCTTGGTTAAGGGGCTACACTTACTCTATAAAACTAACGCCATGCAGAGAAAAAACCGGCCAAGTGCAAGTTGAACTCGCCCACGAAGGGTTCCGTACCATCGTACCATTATCTATACAACATTAGACACAAAGATCGAGAAAAAACGGCAAAAAATCACATTCGTTGTACGGGAGTCCCCCTTAAATATTTATTTAATTTTTTAATTTTTGAAGCGAATATAGAACTATATATTGTTTGAATATCGAGCAAAAACGGCAAAGAATTACGTTTATTGTATGGGATATTAAATATTTATTTTATTCCGTTTTTAGTATTTGTTATTATAGCGGCAGCAGAAATACATCATCTGTGAAAATTTCAACTGCCTAGTTATCACGGTTCATGAGATACAGCCTGGTGACAGATAGACAGACGGCCTAACAGACAGACAGACAGTTAGATAGACAGACGGACAGTGAAGTCTTAGTAATAGGGTCCCCTTTGGCACTCTTTGAGTTCGGAACCCTAAAAATCATATATTTTCTCTCAATCATGTTATTAGTGATTTTTAGGACCCACAACCGAGAACCTAGAACGGACGGACTTGGGACTAAGTAGATAGCATTTATGGCAAAAACGACCGTTTCTGGCATAAATGCTATGTAATCCGTAAAATATACCTATGTTTTAGGTTATGATGTTTACATGTTTGTGATGTCGTTGTTTCTGGTTCCCACGACACAGGGTATCCTAGTGTGGGGCCAGAAGCAATGTATGTGCCTGTATGTAAATGTTTATGTTTATGTTTGTTTATGAGAACAGGAACGCGCTGAAAATCAGCGCTGTGATGATGCGTGCACGCACAGCACCAAGCTGAGCCCTATCCTTTTTATCACATAACAATTTTAGCTATATATATTATTTATGTTTTAAAATTTATAAGTGTGTTAACTAAACGTTTTTCAATTTCAGTTAATTGGGTATTTGACAGAATATCAAATGAGTTACTTTTAAAACGGAATTTTGTATGGAAGTACTGGCTTATGACGTCACGTTTCAGAGCACTCTTTTTATGTTTAATCTATTTAAAAATTGTAATAACTAGTCATTGACTAAAACTGATACCTTTTCCGAGATATTTTGTAATTTTTGTTTTAATCGAGTACATATATGAAATAATTTATTGTTGATCGTGCCAAATACCCAATTTTAGGTTTTTTGTCTTAGCTTCACGACCATAGATCCTAAAAATCAATAATAATAATACTTTATTCATTTATTTGCTTCTTACTAAGTAAGTTACAGAGTGAGCCTAAAAATAACAAGTGATTTAAAAGGATGTTCTTAGATTTAAAAAAAAAATTATTAGTGGCCTACTGAGTTCGACCCGTAACGTGCGTAAGTGTAGGTGTAACTCTGGTCTCCTCGCTAGGTTACCCTGTGTGGAGGAAACCAGTGAAACGGACTTAATAATTTTGTAGGATTGAGAGATTGTTTAGGATTGAAAGATTGTACCGACACTTTTTGCTAATACGATCTGTAAAAAATATTATTATTATTTTTCTTCCTTGGTGGCGCTAGTGTGGAGCCCTTTAAGTCCTAATTTACCTTAACATAAACAAAAGGGAGAATTTGCTCGGTCATTGAATCGGAAGCCGATCTATTGAAGGGTACTTGAATTGTGTAGGTATTCTACCTTGGAATTTACTTAAAAGGGTTTTTCGAACAGTTGAGTTCTGAATGAACACGAGAAAGAAAATATAGTAGAAAATGTGGAAGTTTTTGGTCTGATTTTCTTAACATTCTGATTGAGGGTTTTGGTTTTAAGCTGAGGCTGGTCTTTAGGACCTTCGAAGCGACAAAAAATGTGAAACACGCGAATGAAAGAAGGTTTAATATGTTTGTATAAAAATACCGAGTTATGACATCTCGTTGATTTGCACGGATTAGAATTCTTATTATTTTTTTTTGTAATATTTTTTCCTTTATGTAAAAGGCTAAGAGCTTAAGCCCATACCGCCTTTATTATTTTTTTTTGTTTCGATCTTCCGTGTTTGTTGTACCTACTTCCGGTTTCGTGCGTTCAGATTCTTTCTTTTTCTTTAAAAATGGATAAAGGCAGCCAAAATAGAAATATTTGGCGTAGGCTTCTAAATTACCGGTCAGAGTGTAGCAAAGGGTGGCCCATATATAGGACTTAGAAAAATTTTAATTTTTTTTTATAATTTCGGTTAGTTTTCGGTCTTACATGTTCAACCTAACACGCTCCTACGCGCTCCGCTACGCTACGCGCTTCGTCGCACCTATATTTTTGTTGTTGCAAATAGAAATAAAAAAAATTTTGGTCAAAATTTTTCTAAGTCCCAGGTACGGCCACCCTTTCCTACACCCCAACCAAATTACCTAATTTTAAAAAAATAAAAACAATTTTTTTTTTAAGCAATGCCCCTGGAAGAGATGAAACAAAGTGAGGCGCGAGTAAGACATGACACTTTCCCTGCAGTTTGGAGCAAGTATGTGCAGACTAGGTTATGTTTTCAATTTTAATGAAAACTTCTTTCACTTTTTTGCCCACTTTTACTGAACATATTTTTCTGAACGAAACTGAACCATCACGCTTGAGTCGGTGCTGCTGAATCGGATACACTCGGCTCCAGTCGGTCGGTGACGCTGAATCTGATATACTCGACTCCAGTCCAAGGTACATATTCCCCGTAATAGTGGCTCCATGAATGAGGTATTCAATCATGACGAACCCTTGGCTGTCCCAAAAAAAGAACCCATGATCTTGCCGGTGGATGGAACGGCCTTGAATTTCTTAGCGGTCGGTGATGATGGTCTCTTCCAAGTCATGGATTGTTTTTTTTATTTCTGAGTCTTAATGGTGAAGCTATGTTTCATCCATAGTTAGAAGTCGAGCCAAAAACCGGTCAGGATCTTGTTGTAACGGTTCCAAACAGCTTTGTGAAATTCTCAGCCTGGTTCGATTTTGTTCCAACCAACGCGCTGAGACTTTTTTCACTCCCAAATGGTCATGTATTATATTATGAACACTCCCTATTGAAACGTTTAATTCTTCATTTATAAAACGAATAGTAGCATGACGATCCGCCAAAACAATTTTTTCAACATTTTTTTTTTTTCATTTCTTCAGTTACTTACTGGAGTCGTAGGGCGCCCTGAGCGCTAGTCGTCATAGTTGGATGTTCTTCCCCTCCTTTAAACTCGGCACACCAACGCGCAACCGTAGAATAAGGAACTTCTAACGTACCTTGCAAGTCTTGATTTACTTGTTCCGTAGTAAAATTTTTCAAACATAATCAGAAATCAGAAATCAATAATTTATTTCAACGTAAAGAATTTACATTCTGTTTGCTGAATGTCAATGTACTATGTTACTATGTTAGCCGCTATAGATATTTAATGGGGAGCTTGCGTCTAACTTATATTGGAGTGACTTTGCTTTTATACCATAGAAATCATATAAAAACCTAGGAAAAACATAAAAATAAAACAATAAATATATTTTTTTCGGGGTTTTCGGGGTCACAAAATATGCTAAAAATAAAGTTACCCTAATAACATAAAACATATTAGATTTCGTTTTGTCATTGAATTCTGAACGTTTTCTTATAAGGGTGTATGTATATGCAAAACATTATTTTACGAGATAACTCATATATTGATAAACGCTTCATATAAGCGTTATATGAAGCGTGGCGCCGGGTTAAGAATAGCGTCACTCCATTTCCTTCAGTGGATGTCGTAGAAGGCGAGTAAGGAAATCAATTACCAGGAGACAGGACGGAATTCCAACTGCATACTGCGATTGCCAACCCGCCTGCCAAGCGTGGGGATTATTTCAAAACCCCTCAAGGTTATGAAAATCACGAAGGAAGCCTTGTCCTGCAGCGGGCGTCAAATGGCTGATGATGATGATGATAAGCGTTATATTATAAGCGTTACGTTAGGGAGTGGTTATATTACAAAAATTATTAGTCGCAGGGAAAAAAATACCACGTTTATTTATCTTTTTACGTGTCCTCTTCTACTCTATTAAAAAAAATTTAGTGCAAGTTCTCCATTACCGCGGGAACTTCATGTTTCTCCATTTTCGATTACTCGTTGCGACGGAATACAAGTACCTAAAAAAGAACCTACTTTGATTGAAAAAACAAAAGAGCATCGAACTTTTTTTATTTTATTATGTCGACAAATAAGTGGGCTATGCCTGCCAGTGTTTGCTTTCTCTCTTTCCAAGGAGTTTATACCACATTCTCACTACTTATTGATAGCAACTTAGTGTAGGTAGATGCTTTACCAAACTACCTATTAGACGCACGTGTGTAGTATTCCTAACAATATTTTTGTTTCCATTTTTTGTTAATGCGTTTCTCTATAATAACAATAACCTCTTCCACACAACAAAATCACTTGTTCTAGTCCTACACTGCCCTGTGCTGTAACTAAGCAAAGACACCCCAAACATGAAAATACACCCAGACTAAGAGAACTAACTTTGAGAAATAAAATGTTTAACCCTTAAAACGCAGCATCAATAGCTAGATTCCAGTCCGTACTTTGTATTCAAAGGAGATTAAAAATGACATTTCAAGCAGAGCCAAGCAATCTTTGAACTCTTCATCCAAGTTATGGACGACTGAAAATAATCTTCGGTGCTGCATTTGTTTCCATTTTCATCGCTGGATCTCTACCTACCTCTTAACATAAGAATAGAGAAAAATGACCCAGATAGAATACAATCATAATAGTTTAACGGATCGTTTCACTCGTCTGCAGTATTTCTATTGTGACGTCAATGCCAAGGCCTGGGGCACACAGAAACGACGTGGGAGGAGGGCACGGAAAAGACGCGGCGTCCTTTCAATTGACTTTCATACAAAATATACTGAAGCTATGTAACACAGCCCACACAGAAAAGACGGGGCGTGGACTCGATGTCCGTACAACGCGTCGCGTCTTTTCCACACCCTAATCCCACGTCCATCCTATATACAATCTAAGGGTCACGTAATGCACGATTAGTTAAAGAAAGTAACTGAACGTCTTAGTAGACTAGTGCCTCTCACTTTCACTCTACTACCATCAATCAATACACAGTACTAGAGAGAAAAAAATCCAGAAGAAAAAGGTCTTTCAATGCGTACGTATCACAATACCGAAAGTTCATAATAAATACTGTTGCAATACCTACATTGAAAAATAGTGGAAATACCGGAAATCAAGAAACCGATCGAACTAAATGCCGATAGCCGATTTACCGATAACCAAAATGCCGATTTTTGACGCGGCGAATGCTCTAAAAAATAAAAAAAATTAAATAAAAACCGACTTCGAAACAACACAGCACTAAAAAGATAGAAATAATTTAAATAATTAGAAGTATTTATACATGTAGGTATTGTAGAAGTATAATTTGAAGTCGGTGCCTAAATATATGTGCTGGTCATGAAACTGGGTACTGACTACAAATTATACTTATACAATACCTACATGTATAAATAGTTATAATTATTTAAATTATTTCTATATTTTTAGTGCTGTAGTGTTTCGAAGTCGGTTTTTATTTTTTATTTATTTTTTTTTATTTTTCAGTTTTTAGTGGAGGAGCGGGAGAAAAATAAACAAGTCCCTTATAACCATAATTTACCGTACATGATTCGTTCCTTTAAAATTTGATGTTCTAAATTTCCATCTCCCAAAGGCCTCACCAGAGCATCACCAAATTAACTTGGGACTAATTTTACGCTATTTTATGAAACATACGGATATTACTAAAGGATGGGCCCAGTTAGGGCTTATTTACTACTGTCCATTGAAGAGTTCCGTTCTCCATCTCTGAAAGTCTTCATCAGATTACCAAATTAAAATGGGACCAATGAGACGTCTGTTCAAACAAAAAAACAATTGTCGAAATCGGTTAAGATTTGACGGAGTTATGGAGGAACATACCCAAAAAATATATATTCGCGTCGAATTGATAACCTCCTCGTTTTTTGAAGTCGGTTAAAAAAATCGAAAAGTACTTAATCACGAAAAGTTAAAATGCCGATTGTTCAAAAGCCGAAAGTACAAAATGACGCAGTTTTAATCATTTCAATCTGCAACAACAAAAATATAGGTGCGAAGTGGCATTTACCTTACCTACAATACATAGTAAAATAATACTTTCTCTACATAGTAAGTTTTATCAACCAAAACCCCTAACATAATACATTATGTAATGAAAAAAAGGCAGCGAAAAAACTCCACTGGTTAAGTTTTTCACATATATGTATAACTGATTTTACTATAGAGCAAAATAAAAATTTACTTAGATAAAATCACGTTTTTTTGTAGGTACGGGTATAGGATAACCCCTATTATTTTGTTTACTTATTATATACTGTTTTATTTTTCTTGTACACTTTTCATAGGTACAATATAATTCATGGGACTATGACAATCCAATTAACCCACAGATTACCAAGTACCTACAAAGACTAATTATTGTACTAATCCGCTACGCAATGTACATCGAATTATCATAGCACACTATGAATTGTAGATAATCTTGGTATAAACCACGGTGGGCACGCGTCGTGATTAAGACCATACTCTCTCTCTCGGAGAGAAGGCCTGTGCCCAGCAGTAGGACGTTTATAGGCTACTTAAAAAAGTACCCAAGGGATGAATCGATATGGTCATATTCTTACACCAAAAATCACACCCAAAATGATTTCGCGGACGCATATCGTTCGAGGTGGAGCAGAGACGCTAAAAAATCTAATAGAACGCCAGAGTGAACTTAGCAAATCGTTTGCGTGCGACAAAACGCAGCGCCAATAGCTTTACATTCCAATCCGTACTTATCCGCAATAAAATGAGATTAAAATTTGACCGCCCCGTTGGTGTAGCGGTTTCACATGTAATTACCGTGCCGGAGGTCGTGGGTTCGATTGCCACTGGGGGCCGCCGTACAATTTGTACAAATGGCCTCAGTCTGGGTGTAAGTTCCATGTTTGTGATGTCCCTGTCGGGCTATCAAAGCACAGGGTATCCTATTCTTAACGGCTTGACCAACGAGACAGTCAAATAGACTTAAAGCCAAGCCAATCTTTGAACTCTCGTATCCGTCCATAAATCATTAGTGACTAAAAATAATCACTACGTGGTTGCAAAGCGTTGGCTATGTACCTAGTGGACATGCGGTGCGTCGCGCAATCCTTTACAGTCTGAGCGGCCCTTTTGATTGCGTAAATTCAATTAAAGTCGACGTTTCCGAAAATATCCACGGCACTATTTCCGTGTATTATCTGTAAACGCCTGCACGGCATCATTAACAGGACTGTGATGGCATTATAAATATTAATGAGCGCAGAGACCCTCGAAAACTGTTCAGCGCGTGACAGCATGAGTGGGGCGAGCACGAGCGATAATGCGACAGTGTTCTTTTGAAAAAGAGAACGTTCCAAAATAACATTTGAAAGTTGTACCAATTTTTTCATTACGGCTAAAACGCACTAGCGGTTAAACAAATGCCCGCCTCTACAGAATGCATGATAATGTACCATTGTGGTATTATTTTTTCACTGACCCCCTGTTTCTCGCACTCGTAATCGTTAATCTACTTTTAACCAGCTGTCAGTTGTCCTAAAAAAAAAATTAAAGTTGCAGCAAAACCAAGGAAAAGAAAGTTTTTTTTTTTTTATTAATGCGACTAATCGTAGGTAGTTTAGTTACATCTAGTTGGTATCACAAAGAGAAATTGTGATACGTGTAAAAGTTGAGTTTCAATTTGTTAATAATTGACCGAGAATTCAGCAAAACTTAAACAAGGGCCACATCCTACTAAATAAAGTAGAATATTTTTTTAAATTTCTTTGTTGATTGTTAACGAATCCTTTTGAATGTTATAACGTAACGTTGAATCGCTCGTAGCCCCGGCTGCCTGAGTGATCTTAAACGATCACGAAGGTTAAGCAATACAGGGCGCGTTCAGTGCATGGATGGGTCGCCGTCTATGCCTAACGCTAGTGGCATTTTTCCGAGCGGTTCCGTGCTTCGCAAGGCACGTTAAGCTGTTGGTGCCGGCTGCCGTCGATAGATGTCAGTCGTTAAGCCAAGTCAGAGGCCTTAGGGCGGCTTGGCAACTTCTGACATTAGACGAGCCACTAGTCTACAAGCCTCCACCAATCCGGACTTGGCCCCCGTGGTGGAGTATGGCCTATACCTTCCTCAGGAAAGAGACCCGTGCCCCTCGGTGGGGACATAATTGGTTGATGATGATGAACGTAGATAATAAATGCCTTTCTCTCTCAATAACTTGCGATTGATTCGCGTAATAAGGTTCGCGCCGATGGCGATTTTGAAAAAGAAACATTTATTTTTATGTTTATCTGATAGTAATTATGTATGTATTCTGGTATATCTCTCATAAAGAATTATAATTGCACTCATAAATTATTTTGTATATATCTCAATTATTTATATGTAAGTACAATAAGTGTCAATAAATAAATAAAGGAAACATTGCCCCCAACCAGATATTTGTATTTATATATCTATCTATGTTTGTTCACAGGTCAATAGCTCAACAGAGTGAAACTTAAATAACTGACCATTCCCTGAGCTGTTACTTTATGCAACCCTGACATTGTCAAAATAATTATTGGTTGCCATTAAACCACAAAAGAAAAAAAAACATTGCCCCCGTTCCCCCGTCCTGCTGCCCTCACCTTTGTACTTTTATTTTGTAAGTGCAGGAAAGAATTTTAGTAATAATGATGCTATCGGCAAAAATATTGTAACATATTTTACGACAAGATAATATGTCAAACAATACTATAGTGACTTACTTAACCGTACACCGGTTTCCCGTACACTCTACTTTTAATCTACTACTAACAACTGTCAGTGCATACAGAGAAAAACGACCGACTGTCGTTAACAGTAAATTAACGTGCGAGAAAGGGTTAGAGTCAGCATGGGTAGTACGACTACGCTAGTCGCGCCTTTCGAATGTCAAAAGTCGCAACTTTCCAGTACATTAATTGTCAAATTCTGACATTATTGTGCCACAAAACGCGTGACTCGTGCCATCGTACAAACAGTGCAGATTTCCGATTTGCGCTTAGGCACACCTCAATGGGAAGCACGTAGCCGTCATTATAGTCAAAGAGACGGCTGAATATGCGCGCACAACGGGGGAGATTGCTTCAGTTATTGCTCAAAGAGTGTCCGTAAATATGTCTTTGTTGTAGACGGGGCGGCTCGGCGCCTTTAGGTGGCGTTTTCTTTTAAGCACCCTATACACTGCCGTACTACCTAGACAAGATGTAACAAAATCTTTGTACACTTAAATGAAAAAAAAATCAAAACATAGAACGGTGGTAGCGCAGCGGTCGAACGCCGGCTTCACATTCGGGAGCCGTGGGTTCGAATCCCGCCATGTACCCATGACTTTGTTATCTAAGTTACGTGCATTTTGTGAAGTTATAGTAGCAATACCACTCGCTAACTGTGAAGGAAAACATGGTGAGGAAACCTGAGTGTCTGAGGTGATCACGTACCTCAGCGCTTGAAATTGCCAATCCGCGGTGGGCACGCGTGGTGATTAAGCCCATACTCTCTCTCTGAGAGAAGGCCGGTGCCTTGCATTGGGACGTATATAGGCTGCATAAAAAGCGGTACTGCTCGTCAATTCTATTCTGTGAAAAACTCAACTACCAAACTAAACCTTGATATCGACCAATTGATCAGTCATTCGATACACAAGTTACCACCTGAGACATTAATATGTTTGGAACAGCCGAATATTTTTAGCGATTTCAAAGAATACTTTTAGTAAAAGTTATACGAATTGACAACTTAATAAATACCAATGGGGAAAACGTTTGAATTGAATTGAGTAGAACCTATTTGGACATTTGTTTCACAACGTTTGTGGAATAGTGGCCCTCGATTATGTAAGTCACTGGAAGTTTCGAGAACATCGGGAATATAACAACAACATAATATAAACTCACGCCCGTATTCCGGAGGGGTAAGCAGGAACTAGGGTTTGCCAGTTGCCACTTGATCTCTTTCGCTTCATCAACATTTAGTCTTGCATGCACGTACGGCGATTCCGGGTACTTTTTATCTTGCTCTTCGCCTGGGGCGTCCAATTAGGAATATTCCCAATATACCGGGAACCGGAACTGTACTACTTTATTACTGTAAAGTAATCGTTTCGTTCATTTACCCTTACGTCCACAGTAACACTGATTATGTTTCTATATCTATTTATAAAGGCTTTGATAGAAAGTTCATGCTGGGGGCACCGGTTTGGCCCAGGGTGCGTTCAGAAGCCGTGCAAATGCGATATTGAGTTACGGCGTCTTATGAAATTTAATTCGGAACGGACGTGCTAGAAATTCGAGCGAAGGAATGCGTCTACATTTATATAATATGAAGAAGTCTTGCAGCTCTCCTATCGGGTCCATATTCTGTAAGTAGGTACATTGTAGTACTTATACAGGGTTATGTTTGAAGTGCGCAATTCCTAAAACATGTCGGTTAGAGTTTGTGATTTACAACAACTATAACTTATGAAATGTTTTTGTTAAATTTCCTGTTTTTTTCGAATTATTTAATATTTTTTTTATGTATTTTTTTAATTTTATTGTAATAATGCGAATTTCATACGGTGTCTTCGAGCCGTAGCCGTGGCAACTTGTGTCAGGCCATTTCTTCGCTCAATGGGCATTGTCCTAATTATTGACAATAGGTTACCAAGTGAGGCCATTCAAGTATTGCGTAAGCACTACAGGGGGGTAGGGGAGTCTTTGCTTTGCTTGTTTTTGATGACACGAAGTGTGGGGAGTCTGGATGTTGATTACGTCAGCAGTAGGTATTAATTTTTTTTTTTTTTTCAACAAAACTTATTGGATTATACTTTGAACACATATGGCAACCCTACTTATCTATGCTTGAAAACGAAACGTATTTTCAGGAATTCCCAAAAATAATGGATATGTTTTGGTACTCGCTTAGAACCGAGTTACCGTGCGCTATTCACTTGTCTAAATTTCTTCCGCCAATGTATTGTTTCGTTTCGGTACGATTAACTATTTGAATAGGTACCGACATTAAAATAAAACTGCATATACTAATGTTTACGTAAGCATTACAAGTTGAAAGAGCTTTGCTTCCTTTTTGGGGGGGTAAATAGTTGTAATAAATGCTTGCTGCTTACGTAATACTTGACGGCCCATAGTGATACCGTAGGTACTGTAAAGGTACAAGGTCAATAAATATAATACTACTATCATAGATATCAATAAGGCCGTCCATAGAAAACAAACAATAATATGTTGAACATTAATTGGTCCCAACTGAAAATCCATTGGGACCATATGTCTTTTTTTTTGCTAGGTTAGTAAGTAGTACCGATGGTACTAGTACATTTATTTAATTTTACAGCATATTCATAAGTGTTCATATAAGTAGTTATTATTAATTGTAATAGGGGTTAAAGTATGAAATTGCCGTTTTATTGCAATAGGTTCTTTGAATTGACATAGAATCTTCATGGTTTGAGGTTTTCGAATGACACTTTTTTCAAATGGTTTCTATGATGTTCTTTTATTAAAAAATGTGAAACATTTGAATATCGACCTTCAATTGTTTTTGTTATTCAATTTAGACAAGAAAGATGGATACTGCGAAAATTCGAGTGATTTTTGAATACGAGTTCCGACGCGGAACTAACGCGGCAGAAACAGCCCGCAATATCAATGCTGCGTTTGGAGAGGGGTCTACTAATGAACGCGCCGTGCGATTTTGGTTTAAACGCTTTCGTGATGGAAATTTCGACTTAAAGAACGAGCCACGAGGAAGACCGCCCACACAGGTGAATAACGATGAATTAAGAGAGATAGTGGGAGCCGACCCTAGTCAAACTACCCAGGAATTAGCGGCATGGTTTAACGTTACCTTACCCACAATATTGACTCACTTGCGTCAAATCAATAAAACAAAAAATACGAAAAATGGGTGCCTCATAATCTCTCGAATTTTCGCAGTATCCATCTTTCTTGTCTAAATTGAATAACAAAAACAATTGAAAGTCGATATTCAAATGTTTCACATTTTTTAAAAAAAGAACATCATAGAAACCATTTGAAAAAAGTTTCATTCGAAAACCTCAAACCATGAAGATTCTATGTCAATTCAAAGAACCTATTGCAATAAAACGGCAATTTCATACTTTAACCCCTAATACTTATATTGTGACATGTGACATGTATGAATGTATGTACCACGTTCCGGGTGCCAAAGGAAAAATCATATTATGGTCCCAACTGAAATCAGTTTTGCTGGTCTTATGCTATCTATAGCACTCACCAGTAAAGTATGTTGAGTTGAAGCCCGTTTTTTGGTGTCACGGAAGCACCTGAGGCGTTTGGCGTCCGAGGTGGCTGGGGGCCATACATTACTGTATGGTACCCGGCTGCCTTCGACTCTATATGCCTAACATGTTCTCTTCACTATTTTTAGGGCTCCGTATCCAAAGGGTAAACGACCTTAATACCAAAACTCCGCTAAGAACCGCTTACATTAGTAAGTTGAAAGGAAAAGTATCACGGCTAAGTAGGCTTTACTAGTTAACGAGTAATAGGCAACCAACTTATAAAAACTAAAATTTCGTGAAAATGACTTCGATGAGGTTATTAGTTCTGTAAAGCAGATAAAAAACCCTCTTTCCAAGGAACCCCTTGTCTTTTTTTTTTAATTTCGAAGAATTAGCACTGCCTGCGTCTATCAGAACAATGATCGACCCGCGGATCCGCGGCGCGCGCGCTCAGCTCTGGCGGATATTATTGTTATTATATACGTTCATTTCAAATAAACAAATCCATACAGTTATTACTACGAGTCCATGTTAGTAATATATGTATTTTTTTATAGTAAATAATAAATTAATTCATTCATTTATTAATTTACATGCACCTTGGAGTGGCGCTTCAAAAGCGGGCTATCCCTATCATTTAACAGCCTCATTTTCAGCCCCAAAATTCATGGTGCACAGGAGCTGTTTACCTTCTTTCAGACAGACATAACCGCAAATTCATACAAACTCCGCGATCAACTTGTGGCGTTTTATTAATTTTCTTCACAAATCCAATAGCGAAAGTTCCACTCGCCGGATTTGAATACAAGAGGCGAGAGATTTAAATACTGAACAGTTCGCGACCAAATTGGAGATTGCAACCTATACTTTTACGCGATTTTCATACTTAATCCGTACGCTATAGAAGCTACAACGTGGCGTAGGAACTACTGTCACTGGTACTGGTACTTGCAGCTATACTCTATATCGGGGGAAAGTTTCAACATCATCATTCAGCCACAATGAGTCCACTGCTGGACGTAGGCCTCCTCCATGGATTTCCAAAAAGACCGGTTGGAAGCGGCTTACATCCAGCGTCTTCCTGCCACTTGTAGGAGGTCATCTGTCCATCTTGTGGCTGGTCGTCCTACGCTGCGCTTGCCAGCATCTTGAAATAAGATTAAATAAAAAAACCGGCCAAGTGCGAGTTGGACTCGCGCAAGGAGGGTTCTGTACAATCCGTATCTATACAACATTTGAATATTCCAAGCGTCTACCTGTTGCCGTTATTAAAATCGAGCAAAAAACAAGGCATTGCGTTAGTTGCCCCCCTTAAATATTTATTTTATTCTGTTTTTAGTATTCGTTGATATCGCGGCAACTTTGAAAATTTCAATTGTCTAACTATCACCGTTCCCTGCGAAATTTTGTGAAATTTTAAATAAGTGAAATTTAATGATCCTCGTAGTTCGAGGGGCGAACCAAGTGGAATTTTAAAAATCCTCCTGGTTCGCGGATCGAATCAAGTGGAATTTTAAATATTGTCTAGGTCCGATAGTCGAACTAAGTGTAATAAAAAAATCCTGATAGTCCGACATGTGAACATGTCGCACAGCGAGGAATCAAGATTCCTCGTCGTCCGACATGTCGGACAACGTTGGCGAACCACATGGCCGCAGGATCACCGTTCATGTGATACGGTCTGGTGACAAACGGACGGACGGACGGAGGGACAGCGGAGTCTTAGCAATAAGCCTTTGGATACGGTGCCCTAAAAATAAAATAAAGATTGGTACTTTGACTGGTAGAAAATGTTTATAGCATTAAGTCCGCCACATTGCCTTTTTTTTTTTACTTATGTGCAATAAACGTATTAATAATAATAATAATAATAATAATACTTCTTGTTAGCACAGAGTGACTTCCTATTCGTTCACAGTTTTTAAGAGGACATTCTAACCATGATTTAGAATCATTATTATGGTACTTACTAGTTTTCAAAAATATATTACTTCACTCAAAAATTGCTTACGACTTCTAAATCACGAGATCAATGTTTGACGTCGGCGAAGCGGAAAACTGGTAAACAAGGTACAATTATATATAATATCTTAACTTCTTTACTAGTCTGTTTACATACCGGGAACTGCTATTTGGTACCAACTATACCTCACCCTCAAATTGAAAATTCAGGGTGTCCGCTGTTACAAAAGTTTTCGTTGGATTGTTTGACTCATACATACAAACAACTTCAAGCCACGCCAAGTTCAAAATTACGTTAAACATACTGATATTGAAGGAATCCTAAAGTTTCACGTAGTAAATTCTCAATAATAACTTCCAAAAACAGTCACTTAGATAAAAGATAAAGATAAAGATGTTCTGATTCGTTCTGTATTGAACCAACCCTTACAAGTATAATCATAAACTTTATGTATGTTTCGGCACAACTAATTTTATCGACATACCCCCAACATTGCAATGTATCCAAGACCCGAGAAGAGACGTCGAAAGCCATGATACAGGCTCGCCTAGTATGGTTTTCGATGTGAAAACATAATAATACAATTACACGCCTACCTACTAAGTTCAATGTATACAAGACATGTATTATTTTTTGTTGTACAGACGTTCGTTACACAATAAATTTCTTAATTCTTAAAAAAAGTATTTATTGCATGAAAATACAACTTCAAACAAAATAATACTTTACTAGATTATGATATTATAAAGAACACATTAAATACATTTAACATAATTATATAGCAACAAATTAAACAATACCTACATGTGGACACGTAATGCTACTTACGAGATTCTATTACCAGCTTTTAGAGACAGGGCCGGTTTCCGAATTAAGAATTTAACAAAGTAAATAGGTACTTAAGTAACGTTCTATCATGCTCTTTTCTGATAAATTCGAAGAGACAGCGCTACAGTTAACTATTAACTTAACGAAATTCTCAATTCAGAAACTGGCCCTAAGGCTGACTTGCACCGCTTCTTGAGTGTCACTTAGTCGCTATTTAAATCGATTTCTGTTTGAAGTATTTTAGTTAAATGCTGTTTGATCACATTCAGGAAATTGGTACCTACCTACAAGTCGGCCTAAATTACATTGTTATAATATAAGTTTCATCTGATACATACATAGATAAACTCACGCCTGTATCCCAGAGGGGTAGACAGAGACCAGGGACTGCCACTTGCTACGATCCTGACAGATCCCTTTTGCTTTCTCAACATTCATTAGTCGTTGCTGATGATTCTCCGAACTGAATGAATAAAAATAAAATAAATATGGCAAAAAGTATTGGCTCAGCTGATGCTGACCCGGGGCAGTCTCGGGTCACTTGTCTTGGTAGCAAGCTAGGTACTTCTATGGTAACCCAGCAAAGACATCACAAACATGGGATTACACCCAGCCCCAGAGAAAGCCGCCATGTTAACTCCCACAAAACCGACCAAACTACACCGTGATTTCGAAATCATTAGCTATAGGAATGTTCTTATCATTATAATCACACAGTATTACTAAATTGTTGTTTTTCATGTTTTATTTAGAATAAATATAAATAAATAAGTAACTAAACTGCAAGAACATTTAAGGAATATTGCTTTTATACATGAGACTGACTATGAGACTATCCATGTGGCACCGGATTAAGAATAGCGTCACTCCATTTCCTCCCGTGGATGTCGTAGAAGACGACTAAGGAAATCAATTACCAGGAGGCGGGCAGCAGCGTCTTCCTGAAATACCAACCGCATACTGCGATAGTTGCGTTCGTATCGAGAGCGTTGGTAGAACATCGGACTCGGAAGCGAGAGACCCAGGTTCGATCCCAAGTGCGGGCATGTACCTATGACTTGGTTTTCTAAGTTATGTACATTGTGAAATTATAGTAGCAATACCACACGCTAACGGTGAAGGAAAACATCGTGAGGAAACCGGAGTGTCTGAGCTATTTACATACCTCAGCGCTTGAAATCGCCAATCCGCGGTGGGCACGCGTGGTGATTAAGCCCATACTCTCTCCTTGAGAGAAGGCCTGTGCCCTACAGTGGGACGCATATAGGCTGATTATACTGCGATCGCCAAACCGCCTGCCAAGCGTGGCGATTATGGCAAAACCCCTCATGGCTATGAAAACCACAAAGGAGGCCTATGTCCTGCAGTGGACGTCAAATGGCTGATGATGATGATGATATGAGACTAACAGTATTTTACTTAAACCGCTCCTGGGATAGTTTTCACTTCTTCTTTTATAAGACCAAAGTAAAGTTCGTAAAGTTCGATGTGACAACACCTACCGAAGGCTTTTAGCATTATCAACTTACTTAAAAAGTCACACATCCAAGTAGGAAAGTAACCTTAATCTGGATTAATACACAACCGCTTGACACCTCCAAAAACTATCGGGTGTTACATTCCCTAAGCCAGTCAAAAACACACAAAGAGAATTCCATTTAAGAGGGGGCCCCACGAGGTGATTCCCGTACAAAAGTCGTTTGGCTTTCATTTTCATGCCGGATTTCAAGGAGACAGTGGAGAGTAGATCTCGACCAGCATCTGCCGGAATGGTCTAAGGTGGCCCAGGACCGAAAACTGTGGACTGAATTTGGGGAGGCCTTTGCCCAGCAGTGGGACTCAGGCATACGTAAAGAACGTAAAAAAAACATTTCTACACCTTATACGGCAAAACATGGGGGTTGTTATGCACTAACTGATTTTTTATCCAATACTCAGTACAGCTCAAATAAAACCATAATTACTCGTATCCAGTTACAATTAAGAGTCATGTTCACGGCTTTGTTTTGGTGCTATAAGTAACGTTTAAAAATTCATAAATATAATGACCGACGGCCCTAGATACACTTTATTTCAGATCTTAAACACTTAGTCATTAAAGAGTAAAATGTATTTAAAACACCTGATTTTAGGGGTAATGTTGAAGAACCCAGCCGTAAGTAGGTACCGGATAGCGAGTCTTTCTAGTTCGTTGGTCTAGCGTTTAATACGCTTAGCTACCAAAACAGAGGGCGTGGGTTTGATTGCCACTGGATACCGCCGTACTTGATGCCGTACAAATGGCCTCAGTCTGCGTGTATTTTCATGTTTGTGATGTCCTTGCCAGATCAAGCTAGTAATATATAAGGTTAGGTTAGGTTAGGTTAGGTCTGATTCCTATCACAAGTACATTGGTACAGTGATTGGTTTGAGATTTTAAATGAACGGACCCCTTGCCACATGGCGCGAAACAAAACCAAAAGAATGAATGAGTGTCATCTGTCAAGCAAGATTGACAGTCGAGGATGCAGTGTTGCTAGTGAGAAAAATAAATCCTTCACAAATATTAAAACATTGTTTTTGTTACGATATTCCAACAGTCATACTGCGGGTCGTGATACTAAATAGAACACTACTCTTTATAATGGTAATGGACTTCCCAGGCGGACATGTCATGCTTCAATAAAATAGGGGATTTATTAGCGAAGGGCAAGATAAAAAGTACCCGAAACCAACGTGCGTGCATGCAACGTCTAATGAATGTTGATAAAGCGAAAGAGATTTGTCAGGATCGTAGCAAGTGGCAAACCCTGGTATCTGCCTACCCCTCCGGGATACAGGGGTGAGTCTATGTGTGTATGTATCGATCTTAAGTCTGGGTTCTCCAACATTACCCCTAAATCAGGTGTTCCGAAATTCGTTTTATTTAATAGTTAGTATATTTAAAATCGAAAAAATATATACTATTCAATGTCCTATCTAGGACCGTCGGTCATTATTTTTATAATTTTTAAACTTTATAGCATGAAAATAAAATCGCGAGCATGAGTCTAAATTATCACTAAAGATGGTTTTATTTGAGCTGTACTGAGTTTTGGATAGTGAAAAATATACCAAAATAACTATCACTGAATATGTTAGTGACGTTGGTCGCCAAAATTCTATTAATAGGATTTGTATTTCTGTAATTTCAAAAATGCCTAATTTTTCCCCAACTTTTCGCTCATGCAGCGCAATGTTTGTCCCATACAAAGTACGCTCCGTGCGCTCGGAGAGTCTTAATACCTGTTAAAAACCACGAGCTATTATTTTCGTAATGTTAAAGATAATTTGTATAGGCCTGGCAACTCACCGGTCTCCGTGATTTTACTCCGGTGATTTTATTAAATTCGCGCTTTATCTATTCTGCTAATGCTACCTTGAGTAAATCATTGTCTAGAAAAACGTCCGTCATATAGTTTCAAGCATATTAAATAGCGCAAACTCTAAAGTCGAAAAATCGTAAATTATAAATTAAAAACAAATACAATTGAACAATAAACATTTAAAAGTGGTAGCTACCTTGAGTAAATCATTGTCTAGAAAAACGTCCGTCATATAGTTTTAAGCATATTAAATAGCGCAAACTCTAAAGTCGAAAAATCGTAAATTATAAATTAAAAACAAATACAATTGAACAATAAACATTTAAAAATGGTAGAACAAAACAGTTGTAGGTAAATAACAAATTCTAACCAACATGTTTTAGGAATTGCACATTTCAGAAATAACTCTGAATAGGTACCTACTACATTTTGGTGTAAGGTAAATTCTGCTATATTTTGGTGTAAGGTAAATTCTGCTATATTTTGGTGTAAGGTAAATTCTACTTAAATTACAGGCGACTGTCAAAATGTGGGTAGGTAAAGAAAGATTTATCAGCTATAGGTAAACTCTCCTACGACAGCTGTCTATTTTTCTTGTCTACCTGGGACCTGTCTCATAGAACTACAATTCATGGGTTACTATGAAAATTCGATGTTAATTGCAAATTCGACCAGATTAACTAGTAGGAAGACCCGGCAGACGCTATGTACATCGAATTGTCATAATAAACTATAAATTGTAGTTTTATGAAACAGGCCCCAGGTATACCCTACATTTACATAGAGCATACCAAAATTCTGTGCTTTCATGAGGTTATTATTCTGTACCTTTGGGGCATCTAAACAACATGCACCCTTTGCGAGTATTGTTCTGAATTTATTGTGTCTGTCAACTCGCACGACCCCGCGGCGAGCCCTCATTTGTTTTCATTAGCTGAAATTGTTTTTTAAACCTCAATGGCGTCGGATTTATGAACGAAATCCTGCTTGAGTATTTTTAGGGTAAATGTACCAGTATTCATCCACATAATCATTATATATATGTATTAGGCACATACCTACCTACCCTACTTTTTATGTGAAAAAGTGCTACATTCATTTTACCCAAAAATAAGAAGGTAAGATTTTTTTTATGTACCTACATACGTCCCACTGCAGGGCAAAGGCCTTCTGTCAGAGAGAGAGTACGGGCTTTATCACTACGCGCGCCCGCCGCGGATTGGCAATTTTAAGCGCTGAGGTAAGTGCACAACTCAGACACTTAGGTTTCCTCACGATGTTTTCACTATAAAAAGATTAGTTAAATAATAATATATTTATATACTTTATATACAAATAACTCTTTATTGCGCACCCGTAAAGGATATTTAGTATTTATTATATTTAGGTACAGTCATAAAAAACACTAGCTGTTGCTCTTTTGTCCGTCTCTCCCTCCTTTCTCTCTCGATCTGTATTTCTTTTTAAACAATCGAAATACCGCGTTAATAAACCCTGAAATTGGGTAGGTAGGTACTTACTTAATATTATGTTTATAGAAAGGTTAGGTTTACCAATTAGTGTGCCTTAAGGATAATAATGTCAACCACGATCCGTTATAACGTCGTCGGCTAATTAAATAGCTAACAAACCCCTTTACTGGCTGAGTTACGTAATGTAATTTACTGATTATTTCCGTCCAATCGGTATCTAATTAGGACCGCTTTATAATTCTGCTAGCTATATTTAGTTGGTGGGTGATTAGGTATACTTACCCATCCTTATACTTGTTTTAGTAGTAGTAGAGCAGGTAGAGCCGTTAGTTGTGTAAGATACGAAATATAAATCTTAGAAATGAGGTCTTACCATAAATAATCATCTATTCCCACATCTCATCATGGTTAGTTTTTCTTTATCACTCTTTTGACACTGGATACAGGGATTTTTCTTTGTCGGTAAATCATGCTACAAACATGGTATTTACCGACAAAAAATGCTCCGTAATTATTTCAGAGACACTTCCAGATCCACTATAAATATGATAACGTCACTAATTTCATGTAACATTCTAGTAATAATTAAGGAAAACTCACAAAAAACGTTAGAGAAGACACGGGCTTCTCCCGCGAACTGGAATTCGTACTGATTATTCTATGCAAGTGTGTTTATACTTATGTAAAACGGCTTGTAGACGTATTTCCCACAGGAAAACATACTTTATAGCCAAGTTAGTAAGGCACATGTAAAGATTTTTGGGTTAGTGGGTGGCCGAGCTGTAATCCCACCCCTTGATTGATTAGGGATGTGCGATGACACATCCGGTAAAATAATAAATCAAAACATTCTTTGGGGTCGCAAACCCAAAAAAAAATAACAGTATTTGGGATGGACCATAAAAATGACTTTGACCCTAAAAAAAATTACAGTGTTTTTCGTCATTTGCAAGATGGTCATTGAATATAGTTTTATCTTAATATCTACCGATACTCAGCCGTCCAGTCATCCCAGCACTATTTCACCCCAACCCACCCCACCGGAAACCCGAGACGCACCCTTATTTCAATGTTGCCAGGTGAAAAAGTAACACGAGATTGCTGAAAAATCATTGAAAAAGGTAGCTCAGTAATATTGATAACCATATGACAAATTAAAAATATATAAACTGCTTCTAAAAGAGGATATCCTGCTTTTTTCCAATAAAATATGGAGATATTTTGTTGCTTTTAGTTTCGATGTTGGTGTTTTATTTTCATAAATGAAACAATGTTTATGAACGAGTCTGGCTGTCATTCGGTTGTCAAACAAAAATTAACCTCAATCTTGTTTCTGCTCGGAAAGAAAACCCTCGAAATCCGAATTATTTGCTTCAATAAGCTCCTATTTTATTGATATAACCGTGATTTCACCTTGACGAGAATAAATTGAAAGCCCTACAATGAATATCGCCCGCACAGTTTACCCGTTAGTACGACAAAACGTAGGGAAAAACTTTTACAGAAATTTCCGCTTTTCTTCTACAAACTATGAGTCGACGCAAGCTACACAGCCGAAAGTACAAGAAGAAAAGTTCGACTTTGAAGATCTGAAGGTGATAGAACGCACACATCGCCGGAAAGCCCCTATAGAGCCTTTCATGAAGAATGTCTTTGTTTCCAAGTACAACCGCGAATTACTCGCCTACCCTGAGATTCTAAATAAAGAGGAGACAGAAAACCTAGACCGTCGCATCTCTACTTTGAGTGAAACCTTCTCCGACTCGGCACATAGCGAAAACGACCGTCTAAATACCCTAAAACAGTCTAGATTGTTCGCAGCCCCTGCAAGCCTTACCGACAATGGCCTAGACTTCAACATAACTGAAAGACTGCGTTACCTAGAGACTGTGTCGACAGATCTAAAGCTGGCGAGACAGTTAAGTGACCACTGGATCGGTTTAGAGTGCCTAAAAAAGGGTTTGACCTCCGACGATTATAAAAAATTGTTGCCAGAACTTTCTGAGGGGGATAATAAAATAACACTTTGCTTCAAAGAGTTGGTTTCTACTAGGGTTAGCCAACGGGACTTCAAGACAACTGCTGAGCTAGATGGACGAGGTAATATTTTTATTTTATTTTATTATAATAGGAAAACTTACAGCTATGAAAAACATACATTACAAATTAAATAAACACAGAGACCCAATGACAAGTTTTCACTGGTAGAAATATTATAATAGAAAATGCCTAAGCACACACAGGAGACAATATTTCACTCACTTCAAAAGAAATAGATAAATAGACACTCAATACACATTCATGGTCTCAAATGTAATTCAGAGTGTACAATAGAGAACAAATAATAAATGTAATTAAGTAGGTAACGGTCAGTCAATCCATATTTAACGGTCAGGAAAAACAAATGCTAAACACTAACACCTCTTTACATGAAATGAAATGGGAAATCAAGCAATGGGCTGCCATGACCACATTATTTTCAGACGTCTGGAGAATCAACGGTGAGAAGGAGATTCACCGCACTGTGGACGGCTACTTGCTAGTTCTGTGCTCCGTTGAGGCATTGAGGCTGAAAGCCTTCCTTGTGAAGCCCAACTCAGAGGGATTGAAATTTGAAGAACCCCTGGTCCTGTTTCGTAACACTCCAGGTAAGGCAAGCTCAATTCTCAATTCTGGTTTATAGAGGTCAATAAATAGCAATCATGGTTTTGAAAATCACAGGTCAAGGCTTAATGTGAATTTAGAAGTAAGCAGAGCTATTATTCCTCTAAATAGATTTTTAATATTTTATTTATTTATGTGTGTTTTAGTACATAAATACATAAACTCACGTCTGTATCCCAGAGGGGTAGGCAGAGACCAGGGACTGCCATTTGCCACGATCCTGACAGGTCACTTTCGCTTCATAAGGCACGCCGGCTTTGTGTAAGAGTGACACTTAAGTAGTATAATTAATTAGATATCGCTCCTGAGTCGGTACGTCACTTTACAAAACCACAGCGGTAGATAGATAGAGAACACTTCATTGTACATAAAAATGGAAATTAGACAGATATTTCTGAACCTACGAGTACAGATGGCGGCCTTATCACTAAAAGTGATCTCTTCCAGACAACCTTTGGATGGACTGGACTAATGCATACCGCTTTACCGCTGACTCAGTGACCCAAAGGGTCTCCCTGAGCCTTTGATACAGGAAGTCGCCACTCGTCTCTGTCCCGCGCAGACTCCTGCCAGTTACCCGATTGTTACAGATAATCCTAACTCATGCAGATATAAAGTCCTAAGGGTTTTCCCCTGGTCTCCGCAGGCATACCTCTAGACTTGGTGTCCGAGTCAGCCCTCTCCGCCATCATGGGCCTGTCACGGCTGGACACGGCTGTGATGGGCTACAGTGTACTGAGGCGAGCTGTTAGCCACACCATTAAACACGTGCGTGGACGTTACATGTCTGGTAAGAAGCTGATTGCAGCCACTAGTTATATTGTAAGTTGATAATAAATCATAAATACAGCTAAGAACTAATATACCTCTTATGCACACACACACACACACACACACACACACACACACACACACACACACACACACATACACACACACACATACACACACACACACACACACACACGCACACACACACACACACACACACACATACACACACACACACACACACATGTAGGGGACACCAATCACCAATCAGTTTTCCAATTACTGCTTTTTCGCCAAAACTCTACCTACACATTCCAATACTATTCCAATTGGTGTTACGATGTCGAAAAATCCTTTTTAATTTCATTACTCAAAACTCAGAGTCACTTATTTCAACATCATAAATGAGCGAAGAGCATAGTCGGTTTAATAGAAAAAATCGTAAAATAATTAATAATAATTATCGATTCTGTACGCTATGTACATAGGGTGTGGACTGTATGGTTTTCTTATGGCGAAGAGGGCTTGAAATAATAACGCAGTTTCTTCAGTGTTTGCAGGCGGAGAGGCGAGAGGGAGGCCTTGTTGCTTCATCTGCTGCTCGATCGGGAATGAATTTTCGGCGTTTTTTTTTTTTTTTTTTTTTTTTAGCCCTAAAAAGGGCACCCTCCGGAGGACACGGGGGGAGGGAGGTGGTGAATGCTCATGCATAACAGCACGGGCCGTGCTGCCAATGTGGGACTCACAGGAAGTGCGCCTACCCACTAAACACCACCTGGGGGCTGGTTTGGTCCTAAGGACCCCTAAACCTATATCGTGAGCGACCCACCTCGAAGCCGAGGAGGGCGCGCAGCGGAGCTCCTTAAGGGAGCGTCCGCTTGGGACTGCTCGTCACATCGTGACCGCGGCTAGGAGGGAGAGGTGGGGACGCCGGTGGGGACACCGGCGGAGGCGGGAGCGGGGGCTACTTCTGACTGGGACTGGGCCTCTAGTAGGCGGTCCAGGTCAGATGAAAGTTTATCGGGGGGGTCGACGAGGGCGTTCCTGGGCCTGCGCACCAGGTAACGGGGGTTCGTCGTGGGGGGAGTGTAGTCCGCTGCTTGGCGGATAAGGGGGTTGGGGTGCACTTCGGCCGTGCTAAAGAAAGTCTCTGAAAGAGATTTAATAAATTGTTGTATGGTTGGAATCTCCATATCCCGATGGAGGTCGGCATTTCTGACACACCAGTGGGCGTTCAGAGCTCTACGAATGAAAAGATTTTGAACTTTCTGAAGTTCGTACAGGGCTTTGGGGGACGCGTGGGCGAAGACGGGTGCCGCGTAAGTCAGCACGGGGCGAATGCAAACCTTATAGAGTGTTCGCTTGTTCCTAGGGGACATCCTACTGTGTCGGCCTATCATGGAGGATAGGCGGCCTAGGTAAAAACGGGCGGTCCGGGTCACCTTCCGGATGTGAGGCCTAAATGTCAGTCTGCTGTCCAGGGTGACACCTAGGTATTTGGCGGTGGAACGCCAGGGGACTGCGGTACCTAACATACGGATAGGTCGGTCGGAGAGACCGCGGCGGACCTTATGGTCGAAACGGATCGCGGAATGAATTTTCGGCGGCGCGCGCGCGCCTTTTATTGGGCCGCCTGAGACCGGTTTTGTTTGCCTCAGCCCCCGCGCCGCACACCGCCCCCTTCCTCGCCCCTCCTTCCCCGCCAGGCTTTATTTTCAATTAAAAGGGCTTTTATTTTACATTTATTGTCTTAACTTATTCTTATTTAATACCTTAGGTCTCTAAGTGTTTATTTACATAATGATTTGGGTGACCGCGGACTTTCTAATAAGGTTTTTGTACTATTTTGGCCGGCCCGCGGTCCC
The DNA here is from genome assembly GCA_963969515.1 of Yponomeuta evonymella. Classification (NCBI taxonomy): domain Eukaryota; kingdom Metazoa; phylum Arthropoda; class Insecta; order Lepidoptera; family Yponomeutidae; genus Yponomeuta; species Yponomeuta evonymella. The sequence continues at coordinate 3,794,674 of OZ018370.1, read as the reverse complement.
CCGCCTCACCGAGGTATTAAATATAGGTGCCTGCGCGCCCCGAGTCGCTTCAATCGGAGCTCGGTTCGCGCAGGCTACACATCAAACAACAAATAGAAATATATTTATTATCGTAACGCTTAAATCTAATGTCTTACAACTATTATTTTTACTTATTTATTCTAACAATGTATTTACAGTGATCATTTAAGCTTTCGTCGTTAACATTTCTCCCGCCGTCGCCTTGCGAATCCACTGGTAGAACGACGATCTTCTTGGTCGGTCGCCGCAGGATGTGGCCGTTGCTGGTGGCCACGTCGACGACTCGCACCACGCCGTCCTTGCCCGGGAACGTCCTCGTCACTCGACCCCGCGGCTATGTGTTGCGGGGGAGGTTGGAGTCGCAGATGATGACCACGTCACCGACGGCCGGGGGTGTCCCTTTGTTGTGCGGCTCCCGCCGATGTTGGAGTAAGGGCGCGTACTCGCGCACCCAGCAGCGCCAGAAGGTGTCGGCGAGCTGCTGCGCGCGCCGCCAGTGTTGACGGGCGTTGGCGTCGCTGTCGGTGAACGTGCCGGGCGCTGGTGAGTAGCAGTCCGGCCCGAGCAGGATCATGTTGGGTGTCAGCGCCGGAGGGTCCTCTGGGTTCACGGGCACGTAGGTGAGGGGGCGGGAGTTCACTGTGGCCTCCGCTTCCGCCAGCAGCGTTTGCAGTGTCTCGTCGCTGGGGTGTTTCTCGTGCAGCGTGGCCTTCATCGCCTCCTTCACGGTGCGGACCATACGCTCCCATGCCCCTGCCATGAAAGGGGCAGAGGGGGGCAGGAAGCGCCAGTTGATGCGGCGGGCGTGAGCGGCGTCCTTCATTGCCTCCGCCAGCTCGCGGCAGGAACCCCGGAAAGCTGTCGCGTTGTCACTCCATAGTTCTGTGGGGCACCCGCGCCGTGCGATGAAACGGCGCAGTGCGTTGATGGCAGAGTCGGTGCTGAGTGAGGTCACCACTTCGAGATGTACTGCCCTCGAAGTCATGCAGGTAAACAGCGCGATGTATCTCTTTTCACGGTGCCGGCCCACGGTGACCTCCAGAGGCCCATAGTAGTCTAGGCCCGTGTAGGTATAGGGGCGTGCGTGGTGCGCCAGGCGTGCCGCTGGTAGGTCTCCGGTGGAGGGCTGCCCCGGCTTCGCCTTCTTCAGTCTGCAGCTGGGGCACCGGGCGATGGCTTCCTTGACCGTCGGGCGAATCTTCGCTATGTGTAATCGCTGACGGAGCTCGTTGACCACTATTTCCGTGCCGCCGTGATGTAGCTTCTCGTGTACGTGCGAAACATATAATTTGGTGTAATAATGTTTCCCATGTAGTATTATTGGTCGCACTGTTTCTTCGTGGAAGTCGTCGGCCGCCTCGATCCTGCCTCGTAGTCGTAGTATGTGTTTTTCGTCCATGTACACACTCAGCTTTGCTAGTCGGTCCTCCTTGTCTGGCGTGCGGCCCTCCTGTATGCGTTGTCTCTCTCGGGCATAGGAGTCTTCTTGTGCGGCACGAATTAGTAACTGTTCGGCGGCGAGTAGGTGTGGCGAGCACATGTCAACTCTGCGCGCGCACTATAAACTCCAACATTCCTGCATCGCGCAAGCAAAATGTTTCACATGACATACCATAAATATGACGTCCGACGAACATTAGTTGGACCGGCCGTCCCCAGGCATACGACCTGCCTGGCGGGAAATTTCCCTTTATAGTGAAAGAGCACGATCACCCGCTCTTTCCTATAGTGGTGACCCTCGACAGAACATTGTCAACCTTCCTTCGCTCTCGCAGCACCCCACATACAATCAGTCTCAAAGCAAGGCCAGCACCCTCTTCCCTCTCACCTATCAGTTCCACTACAGTCAACGCACCGACTACTGGTACTGATGGTGATCTCCCCCAACCCCTCGGCACGGCAGCCACACAGCAACAGCACGTTGCCAGTGGTACAGCAGCCTTCACCGGTTCCTACCACATGCGCGGACCCCATGGTACTGTCGCCGGTGAAGTGACTGTTAGCCGCCGAACACCCTCAACCGCTAGTCGACTCACTGACTCAGCGCCTCCTGGCACTTGCAGGCTTTACAGCACAGACTTCGATTCCTATCAGACCTAGCTATGCGTAGCTACGGTCTTGAAGGGGAGTGATGTGGCGAGCACATGTCAACTCTGCGCGCGCACTATAAACTCCAACATTCCTGCATCGCGCAAGCAAAATGTTTCACATGACATACCATAAATATGACGTCCGACGAACATTAGTTGGACCGGCCGTCCCCAGGCATACGACCTGCCTGGCGGGAAATTTCCCTTTATAGTGAAAGAGCACGATCACCCGCTCTTCCCTATATAGGTACGGCGCCTCTAGCGTTACATATTTTCTTTGTGGAGGTGTCGCGCCGGGGGGCGCTGAGCCGACGGGCGTTCTCTTGCACGTTTTGTTCATTCGCTTGTTCCAGGCTTGATCTCGTTCGTTGTTGGCGCGGGTCCGTTTTCTTTTTGCCGCCGCTACTGTTTCGGTGGCCGGAGGCGCTTCGAGGGGAGGCCTGTGTCGGAGTAGGTCGACGAACTGCAGTACTCGTGCTGTCGCTCTCAGCAAACGGGTCCATTTGGAGAAGCGCTCGAACTGGGGTAGGTGCGGATGTTCTGGCTCCCGAGGGCAGATGGCTGCAGCGCAGACTTCTTTTTCTTCGCCGGTGGCGGCAACTTCGACAACGTGCTCTTGGGGCCAACTCGCTTCGGGTGAGTATAGAAACGAGGGGCCGTTGAACCACCTGTGGTTCGAGTCGAAGTCCGCTGGCGTCGCTCGGGTGGCGTCGTCGGCAACGTTGTGTGCGGTCGGCACCCACCTCCAGTCGTCTTTCTTAGTGTTGTCTTCTATTTCTGCGAGTCGGTGGGCCACGAATGTCTTGTAGGAGCGCGGCTCGGCACGTATCCACGCTAGTACTGTGCGTGAATCACTCCAATACGTCTTCGAGGCGATCTCGAAGTCGTGTTCTTGTATGACGGCTTGGGCGATCCGCACACCTAGCACGGCCGCTTGTAGTTCAAGCCGTGGTATGGAGATTGGTTTGGTGGGCGTGACGCGGCTCTTGCCGGCAGCGAGCGTCGCTGTGATGGAGCCGTCGGCGCGTATCATTCTCCAGTACACCGCGGCGGCATAGGCTTCCCCGCTGCTGTCGACGAACGTGTGGACTTCGTAGCGGGCGGCCGGAGTCGTGTCGTAACATCTAGGTATTTTTAGGTTGCCTAGGTCACGTAGACGACTTAGCCATTCGCTCCAGCGCCCGCGCAGGCCTTCCGCGATGTCGTCATCCCAGCCCGTGTTGTAGCGCCACGTATCTTGCATGATTCTTTTCGCCGGTGTTGTCAATGGTGAGATGAGGCCCAGGGGATCGAAGATTGACATAATGATGCTGAGGGCCTCCCGCTTTGTCGGTGGGCGGAGATCGTTGAGGACTTCGGGCGGAGCTCTTCTTACATTGAGACGAAAACGGATGGTGTCTTCGTTTGTGTCCCATAATAGTCCGAGTGTCTTCTCTATCTCACTCCCGCCGATGGGGACCGTGTTGCCATCTCGCTCTTCCTTGTTGACAACGTCGTTGATCGCGTCGCGTTCGTTTGTGGCCCACCCGCGTAGCTCGAAACCGGCTTGCTTGTGAACGTGGTCGACTTCTTTTGTTATCTTCTTTGCTTCGCTTATAGTGTTGAAGCTCTGTAGGTAGTCGTCTACGTAGTGGTTTCGTTCTATTGCTTGCGCAGCTTGCGGGTACAGCGATGCGTGTTCTTGTGCGTTTCTGTTCTTTATGTATATAGCGGTGCACGGAGATGACGATGCGCCGAACACCACGGAGGTCATGCGGTATTCTTCTGGTTCTCCCGTACGGCGATCGCCTCGCCACAGGAAACGTAGTGCATCTCTGTCTTCTTCACGTATTTTTATCTGCATGAACATCTCTTTCAGATCGGCCGTTACTGCGATGCTGTGTTGTCGGAATCTCATGATGACCCCGGGCAGCGACTGAAGGAGGTCTGGGCCCGGAAGGAGCATGTCGTTGAGGCTGCGGCCGTGTGAGGAGGCTGCGGCGTCATGGACCACTCGAATCTTCTTTTTCTCCGGGTTGCAGACGGCGAAGTGCGGTAAGTACCACGTTCTTCCGCTAGGCGGCGTGTCGGCGCGCTCGGCGTAGTTAGAGGTAAGTAGATTGTTGATGCGTTCTTCATATTGTTTTTTCAGGTTGTCATCGCGGTCCAGCTTCCTCTCGAGCGTGTATAGGCGCCTCAGTGCATCGTTGCGGTTATTTGGGATCTTGTCTATTTTTTCACGCCATAGTAAGCCCGTCTCGAAGCGGCCGTCTGGGAGGCGGCGGCTTTTCTCTTGCAGTATTTTCAGTGCTTGTAGTTCGGGATCACTCTTCTGTCTTCTTGGTTCAATTGAGAGTGACTCGAGTGCGAAGTATTGCTTCATCATTTCTTCTGTCTTGTCGGCGGGCTTGACGCGTGTGAGGTGAGCGCAGCAGTATGTTATTGGGGCCGCTCGTGTTGTGCGGCACCCGTGCAGCACCCACCCCAATGCAGTTTTCGAAGCTACGGGTTGATCGCGCCGTCCTTTTCTTATGTCACGTGATACGATCAACTCCCAGTTATCTTGTCCGACGAGTATCTTCGGTGTAGCTTCGTTGTAGGTGAGTTCGTGCTTGATATCTTCGATGTGCGTGCAATCTTCCATCTCTTGGTTGCTTATGGACTGCGTGGCGAAGTTGAGGCTTTCTACTGTGTGCGCGTTCGTGATTTTCTTTTCTGTGCCGCCGTGTTGCCCTCTGATGTGTAGGGTGACTCGCTTGCTTTCGTTGTGTGCCATTTCTTTGCCGACCACGCCTTGGACCCACATAGGTTCGGTGGGCCCGTCGAGGCCGAGGGCGTCGGCGAGTGCGGCGTCCACGATCGTCACGGTGCTCCCGTCGTCAAGGAGGGCGTAGGCTTGAATCTCGGCCCGAGGCCCCCGAAGTATGACAGGTGCGATTTTCAAGTAGCCTCGTGTAGTAGCGGTTGCGGGCGCGGCCGTGCGCTCGCTGGTGACCGCCACCACCTCTTCTTTTCTCTTTTGCGACTCTTCTGAGGCGGCTGCTCCGGTGGGAGCGGCTTTTTCGTGATGCAGCAGTTGATGGTGTCGCATGGGGCAGCCCTCGTGTCCGCACGGTTTTGCGCGGCACGTGAAGCGGTGATGTGTGCTTGACAGGCAGCGGTAGCACGTGTGGTTTTTCTTTGCGACTTCCCAGCGCTCGTTCACGGTGAGCTTGTTGAATTGTGGGCACGCTGGGAGCAGATGCGACGCGTGTTTGCATAGTGGGCACGCGTGCTTTTCTTCTTTCTTCTTTGGAGTTTCTGTGGTGGCAGTGTAGGTGCGTTCGGTCTTCTTGCGCGCCGTCGGCCGGGCTTCACGGAAGTCTGACGTTTGTTCGGGCGGGGCGTAGGGGGCGCACTTGTCTGCTTCTCTATTCAGGAAGTCGGCGATCTTCTTAAGTTCGGGCGTGTCTTCCTTTTCTATGGCGTAGTCATACCATTTGTTCTTCAATATCGGCGTTAGCTTGTCCACAATCGTTCGCAGTAGCTCCGGGTTGTAGAGGTACTGCGGCTTCTTTAGTAGTTCGATTGTGGCAACGGTGTTGGCGATGCGGCCGGCGAATATGCATAGGTCACGTGGGCTGTCGGTGAGTCGTGGCAGCCCCTTCATCTTCTCTGTTTCTCCCATTAGTAGCGCGTCCGGTCTTCCGAATCTTCGTTCTAGTGCTTTGATGACGTCTTCCGGGTGCGGCTGGCTGATGAGGAGGGCGCTGACGGCCTCCCAAGCGACACCCTTGAGACTTCTTCGGATTCGGGCCACATTTTCACACGCAGAGAAACTTGATGAGGACTCGATGTAAGCGGCCTTGAAGTGTAGCCACTCGTTGCATAGGCCGTTGAAGACTGGTAGGTCTGGTATGTACTTCTTGTTTGATTTGCTTGTTTTCAGGGCTTCGGCCAGGGCTGTTGATAGCGACGTAACGTCCATCACGGCGGGTCTCAGGGGAGCTTCTTGTGGCGGCTCCCGCCGCTTGCGCAATGTAGTAGCGCACGCGGTGAGTTCCCGTCGTTCTTCATTGATGGGGATTTCTATCGCGGCTTCTGTTTCTGGCTTTCGGTTGAGCCAATCGGCTATTCTTTGTGGGGCAAGGTCTTCCTCTTCTTCGGACTCTTCCGGCGACGACGTCGCGTTGATGCGTTCCTGTCGTATCTTCGCTAGCTCTGCTTCGGCATTTATACGCCTCAGCTCCAACTCGGCTAGCCTCTCCTTGGCCTCCAACTCCGCGAGGAGTCTCTTGCTAGAGGCCTTGGATCGGCACGACCGAGCGGGCTTGAGCGTTTTCGTGTTCGTCGGTGGCGGCATTAACTCGGCGGTGTGGCGTTCGATGACCGTGTCTGTGCTGGCGGCGGGTGTGGCTCTGATTCCTGACGTGTCGACGTGGCCTCTGGCGTTAGTGGTGCCGGAGGTCGTGGCGTGACTACGTGCGTCCGTACCGGACGTCGTGTTCGTGCCCGTCGTCGCGTTGGTATCTTCGGTTGTGCCGGTGCCGGTCGTGGTATCGGTTCCAGTCGTGGTACCGGTCCCGGTCGTGGTGTCTGTAGTCTCGGTTTCCGTCGTTGTGCCGCCGCTGCCGGTAGAGTCTTCTTTTCCGCTGTTACTTCTGGTTACAACCATCTTCTTAATTTTCTTGATGCTTCAGTGATCCGGCTCGAAGGACCAAACAATGTACGCTATGTACATAGGGTGTGGACTGTATGGTTTTCTTATGGCGAAGAGGGCTTGAAATAATAACGCAGTTTCTTCAGTGTTTGCAGGCGGAGAGGCGAGAGGGAGGCCTTGTTGCTTCATCTGCTGCTCGATCGGGAATGAATTTTCGGCGGCGCGCGCGCGCCTTTTATTGGGCCGCCTGAGACCGGTTTTGTTTGCCTCAGCCCCCGCGCCGCACACCGCCCCCTTCCTCGCCCCTCCTTCCCCGCCAGGCTTTATTTTCAATTAAAAGGGCTTTTATTTTACATTTATTGTCTTAACTTATTCTTATTTAATACCTTAGGTCTCTAAGTGTTTATTTACATAATGATTTGGGTGACCGCGGACTTTCTAATAAGGTTTTTGTACTATTTTGGCCGGCCCGCGGTCCCCCGCCTCACCGAGGTATTAAATATAGGTGCCTGCGCGCCCCGAGTCGCTTCAATCGGAGCTCGGTTCGCGCAGGCTACACATCAAACAACAAATAGAAATATATTTATTATCGTAACGCTTAAATCTAATGTCTTACAACTATTATTTTTACTTATTTATTCTAACAATGTATTTACAGTGATCATTTAAGCTTTCGTCGTTAACAGATTCATACACACACACAATTTTTAAACTGTAATTTTTACTACGATTACTTCGATTTTCTTGTATTAAAACTGACACTGTTCCTCGCACATTTAACATTGTTAAAATACGTTGCAGTAAAAAATAAGCCAACTGATAAAATACCTATATATAATGCGCAGTGCCCACTCATAAAAAACCCCTCGAATAGTGAAGAGTTTTCTAACTTCTGGTTTCGTACGCTAACAATCTTTTAATGTACTGCTAAGCGCTATCAGTTGGCCAAACTGCATACAAAAAGAAACCACTGACAGCTCTTAACAGTAGATAACAGCTGTGAGTAGATTCAGAGCTTAACAGTAAGGGCGGCCACATACAGTCGGAATTCCGATTCGGTTCGGAATTTCGCCATACAAAAAAGCGCTGATGATTTGATGATGACAAGATCCAAGTATAACAAAAGTGGCTTTATAAAAAGCTTTTTTGACGTGCGCAGAATCTTCACATGCATACTAGTTACCCTTGTAAATAGGTAGGTACCAGGCTGATGATGATGATGATTGTTCCGACCGGTTTCGGCCATGGCGACCACTTTGACCCCTAATCAGAGATGTGGCGCTGGTGCGCTCGAAGATGGCTTATGTAGCCTATCTTCACGGCGAAACTCCGTGCACACTGAGGGCACGTGAGAATGCCGTTCTCATAATTATATGTTATGGCAGCAGGTGGGCGAGCCTTTAACTGGTCGCGTTTGATATCCAGGTCAGCTTCACGTTAGTACCAGGCTAGTTAAGTAAATAAACGTTAACACAAAAGCAAAAAGCAATCTTATAGAACCACGCCGGCACAGATCCACAACCAAAATATATTTTTGAATGAGTAACCCAAAATAAAGAAAACACGCGCAAAAGGATCGTGAAAACGTATTTGAAGGTATTTGAAAAAAAAAATGGTTTGAATCTGCTGGAGTAAGAAGCAGCTGCTAAAGTGCTTTTCAATCTGAATCTGTTTTTTGGCTAAATTAATTAAATTATTAACATCCGAATACTCGGAGCTGCTTCAAACTCTGACTAGAGTCGGAAAATAATAAACACGGAAAACTAAACAGTTTGTTCAATTTGCAACTGCCCGTGATCCATGTATATTTGTCGTTAAAAGATGTATGGAAATGTTTGAACAATCCCTCTTGCAATCAATTAGTCTTGCTTAGAATAGCACGGCCTAACTGATTGACATGCTTTTTCTTTTTAAAACTAAGATTGGAAAACGAAGTTTGACCGAGCAAATAGTAAGTTGAACAGCACTCCTTGTGAGTTAATGCCATATTGACTAAGAAAACTCACCGCAGTAAACAAATATGAGGGACAAACGCAGAGAAATTTAGAATAAACAAGTGACAATATCAATTATCCAACACAACAACGAAAACCACATAAAAGCAATTTTTTTCACAAACATCCACGTGAACAACAATCCATTGCAGCAAGTACTATTTGTTGAATTCCGAATAGTTCCGAATTGATTCCCGACAAAGCAATAACCTATAACAATAAGCCCGATTGATAAAACCGATTTCCCATTTCAGATTTCAGAAAAACCATTTCAGATGAACCCTACCAGGTGGAGCTATGCTCTAAATTCCTGATTCCTGATTCCTTATTCGATTGCGCCCGTCTCGCTTTCTCATACGGCAATAAAAAGAGAAAGAAAAGGTAGCCGGGACGGCTCAGCCTACCTCGGCCACTTTCGGGCGCGATAAGGCGAGCGAAACAGAGCATTATTTGTGGGAGTGCGAGCAAGACAGACCGTTATTGTTAAAGCAATGTTATGGAAAACTCAGAGTGCCTGACATTATCATCATCATCAGCCATTCTGACGCCCACTGCAGGACATAGGCCTCCCTCATGATTTTCCAAGCTTCCTGGTCTTGTGCTGCCCGCACCCAGCGACTTTCCGCCACCGTAACCCATCTGGTAGGGGGCCTACCCACACTGCGTCGTCTGGTCCGCGGACGCCAGGTCAGAACTTTTTCGCCTAAACGGCCATCAGTTCTTCGAGCTATGTGCACCGCCCACTGCTTCTTCGAGCTATATCAGTTACTCGGGTTCTTCTGCGGATCTCCTCATTCCTGATTCGATCACGCAGTGAAACTCCTAATATAGCTCTCTCCATTGCTCGTTTGCTCGTTGGGCAACCTTGAGCCTTCATGTGAGGCCCATGGTCAGCGACCAGGTCTAACATTACGGTATAGCAAATTTGGATTTGGTGCGAGTCGGATTTCTAAAAGGGAAGCCGGTGGGAATCGGCTTACATGGACCCTTTGCCATTGTCACACAGACACGTTTATTTCAGTTCGGAATTCCACATACAGTCCGCCCTAACAGACTGTAAGTACATCACACATGTACGTTTGTTTAAGTTCGACATTCCGACTGAAAGTGGAAGTTATGTAAGTCGTAAATGTCGCCCCTGTCACGTGCAGGCAAGCCGCTAGCCGAGATTCCTTCAATCCGAGCGCGCGTCGGCTCGGCTCTTCTGACGCTTTACGCGGCGGAGAGCGCCGCCTACTTCACGGCCGGCCTTCTGGACGGCTACGAGAGCCCTGACGCCGTTATGGAGATGGCATTGTGCAGGTAACACGGAGAGGAAAGAAGAAGATACATTTTTATCACACCTGCTCTGAAAATACATACTAATTATACCAATTAGAGGGAAGAAACGCCTTTATCCCGCCCTTCAAATCCTTTCATTCCAAGGTATGGAAGTTTGTATAAAAATCCTTCCGACCCAAGGGTGGGAAGTATGTATAAAATTCCATTACATACCCCGTTTTTTTTTTTTTTTTTAATTTGTCAGCAGTCATACTGCAAAGAGACTTTAACTGTCTACTAATTAAATTTCAAGTAAATTGTTACTGGCCACATACAGTTTTTTTTTTTTACCAGTTACCAACCTCCTTGGTGCATACAGAAAATTAAAAACGAAATTATTTTTGTATATAAAACGCGCGGAATCACGGAAGAAGTGGCTGCATGACCTTATGATCTTAGCCTACTCCAGAAACGGGCGAATAAAAAAAGGAAAAGCCCGCGCATTTTCGCAAAAACTTCGATTGATTTAGCATTTATCTTTGTGTTTTTTGTAAACATTTCTATGCATTTATGTCTATAATTTTCCTCGTAGGTGTAATAAAAAGCACTATACATACCTCAGGATAAAGTACAGTTCCATACCTCAAATGGTTTGCGCCCCTCGCAAGCTCGTGGCGCAAATGCCATAATCTCGGTATGGAACTGTCACTTTCTTCCCTCTGAAGTAATATACTATTATTTATCGCCACATATACACGACATCCAAAAGATAGACAAAAATTACGAGAAACACGGCAGAATACAACAAGTAGGGGACACGAGCTAGCAGCCTCTGTAATGGGCATCGTCTTAAATATTGACAATAGTTACAAGTTATTAGCTAGATAGTGTTGTCAGATAGAGTTAGCGCAAGCCGTCCTAAGGCTGGCTTGTGCTAACGCTGTCTGATTTGTATGGCGCGTTTTTGCCACGAGACTAGAATTACTTTCCGATAGGTTATATTATGAAAAGTATTAGTCGTAGAAAAAAAAAAAACATTATTTATAATATCATTGCACATGACATCCAATGAGTTTTTTTTTTGTGTAAAAGTTTTCAATTTTCTTCGAAACAATTTCATCATCATCATCAGCCATTTGACGTCCACTGCAGGACATAGGCCTCCCTCATGGTTCTCCAAGCTTCCCGGCTCTTGTGCCGCCCATTAGGAAACCATTTTTTAGAGCATTGGTAGCGAAGCGGTAGATCGACGGCTTCTCATTCGGTAGGTCGTGGGTTCGAATCCCGGCATGTACCAATGACTTGCTTGTCTAAATCACGTAGTAATACCAGTCGCTAATTGTGAAGGAAAACGTTTTGAGAAAAACCAAGCACTTGCTACGTACAATGGCCGAACTATGAGGCTAAGTGCGGAAATCTCCAGTCGAACTAGACTAGACTACGAAACCATTTATTTCATTTTATTTAATATTTAATTTATATCTGTGTAATTATGTACCTTTTTGTGTACAATAAAGTGTTCTCTAATAATTATTTCGCTCTTAATAACAAGGTCGAATATATTTATTTCGGCGAGCGTTCAAATTATAGATGTCAGCTTTATTTCCCTCACAGGCAGTTCACAATGCATCACGCCATCCAGTCACTGATGCAGCTGCAACAGATAGCTGGTCTGCAGACGGACGAGGGGCTTGGGCGACAGTTGGAGGACCTGAGACGACTGGCCTGGGACGAGAATGATGACAACGTTAACATGTTCGTTGGTGAGTCGTGAGGGTGCTTTTTGCCCGACTGCGGAGTCCAAAAGGAGGGTAATGTGTTTGGCTCGTATGTAGGTATGTATTACATGCATACGAGCCAAAGACATTACATACATAGATATGAGCCCATGTGTACCCTACTATGTATGTATGTAAGTCTGTCCGATTCTATGTTCCCGCATAACTCTTTAACCTGTGGTCAGATTTTGACAAATAAGATCTCAAATAAGATAGTGTTTGCGCGAGTGTCAAAGGCTTAAATAAAGAATAGCCAACAACCCACCTGCTGAGCATTACCTCTAAGCAAGTGTTACCCAAATTCAACAATGTAACTCCCTGCAATGCTGTCGTGGCCAAATCTTAATATCGGACAAATCATGGTCTGACCGGGCAGATCGTGATATGCCGACTTATTGTGATAAAGCCGGCTACTGCTAGCCATATCCGCGTGTCATAAACGTCTCACAATGAGCCCAACCACTTTTGGCCGATCTATAACTGGTGTCCATGGGGAAAGTATAATAAAAGTTACAAAGTAACCTTCGAAACATGTTAAGAATACCACGGTTTTTAACGCTGTTTGTGTATGACCTTCGTTAAATACACGCAACTTTTTGTCGTATGAATGTTTCACTTCATTGTCTTCATCATCATCATCATCATCAGCCATTTGACGCCCACTGCAGGCCATAGGCCTTCTTCACGGTTTTCATAACCATGAGGGGTTATCTTCATCACTTTAAACTACAGAATCTGGATTGTTTGTTGCCGTGTTGATGTTTTGTGGACTTTATGCGAAAACTAAGCAATCTGAGCACCTCCACCGGTTCATTAGGTAACATTTACAACGATATGGCCAGTTAAGTCTGGGCAGATCATGATTGTCCATAAGATAAGATAACATAAGAATATTCGTTATTGTACCAGGAAAAACACAACATAAAATGTTGATAAAGATACAGTACAATTGGCGGCCTTATTGCTAATAGCAATTTCTTCCAGACAACCGTATGAAGGAACAATTGTGAAGGAAAGAGAGATGGGTAATCGGGTAAGTTTATTTCCACGAACGATGGTTGTTCATTATTTGGCCAGGGCACATCATGACTTATCCAAGTGACGGCTGGCTGGACATGTCTTGATAAGTCGGCAGATCGTGATCTGCCTAGGCAGGTTATGATGTGGCCTGTATAACGGTATTGCTGACACAAGTGGTGTGTTCCTCCAGCACTGAACGGCATCCACCACGCCGGACAGTACCTAGCGCAGGAGATCAGGCAAATCCGCAACCCGCTACTGCATCCCAGCTTCATCTTCAAGAAGGTCTTCGCCGATCGGCATCAGGTAATCACATAAGTAAAGGTTACCAAGACACAGAATCTCTTTTTTTACTAAAATAATCTAATTCCCGTGTCAGTGTTTGTTATCGAACTGCTCCGAAACGGCTTCACCGATTTTTATGATTTTTTTTTTGTGTATATTTGGTAGGTCTGAAATAGGTCGTAGTCTAGTATGCTGTATGCAGCAAAACAACGTTTGCCGCGTCAGCTAGTAACATAAAAACAGGACTTACTTGCAAAAGGGCCTGACCGGTACGATGCACACACTCGACAATCACACACTACACAAACTCACACACACACTAACTTTGTGCAGGCAGTTTTTAAAAATTTTTTATTACTCCTTTTTTTAAATTTCAGGGTGTTCTGTTTTTAATGCTTCATTAGATTTTATTTACCAGAGAAAACGTGAAACAACATAATTAAGTGCAAACCGTAAAAAGGTAGGAACTGACTCCTAAGGGCGCTTATACACGGGCGGCACGTGTGCCAACTGCAGCCGTTGACGTGTGCCGGCGGCAGCCGTCAACGCACCGACGGCAGCCGTCGATGCGCTGACGCGGATATTCGACGCTGACAAGTCCGCGGCGGCCGTCGGCGCGTCGACGGCTGCAGTTGGCATACGTCGACGGCTGCAGTTGGCATACGTCGACGGCACGGTTAGCCAGCGGTCGCGGGTTCAAGTCCCGGCATGGGTGGAATTTTTAGCCTCTAAATAGGTTTCTGATACTTTATTATTAATGAAATAATTTAATGTCTTTTAATATTGATCAGCGAGGGTAGCGGAGCGGTAGAACGCCGCTTTCTCGTTCGGGAGGTCGTGGGTTCGAATTCCGGCACGTACCAATGCCTTTGTTTTGTAAGCTACATACATTTGCGAAGTTGTAGTAGCAATACCACTCGCTAACGGTGAAGGAGACTACCTGAGTGTCTGAGGTGTCCACGTAGATAGATAGATAGATAGAATATTATTAGGGGTTAAAGTATGAAATTGCCGTTTTATTGCAATAGGTTCTTTGAATTGACATAGAATCTTCATGGTTTAAGGTTTTCGAATGAAACTTTTTTCAAATGGTTTCTATAATGTTCTTTTTTTTAAAAATGTGAAACATTTGAATATCGACTTTCAATTGTTTTTGTTATTAAATTTAGACAAGAAAGATGGATACTGCGAAAATTCGAGTGATTATGAGGCACCCATTTTACGTATTTTTTTATTTTATTGATTTGACGCAAGTGAGTCAATATTGTGGGTAAGGTAACGTTAAACCATGCCGCTAATTCCTGGGTAGTTTGACTAGGGTCGGCTTCCACTATCTCTCTTCATTCATCGTTATTCACCTGTGTGGGCGGTCTTCCTCGTGGCTCGTTCTTTAAGTCGAAATTTCCTTCACGAAAGCGTTTAAACCAAAATCGTACGGTGCGTTCATTAGTAGACCCCTCTCCAAACGCAGCATTGATATTGCGGGCTGTTTCTGCCGCGTTAGTTCAGCGTCGGAACTCGTATTCAAAAATCACTCGAATTTTCGCAGTATCCATCTTTCTTGTCTAAATTGAATAACAAAAACAATTGAAAGTCGATATTCAAATGTTCCACATTTTTTAAAAAAAGAACATCATAGAAACCATTTGAAAAAAGTTTCATTCGAAAACCTCAAACCATGAAGATTCTATGTCAATTCAAAGAACCTATTGCAATAAAACGGCAATTTCATACTTTAACCCCTATTATTTATTGTATGTACACCAGGCCGCTTCCAACCGTTCTTTTTGGAAATCCATGCAGGAGGCCTATGTCCAGCGGTGGACTTCTTGTGGCTGAATGATGATGATGATGACGACACCAGGAATTACATATGAGAATTTAACATAATTTATTTACGTACCTCATCGCTCCATATTTTCAATCCGCGGTGAGCACGCGTGATAATTAAGCCCTCATTTAACAGTTTCACTCATCCCATCCAACAGGAGAACGACAACCCCAGACTCAACCTCTACCTGGCCGAGCACCTGCATCCGACCTTAAAGACGCCGTCCGAGAGTCTAGAATACTCTGTCCTGCGCATGCGCTTCGCCAGTGAATGCATCATGGGACGTCACGGAGTCAACGTCAGCGAGGCTCACACGTAAGCTTACCAAAATAATGTTTGACGTAAAACTTCTTTCAGTTCGGTAGTTCACTTGCTAAAACCGCATGCAACGAAAACACGGCGGGGGCTGTTACTCTGTAGCTGCGTGCCGAGTGCAAGTTGGTTAGTTAGTTAGACCTGAGATTTCCGCACTTAGCCTCATGGTTGGGCCATTGTACGTAGCAAAGCTGTGAGCTCACGCCAGCCAGCCTATCTCTTTCCAGAAGGCCAGCAGTGCTATTATGTCACTACAGGCCTCCTGAAGGGATCCCAGCTGCCCAGTGATGGCAGTCCGGTGCCGAGTGCAATTAATCTAATAGGGGTTAAAGTATGAAATTGCCGTTTTATTGCAATAGGTTCTTTGAATTGACATAGAATCTTCATGGTTTGAGGTTTTCGAATGAAACTTTTTTCAAATAGTTTCTATGATGTTCTTTTTTTAAAAAATGTGAAACATTTGAATATCGACTTTCAATTGTTTTTTGTTATTCAATTTAGACAAGAAAGATGGATACTGCGAAAATTCGAGTGATTTTTGAACACGAGTTCCGACGCGGAACTAACGCGGCAGAAACAGCCCGCAATATCAATGCTGCGTTTGGAGAGGGGTCTACTAATGAACGCACCGTGCGATTTTGGTTTAAACGCTTTCGTGATGGAAATTTCGACTTAAAGAACGAGCCACGAGGAAGACCGCCCACACAGGTGAATAACGATGAATTAAGAGAGATAGTGGAAGCCGACCCTATTCAAACTACCCAGGAATTAGCGGCATGGTTTAACGTTACCTTACCCACAATATTGACTCACTTGCGTCAAATCAATAAAATAAAAAAATACGAAAAATGGGTGCCTCATAATCACTCGAATTTTCGCAGTATCCATCTTTCTTGTCTAAATTTAATAACAAAAACAATTGAAAGTCGATATTCAAATGTTTCACATTTTTAAAAAAAAGAACATCATAGAAACCATTTGAAAAAAGTTTCATTCGAAAACCTCAAACCATGAAGATTCTATGTCAATTCAAAGAACCTATTGCAATAAAACGGCAATTTCATACTTTAACCCCTAATATATATCGTTGGGCAGAGCAAAGTAACTATAGCTCAGATCCCCTTGACTCCTGCCGCTAGATGACGCCAGTGCCGCGTGACACAATGCGCAGTTTGAGCTTAAAATTAACGCTTACAGACGTTTCACGTTAAACCAACGGCAGGGGTTAATGCTGCCAACAAACTACCTAGTAGTTTGGCAGAATGTATTGTATATGTTTAAGTTAACGGTCTCAATAAACGCTTTACTTACTTACTTACCCCCCATTTCTCGTACACTAACACGCTGTTGATCTACTGTTAACAGCTGTCAATTGACCAAAGTGCATACCAAAAAAACCACTGACAACTGTTAACAGTAGATTAACAGCTTGTTAGTGTACGAGAAATGGGGGGTAAGTAAGTAAAGTCTCATAGACTGAGTGACGTACAGATTTCGGCAAACATCTTGAGCAAAATCCTGCGCAAAGCGGGAGAGAAAGTGCAGAGCGGGGTGCAGGGACTGACATATCAAAGGTTCTATCCAGTAGTTATTTTACTCTTTTCCAGCGAGTTGGAGAGGCTATCACACGCTGCCATGGAAATCCTGGCGATGACTGCAGTTTTGGCGCGTGCTTCAAGGTAAGAGAATTTCTGTTTTTGTGTGTGTGTGTGTGTCTTCGCGGCTTTAACATTGTGCGGTCTTAAGTTAGTCAAAAATCCTCATTGTGCGGTCGGATCTCATTGTGCGGACGTCCGCACAATATTTTGAGGGAGCTTCAAATATAGCTATCGAGTTCTCGCGTTCTGATTGATCGACTGGTGAAGTATGAGCAAATTTTCGAGGAGGACCTCATATTCGGTATTTTTATCAAGTTGAGTTAACACAAACCAAAATATAGTTCAGGTGTGTACCACCACGTGGCGCCACCAGTCCCCATTGTGTATATAAGTACAAAATGTGATAAAATGCGGACCTTTGAAAAGGACCGCACTTCATGCATGAAATTAGACTCATGCTAAGTATGTATGTTCAATAATTGAGAGCATCACAGAGTTAAATCACTTATTAGTGCGACTATAGCAAAGACAAAACACATCGTAGGTACTATTCAGGGTGTTACGCAAAGATCCTGTTCCTGATCCTGAAGGGGTTAGGTTAGGTTAGGTTTGCAGGATTCTTAGGGGTATTAGGTTTGTAGGGTTTCAGTTTTGTAGGTTTGTCGGGTTCTTGGGTTTGTATAATTGATAGGTTTGTAGGGTTTTTAGAGTTGTCAATTAATTGCCTGTTAGGAAATACGACGTGTGTCGGTTCAGCTAGTTTTAAATAAGCCTTTATTGCTGTAAGTATGTTTTTATTGTTACCATAGAAAGTGACAAACAAAATTAAAAAAAATTACAAAATCGAGTATGTAGTAATTGTAGAGTACAAATAGTAATATCAAGTTTAAACATCAGTTGTGAGTGTGGTGGGATTATTTTTTTCTTGTTTTTAAGATTTTTTACTATACGATAAGCTACTTGCGGCACCAAAGCAGAATTACGTTAAAAATTTAATAAAAAAAAACAAGAAAATATTTATTGTTCCAACCACATCACTGCTTTTTATCCTTTGTTAGGACCCTTTCGCATTTTTTTAATAACATTATAAACGTAGTTTTTTACATCTGTCCAACTTCTTCTGTTCAGGTCCGGTTCCCGGCTTCCTCACATTCTTTCTTGTTGGGTACTTCCTTCCTTAGCCAGTAAATTGGCATTTGTCTGTTCATTGCGTCTTTTTCTTCATTATTCCAAGCCCGTCTTCTGAACTCCCTTTTCTCTCTTTGCACTTTTTTCCTTTTATATTAGCAGATTTCCTTCTCTTTTTTACTGGTTCCTCGTCACTTTCAAATTCCGATCCATTAGAAATTTCTTCTTCTTTGCTCTTGGTTTTATAAGAGATTTTGCTTAGCAACATTCTTTAGTTTATCTTGTTTCGCATCTAGTTTTTTTGTGTTCTTTGTTGCTTTGTCACTTCGGTCCATATAATAGGGGTTAAAGTATGAAATTGCCGTTTTATTGCAATAGGTTCTTTGAATTGACATAGAATCTTCATGGTTTGAGGTTTTCGAATGAAACTTTTTTCAAATGGTTTCTATGATGTTCTTTTTTTTAAAAAATGTGAAACATTTGCATATCGACTTTCAATTGTTTTTGTTATTCAATTTAGACAAGAAAGATGGATACTGCGAAAATTCGAGTGATTTTTGAATACGAGTTCCGACGCGGAACTAACGCGGCAGAAACAGCCCGCAATATCAATGCTGCGTTTGGAGAGGGGTCTACTAATGAACGCACCGTGCGATTTTGGTTTAAACGCTTTCGTGATGGAAATTTCGACTTAAAGAACGAGCCACCAGGAAGACCGCCCACACAGGTGAATAACGATGAATTAAGAGAGATAGTGGAAGCCGACCCTAGTCAAACTACCCAGGAATTAGCGGCATGGTTTAACGTTACCTTACCCACAATATTGAATCACTTGCGTCAAATCAATAAAATAAAAAAATACGAAAAATGGGTGCCTCATAATCACTCGAATTTTCGCAGTATCCATCTTTCTTGTCTAAATTGAATAACAAAAACAATTAAAAGTCGATATTCAAATGTTTCACATTTTTTAAAAAAAGAACATCATAGAAACCATTTGAAAAAAGTTTCATTCGAAAACCTCAAACCATGAAGATTCTATGTCAATTCAAAGAACCTATTGCAATAAAACGGCAATTTCATACTTTAACCCTTAATATTTAATGTTTTCCCGATTCTTTATCATCTAGTTCCAAAATTTTCACAGATTTTAAAATAGTGTGAAAACGCATTAACGTAGGAATATTATGAAGGCTGCAGGTTAATGTGATTGAGTGCGTATTATAATATTGTGAGGACACATTGTTTAGGTACCTACTTAAATACTAGAAAAGGGAGAGGGTGATTGAGTCAACAAAATGCAAACATCAAAATGCGATCGGTGTGTAACTTCTCACAAATGGCACTAAAGTGGGGGCAATGTGTAAATGCATTTCTATTTAGCACAAAATGCGGTCGGTGTGTAACTTCTCACAAACGGCACTAAAGTATGGACAGTGTGTAAATGCGTTTGTATTTCGCATAAAATGCGGTCGGTGTGTTATTTCGCACGCGTTTGTTCTAAAGTGCGGACCGACCGCATAATAAATTGGGACCGCACAAGCCCGATTTTTGACACAAATTATGAAGAGCTCTATCTCTGTCTCATTCGTGTGTATGGAAACTTAAAATAAAAGTTCATGCCAGAAGGAGATAGCTCTAGATCGTAAACAGATTTACACAATGGTAAGTCAACGGGAAAGGTAGGACCGCATAATGGTGTATTCTGTCAAGGTCCTCACAATATATGAGCTGCGAACATGTGTGTGTGTGTGTGTGTGTGCGTGCGTGCGTGCGTGCGTGCGTGCGTGCGTGCGTGCGTGCGTGCGTGCGTGCGTGCGTGCGTGCGTGCGTGCGTGCGTGCGTGCGTGTGTGTGTGTGTGTGTGTGTGTGTGTGTGCGGGTGTGTGTGTGTGCGGGTGTGTGGGTGTGTGGGTGTGGGCTCTCTATCTCTTTCACCTGGGTGTGCAATAAAGTGTTCTCTATCTCTTTCACCTGGTTGTGCAATATAGTGTTCTCTATCTCTTTCACCTGGTTGTGCAATAAAGTGTTCTCTATCTCTTTCACCTGGTTGTGCAAGAAAGTATTCTCTATCTCCATCTATCTACATGTCCCCAGAGCGTACTGCATCGGACTCCGCAACGCTGAAATAGAGATGAAGCTAGCCGCGTGTTACGTCGAGAAGACTAGACCGAAGGTCAGGCAACTAATCCTGGACGTGGACAACGGGGAATATCTGAATCTGGACCATTATCACATCGAGTTCGGCCGGAAAGTCTTGGACAGCGGGTCTATGTTGGTCGAGAAGCCCATTGAGAGGGTCTTCTGGTAGGTTTTGTGGCTGTTGTTACTGTAGCGATGTGTTTATTACAAGGAAGATTTAGGGCAAATATAATTTTTATTATAAAAAGAAACTGTATTTTTTTTCTCATTTTACAAATTTTCCGAGATTCGGTAGGTACTTTTGCAAGTGCCGTGGTCTCGACTAAAATTACTTTTCGTATTTTTTTTCTTGCCGAGTTAATGCTTTCAAAAAGACGCCTGTCACCTCAGTCTACCGAGACCACGGCACATGCAAAAGTACCGAAACGTCGGAAAATTGTAAAATGAAAATAAAAAGTGAACGATTAAATATCCGTGCAAATTCAGTTTTATTATGTCTAGTGCTCATGTTAAACTTAAAAATTATTATACTTTTTATTATCTCTTTTTCATCGATTGCCTAGCCTACCTAGGGATCGTCTGACACCTAAAACAAAACGTGACGATTCCCTTCTAAATATTCAAAATCTGACTAGACATCTATGCCAGCCAGCTACTATAAAAAGGAATCGTTACAGTACTGTAGTTTCAAATCAAATGAAAGTAGACTTTGTGCGTTCAGATATAGACGATTACTCGACGCGGCGCGCGTTCGCTGCATCGGAAACGACTTATTCAATAGAAAAACTTTTCTAGTGATCGAAATTAAGTGAATATATGTATATCATCATCATCGTCAGCCATTTGACGCCCACTGCAGGACATAGGCCTCCCTCATGATTGTAAAATAATCGCCACGCTTGGCAGGAGGGTTGGCGATCGCAGTATGCGGTTGGAATCTCAGGAAGACGCTGCTGCCCATCTCTTGGTAATTGATTTCCTTTGTCGACTTCTACGACAAATCCACGGAAGGAAATGGTGTGACGCTCGCTATTCTTAATCCGGCGCCACACGGACATATACATAATTATATATTTTTTCATAAATAAATACATAACTTCCATTTCAACACAATCCTCTACGTCCACACCTACGTCCTCTGTTTTGGTAGTCAAACGGTTAACCGCTGGATCATCGAGGCACTGGATAAAGAAAAGTCAATATGAAATCACTAAAACAACCAAATTTTTTTATTTATTTATTTTTCATTCAATTTCGAGAACCCGAGAATTCATTGCATCACCTGTATAGTGATATCAGTCGCTGCTCGCTAGCCAGACATACATTTCACGATAAATCAGAGCGGAATTCTGGTGGTTTTAACAGCTCTTCTTATGTATTTTAACAACTAGCAGAAGGCAATGAACGAGCTTTGCAGAGGACCGGCGAGGACGACGTAACGGTCCTTCCGGCTCACAATGTTGAATTCATTGATTTAATTTCATTCATCATCATCATCATCAGCCATTTGACGCCCACTGCAGCACATAGGCCTCCCTCATGGTTTTCCAAGCTTTCATTCCCATATCCCAAAAAAAAAAATTAATTCCCCTAATATTAAATATTTATCTAGAAAACCAAACTACGTAACTCAACATTTTGGAAATTCATATTCAACATTTTGCGAATTCAACATTTTGGAATTCAGCATTTTGCGAATACATCTCAGGAATTCAACATTGTGAACCATAAGGGTGACGGTGAAGAGGCCTATGCCCAACAGTGGGGTTATTAGGGTTCCGTACCTCAAAAGGAAAAACGGAGTCCTTATGGGATCACTGTTGCCCGTTCGTCCGTCCGGCTGTCTGTCAAGACCCTTTATCTCGGGAACGCATGGAGGCTACAGAACCTTGAAGCTGTAAAAAAATAAACTTCTAAGGCAACGTAAAAAACGATACGGCCGTTTATACCGTATATTTCGACACTCAAGGGAATCCAAATTTATAGTATACTTTCCGTTGACCAAGATATATTTGGCATATTACTATCGATGTAATGATATTACTATCGTCTGAACAGGATGTCTGATACAAGAACGGGGAATAATCTGGAAACTATATATTTCTAATTTATTTAATAACTAGATGACCCCGTAAACTTCGTATCACCGACGTCAACCGTTTTTTTTCTTCTCACCGTTTAAACCTTCCCTGGACTTCCACAAATATATAAAAACAACAATTAGCCAAATCGGCCCAGCCGTTCTCGAGTTTTAGTGAGACTAACGAACAGTAATTCATTTTTATATATAAAGATTTATCTAACTGCGATACAGTTTGGCAGAAGGGAATATAATTGTGTTACTTTGTCACTGACATAAAAAAAAATTATTCATAAAAAAATGGTCTTTGAGGTTCGGGAAAAGCTCTGAAAAAACTGCGATTCCTGAACTATTTATAATATGTAAGTATCTGGAAATTCGTACGGTACCCCTCGGTGCGTGAGTCCGACTCGCACTTGGCCATTTTTTTTTTTCAATACAATCTTAGCTACTTAGCTACAATACCAACTACTACAAATCTTTATAGGCGAGATCGCACTATGCCCAAAATAGCATGAAGCCTACTATTAGCATGAAGGGTTTGTTTGGTCACATAATGCTCACTTTTACTGTCTGCAACAACGACTAATTTGTACAGTCAAGAACCAAAAACGAAGAACCCGAGTTACTGATATAGCTCGAAGAACTGCTCAGTTGAAGTGGCAGCGGGCGGGGCACGTAGCTCGGAGAACTAATGGCCGTTGGGGCGAAAGTTCTGACCTGGCGACCGCGGACCGGACGACGCAGCGCGGGCAGGCCCCCCACCAGATGGTCTGACGACCTGGTTACGGTGGCGGGAAGACGCTGGATGCGGGCGGCACAACACCGGGAAGCTTGGAAAACCACGAGGGAGGCCTATGTCCTGCAGTGGGCTTCAAATGGCTGATGATGATGATGAACAAAATCCTATAGTGGGCAACGTGCTATCAAACCGGTCATGGGCTGTATAGATGGATAAAGTAAAGATAGATAGGTATTTGTATTCACCTAATTCCGATCACTGAGATTTACGCACGCCCTCAGTCAAACTATCCAACTGACAATAAAATTCTGTGTCGTATAATAGTAACAGACATTTTTTAGTCTTGATCTTGTAAAAGTATTGATAAGGTCTACCGGATGTGAAAGTGGCCCTAATTATGCGGCTAAACAGTCGTAAAATGCAGACATAACGGTTGTCTGTGTAACGTCCAGCTTATACGACTAAAAACGTATTTTTAACTACCTGTTATACGACACGGAATTGTTAGTTGGGTAGGAGCGTTGGAGCTTCCCCGCGCTGCGCCTCGTCGCGTTTACGTTTAAATTTGCATAACTTTTCGTCGAGTTTACTACGAATTCTGACGCAATGTAATTATTTTAGGTTACTCTTAGAGCTCGATACATTAGTGTATTGTAAGGTTTTGTAAATAAAATACTCTTTATGGTGATATAAAGTTGTCAGTTTTATTCAATTAAGATTTGTCCCTCTAAGTTTGTTAAAATCTTCGTGTACTTATTTTCTACTGAAAAAAGCTTTTTCTGGTCTAGATTTGCTTTTTCCAAGCATATCTACTAATTATATTAATAACTACGTTATTAGTAAAAACCGACTCCAAGAAGAAGAAGATCCCATTAACAGATCTTGAACTTTTTATGGGAGTAACCTAAAAAAAACTAGAATTAAAACGGAAATGGACTACGTGGTAAAGAATTGCCGCTGAACATACACGAAAAAATCAATCCGTTTTTTTCCAAACGGATGGCCGCCCCTCTGCGACCCTCCCGGACTCTTCGTCTCAGCACCCCAGAGCATAATTCGGACCCTTTTACTGACTGCAGTTCGTTAGCGGAATAGTTTGTCGAGCCCCATCTTTAAATGTTTTCAAGACCAAAGTTTTTAAACTTTTCCTAAATTTACAAAACGGTAACTTATCCTAATTATGTATGTACTCTTGCTGACGTATCATAAGTGTAGTGCGTATTATTTTATATATTTATATCGTGTAGGTTTATCTGTATCCACATAGCACGCAGAACTGATGGCCGATGGGGCCGAAAAGTTCTCGAATGGAGACCACATGTCGGCAAGCGCAGCGTAGGACGACCAGCCACAAGATGGACAGATGACCTCATCCAAGTGGCAGGAAGGCGCTGGATGCAAGCCGCTACCAACCGGTCTTTTTGGAAATCCATGGAGGAGGCCTATGTCCAGCAGTGGACTTCTTGTGGCTGAATGATGATGATGAGGTTTATCTATATGTAAGCTCCCCACGCCCCCTTAAATTTAGGTTCAATTATATTAACAGTAATCAGTTTATGTTTATTATATTGTTGCAAGCACTACCCAACATATTTCTAGTTCAGCAACACCTAGTTGTGTTTGTTTGTTACACTTTATTGCATAATAAAAAAACGTTAACAAAAATAAAACTTAAGGGGCTCCAGGGAGTAACACTAGCGCCACCGAGAAAAAAAATCATAATTTTTTTTACAGATCAAATTTTCAAAAATTGTCAGTACAATTAAAACAAATTAAAAAGTACAAAGGCGAACTTAGTGCTAACAGCACTATCTTCCAGTTAACCTGGAATAAATTTCTTTTGAAATTTGCACAATTCTTTTTATCACACGCCTGTTATTTAAGGGGGCTCAGGGAGTAACTCTAGCTCCATCGAGAAAAAAAATCATATCTTTTTTACAGATCAAATTTTCAAAAATTGTCAGTACAATTAAAACAAATTAAAAAGTACAAAGGCGAACTTAGTGCTAACAGCACTATCTTCCAGTTAACCTGGAAGAAATTTCTTTTGAAATTTGCACAATTCTTTTTATCACACGCCTGTTATTTAAGGGGGCTCAGGGAGTAACACTAGCTCCATCGAGAAAAAAAATCATATCTTTTTTACAGATCAAATTTTCAAAAATTGTCAGTACAATTAAAACAAATTAAAAAGTACAAAGGCGAACTTAGTGCTAACAGCACTATCTTCCAGTTAACCTGGAAGAAATTTCTTTTGAAATTTGCACAATTCTTTTTATCACACGCCTGTTATTTAAGGGGGCTCAGGGAGTAACACTAGCTCCATCGAGAAAAAAAAATCTCTCAATCATGTTAACAGTGATCTTTAGGACCAACGACAAAGAACCTAGGATCACGATATTGGGACTAGATAGCATTTATGCCAAAGACGGCCGTTTCTGGCGTTAATGCTATCTAGTCCTAGGTTTTTTGCCTTAGGCTCATGGGTTCTAAAAATCACTATTAACATGATTGAGAGATTGTACTGACACTTTTTGCAAATTCGATCTGTAAAAGATATGATTTTTTTTCTCGGTGGCGCTAGTGTTACTCCCTGAGCCCCCTTAAATAACAGGCGTGTGATAAAAAGAATTGTGCAAATCGCAAAAGAAATTTCTTCCAGGTTAACTGGAAGATAGTGCTGTTAGCACAAGTTCGCCTTTGTACTTTTTAATTTGTTTTAATAGTGCAATAAAGCAATTTAATAATAATATAAAATATACACTTGAGAACCTGCTTTTTGTAAGTGAGTTTTCTCAGTTTTATCTATATTTTTCGATATAACAGCACGGATGACGCGAGTCGCGCGTTTTAACTTCAAAAGTCGCGCAACTTTCCAGTAGGTACATTAATTAGTTTTGACGTTTTAGCGCCACAAAACGCGTGACTAGGGCCGTCGTGCTACCCATGCTACCCATTCGGTAAACCATTGTCTTACCTAGAACTGTGCCCAGAAGAATGTCCATTCTAAACATTCAAACAGCGTCACTATAAATCAGAAATACCATAAAACAATAAAAAGTGAAAAAAAAACGGAGACGAGTCTCTTAAACGCATAGCTGTTCAATAGAGTGATATTAGTACGGAAATGGTAGTTTCATTGACATTATTGGTGGTCTACTAACCAATCGCATTCCAATGGTATAACCCGTGCACTTTAACTCGGTGCCTCGCGCGGTAAATTTAGCGGGTTATACCATTGGAATGACACGGTCCTGCTATTGCTTAGTAGACTACGAAATAGAGGCAAATAACATGCATTGTCGTGCTAATATCATTAATACCATTGAACAATTATGTGTTTATTTTATCAGCCTCTAAGCCCAGGCTTAAGGCTGATACCCATCCTTGGGAAAGACGCTAATATATGACACACCACCTTTATCCACGGCAGGCTTAAAAGAATCCCCAATCGTGATACTCCTCCCGACATTCCTTTTCCCGCCCTTTCTATCACTCTTCCGTAACTTGGCCACTCCCTTAACCACCCCCTCCACCATTTTGGTATCCAGAATGTTCTTCTTGGGCGCTGGAAAGGCTTCTTTGGGCTTGTCCTCGAGCCCGTCCAAGGTTTTCACTTTGTTCTTCTCCTTGCGCTTGTAGTAGAACACTTCCCAGGCGAGTGTTAGCATCGCGAGCCCCAAACCGAATAACGTTGCTATGAACACCCCACCTGGAATTTTTAAGATAAGGTAAGAATGCTCTTTAATGCATAGCATAGAGGACATGGCGTAGAAAATGGGGAACTTGCGTCTTACTTAAATTGGACTTAGAGTGACACTGCTTTTTAATATACCATAGAAGACATAAACAATTAGGAATATTTAAAAAAAATAAAACCATAAAACCTTTTTTTTTTCTTCGGTATTTTCAGGATCACAAAAAAAGCGAAAAAAACTTATTGGATTTAGTTTTTTTATTGAATTCTAAACGTTTTCTTATAATGGTTTATATGCCTAAAAACGGGTATGGGCTTAATGATCACGCGTGCCCACCACGGATTGGTAATTTCAACCGCTGAGGTACCTATGTGAACGCCTCCAGTCAGTCAGATTATCTCACGATGTTGTCCTTCGACGTTAGTGAGTGGTATTGCTACTACAACTTCACAAATCATCATCATCATCAGCCATTCGACGCCCACTGGAGGACATAGGCCATAATCGCCACGCTTGGCAGGCGGGTTGGCGATCGCAGTATGCTGTTGAAATCTCAGGAAGACGCTGCTGCCCGTCTCCTGGTAATGTATTTCCTTAGTCGCCTTCTACGACATCCACGGAAGGAAATGGAGTGACGCTATTCTTAACCCGGCGCCACACGGAATGCACAAATGCACGTTGTAAAACAAAGTCATTAGGGCGTCGCCAGCCGATGGCGCAGGGGGGGGCAAGTTGACTTTACCTACTACAATTCATACTTTTCTCATTCTCTATGAATGAGAAAAGTAAGTATGAATTGTAGGTAAAGTCGACAGCACAGGAAGCTTTTCACTTGTACTACGAGCCTTACATCTACAGCGATTGTAATTACAACAGTATCTTAGTACTATATACATATATATTCTGTGACAGTACAGAGTCCAATGTGTAAAGCTACACGAGCACGAGCTGACAGAATGACAGACGCTAAAACAAAGGCGGCTGTGCGGGGGGCGCGAGCGCTGCGCGGTTACATGTTGCTTCCCCACTCCCCCTCTCCCGCTTCAACGACAGAGTAGAGCAGAGCGTAATTGAGCGTACGGAATATTAGGAGTGGAATTGGTAAATTCATTCGAGTTTCGACGTACGGGAATGATTGTTCAAGGCTTGAACTTCAAGCAAATTAACTCAAAGACTTAAGACTTTGGTTGCATTATATTTGGCAACTTTTTTAGAATCTCTAGGGGGGGGCAACTGCCCCTCCCTGCCCCCCCTTGGCGACGCCCTTGGTACATGACGGGTTGCGAACCCACGACCTCCGGTATGGAGTTCTGCCGCGGGGCTACTACCGTTTATGTGAGCAAAAGGAATGTTAGAAGGAAAATAAGTCTTCATAGTTTCCTTGTTTAGGAGTATAGGGTAGATATTAGGAGTGAGGCCATGTTTATGCAAAGCCGTACGCACCCAAACTCTCCAAAGTGATTCCTTCAGACTCGTCGGCATCAGGGCAAGCTTGCTTGGCCGACTCGTTCCAATATCTGTAACCAAAGGTTGGTTCACAAGTGACTACCCTTTTAGACCTCTCAGTTACGTAGGGACCCTACGTACGTACGTTCTTCCAGAGAACACTTAATATCCTCCTCGGTCCTGACCTTGAAAATAACAATGGTTTTCAATTCTTATTTTCAAGGTCAGGACTGAGGAGGATATTCAATACAAATATTGCATCTATTGCAAATATAATTTTACGCCAATTTGGACTTTTAGAGTATGGGACTAGATCAATCTGGATCAGAACACTCTTGGCTTTCTGGAAAGAGATCGTGGCTGAAGTAATCTCTGAGCCCTGCAGTGCAATGGCCCAACAAGGCTGAGTTGGGAAATCTCAGATCCGGGGCATGTTTCACAGAACCACAAATTCATGATTTAGGTACTATGACAATTCGATGTACATTGCAAAATCGATAAATCCACATATTAAAAAATATGTTACGAAGTACGGCTACGCATTGTACATCGAATTTTCATAATAAACTACGAATTGTTGGTTTTCGAAACGCGGCCCAGGTTTAATAACAATAACAACTTCCACACAATACAATCACTTGACTTGGTCCGAAACTAGGACACCCTGTGCTACGGTAACCAGGCAAGGACATCACAAACATGGAAATACACCCAGACTGAGGCCATTTGTACAGATGTATAGCGGCCCCCAGTGGGAATCGAACTTACGACGTCTGGTCTGGTAGCTAAGCGCCTTAACAGCTAGACCAACGACGCCACATTTAGGTTATTGACAGCTGGATACTCGTATACCATAGAACGGACATGGCTAAAATACAACTCCAGCTTACTTCGAAGACAGCTGCTCCAGGAATCGTTCCTTCTGCAGGTCTAGAAGAGCCCTGGACAGGTCCTCCTGCAGCCTGGAGCCCTGCTGGACGGCGATGGCGTAGGGCTGCTCGGCGAAGACTTCGCCAACTTCGGTGAGGTTGCAGTTCTGCGTCACTACGTATCTGTGGGACGGAGGGCTGGTGGTGGTGGTGGTGACTCGATCGTGCTAAGTTTGCGTCTTACAGGAGAGTTTGGAATGTTTTGTTGGGGATACGCCTGGACTGCTGAGCTGCCGTCCACAAGCTAAAACGCCATTATCTCCAAAAATCACCTTGCGAGTTATGCGCAAAATACCAGGGGAATAATAAAAATACATGCTATTTGATAACTATACATAATTTGACTACACTTGACGTATCAGAAGATAGAACTTTTGGAGTACTTTAAAACAGCTTTACCTTTAATTAGTAACGATAAATTCAGCTTAACGAAAATAATATTTTTGGCGTTACTAAGGGATCGATAGAGATTTTTTTTCTGATTAAGATGTCATCAAAAAGGATTTTCGAAAACGGCGTTTTAGCTTGTGGACGGCAGTGAGGTTATCATACCATTGACACTTAGGTGCCATTGACGAGCTATGGAAAGGGCTATGCGCGGAGTTTCTCTACGAGATCGAATCAGAAATGATGAGATCCATAGACGAACGAAAGTCGTCGACATAGCCCAGCGGATTAGTAAGTTGAAGTGGCAGTGGGCGGGGCACATAGCACGCAGAACTGATGGCCGATGGGGCCGAAAAGTTCTCGAATGGAGACCACATATCCAGCAGTGGACTTCTTGTGGCTGAATGATGATGATGATGTAAATTTGTAACTTTGACCACTCACTTAATCTCCGCAGAGTCGTGTATAAACGCGAAGTCGGCGTCCGTGTGTTCATTGACCTGCTGAAAGCCAGTCTTGGCGTCAGGAACTGGCCCTGAGGCATTGATGGCCAGCAAGATATGGCCATACTGCTCCCGGATCGGGTAGTCCCACACTCTGTACTGAGCTTGGTCGGATGTGGCGTTCAGAGTAATCTCTTTCCACACTCTGTAAGAAACGGACGCTCTATTGATTCGTGCTTAAAAATTGGGTAGCCAGATGGAAACGGAAGAAGAGATCACTCTTAATTAAACAGATGAAACTAGGTACTGAGGTATCAGACGGCTGAACTATGATAAATGCAAAAAATAGAAGCCGGCAGTTGCATTGCTTTCTGATAAATAACATAAAAGATTGCAACGCTCCAAACGCTGTAATTGATAGATACCTAAATGGATGTTAAAATCAACTTTTTAAATTCTCAAAAAAGGAAACAAAACAGAGGTCATGATGTTCGTAACCCGTTGAAGCCCACCGTACCTACATTTGTTTTTATAAATAGCCTCAATCTGGTAATTTCCGTGTTTTTCCTTGCCTGGTTACCATAGCACAGGGTATCTTACTTTAGAACCAGGTTACGTGATTGTGTTGTGTAGAAGTTATGATTTTAATTTTAAAAACATCTGGTCCAATGTAGATCAACAATCTTGGAATAAAGACATAAATTTGTAAGGACAGAGTGGTACAATTACGATTTGTCTTTAAAACTTCTGTATAGACGGTTCTTAAATGAGTTCTACCTGGTTACGTACTGTGGCGGGGAGTCGCTGGATGCGGGCGGCATCGGCACAAGACCGGGTAGCTTGGAAAACCATGAGGCCTATGTCCTACAGTGGGCGTCAAATGGCTGATGATGATGATGATGAAATGAGTTCTTGCTCAGGTAAAATAAGTCTATTTAATTGAAAAACTTTTTTTTAAAATGGACAAATAATATTTATTTACTATCATAAATTAACAATTATATCACTGTTTTTTTAACCTATAATTAAAAAGTAACTAAATATAATAAACTTATTATAATTGCTCATAATTCGATAAGGTGCACGCTTCGGAACGCGCGGAGTTTTGCTTTGAACTTGTGTAAATTTATATTCCTTTTGTTGCACTAACGCGTGCTGAAGACCATTTTAAAAACCTATTTAGAGGCTAAAAATTCCACCCAAGCTGGGACTTGAACCCGGGACCTCTGGCTAACCGTGACAGCGCTCTCCCAACTGAGCTAATGGGGACTTGCAGGTATCGGCGGAATTTCGAGCCTCTTTACAAACTTTTCTGTATTACGTACAGCCAGCGACATCTGGCCGAAGTAATTTACATCACTTGCAGCCCCGAGTAGTAGTGTAAAGATCGCGGGTTCAAGTCCCGGCATGGGTGGAATTTTTAGCCCGTAAATAGGTTTTCAAAAATTGTGTAAATTTGTCACAATATAGACCCTTACGGTCTTATCACACGATTCCTCTAAAATACTCCTCAGACGCAGTTTAAGTAATCCGTGGCTACGTCTTTCTCTTTATCGCAGACAATTCAAACCGCATCTCAGGAGTGTTTTGAGGAATCGTGTTTTTATAAATAATAATTATTATTATTATTTATTTTTTCAAATTGCATAACATTACAGTGAAAACCAATGCGTTAAGCAATTCATACATACGATGTATATGCAAGTATTTTAAACAATTTGTTCGTCAATTCGCAATAAGACTCAATGTTACCTGTAAAGCGTGTCTTCAGCAAACTTCATGTTGATGAAGTACTGATGGATGGTGGAGCCTTCCACCACCGTGTAGTTGATCCTGGACTGACGGGCGAGTTGCTCCAAGGAAGCTACTGGCGTCTGAAACAAGTTTTCTTAGTTGTTCTTGGAAATTATCCTCTTAACATTTTCTTTTCTTACTCCCATAAATTAAACATCTTGTTT
Source organism: Yponomeuta evonymella (assembly GCA_963969515.1). Lineage (NCBI taxonomy): Eukaryota > Metazoa > Arthropoda > Insecta > Lepidoptera > Yponomeutidae > Yponomeuta > Yponomeuta evonymella. The sequence continues at coordinate 3,762,912 of OZ018370.1, read as the reverse complement.
CATTTCTTTTTTGCTTTCCTTCCACCTCTTCTTTTACGTCTTCTCTTTTTATGGTTCTGTAGCCACAGGGTGCCAACGGGTGCCTAGGCTCTTTGTTCGTTCGCCTTTCTGTCTGTGTTAACTTTAAACGGCTTGATATCTCTTGAATCATTATAAGAATACAGTTGAAATTTTCCTTAATTCCTTTAGGTATAACAAGAATAAATTGTGTTCCTTCTTTCGAAAGAACTTCTTTCTTTCTTTCGTTCGTTCGTTCGTTCTCTCTCTCTCTCTCTTTTTCTTTCTCTATCTTTCTCTCTCCTTCTCTGTCTTTCTCTCTCTATCTTTCTCTCTCTCCTCCTCTCACTCTTTCTCTCTCTCTTTCTCTCTCTCTCTCTTTCTATCTCTTTATCTTTCTCTATCCCCTTCTCTCTCTTTTTCTCTCTCTTTCTCTCTCTCCTTCTCTCTTTCTTTCTCTCTCTCTCTCTCTTTCTTTCTTTCTTTCGTTTTTTATTACCTTCCTTCCCTCCACTTCACACTTCTCCTCCTCCGTTTCCTTTCTCCGCTCCAGTTCGCTTCTCCTTCCCGAAACCCACCTGCATCCTCTCGACCGTCAAAAACGCTGCCAAGTTGGCTGTGAAGGTGGCCAGCATTAGGACTACGAAGAGCCAGTAGGCTGCCACGAGGGTGCGCCCGGAGAGCGCCTTCGGGGCTTCGCCCCCGCCTTGTGGTGTGAACGAGGTCAGCGCGAACCAGAAGCTCTCCTTCAGGGTGAATTCCCTGAGGAATAACTTATATAATAAATACCATGGAATTAATAGTAGATTGTTAACCAAGGGCTGTATGACACCAATTGTATACGAGGTTTTTGGCGCCCGAGCGCAGCGAGGGCGCTAATTTGTCCGAGTATGCAATTGATGCTTACACCCGAGGTAAACACTCTGCTTTACATATCGATTGTGAGGTAAGTAAAAAAACAAGAAAGCAGGACTTTTGAGATAGAACTTCAAAACACGAAAAAAATACTTTCGCGCCTAGCTAGTCGACTGACTTTTTTACTCTTCACAATTTTATGGCACGCAAGCGCGTCAAATCGTGCTGGCCAGTTTGATTTTTAAATCGATTTCAATTCATACGATGTGACTGCGAAACAAATAGTTCGATATTTAAAATAAAATCTTCATAGATAAAATTCTAATATAAATTGTCTCGATTTCAATTCGAGTAAATAATCGATACCGAGAAAAAAAATATTAACTTTAAATAGAAGATAAGATAAGATAAGATAAAAAATTTATTTAAACCACTTGCTAATAAATAAACATTTCCTCAATTACTTAAAAGTATGATAATCTTTATATTGGTATAGAAAATGGTTGCCATTGACAATAGAGAGATTACCGTTGGACCTCACACTAGACGGAAATCTGTATAGTGAGGCCCTGGTTATATTAAGTTGACAGTGTTCAAAGTTGGCGACGGGATAAAGGGGATAAAGCAGTGTATTATGTCTCGGGCGATATTTTGAACCCCAAGGATGAGGGATCCTAGGGTTAACTCACGAGCGAAGCGAGGGAGTTACAGAGTTAAGTCCCGAGCGAAGCGAGGGAGTTAAAGCTAGAATCCCGAGGTTCCAAAACGCCCGAGACAAATACACTGCTTTATCCCCAAAATGCATACTCTACTTTATATAAACACTGCGAGGCAATAAAACATAATACAATTAAAAAGAAAGTACTGTTTTTTTTTGTAGTGGCAAATTCTTCTTCATGCAGGTTTCTATGAAAAGTTTCATTCTAAGTTTGAATACATTCTCCTTGATTTAGGGCTCTATGAAAAGTTTTCATTGTAATTTTGAATAAATTCTTCTTGGTGTAGGGCTCTATGAAAAGTTTATATTCTAATTTTGACGTTTGGTCATGGATTGCAAGGAGCTCGTATATTCAATGTTGATTGCATTCCAAATTCAAATGTCATAATTCCCTAGGGGATTATGAAATTCAGTACATTTATAATGACCCGGCTAGACCATAGGACACACATGACTTGCTTTAAGTTGAGTTTGCATGACACATAATATGCCATTGACGAGCAGGTGTTATATAAAAAATATTCTTCTTGCAGTATGAGTATGACAGTTCTTTTTTCAAATTCCAAAACCTATGCTGTAATGTTAACATTTCATGGTATGTTTTGAAACCTATGCTGTAATGAGATCCATACACCCCGGCATTCAGGGAAGTAAGTGACTACTTACAGAGCAAGAGATAAGTAAATTCAATGATAGTACACAACACAATGACTTGTCCTGGTCCCAGTGGGTGTGCTGATACAATGAGTATTCCGTTATAGCTGATGTTGTGATACAGTGGGCTGATACAGTGAGCGTCCTGATATAATGGGCGTTCTGATACAGTGTGCGTTTTGATACAGTGGACACTGTGTACCAAAGTTGATGTAGGTACCTATAATCCATTACAGCACCTACCTACTATTTGTTTCATCATCATCATCAGCCATATGACGCCCACTGTAGGACATAGGCCTCCTTCGTGGTTTTCATAACCATGAGGGATTTTGCCATAATCGCCACGCTTGGCAGGCGGGTTGGCGATCGCAGTATGCGGTTGGAATCTCAGGAAAACGCTGCTGCCCGTCTCCTGGTAATTGATTTACTATTTGTTTACTTCCAAATAATTCCGAATTGATTCCTGTCAAAACAATACACTTCTATAAAAAAGTCTAATTGGCGATAAGAAATCGCAATACTTTCCATACTTATAACATTGGTCGCGCCCGAGTGATAAAACCGATTGCGCCCGCCCCGCTTTCTCATCCGGCAATAAAAAGAAAGAAAAGAAAGCCGGGACGGCGCAGCCTACCTCGGCCACTTTCGGGCACGATGAACGCGAGCGAGACTGTGCATTATTTGTGGGAGTGCGAGCGAGACAGCGTTATTGTATAAAGCGGCTACTACGGCCGAGCTAAGCCGTTAGCATTCCGGGTTTTTTTTTTAATCTCATTTATTTTATAAGCCATACATCGAATGATTAAGCATTCCGGGTTGCTTCGATGAAATTTATGGAGTGCCCGACATTATGAGTGTAGCAAATATGGATTTGGTGGGATTTCTAAAAGGGAAGCCGGTGGGAATCGGCTTATATGAAGAAGAAGAAAGACATTTATTATACCAACAAGATATATCACAGAAACAAAATAAGCACATAAGTAACATAATATGCACAACAACAGAAAGAAAACTAAATACACAACAGACAAAACGAATAAATAAAACAGGACCATAGATATTGTAGCCTGTGGTGTATCTACGTTGCCACAAAAGGCAGCTGACTCAGCGTTGTGCTGAGGAAGTGATCCCTCAGCGCTGATTTTCAGTCAGTGCTTACGGTAACCCATAATTGTACTACGGAGTGCGTGCCGTGGTGCAGTTAAAGAATTAAGTCAAATTCACTAACATACATACAATAAAGTAAAAAAATAAATAAAATATCGTCATAAAATACTTACATATACCTATTATTAGTTTTAAATCAATATGTGTGAAATATAGAGGAACACCATAATAAACTAAATTTAATAAGTAAATATAAGTGAAGGAGAAGAGAGGAGAAGAGAGGAGAGGAGAGGAGAGATATGGACCCTTCGCCACTGGTACCTTCTTAATACATACCTGCAAGGGTAAGGATAAGCCTCAGGGTTGTTCCTAGCGGAGTAGGGCGAGTACTTATCCAGCAGCCAAATCATGAAACCGGTGAGGACGAGCGCGGCCACAATGCTGAGCCATACTTCTGTGCGGAGCACCGTCATGAACTTGAAGAGGGAAGTCTTGCGAGTTGGCTTCCGGATTACTGGAAGAGCCAACCGAGTGAGGTTCATTCATCATCATCAGCCCTTTGACGCCCACTGCAGGACATAGGCCTCCCTCATGGTTTTCATAACCATGAGGGGTTTTGCCATAATCGCCACGCTCGGCAGGCGGGTTGGCGATCGCAGTATGCGGATCTCAGGAAGACGCTGCTGTCCGTCTCCTGGTAATTTATTTCCTTAGTCGCCTTCTACGACATCGACGGGAGGAAATGGAGTGACGCTATTCTTAATCCGGCGCCAGACGGAGGTTCATTGATGAATTTTAAAAATCTATTTAGAGGCTAAAAATTCCACCCATCCCGGGACTTGAACCCGCGACCTCTGGCTAACCGTGTCAGCGCTTTCCCAACTGAGCTAATGGGCAAGTGCAGGCATCAGTGAAATTTCGAGCCTCATTACAAACATCTCTGTATTACGTACTAATAATAATAATAATAGGTTTTTAAAATTGTCCTCAGCGCGGGTTAGTGCAACAAAAAGAATATATTCATAGATGAAGCCACCAAAATCCCCGAATGACACTCTCGAGATCTTGAAGACATTGAATTATTCAATCAATCAGCTAAGCTAAGCGTAACCTGCGCGTACGTACAGCGCTGGTTTCCGGTTTGTCTCCAGCGCAAAGTTGAGCAAACACTTGTGATTGTAATAAAGTAAAAAACTTAAATGACTTTACATAAACATACATCACACACGATGTTTTCCTTCACAGTTTGCTACTATAACTTCACAAATGTACATAACTTAGAAAACAAAGTACAAAGTCATAGCCCGTACTGGGAAACGAAACTGGGTCTCTCGTTTGCGAGTCCAATGTTCTACCCAGTAGGCTACCACCGCTGTTTTGCCATATTAATTGGCATACGACCTATTCTCAGACCTGCCAAATACACATAAAAAAATCAAGAATGTCGGTGAAGTCGTTTCGGAGGAGTTCGATAACAAACACTGTGTCACGAGATTTTTATATATTAGATAAACAACCCTGCGCATGTAACTTATGACGATAAATATATGGTTGATTGATTGATTGATTGGTTGATACATACCACAACAACTCTTATCCGAGAACGTAAACTTACCAATGAATATGCCGGTCTGCTCAAAGTAAGGTGCTACAAAGTCGATGACCTCTTCTCGCTCAGCAGTCATCGTCAGCGCCGCGACTGAGAACTCTGTTTCCTAGAACATAATTTAACCATTTAACCAATTTTAAAAAGGCTCTTCCTTTCGATTTTTTTTTTCAAAATGCAGACAAATTGAAAAAAAAATCTCTCGACACCCAAGAAAATTGACACCAACAAACCGACTTGAGGCATTTAACAATGTTAGCGATGCTTTTATAGGTTGCCTATGTATTTAGGTATATTATTCTAGGGTAAAATTCTTACCCTTCTAGTAAAATTCTTACCCCTCTAGTAAGATCCCCCACAACTCCATCCCAAGTACCGTTCGGCAACTTCTTTCCAAAAGTGCCGATTTTTGGCGTCACTATCTCGTAGTCGAACTCCATTACCTGAAAAAACGTAATTCATTAATAAGGAATCTCATTCTACAACAAGATCCCTGGAGATACCTATGACTTATAGGTACCTACAAGATACGCGGTCCAAAAAATTATTGAAAGCACACACTATGCAAAAAGGTCTATAAAGGACATATAACTGTAAGCTCCTATTGCGATATTAAATAAACAAATAAATAAGGAATTATGTTTCTAATTAGTCTGTAAGTTAAGTGTAACACATCTGTCTTATTGGCAATAAATGGTTATTCATTCATTCAATAACAATACATCTGGAGTTAAATCCCGTTTAACACATGAGTTCAATAAAACATTTTGACTTTGAAGTTTACAGGCTGGATGAGGATGGCTCAGGATAGAACTAAGTAGCGTGCCTTGCGGGAGGCCAATGGCATTGGCCGAATACGGACTGATTGATTGAGGACCTCAATACCCTGCGGTATATTTTCAGATAGAATAAGCTTATGAAGCTCTGAGTAGACCTAGTCTACAAGAGAAATATAATATATAGTATACAATGAAAACACAACTTGTAAATACAAAAACATGAAAACAACATACTCTTAGATATACAACAACCCAAATAAAAAAATAAGAAAAGAATGGACACTCTCCTTTTCCTTCCCACGTAGCTTTAGATTAAGAGCAGTACAAGCGGAGCGGTGTAGAACGCCGGCTTTTCATTCAGGAGGTCGTGGGTTCGCATGTGGTACAATGACCCAAGTTCGATTCCCAGTGTGGGCATGTACCTATGACTTTGTTTTCTAAGTTACGCACATTTGTGAAGTTGTAGTAGCAATACCACTCGCTAACTGTGAAGGAATTCATCCTGAGGAAATCCGCACAACGACCTAACTATGAGGCTGAGTAAATAAATAAATAAAATAAATAAACAAATGTTTAATGAGCTGAACAAAAAGTAACAACATAAAGTAGGTAAATCTGAGCCCGGAAACCTCATCCAGAACATCGTGATTCTGCTTGATACTCGGGGCTTCAGATTGATTTAATTTTTTATGTACAGTCAACGGCACAAACCAGTAACGTAACGAGCGAATTTGCAACAAAAATGTCTCTTTACATTTTTTTTTTTTCTTAAATTCCTTCAAGACTACTGAATGTTCAGGAACGCCGTCTTACCTCGGACAATTTCTCGATGAGGTCAATGCAGTACCCCTCATAGACAGGCTGCCCATCCTCAGTGAACATCGGCTCGCCCGTGTCGGGGTCCAGCTTTGGCATCGTCCACGGCACGGCCTGCAACACGACGCTCGTGAAATTAAATGCAAATTTCTTACCACATGAAATATAGGGGACCTATTAGTAAAGAGCAAGATAAAAAAATCCCGAAACGGGCATGCGTGCCTGCAACGGCGAATGAATGTTGATGACGCGAAAGAGGTTTGTCAGAATCGTGGCAAGTGGTAAACATTGATCTCTGCTTACCCCTCCGGGATACAGGCGTGAGTTTGTATTGTTGTATTCAAGATATAATAATAATAATGTATTAGTGATGCGGTAAAATTAAGTACCTTCAAAGTTGTACTTCGATGATTGTGGTGGGTGTCGGCTGTAAATTAACGCCATCATCTAAACTGGTTATGAATCTGTAGTTCAGGAGATAGTGCCACATCCACTCGTCTTGCCCAACTAACCGGATGCTATTAACATGTCCGGCCCACTTCAGTTGGGCTTTCTGAGCGCAAACATTCACGAGTGGTGCAAAGGTTCTCGAGTGGACACCACGAACTGGCAAACGCAGCGTAGGACGCCCACCAGCTCGCTGGACCGACGATCTGAGATGAGCAGAGCCGGATTTTGAGGTCTGGAGGCCGAAGGAGCGGAGGCCCGTAATTATTCCCAAATAAAAAATACGAAACAAAAACTACAATGAATACGACGAATTTTTTTTTTTAATTTGAAAAACAAACAGACGTTATAAGTACTCATAAAAGATTGGCGTTTAATGATAGTACATATTAGCCTTTTGTGGGGGCCCTTTCCTTGTGGAGGCCACAGGGCAGTAGCCCCGCCTGCCCTCCCCTAAATCCGGCCCTGGAGATGAGCTATGTTAGCTGACCATAAATGAACTCGCAGCTTCTCCACCACCTTCGATAGCATAACTACTAAAAATCCATTGCCAGAGATTCATCATCATCATCAGCCACTTGACGCCCACTGCAGGACATAGGCCTATGGCAAAACCCCTCATGGTTATGAAAACCATGAGGGGTTTTGCCATAATCGCCACGCTTGGCAGGCAGGTGGGCGATCGCAGTATGTGGTTGGAATCTCAGGAAGACGCTGCTGCCCATCTCCTGGTAATTTATTTCCTAAGTCGCCTTCTACGACATCCACGGGAGGAAATGGAGTGACGCTATTCATAATCCGGCGCCACACGGAACAGAGATTGCCAAGCACATACTTTTCGTCCTCCGTCCCAACACTGACCGGGGCACTCCCAATCCGGAAGAACATCCGCAGCGGCTCCAGTTCGACTCCTGGCAGCAGCCGGAACTCTTCGTCGGCAGACCAGGCTGCCAGCTGCCGTAAGCCCGCCTCCGGACTGTAGGAGGATAGCTGGAAGCGGGTACGCAGGCAGAGACCGGACCTGAATGTTAAAAAATTGCTTTAAATTTTTAACCTCCTCAGTACTGACTTTGAAAATGACAATGGAAAAATAAAAAACTTTGGCCTTTACATCTACGTAATGTAATGATTTATACCAGTGGCACCTTCACTCACACTAGATGGCTGAAGGGACCACTCGGACGCCTGGGACATTGTTTTTTTTAGATGGAGTAGGCTTGCCCAGCACCTATACCATCCTGACAGCTTAGACGGCCTACCCCCAAGGAAAGACAAGTCCATACGTGCGGAGCCAACCAAGCCGCGGGTTTCCTCACGATGTTTTCCTTCACAGCGAGTAGTATTGCTACTACAAATCCCCAGATTTACGTAACTTTGAAATTAAACAAAGTCCGCACTGCGAACCGAATCTAGGTCTCTCGCTTTCGAGTCTATTGTTCTACCCAATGGGCTACCACCGCTTCACAATGTTTTAACCATTGTTATTTTTGCTATTGAAGAGGTTAAAAAATTTAACTGGCTACTTCATTCAAAAAAGAAGGCGGCAGGAGGACAATGGACTAGGTAAGCAGCGGACAGGCGAGGCTGGCGTGACGATGAAGAGGCCTATGCCCAACAGTGGGCATCTTTCATGGGCTGCATGGATAAATAGATAGACTTAAATCAATAACGGTCCCACTAGGAAGTGAGAGAGCGATGAAGAGGGCACGTGAAATTTGATACAGTGATAATTCGCAGGGTATTTGCCCTGAGCGTAAAATAAGATCAGAATATAAAATTCTTTATTCTACAACAAGGCCGCGTTTCATGAAACTAGAATTCTACTTACAGCCGCACATTTGTATACATAGATGGCCTCAGTCTGGGTGTATTTCCATGTTTGTAATGTAATGTGTAGTTTGGGACTAAGACAAGAGATTGTGTTGTGTGGAAGTTATTATTTATTTATTATTATTTTTTATTATGACAATTCAAGGTCACGCAACGAGCTATGGAAAGGGCTATGCTTGGAATTTCTCTACGAGATCGAAATTTAGTAAAAAGAGGCCTAACACGAAAATAATCTAGTTGTACTCGTAATCCGAGGATGAGGAGTAGTTATCTCAGTCATTGGACCTGCTTTAAAGCGCAAAAACTCACACTCTTCTACCCCCCTCCTCAGTCAAGCAAACCCATGCCCATCTATAAGACTAATCAAAGCTGTCACTCACTTATCTTCGTCCCAGTAGAACAAACTATCATTAGCAAGCGCAGTATCTTCAGCGAACTGTCGGTAGACCCGTTCTCTGGTCACGTTCATGTCAGCTGTCACTTGAGGGGCGTCACAGCTGACACGCGCGGAGAGGGTGGGCAGGGACGGCGCCAGCCTTTGGAGGGTGTCAGCGATGTACCCGACCAGCGCGTTTAGGATGTACTGTTTTCTCTAAAAAAAAAAGGTATGTCAAAAACAAAAAAAAGACAGCATTTGGTTGTTTTTTTTTTCATGTAGCCTATAAACGTCTTGGTATAAATGTCTTTACTCAGAGACATAGGCTTCTAGGTAAAGCTTTTCTGTGCTACAAAATTCCATGTGGTCAGAGAGTTAAGAGTTAGTTCATCAGTTAGTTACGAAACTTGATTCATTTGACTAGATACTTGAGCGAGTCTGTATGTTGAAAGCATCAACCTATTCTTGCAAACTTTCTTTAAATAAAGTTTCCTAGTGTAAATACCGTCAGCTCAGCTGGACAGCTGCAGTCTTCACCCTGGCCCAAGAGTTTGCAGCACTCGGCCGGATCAGCGCTGAGCGCCATCGTGGGGACGCTGATGATGTTCAAGTCGAGGCTGGAGGAGGAGTAGTCCGTCAGCACCAGGTTCCAGCGATAATCGCGCCGGACCAGCTTCTCCTTCACTGCCTGTAAATTATCTTCTGATATATAAAAGGCAAAGTGCTGCCTGGCTCATCAACGCCCAGCCTAAGCCATTGGACTTAGAAAGCGTTGCATATAGGGTGCCTTTATGACGAAGACAAGAAACCAGGCCGGGTTTTATGAAATTCAACCCCTAAAGGGGGGGTATCAAAGTATGTCACTCAATCGATCAATCAATCAATCAGCCCGTATTAGTCCACTGATGGACATACGCCTCGCCATGCCACGCAAGGCCTTATCCTCGCCCATCCTCGCCCATCCTCAACCAGCCGCTGCCAGCAATCTGCCTCAGGTCTAAAATTCTAAAAACGTCGAGGTCTAAAATTCTGGTCTTCGTTGAGGTAGGGCTATACCGGGAGGCATGCCCAGCGAACATCGAGGCCCTATAAAATGAAAACGTCCACAATAATTTACCAAGGTCCCAACATTACGAGCACCTACGTATTAAGAATAAGGAACTGCTGTTTAGTTAGACTCATATCAGTATGATTTACCATTTGTCATCCGCTTATGTTATCAATGAAGGTATTTAAAGAAAGTTTCTTCTGGTATTTTCCTACGCTACGGGGCAGCCAAGAGGCCCAGCATTATTTAAACCCATGAATATTGGATTACGGCGTATATGCATTGGGATTTGGATTATTAGACTATCGCGTTTCTGTCACCAGGCACATAACACACACCTCTAGCAAATAACGCTAGACGGCTAACATTGCCTGTGTGAGGGTTAATATGAGTTATATTAACCCTTACACAGGCAATTTTAGCCGTGTTATAAAACTACGAAGGGCGTAGCTCTAGAAGTCTAGTTCTAGGATATAATGCTACAAACAGCGTAGTACTTAGTTGCTACTTCGTAGCCTTAGTTGCTACGGCGTAGTACTTAATTACTACGGCTTATTACATAGTAGGCGTTAGAGTGAAACTATAGTTCTACTCTAATGTTATAGAGTACGTATTTTCCACTTTAACATTTTAGTCTAATGTTACGAATTAAAAAGTTACACATTTTAAAAGTTGCTTTCATGCCCTTAGACTGAGGCTATGCAAGATAATAAAATACAGACATTTAATATTCATTTTTGTTTAAAGTGCAATAAAGAATTTTAACAATAATATACCCTCCGGTATGTCTCCGTAACGAATGCATTATTCCCAACTATGGCGTAGAAGCTGGGCTCGGGGCGCATGGCTTTAAGCGCACGCGCAGCGTCGCGCGTCAGGCCGGCGTGCACCCACACTCGAACGTTGGACGCGCCCAGCAGGTGATAGAGGGCTCGGTCTACGTCTGGGAAAGAGGGCTGGCCCTAGAGTCCAATACGCACATAGGTTTACCGAAGTGTGACTAACACGAATGGAGCTAGGTGCCCCGAACCACATTGAAGAAAACACATTTTTGCTAAATAAGTTACACAAAGTTTTTCAAAAAACTATCGACACGACCAGGAGCCCTAAGGCTGGCTATTACCTTGGGCAGAGGATAAGTCTCTCCATCCAACGTGATAACGTAGGCTGCTGCCTACGTCTCTGGGTAGGGTACCCAGTATGCTTACTGGTTCCCTTCCCAGAGGCGGCGATGTGGGCACAGTTTTCTAGATTCAGTTAGTTTTAATTATAGGTAAAAAAAACAGTAAATTTTATTAATTTCTGATTGTAAATAAAAATTACTTACGAAAAAAAAATTTATACAAGTATTTATTTCACACCAAGAAAGTCCAACTCCTACTTTGCAAGAAAATTAAATTAACGCGTTCGTTAATGCAATTATTAAAGTACCATAGGCTGTCTAGCCAGTCTGGGCTATCTAGCCAGTCCCACTTTAGACAGATATCATGAATCAAAAATTTATTTCAACGTAAAATTTACATTCTGTGTGTTCAATGTCAATGTACAATGTTAGCCACTTCCTTCGAGACAATTTGTAGTGGAGAAAAGGCAGAAAAAAAATCTCCACTCCAACCATCTTTTCTGAAATCACCATACATAAACAACAGTTGCTACCTACACGATAAAGATTTCATGATTGCCATATTGTATGAGAAAGAGGCAAATTGAATACCTATATAAAAATCTCGTGACACAGTGTTTGTTAACGAACTTCTCCGAAACGGCTTCTCCGATTTTTTAGTTTTTTTTTATATTTGATTGGTCTGAAAATAGGTCGTAGGCTAATTAATATGGCAAAACAACGTTTGCCGAGTCACCTAGTAATTATACATACATAAGCAGCCTATATACATCCCGCTGTAGGGCACAGGCCTTCTCTCAGGGAGAGAGTATGGGCTTAATCACCACGCGTGCACACCGCGGATTGGCGATTTCAAGCGCTGAGGTTTGTGAATAGCTCAGACACTCAGGTTTCCTCACGATGTTTTCCTTCACCGTCAGCGAGTGGTATTGCTACTATAACTTCGCAAATGTATGTACATAACTCAGAATACAAAGTCATAGGTACATACATGCCCGCACTGGGAATCGAACCTGGGTCCCTCGCTTCCGAGTCCAATGTTCTACCCACTAGACTACCACCGCTCATCGATTGCCATCAATAACTTTGAACACCAAAAGAATAGTTACGTATATATTTAGAAACATGTTTTCTTACAAAAGTAGAAAAACTTCAGTGCTGCGGCTATAGATAAGTAGAGAACACTACTGTACAAAACGTTAAAGTTAATTATACAGATATAACTTACCTATCTCATTGTCAAACAGCAACGCGGCATCGGTAGCGTTCCGTAGCTCCAGATAGGCGTCGAGCGCGCTCAGCAGCTGCTGCCCGCCCAGCAGACTGCTGACCAGCGGCACGGCAGTCTGCTCCCCCAGGTCTGACGCTGCCTCCCAAGGCGACCAGGACAAATCCACGATAGCGGACACGCCGCTGGCAACGGCCGAGCACACTAGGGTGTGAAGAGTTTTGAACTTTTTACCCGACTGCGGTGGAGCCCAAAAGGAGGGTGATTATGTATGCATATGAAAGTGAAAGTGAACTACATTTATTGCCAAAAACACACTTTTCAACACACCTGCTCGTAAAGTAGGTCTTATTACAGCGTATTTACACTGATAATGCAGAATATTACCCATGCCGTGCCTTTTACATTACATTATCGCACTAGTGCCTTTTCATTACATATCTTTTTAAATATTAGCAAGAAGTATTAATGTTTCGAAAACAGCTAAGTAGTTATTTGCGTAAATATAAAATTAAATTCAAAATGTGATAAATAATTAAAGAATTTCATGAAACTGCTTGTTTTAGCATTTTTAAGCAAACACTACAATAATTAATGTAAACCTAATAATTAACATAAAATTTATGAATAGGTTAGCAACCTTTGATGGATGCGCGCGCACAAGAATACTGTTTTGAATTTTACCGCCATACATAACACGAATCACGCACGAAAAATACGCCATCTTTTAAATGGGTTTCTGTTTGTTAAGTTTATTCACAGTATTGCATTTCGTTAGTGTTGTTTTTTTATTTACTTTTCCTCGCAAGTGTGTTGAAAAACGTCGTATGAAACACGTGAGCATTGGTCATTACACTTCTCGTCTCCATTAAGCCTTCGCCTTCGGCTCAGGCTTAAAAACCGACTCGAGTGTAATGACCAACATACCACACTTGTATCATAATGTACTATTATATATAAATATAGACATAAGCTTACATAATTAAATTTTTTTTCTTTTATAAAAAAAATTACACCATAAAGGTGCTGTTTTCTGGTGTGTACAACAAGGAATATTCTTAGGCTATCTTGTTATAATAGGGGTTAAAGTATGAAATAGCCGTTTTATTGCAATAGGTTCTTTGAATTGACATAGAATCTTCATGGTTTGAGGTTTTTGAATGAAACTTTTTTCAAATGGTTTCTATGATGTTCTTTTTTTAAAAAATGTGAAACATTTTAATATCGACTTTCAATTGTTTTTGTTATTGAATTTAGACAAGAAAGATGGATACTGCGAAAATTCGAGTGATTTTTGAATACAAGTTCCGACGCGGAACTAACGCGGCAGAAACAGCCCGCAATATCAATGCTGCGTTTGGAGAGGGGTCTACTAATGAACGCACCGTGCGATTTTGGTTTAAACGCTTTCGTGATGGAAATTTCGACTTAAAGAACGAGCCACGAGGAAGACCGCCCATACAGGTGAATAACGATGAATTAAGAGAGATAGTGGAAGCCGACCCTAGTCAAACTACCCAGGAATTAGCGGCATGGTTTAACGTTACCTTACCCACAATATTGACTCATTTGCGTCAAATCAATGAAATAAAAAATACGAAAAATGGGTGACTCATAATCACTCGAATTTTCGCAGTATCCATCTTTCTTGTCTAAATTGAATAACAAAAACAATTGAAAGTCGATATTCAAATGTTTCACATTTTTTAAAAAAAGAACATAATAGAAACCATTTGAAAAAAGTTTCATTCGAAAACCTCAAACCATGAAGATTCTATGTCAATTCAAAGAACCTATTGCAATAAAATGGCAATTTCAAACTTTAACCCCTAATATTATTAAAGTTTTTGGCAAATGGACTGATGCTCAGCAATATGCCGCCCGGAGATGCATGCAACACCGGTTGACGCTGATTTTCAGCATGAGCCATTAAGATAAAAAATAGGTTGACAAAAACTCAATCAGAAACGGCGTGTTACAAAAGTGTTTATAAGTAGATTATTGACCAATATAAATTAGATCAGATATGAACAGTACAGAAAAAAAAAGATGTCTTAATGGCACTGGGTTACAAATACAGGAAAGAGCCAATCCAGTGTATTTGATTTTAATTGAACAGCCGATTTAATTGAACATATAAGTATGTTCGATTCCACGTTTCCTCACATCTCCTTAACCAATGGAATGGGTGCAGATTTTAAGCGCAAATTGATCTACCTATAGCATTCAAGCCTTCAGACTAATCAGCGACCGTTATTAAAAAAAAATTGAAACACCACATACATATTTCTTTCTATGGAACACCGTAGAAACTGTTTATGAAATTAAAAAGTTATTTGTCTCTCCCGTAAAGTAGGGAAAAACGACTTGTGCGGTGTTGTTTGCTAAGCAACGATTTGTTTAACGCTTTGCGTTAAAGTTTTTAAACTTTGGCTTGACATAAAGTAACATCCACACCACAGAATCATTTCTCCTGATCCCAAACTAGGTTACCTCAACTTGCTGATGATCGTCCCTCAACTTACGCTTTCTATAGCTCTCGTCCTCCTGTTCCCTGTCCAGCTGTACGATGGCGTCGCTGATCTTCACACCCTGGCGGTTGCTCTCAGTCACCTTCAGGGCTCGACCAATTTGCACAGCCAGGTCTGGCTCCTGCGCCTCCGTGATGAAGACTGGAACGTATTTGAGGTGGGTAAAGAGTTGCTTTACCTCTAATTAGAGTTACCAACCTAATGTATTAGATTTAAGATGATTTGAGAAAATATGACCGTGTGGCGCCGGGCTAAGAATAGGGTCACACCATTTCTTTCCATGGATGTCGTAGAAGGCGACTAAGGAAATCCATTACCAGGAGACGGGCGGCAGCGTCTTCCTGAGATTCCAACCGCATACTGCGATCGCCAACCCGCCTGCCAAGCATGGCGATTATGGCAAAACCCCTCATGGTTATGAAAACCATGAGGGAGGCCTATGTCCTGCAGTGGGCGTCAAATGGCTGATAATGAGAAAATATGGCCAGAGTGGAGTTTTTTTCCCCGCTCCCTTTTTCGACCCGAAGGCGGTGGATAACATTGTTCATTGAATATATTCTTTTTGTTGCACTAACCTGTGCTGAGGACATTTTTTTTGTTAAAACCTAACTGCAAAGTGATGTAAATTGCTTTGGCCAGATGTCGCTGCCTGTACATAATACAGAGAAGTTTGTAAAGAGGCGGGAAATTTCGCCCATTAGCTCAGTTGGGAGAGCGCTGGCACGGTTAGCCAGAGGTCGCGGGTTTGAGTCCCGGCATGGGTGGAAGTTTTAGCCTCTAAATAGGATTTAAAAAAAAAAAGTTTTTCGTTGAAATTCATCAAACTTAAATTCTCTGCATTGAAATAACTTTCTGAATTTCTGATCTGGTTATTTATAAAACTCGGATTTGGCTGGATGAGGTAGGCCGGAGACAGAAGGAAGTGGCATGTCTTGAGGGGGGCCTGTATCCAGCAGTGGAGGAGCACGAGCTGATTGATTGATAGAATTCGGAATTCTTGACACCCCAATTGGAGTATGTGTTTGGCAGCAACTTTTGTTCTGTGAGTTTTTTCTGAGATTTGAATTTTTCGAAATGTCAGGGCTTACAAATGTTTATTAAATTCGTGAAGTTATAGTAGCTATACCGCTCGCTAACGGTGAAGGACTGAGGTGTTCACATACCTCAGCGCTTGAAATTGCCTATAATATGGCCCTCTTGAACTCGCTCAGACTACAGTGAAATATATCTACATGGTCAGCTACCATGTTGAGCAAGCACAGCGCACGCGTGAGAGGCGCCCGCTGCAGCAGGTTGGTGCGCGCACGCGGCACCGCCAGCAGCGCGGGCCGCCGCCGCCGCCCCGCCAGTCCATCTGGTACGTTCAGCCGCAACTCCTGGAGGATTGCTGAATGGTGCAGCTCCCCGCGGAATACGCGAAACAAATATATGGCGAGGGCCGCTTCTCTTCTCACTTCCAGTTTGCTGTATCCTACCATGCCTCTACCCACTAGGCTACCACCATCCACAGTAGTATTTGTTAGTTCTAAAATTTAGAATTCTAAGTCACATCCCGCGCCTCCGCCAATGAGACCCGAAATAAGTCCGTGCGAAGTCAATGTCATTTGTTCAAGTTATTTGTCGGGCATAATAGAATTATATCAAATTGATATGCAAGCGATCTGAGGAGCTAGGTTTTAAAATTGTACACATTTATCATGCCTTCAGAAGTAAGTCAGAATTAAATTAAGCTAGAAAAAAAATGCGTACAAAAGACATCAACGCGTTGCCTAAGAAAAAATTATAACTTCCCTAATTATATGCCTACTAGGTATGCCTATCAAGCAAAGACATATCAGTGCAAAGCAAAATCTTACCCTTATTTTGTTAACACAAAAGAATACAAAAGCAGTGGAAAACCGCTGTCAGTAACTTCCAATGGTTTCATGCACTTTTCCTTTGGACATTGGGACATTGGCCCTTCATGAAGTTGATAGATTTTATTTCGCTGTAGGAAAGCATTGTGAGTAAATCTGAGTGTGTCAGGTATACATAGGTACCTGTGGGTTCGCTTGACACTTGATAAAGAGAGCTTAACCCTCTTCTGAGCTTTTGCCCTTCTATACTAACCCCCTGTTTCTCGTACACATTTTGTTAAGTGATTGCCGTTCAATCTGTTGGTTGATTGGTAAAAAACTTTGGCCTTTGAATTACAGAGTGACGGTGCCAGTGGCACCGTCACTCACACCAGATGGGTGAAGGGACCCCTCGGACGCTGCAGTGCCTGGGACATTGTGTTTTTTAGATGGAGTAGGCTTGCCCAGCACCTATAACATCCTGACAGCTTAGTCGGCTTAGACCACAGGATAGACAAGTCAATACGTGCGGAGCCAACCGAGCCACGGGTTTCCTCACGATGTTTTCCTTCACGTTAACACCTATTTTTCCTATTTTGTAGTAGCTGTACTAAACAACTTACCAATCCTCAGACTGACTTCCGAGAGCACACATCCCAAGTTCAGAAGAAAAATGAGCAGAAACAGAAAGGAGATCTCCATTTCTTGCATTAGAATCGTCCGCAACCGCTACGACGGCAATTCTTCTTGACTGCGGTTATCAAAATGGCCGAAATATATTCTTGAAGTAAATATGGAATGAACAGCGCTAAGAATACGTAGAACAGTATTCTCAGTTTGTCGAACATAATATTTTTAGGGTCGAGACATTTTGCTCCGCCCTTTTTGTTGTTGAACAAATGTGGTAAACAATTTAAATATAAAAAAATCAGCAAAATATACCCCTGACTGAACTACGGATTACCCAAAATGAGAGTGGCTAACTGAATAGTTTTAACATGGAAAATGTTTCTTGGAATCGGTAAGAATATACCTACTAATTTACAGAATAATAAAGTCTGTCTGTTTGTCACTAAAGTTTTCAAAATGTTAATAACATTGTCGCTAAAGGTGTGTGGCGATTATGGCAAAACCCCTCATTGACATAAACGTTATTTATATTCGAATTTGTATAATTTTCTTAATTGGCACAAATGTATATTTATTAATTTTTAATTTGTAGTGTTAAGTTTTTTTAGCGGTAAGCGCTACCTGCATGACACTTTTTCTTCATTTGGCGTGGAGGTGCTATTTGAAGACCAGCGCTGTTTCAAATAGAAACAGCAAACGCTGAAATAGTATCATTGTCACACGCACACTCCTTTATTTTGTAATTATTGTATGTAAGCATGTTTATTTGTGGCAGTAAATCATTTATTCATTCGTTCATTCATGGTTATGAAAACCACGAAAGAGGCCTATGTCCTGCAGTGGGCGTCAAAAGGCTGATGATGATAATGATTTACGGGTGTGGTTGCCTGATGCATTGTTTCAAGGGTTATTGTCCAAGGGGAGCTGGCTCCTGAACAATGATGGTCTATGACATCAAATCCTAGTGCCTATCAGTAACCTTTTATCCAGGGATCTATTAACCAGCAATGGTTTAACGAAGCATCAAACAGCTGAAATCTGAATTTAAAAAAAGAACTATCTATACAGCCCATGAAAGACGCCCACTGTTGGGCACAGGCCTCTTGGCCGTCACGCCAAACTTGCCCTCTGCAAGTCTCGTCTATTGTCCTCCTGCCGCCTTCTAAATGGCATCGAGCCATCGGGTAGGCGATAATTATCCTGGGATGGACTTAGATAAATCTGTGGTGGACTCGGTCCAACCAGCTCTCGCCTACATCATCATCGTCATCAGCTATTTGACGCCCACTGCAGGACATAGGCCTTTGCCATAATCGCCACACACCAATAGTATTTTTCGGCGAACGTCTGGGTTCAAACCCAGACAGAAAATATAAGAACCGCGGCTTGCAAATTCATGCTTGATTTCGCTGACGCGACTGTGACGCCTAGCTAAATGACACAGAGTATTAGCATGTAAATATGTAGGTACCTTTTTAGGGTTCCGTACGCAAAGGGGTAAGGGTATTACTAAGACTCCAATGTCCTTCTGTCTGTCTGTCTGTCACCAGGCTGTATCTCATGAACCGTGACAGCTAGACGGTTGAAATTTTCACAGATGATGTATTTCTGTGGCTGCTATTACAACAGAATAAAATTAATATTTAAGGGGGCTCCCATACAACAAACGTGACTTTTTTGCCGTTCTTTGCTCGATATGAATAACGGCAACAGGTAGACGCTTGAAACATTGAAATGTTGTATAGATAATGGTACGGAACCCTTCGTGCTTGAGTCCGACTCGCACTTGGCCGGTTTTTTGTATTCCCTTTTCGTGTTGGCCAGCTACCTCGTGCACAAAGAGGAATCGTTACGCTATGTAACGATTCACCTACTTTTGTAAATATATTGGATTTTTTATATCGTTTTTGGCCTCTTAATAATGGGTTCGCAATCGCTTGACGAATGGTAGACGAGCTCATGAGTGGAGACCGCGGATCGGTAAACGTAGTGTAGGACGCCCTCAGACTCGGTGGAGCGACGATCTTCGCAGGGCGGCCGGCAAGAGCTGGATGAGAGTAGTCGAGGACCGTGCTCAGTGGCGTGCAATAGCAGAGGCTTATGTCCAGCAGTGGACAAGCGTAGGCTGATGATGATGATGATGGTGAATTGCTTGGCAAATTAAATAGAGAAAACTCGCTTTAGACCTTCACCAACTTTAAAGACTCTACAGAGAGTTTATGTAAACTCTACATAGTTTATGTAAGCGAAGCAACGGAAAAAATATAGTCCCCATGTAAGACCATAAAACCATTGTTTGTGCTGCCAGTTAGAGCATAACTTATTCACGAGGTGCGCTTTGGAAATGATGCTTAGACAAATAACTGGAAGTAACCCGATAATAAATAGGTTATATTTTCAAGTAGATGGTACAGTCGAAACGAAAACCCGACAAACAACCACCCGACTGCTGAGCATTACCTAAGTACTAAGCAGGCGGGACCAACCCCCGCAATGAGTTCTTGAATTTGGGTCCCGCCTGCTTGGTAGTTAATGCTCAGCAGTCGGTTGTTGGTTATTTTTATTCCTGTTTTTTTATTTTTGTCTTTTTATTATTTTTTACTTTTTGTTTTATATTTGTATAGGGTTATGCTGATTTTATCCGATCATTGGTTCTAAGAAAAAAAATCAAGTGTCTTACTTAAACCGTATTTATAAATACATGATACTGACAATAATTACTATTGTAACTCCTTACACATTTTTTTTATTTTTATTATTACTAACCGTTTGTGGTGGCCGGACAGGCGCGTAAGCCCTCCACGCGGAAGTATGTCCGCCTGGGACGTCTCTTAACGGCCCTTCCACCCATATACATACATAAGCAGCCTATATACGTCCCACTGTAGGGCACAGGCCTTCTCTCAGGGAGAGAGTATGGGCTTAATCACCACGCGTGCCCACCGCGGATTGGCGATTTCAAGCGCTGAGGTATTTGAATAGCTCATGCACTCAGGTTTCCTCACGATGTTTTCCATCACCGTTAGCAATGGTATTGCTACTATAACTTTACAAATGTACATAACTTAGAAAACAAAGTCATAGGTACATGCCTCTCATGCATGGGTCTCTCGCTTCCGAGTCCAATGTTCTACCCACTAGGCTACCACCGCTCTTTTCCACCCATATGCTCTCCATATATTTCTTTCGTCAATCTTTTTTCCTTCATCCTCTCCATGTCCATCGCCACATTCCTTTCTCAATTCTTTCAATCCACGTTCTCTAATCACACTAATGCGTTTAATCACACCTTTCTCACACACACATTTCTACTGCATCAATCAATCAACTGTGTACTACACTAAGGTTTTTTTTATTTTTTGGAATAAATAAATCCTATTTTCATAATTCATCTGCCATACCCAGGTCTCGCCTCATTTAATATCAGTTAAAGACGACACTAAGACTTCTCTACACGAGTATCCATCCAATCAATTATGAAGGCTTGTAAGCCCCTTCGGCAAACCAGTTTAAGGGAGTTACCTATATAAATGTGAGAACCGAGCCACATGGCTTCCGACACGCGATACACAAGAATTACACACAACTACTGCAGTGTTCATACATAAGAATATGTACAAATAAATATGTCACTTTCAAACACTCTAATGACGTGAAACGTCTTTCAGTTCGTAGTAGGCGGTCACTTCCTAAGACCGCATGCAACGAAAACATGTCGCCTCGACGAGGACTATAACTCTGCAACGTGTCGTGTTGAAATATACCTATCGTTGAGTAGAGCGAAGTAGCCAATACTCAGATCCGCTCTCGATTCGTGCCACTAGATGGCGGCAGTGCTGCGTATTGCACTGTTTGAGCTAAAAATTAACGCTTACTTATAGAAGGTTCACGCTAAGCCCGCGGCTGTGTAACCCGACAGAGACGTACGCGTTTTTTTTTTTTTTGTAATAATGGCGAGCAAGCGATGTCAACAAATTTTGCCAGTCACAACCATTTTTTTTTTCGCATACCTATCTTTTTTTTTGTGAATACTGCACTCTCATATATTTTTGGCGGTACGAAATTACTCGCCAGTCAAGAACAGTAGGTACCTTCTGTTGGTTATCATCGAGATGAAACCTAAACATTATGCAAGACATGGAAAAAACCGGCCACAAGCGAGTCGGACTTGCGCACCGAGGGTTCCGTACAAATTTGTGGGTAGGTACTTACATATTACAAATAGTTCAGGAATCGAGTCTCGCAGTTTTTTTCCGAGCTTTTCCCAAATTTTAAACACAATTTTTTTATGGTTTATTTACAAATGTATAGTTTTCAGACTTTTACCTGTACTTGTAGTAGGTATAAGACGATATTACTTGCAAAATTTCATATTTCTAGGTCAACGGAAAGTACCCTATAAATACTGATTCCCTCGAGTATCGAAATATACCTTTTTGCGACATAAACGGCTTTAACTTTTTTTTGCGTTAACTCAGAAGTTTGATTGTTTCACCGCTTCAAGGGACTGTATACTGTACACCTCAGTATTTATGGGTTTATTTTCAACCCGATACCTCCACGCTTTCCCGAGATGGGACGGACAACAAAGTGATCCTATAAGGGTTCCGTTTTTCCTTTTGAGGTACGGAATCATAAAAAACAGATAAGGCAAAAACATCGGTCAAAAAAAACAATAGGAAAGGGACGCGGGCTCTGGCCATGCGGTGGTCCAAACGAACTCGGCCTCAGTTTTTGCCACAGGTTTATTGACCACGGCCGGGCCTGTCTCACTCCCCGTGTAGGTAGCGAGTGGATAATCAGTAGGGACTCACGAGCGAGCAGTGATATATTAAATACTAGCTGTGCCGCGACTCCGTTCGCGTACATTTCGATTTTTACGAAGCAGCATTTGTATGGGGGCCACGTCTTATCATAACTGGAGCTAGAATTTAAATAGCCTATCCTGTGTCCCAGATGTCTATATGTTTTTATACCAAATTTCATCAAATTCGGATAATTGGTTTAAGAGTTATGGAGGAACATACATACATACATACACACACACAGAAAAAAATTCTAAAAATCGTGAAATTAGTTTCAGTATCATATATTGAGCCTATAAACACAATATCTCTGAAAACAAACTAACTTACTCCATGACCGACCCTTACAGATTTATTATTAGTAAGATAGAAGATAGATATAGTGATATATAGTTTGCGCCACTGAAAATAGTTGAGCACCAACATTATGATTTTTAGGTGTTGTTCTTGGGCTGTCTTGCTCGCGTCGTGTGTCATTCCAATTTGTTACGCGTGCACCTACCTACACAACACCTAAATAAGATAGGTAGGTATCTACCTATTTAGTTTCATAAGCAAGGTACACACTAACGTATTCCGTATGGCTTATCTTCTTAGGTTAAAGTACCTATGCAGACATTGTAAAAATAATTTAGTTTTCTGATCTACCTACATGCTACTAAGACCTAGCCTAGGTTTATTTGAAACGTCATTTGTTCATAAAAGTTAACTGTAATTAAATATTCCGATTGAATTATCCTTTGAACGAAGACAACCCTAATGTCGTCAGAAGAGGTAAGAGTTACGCGATAGAAAGTGGCAACATCTAGGTGAATATAACTGTAGGTAATTAGCGCCGTGCGATCTGAATTGCACCTAATTGTATCGCTACAAGAGTCCCTATTTCTTTAATTGACTTTGCGAAGTGAATCTTCTGTACCTGCACATTATGTATTCTGTGCCACGGCACTGATTTTCGCCTTTAAGCCTTTCCCTAGATAACACACGTACCTAGTAGTCTTTCAATAATGATAAAAGCACAACAATAGCTGTTATTTGCCTTTATTTGGTAGTCTACAGAACAATAGCAGTACAGTGTCATTACAATGGTATAACCCGCGTAAATTAAATATCTCGTGAAGAAGTTACATGGGTTATACCATTGGAATGCGATCGGTTAGTGGACTGCCAAGTGTCAACGAAACAACATACTAATATGACTCTATAGAGTCATACATGCTGTCATAAATGTTTAAGATTCCCTGCTTATGCCCAGTACTGGACTTATAGCAGAAGGTTTATGTGCTGGATAGAAATAAATAACTTCTACATAACACACTTGCCCTAGTCCCAAACTATGATACCCTGTATATCCTGTGCTATGGTACATCACAAACATGGAAATACACCCAGACTGATGCCATTTGTACAAATGTACGGCGGCGCCCAGTGGGAATCGAGCCCACGACCTCCGGCATGGTAATCAGACGTGATACCACTAGACCAACGAGGCAGCCGAAAATCTAAACATCTACCAAAGAAAGGTCTTAAAGTTCCAGTTTGGATGCAAAATAAAACTACTGTCGAATTAATTTAATATATAATAACTATTTATTTAAGTATATAAACATTACATCGATTAGAAAAAAAAATTAATTCATTTACCTAACTCGCGAAAGTTAAGGAAAATAATAAATTGTAGGGTAAACGTGCCAGTTTTGGGGCACTGAGAAAAAAAATGTATTCAAAGCGACTGCCATTTTTATACATTTTGCACGAGAATAAACTTGTTTTAGGTTTTCTTTCGTAAAAATGCATGAAATTGACAAAGTACTTAGTTGCTGTACTTTAGCCACATAGATTCTCTAGTGGTCCACTACTGCCCTGTTTACCCCTTAAAAACAACATACAACCTCACACTACACGTAATTAATATTTTAATTTAATATTCATTTAAACATAATCCATTTTTTTAAACTTACCGGTTTTCTTTTTTTTTATTTGAAATCTAACCTTTTCTCAACTTACATACTATTTTTTTTATTCAACGCCGTCATGTATTTTTATAATACAAGTTTTGGGTCCGTTTAGTGTGTAAAAATGTGTATAATTCTTCTAAGTGTTTTTTTTTATTACTTTTTAATAATATTTTGACATCAAAATCTATGAAAAAAATCTACAACTAGAGTACATACTTTTTTTATTTACACGTTCAATTGAAATATGACGTCAGTCGGACGAGATTCAAAATTGGAAACGATATTTTCTATTTTCGGTTATAAAAACTCTTTTTGGGCACTAAAAGAACCCAAATTTGCTCCAAAAATCTATGCTCGGGACAACAAATAATGTCCCATAACTTAAAATCTATTTACCATTCCGATTCTTTTCGGAGTAGACCTAATTTATACAGATTTCCATACACCCCAAAAAGAAATATTATAAAAAACTATAATCTACATTTTATAAAAGAAAAGTGGGAGGGATGATAACCTTTGTACCCTTGTACGTGACAAATACAAAACATAAACGAATCAATGTTCAATTATTATCGAATAACTTTAAGATTATTTTTAATCTGACATTATTATGCAGTGGACTGCAATATTATCACGCCAGATTTGGTTATGCACGCAATATACGCTGAAACGTAACTTACTTTATACAAAAATTGTAACTATTTATAAGTTGCGAACCAACGAACAATGGACATTTGGTGTTTTTTTTATTGGTAAAATGATAAATGCTCAAACCGCGGCGAGAGAAAAATATTCACTTTTTAACGAGTTTTATCGCCTAACGGGTTTTCAAAAAAAAAAGAATATGAATCCGTATTCATTCCTTTCGCCGAAACCAGTACTAAAGTAATATTAAAAATTAACTTCTAGGAACATTACGAACTTAAAACATACGCAGAATAATTTAATAATATGCGGAAGAATGTTTTATTTTAGGATAGAACTACATGGTAAGTGTGTTAAGTATATAAAATAATTATTTAATTAAAAATGACTGAGTGCAAGATAAGAATTAGAGGTGAAAGGGTGGAACAAGTGAAAGAATTTGTCTATTTGGGGAGCCTCTTTACCAGGGATGGCAAGTGTGAAGGTGATATAGAAAGAAGAGTAAAAGCAGGAAATTGTGTAAACGGTGCATTGCACTCCTTTGTGAGTGGCCAAAACATCTCCAAAAGAGCTAGATTGGCTATCCATAATGGAGTGCTAGTCCCAACACTTATGTATGCTAGCGAGACTTGGGTATGGCAAAAGAAGCAAGAAAGTAGGATTAATGCAGTAGAAATGAGGTCCTTGAGAAGTATGTCTGGCGTTACTTTGAATGATAGGATACGCAATAGTGTGATTAGAGAACGTTGTGGACTGAAAGAGGATGTAGTGACAAGAATTGAGAAAGGAATGTTGCGTTGGTTTGGACATGTGGAGAGGATGAAGGAAGAAAGATTGACAAAACAAATATATCGAGCGAATGTGGATGGAAGGGCCGGTAAGGGACGACCCAGACGGACATACTTCGACCAAATAGAGGATGTATTAACAAAGGGCAAGATAAAAAGTACCCGAAACCGGCGTGCGTGCATGCAACGACTAATGAATGTTGAGGAAGCGAAAGTGATCTGTCAGGATCGTAGCAAGTGGCACTCCCTGGTCTCTGCCTACCCCTCTGGGATACAGGCGTGAGTTTATGTTATGTTATGTTATGTTATATTTATTACTTTTTTTAAGATACAAGCTCAACCTTAAAAATTTAAGAAATCGTATATTGTGCTTTTATAAGGATTTAAATAAATAAGATAAACGGTCTGTAACATGTAGCTCTACCCTAAGGACGATCACATAGAAATACGAAATATTCTCATAACCTAAACTCGCGACACTACCAGTTAGAAATTCACCATTAATATTAGAAGTCAAATAATAAAATTAAATACTTTCAAAATAAATCTCCACTGTCCAAAAATACCCTATATGTTAATTACATAATATGCATCATTCAACACATACATTTTTTTTAACTCATAATTTAAAAAAAAACTACAGTATTATTAAAACGTCGAGCGACTCAAGTAATTTTTTTTATCAAAATACGAATATTACGATCACTGAAGAAAACAAGGTGAAACGTCTAGAACGCCATAGATTACCAGTTTTTCTAAGAATAAAAAATAAATAATGCGAGGAATCTCTAAAAAAACCTACTTTAATGGGTTGAAGCCTCGTTATAAAGCCGGGTTTTGACGGCTTAGTACGCTCGGTCCGAGCGCACTGACCGTCGTCATAATCAACTAAAACTGTACGCGCACGGTCCGAGCTTACTAAGACCGCCAAAACCCGGCTTAAGAGTACGAAGTGAATTTTCTGTGCATTGAATCCCAAGGCTAGTAGAACAAACTGTTCTACTGACGCTTCTGAACCTTTTCTGTTCTTTTGGACAATCATGAAAAACTCAAGTGTTATGTTATGATTATTAACGACATTACAGCCTGATTTTTTAGTCACTAGGAAGATTTTTTTTTATTTTTATTTTAGGACCCACGACGGACTTCCGACCTAGGACTGATAGCATAACGCTGAAAACGGTCGTTTTTGCATAAATTCTATGCAATCAAATGTCTTTGATCCTAGGTTCTCAGTCGTGGGTACTGAAAATCACTATTTACATGATTGGTAAACTAGAAAAAGACACTTTTTGCAAACTTTGACTTTTGACATTCCCCATTTGTGGCGCTAGAGGGGCGACGGTGGACTAAGACAGATAGGCAGGGTTGCCATACGTCCCGTATATACGGGACTGTCACCGTATTTGACCATCCCGTCCCGTATTACTACATATCCCGTATTTGTACCGTATTTCGACGAAATAAAAAAAAAATAGAGAAGAGTGGCGCCGGCGCAATTAAAATTATAAATAGATATGTAACATTTGGAATAAAAACTGTTTTTTTTTTTGTGAGTTTTGGTCGTCGGAACAGAAAACGTCCCGTGTTGGTTGCTAAAAGTTATGGCAACCCTACAGATAGGTAATGGTGGCCAAGAACGGGTCGACGGTCGGTGGGCGGACCACCAGCCCGGTGGGCCAACGGCATTGCGAAAGCGGATGGGAGACATTGGACGAGACTGGCGAAAGACCGGATGGGTTGGCGTGAAAGAGAAGAGGCCTATGCCCAACAGTGGGCTCTATTAACCTCATGGAGCCCCCTCTGCCCACTGCAGGGTAAAGGCCTTTTGCCCATCGCGCCATCGCCATTCGCATCCACGGGCCTCGTGCCGACCTGACCACATCGTCCGACCATCGGGCTGCTGGTCTACCGAGCGACCGCCGCCCGGTTCTCGGCCGCCACTCAATGGTTACAATAAAAAATTCGTCTGGTAACTAAAATTCAGGCAAGTTAAAATTCAAAATTAAAACGAATCTTGCTCACTATCGATTCTAGTGTGTGCACAAGTTTATATTCAAACGTGCTTACACGGCAAATATTTTAGTTACACTAAAATAGTCTCACACTTATGCAAGAAATTGTGATGAAGTATATCTGAGTTTCTTTTACTATATTTTTCACTCTACTCAAAGGGGGCCCCGCCATTTTCCACCGAGTGTAAAAACTTAAGTATAGTTCTGTCTCTTCTACGAGACAGATAGATACGCAAGTATTCTCTTACTGAAATTGTCAATTCAGAAATCGGCTGAATGATCCAACTTTTAAATCAAGCCGACCCCAGACTTTCCATTTTAAATTATCATCAGTGTTTTTTTTTAAGATCCTGGCAAAAGTTGCTCACAATCTTAATTAGAATAACACATCACTCGGCTTTAAATACACAAAAAAAAAACACCGTGTACCTTTTCTAACAAGGCAAGTCTACTCTTACGGCAAAACTCTCTTTTCAGAACGTTGGAACTTCACAGGTTGCCAACGCCAACAAGGCGAATAAAATTCTAGACACAGGGTTTAACTAAAAAAAAACCGGTACCTATCCAAAAAGAGGAGGGAAGTTCTATTAGTCAAAAGAAACAAATTTCACTATAGTGACAGTTCAAAACTAGCAAAAAAGATATCAGCTGCTCCATCCTGTTAAGTTACATGCGTTCCATCCTGTTGAATTACCACGCGTTCCATCCTGTTAAGTGACCAGCCGAATAAAATTCTAGACACAGGGTTTAACAAAAAAACCTGTACCTATCCAAAAAGGGGAGGGAAGTTCTATTAGTCAAAACAAACAACTTTCACTATAGTGACAGTGTAAAAATAGCAAAAAAGATATCACCTGTTCCATCCGGTTAACTTACATGCGTTCCTGTTCAATTACCACGCGTTCCATCCTGTTAAGTGACCATGCGTTTTCGACAGGATTTGATGTGCATAATTAGGTCTCTGCTCCCATATTACGCGCAGCAATATCTGAACGATTCCAACTATCAAATTCTATACTAATGTATAATCAAGCCCCAGGTCTTACCGATGCAGCACCTTTAGCATTCGATAATACTCCACAAACCCGGACTTTTATTCTGTTCAATTCTTAATGACCCGATCGGACCACCATAACAATGGTTTTTAATTGTTCTTTTCTAGGTCACAATCTAACAGGGCAAACAATTTTTTAATATTTTCGTTCCATGAAAAGTGACTTTTTTTAACGTATTTGTTTTATTTATCAAACCTTATACGAGTCATGATGAGTCAATTACAAAACATATTTTTTGTTACCAAATTGCGATCAATAGATTTTGGGTTGTTTTTCAAAGCCTACCGAAGTGAAACTATTGTACTGCCAAAACGTTTAAATTCTCACCAAATTGCATTTAAGAAGATAAACGTGTATAAAATTTGGTGAGAATGCACCCATTTTGGTGAGGATTTATTTATTTTGGGTACAATTTATCTTTTTGAAATATTTAACATGTTTGTTGCGAAATGGACAAAATTTATGTATTTTGTTGAGTGTTTACTTATTTTGCTAGGTATTTATGAATTTTCGTGAGCATTCTTTATTTCGTAAGTTTTTATGTATTTTGGTATATGTTTAGTTTTTTTAGTCAATTTTTTATTTATTCCGTGACGAGAGATCAAATTATACCCCAAGATTCAGCGGTAGGCCCTGCCTACCCTAGGAATAATAAGTCATATGTACAGTCAACACCAAGTCGACCTTGTGTGCACTCTACTTAGTCACGTTACGGGCGATTTTGCAACAAAAACGTCAAGGTTAAGCAGCTGTCAATTTTACGTAAAAAATTTAATCACGGATTCTTGGCTTAAGGCTTGAATCACACGGAGTCAGTCACTGACTTCAATGCAATGCCAAGTCAGTGCTGACCCGATACTGACCCCGCGTAAATGTATTTGAAAGTCAGTTCAGCGAAGTAAAACTACGATCGCTGACCTCCACTGACTCTATGTAAACGGAAGTCAGTTCCAGGCGATAGCACTGACGTCAGTGACTGACTCCGTGTGATCTAGCCATTACCTCGCAGATGGCCTTATATCTAGTCCTGCCGACCCATCTGTACAACGAACGCAGAGCAACATAATGTCAATACAAATAGAGTTCAAAAGCGAAAAACCTTATGCTAAAGCCCTCAAACTTCACCAAATACAAACTCACAAGTCACATTGACAGCATCAGCAGTAAAATATGGCAGCTTCATGAAATTCTTATCTGTGGTAAGATTGACCGGGCATAAAATACTTTTTCTTGAGAAATATCGCGATTGTTTTACAAAATATAAGTCTTGTTCCAACCCCCCCCCCATCCGTCTTACTTAATAACTGAACATTCGCGCAGAAATAGTGATATTGCCATATTTTACAGGTTAGTTGACTTTAAGGGGCTCCAGGTTCCCAAGCTGGCGCTAATGAAAAAAAAAAAAAAAAAACATATATTTCACAGATAATTTTTGCAAAAACTTTCTAGTCTCTAGAACTAAGAAAAGTCAAAGGTGCTAAGAGGCACTATTTACCTAAATAGTAATTTTAGCACCCACGACCGAGAACATAGGATCAGGGACCTGCGAGTAGACAGCATTCACGCCAAAAACGGCCGTTTTAGCAGCAGAAATGCTAATCCGAGCTTGCTGACCTTAGCTTCTTAATCGTGGGTCCTAAAAATCACTATTTACATGATTGAGAGAATTGGACACCTCTTGCCAAAATGATGTGTAAAGGAAGTTTTTTTTTTTATTGATGGACGCTATTAAACTTCTTGGTGGTGAAAACTTGAGATAGCCATGTTCGTTTACAATGCAACATGAGTTTGAACTCAGATAATTTTACAGATAAGTTGGGTGCACCGCGCTCCTGCATTTTGTAAGTCTCCGCTGTGCTGGACGACGGATGAAAAATATGTATGTTGATGTGGAGTCATCCACCTGTCAAACACATACATATTTTGACACTTCAGAAACGCGAAGACTGGCAATCAAACACAGCGGACAGTTACAGAATCGACGGGCTGAGTTGTGTAAATTCACTGCATATAAAAATCCGGGTGGTCAGAGTCTTTCTCGAAACGTTTCGCCTCTTCTTGCATGCTTTCCTTTATTTTCAAGATGGCCGCCGATTCTGTCTGGTCGTTCTGGTCGCCGCCCGGTCCGCCGAATCCTGTCGGGTTTGGAATCAGAAGTCAGACATAATATTATGTTAAAACGCAAAACACCTCTATAATGGGCGAGTAAAAACTTCTAGAAGACACTTTTTAGGGTTCCGTGCCCAAAGGGTAAGGGACTCTATTGCTAAAACTCCGCTGTCCGTCCGTCCGTCTGTCACCAGGCTGTATGTCTTGAACCGTGATAGTTAGACAGTAGAAATTTTCACAGATGATGTATTTCTGTAGCCACTGTAACAACAGATATTAAAAACAAAATAAAATGAACATTTAAGGGGGGCTTCCATACAACGCATATTGAAATATTCAAATGTTGCATAGATAATGGTACGGAAGCCTTCGCGCGCGAGTCCGACTCGCACTTTGCCGGTTTTTTAAATTGATTTATTAGTAAAATGTTTGTGTTCGCTACAGAAAAGACTATTCGCTTACCGAAGGAATAGTCGTCAAATTTTGTGACTGGGCCATAAATTCGACATACGGAAGGCTGTAGCGAAGAATGTTATCGACAAATAAGATGCGACTGCTTAACGACAACGTACGGCTGAATCTCGATCAGGCGAGACACTTTCTGTTGTATTTAAAAAAATAAGTTACGTATGGATAAGAAATAAGTTACGTATGGATAAGAAGAAGAAGAAAGACATTTATTATACCAACAAGATACATCACAGAAACAAAATAAGCAGATAAGTAACATAATATGCACAACCACAGAAAATACACAACAGACAAAACGAATAAATAAAACAGGACCATAGATGTAGCCTGTGGTGTATCTACGTTGCCACTCAGCGTTAAATAAAGTTGACGATAAAGCATCCTTGTGGCGCCGGATTAAGAATAGCGTCACACCATTTCCTTCCGTGGATGTCGTAGAAGGCGACTAAGGAAAAAAATTACCAGGAGACGGGCAGCAGCGTCTTCCCGAGATTCCAACCGCACGCTGCGATCGCCAACCCGCCTGCCAAGCGTGGCGATTATGGCAAAAACCCCTCAGTACACTATGAGGGAGGCCTGGGTCCTGCGGTTGGCGTCAAACGGTTGATGACGATGATGAAATTATCCATTAGCCAAAGCACTGGGATTAGCTAGTTCATGTGGCGGTGGGTTGGTCTTATCTGCCGATAGCCGATGGCATACAAAAGTTCTCTAGCGGAGACGGCAAACTGGCAATTTGGCATCATCATCACCCATTTGACGCCCACTGCAGGACATAGGCCTCCTTCGTGGTTTTCATAACCGTGAGGGGTTTTTTCGCCACGCTTGGCAGGCGGTCGCAGTATGCTGTTGGAATCTCAGGAAGACGCTGCGGCCCGTCTCCTGGAAATTGATTACCTAGGTCGCCTTCTACGACATCCACGGAAGGGAATGGAGTGACGCTATCCTTAATCCGGCGCCACACGGAATTTGAAAATACTATCAGTTTTTTTTTTTCAAGATCCTGACAAAAGTTGCTTACAATCTTAAGTAGAATAACACATCACTCGGCTATAAATACACAAAAAACAAACCATGTAGGTACCCTTTTCTAACAAGGAAGGTCTCCAACGGCACTCCTCTCAACTCACCTAGATTGTAATCGCCCATGCCCGAGCCAGAGTCCTCGCGTGGCGTACCGGGTCCCCCGCCGCCCACGCCGCCCGGCGAAGACTTCATGCCGTCCACCCCACCTAGACCTGTGGGCCAGACGCCGGGTTAGGGGGCGGGAGGGGTCCAGCTGACTGGTCGTGACTGTAGATACCTAACGCGGCAGGCGGGGATTTGGGATCTATAGCACTGTTAGTACAAGAAAGAGGCTGGATAAGTATTTAGTTTTACATTTAATTGATCTAATTGCGATTATTTATTAGGTAAATTATTTTTGATTATATATAGGTAATTACCCAGGTTCGATTCCCAGTGCGGGCATGTGTCTATGACTTTGTTTTTTAAGTTAGTAGGTACACTTGTGAAGTTATAGTAGCAATACTACTCGCTAACGGCGAAGGAAAACATCGTGAGGAAACCTGAGTGTCTGAGCTACTCACATACCTCAGCGCTTGAAATCGCCAATCCGCGGTGGGCACGCGTGGTGATTAAGCCCATACTCTCTCACTGAGAGAAGGCCTGTGCCCTACAGCGGGATGTATATAGGCTGCTTATGTATATATAATTACTAGCTGGCTCGGCAAACGTTGTTTTGTCATATTAATTAGCCTACGACCTATCTTCGGAATTAACAAATACCGAAAAAAAAATTCTAAAAAATCGGTGAAGCCGTTTCGGAGGACTTCGTTGCCAAACACTGTGTCACGAGATTTTTATATATTACATTTGCCTCTTTCTCATACAATATGGACGGCCTAATTGTAAAAAGCGATAAGCAAACAGTTAGCCAGACCCTTTCTTACAGAAGTAAGTTACAGTTACATCACTGGATGGACATAGTCCATATTCATAACCTTGGCACCAGTTTTCAAAAGCAACGTGAGTAAACTTCTTTTTTCTTTTCTGTCAAAAATGATTACACTTGATCATAAACGGACAATAGGTATCTGCACAAACAGTAATAAAAAAACATGAATCAAATGCCTTATGGTCGGCGTTGGCCATCTCAATTATTCATTCAATTGTTTACGCATTATGGACGACCGGCACTTGAACATTGGACCGAAAAGAAATAATTGTTCAATGCTACGGCACTTCCTACCAAATTGCTTAAAAATTTACTGGCAGAAAACGTTTCTCAACATTAAGTACGCCTTTTGTACTAAACACTTTTTTTTTTTTGCAATAAAGAATTTTAATAACAATAATTGATTTGAGATTCGCAATGCTTAGTGTGAAGCTTTACAACAATGTTAAATAGTTATTTTTAATAAAACATTCCCTTAAAATTTTGCTAACGAATTCAAATCACGCTGCTGTTAGACATATACCAATATTAGCAATGCATTTAAGACATCCAATATTTACTTTTAGGTCAAAATCTCACCAAATTCCATTGATTTAAATGAAATTTACATATTTTCAAATTCGTAAATTATTAAGCTGCTGTTAGACTTGAGCATTCACTTGTAATGAGCATTCTAGCGAATCTTCAATAAAGGTAAAAGCTCACAAAATAAACGGGAGCATTTTAGCGAACATTCTAGCAATTGTTCTAGCAGGCATTCGAGCGAAACGACAGTAGCTTCGAGCTTTTTTGTCATTATTCCGCCGTCTAACATCTTAATACATAATCATTACTTATACAGTATCATCATCATCATCATCAGATATTTGACGCCCACTGGTTTTCATAATGAAGAGTTTTGCCATAATCGCCACGCTTGGAAGGCGGGTTGGCGATCGCAGAAAGCGGTTGAAATCGAAGGAAGACGCTGCTGCCCGTCTCCTGGTAATGTATTTCCTTAGTCGCCTTCTACGACATCCACGGAAGGAAATGGAGTGACGCTATTCTTAACCCCGCGCCACACGGAACATGATCAGTATGACGAGCATTTACCAGAGCGTTCGCTAGAATGATCGTAAAAATTTTCGTAGCTATGTTTGGCTCTATGCTTGGCTCTGTTCGTTGTTTAGTTCGACTAATTTAGAAATGGCGAATGCTCGGTGTTTGTTACAGGTCTATCATCACCTTTATAAGATAAAATTTGTGCATTTTTCATTATCTTGCCGAAATATGATGCAAATCTCAGGTCGGGGTCACATGAATATGAATTGACAAAAATATTCAACGTAATTAATGAACGTACCCGCAATATAGATTACTTCAGAGGGATGAAAGGTAAGATTGGTAGTCCTAGGTATTTTCTATTGTAAATATATTTTCCACGTCTGGATTGCTTCATTCTCTTAGTGTCTACGC
Organism: Yponomeuta evonymella; assembly: GCA_963969515.1. Taxonomy (NCBI): domain Eukaryota; kingdom Metazoa; phylum Arthropoda; class Insecta; order Lepidoptera; family Yponomeutidae; genus Yponomeuta; species Yponomeuta evonymella. The sequence goes on along the minus strand of OZ018370.1, from coordinate 3,728,071 downwards.
TTCGATCTTAGATTATTTATTTATCTAGTCCCATTTATAAATTTTGTATTTATTTTGCAGTAGATTGGAGTTGGCAAATGCAATTTTTGACACTTTGCTACCTCGTAGCGCCAAGCCAATCAGAGAGCATTTTAAAAAAGATGGCGGTTCTACCCACCAATTACAACTTGAGACGCATTTACATTGCAAAAGTATAGTTGTAGTACCAGGGAATTAAGATAGATAGAATACTCTTTATTGTATGTACACTAGGAAGCCACTTACGACACAGGGTTTGGGCCACAGGATACAATTTCTGAACTTTTATTACAAATAAGAAACATTTTGATTTTGAACCGCAGCTTAAGTGAACACCTGTCATCGTCATCATTATCATCATCAGCCCACTGCTGGGTATAGGCCTTATCCCCACATGCCATCTCTCACGTTCCTTTGCCATCCGCAATACAACAATAATTGACTTAAGTGAGGGACTTATTATTATTAACTCATATAGGTTACAAAACTTCGGGTACAAAATCGAGTCATTGACACAAAACAAAAACACTGCCCAGGGCAGTGGCGTAACTATAGGGTGGCAGGGCTGGCAAAATGCCACGGGCCCCCCCGACCTGAGGGGGGCCCCCGAACTATGAGGCCGCGAGCTCAGAAGTAAACTTAACATTTTTAACAATTTTTTTTTTATATACATAACTACATAACTACATAACTATATACTTTATAATTTATTGCACACATAAAGTTACATGAATAAAACAAAACATTTACAGATTATATGATGAGTAGGTACTTCAAATGAATTAAAGTTGGGCCATATATAGGTACCACAACTAAAGGCCATTTTTTTTTACTGGCAGGGCCACAGGCCTCAGATCGTCAGAGACGCCACTCGTCCAGGGGCCTAGTTACAAATACTGAGCATTCCAATCGTCTAACTGACAATTTCCATACTAATTTGACAGTTAGACGATTGGAATCGTTCATGATTTGTTGCGCTTAACATAAGAGCATAATACTCAAGAGAAGTAACACAAAACTCTACACCATGAATTTTGGGTAGTTTGATAGCCATAGCAAATTGAACGCGCCTAAATAATACCTATCGAATACGCTAGTTTGTTTTTTTTAAAAAGGAACTTAAACTCGCCGCAAACTGTGAGAGCCATTTGTAGCCAGCCAGAGCGGTGCGTGCGCGCAGCGGGTCCGCGGGCCATTGTTTTGGTAGACGGAGAGGCAGTACTAAATGTTCGATTTTTTTTTTTGAAACAAGATCAGTTTCTCAATTCGAAACAAGAATTCGCTACTAATTAGATTGCCTAGTAGATTGCATTTTTGACTACAAATTCCACCGCGGTTTTCAAACCACTCAAATTTCAGCGTGTATAATGAATGACACTACAATGTAAAACCGCCATAGCAATTTCGACGTAACTTTCTCGGATAACATCATATTTTCACTTCGGTGTATAATGTCTGACGAATAACTTGAACAAATAATTCTGACTCGCATGGAACGTATTTCCGGTCATTATTCGACTTGACGGACATTAGTCGAAATTAACAGATAATAAAAACAAGCTTTTACGTGTCCACCCCGACTGCACGGATTTTTGTTTAAGCTATCTGTCGGTCACTATGCCTAGCGAGGACATAGATACTAAATACAGGCTAGACCTAGTGTGGATTTAAACACTAAAATATAGCCGAATGGGCTATTTACTGTTTTTCTACTATTTTTTTCTCCCTCTCCAAATACCGTGGGCAACAACGATGTAGCATCGATATCATACTTTTCCAATTTTTCACGTGCTTAGGGCGGGGTCCCTCAGGCGCGAGACATACAGATGGGACGTGGGGCGAGGGCGCGGTAAGATGTATAGAGTCACAGACCAAGAGCGACCGCAGATCAAGGACTGTGGTCTGTGACTCTAAAGATTACCGCGCCCTCGTCCCACGACCCATCTGTGTCTCACGCGCCTTAGGCCCAAAGGTCCCTTCGGTTTTTGGAAAGGAAAAAAATGGTCACGACAGTAGACGGAATGGGCAATATTTTAAAATCAAAATCAATTAAAATCAAAAATTTTTTATTCAAAGTAGAAAAGAAACTGCGACTTAATGAACGTTACAAGTTAAACTAGGTGTCCATTTCAAAATCTAGATCATTTTGGAGAAAAAATGGACAAAAAAACTCCAAACTTAGTCTTTTCAAGTCCTTAATTTACAGGATTTATATAAATGTTCTAAAACTCATGCATTGAACTGGCTTTAATTCCAGACATCATGGTCATCTAAATAATCTTTAATGTTATAGTAGCTTTTTTGGCACAAAGTGTGCTTCACACATTTTTTGAACCGCGTTTCTGGCAAGCTTATTATATCCCCAGGGATCTTATTGTAGAAACGTATACAATGCCCCATAAAGGATATATTAACCTTAAAATTTTAGTGTTTAAATCGTATCCTACAAAAAAAAAACTCGAATGACTGCAATTTTGGGGATGGTACGAAGTTTCTATTTGCACGTAAAAATAATGCTTTTTAAGTACTTTAGGAATACAAAAAAAAATCAACTAATATGCCAAATTTTGAAAAATTCAGCGGCAAGAAGCGACGGTAGCCTCACATTCGGGAGGTGGAGAGTTTGAACCCCGCCATGTACCAATGACTTTGTTATCAACTGTACATTTGTGAATTGGTAGCAATATCATATGCTAACGAAGGAAAACATCATGATGCCTAATGAACCCTCGTGTCCGAGGTATTATTAGGGTTCCGTACCCGAAGGGTGCCAAACGGGACCCTATTACTAAGACTTCACTGTCCGTCTGTCTGTCTGTCTGTCCGTTTCTCAGTCGGTCTGTCTGTCACCAGGCTGAATCTCATGAACCGTGATAGCTAGGCAGATGACAATTTTCACAGATGATGTATTCTGTTGCTGCTATAACAACAAACACTAAAAACAGAATAAAATAAATATTTAAAGGGGGCTCTCATACAACAAACGTAAACTTTTGCCGTTTTTTGCTCGATATTAATAACGGCAACACGCCTGAAATATTCACAGAAATTATTTAGTTCTATATTCGCTCCAAAAATAAATAATTAAAATAAAATAAATATTTAAGGAGGCCTCCCGTACAACAAACGTGATTTTTTGCCGTTTTTTTCCCGATCTTTGTGTCTAATGTTGTATAGATAATGGTACGGAACTCTTCGTTCGCGAGTCCGACTCGCACTTGGCCGGTTTTTTATACTGTTATACATTTGCAATGTAAGTAGAAGATAATATAAGAATAGCTGACCGCCAACGCCAAACTTCTGCGTAAGTAGAAACTATGCAATGGCTGCGCCAGAGCACGTTCAATCTTCATTCCGGGACAGTCATATCTTAAAGTACCATTTCACATTTTCTATGTTAGTGGGAATAAAATACTATTTTAGCTGATATTTTTTTTGGCCCAACTACGAGGCTAAGGGCCAGTTTCTGAATTGAGAATTTCGCTAAGTAAATAGTTAACTGTAGTGCTGTCTCTTCGAAAATCTCAGAAAAGAGCGTGACAGAACTTTACCTAAGTATTTAATAAATAGTTAACTGTAGTGCTGTCTCTTCGAAAATCTCAGAAAAGAGCGTGACAGAACGTTACCTAAGTATTTACTTAGTGAAATTTTCAATTCAGAAAGCGGCCCTAAGTGCGGAAATGTCAGGTCTAATCTAACTAACCTATTAAGGCTATTACTATACCTACAACTACATCTATTGTACTATGTACCTTTGTAAATATTTTGTGTTTCCTTTCTTCCTGTGTACAATAAAGAATATTCTTATCGTATACCTTCAGCGGGCGGGGGTTGCGGCATGTGCGGCTGCGCAGGGCCGTGTTCCGGAAGCGGAAACTCGCCGCCGAGTGCGCCGGCGCCGACCGGCTTCATCAGCGTATACATGTTGTCGCCGCCTGCGCACAGCGTTAGCGCGTGTCATCGGGGCACTTCCGGTCGCGTGCTGACACGACTAACTAGCATGACGAACTAGACTCACACACTGACCTTCCTCCATTTGCCTACTAAGGACCCTTTCAACTACTTCCATCCAGCGATAGTTGTATGGCTTCAGGCGTCCCACTGCAGGGCACAAGCCCTCTTTTGGAGTGCAGGCTCAATCACAAAATATGCCCTGTGGTGATTGGTCATTTGTGTAGATGTCTATTGCAAGTATTTTTGTTGAACTTCGAATGAGAGGCCTTCTTCATCGGATCTGCATTTCTTCGGCTTATAATGAGGACTGGACTTGTATCTTTGATAATAATCATAACACAACTCGTAAGTATTGGGTTATTATTGAATTATGCAACACCTAAACTCGTATAGAGATGCAAAGCTATACTTTGATATTCGTCCCACTGCTGCTGGGCATAATTAGAGTCTGTTTGTAATGAGTCTCTTCTGGCCAACAGTTTTGATTCTTCGAATCTCACTGCTGGGCAACTCTGGTACCTACCAAAGGCGGTCACTTAAGGAGAAAGAAACCACTATGTTCCGTATTTTACAACGCCCTTTAAAAGTGAAAAACGCCGTTAACCTTTTCAACATTAAGGTTCATTTACTCAAGTCCATAAACAGGTAAAAATATTCGCTAAAAGTCTCTTAAAACTAAGTTCAATTCAAGGACGTACACAATGCAACATTAGGGCCGACAACACAAAGAGGGTGTGAAAGGGACAGAAACTACGTTTACAAGAAGCGTGAGAGAGAAGTACAGCCTCACCACAAAAGATAGACACCTTTAGGGATGAGTAAAAATAATCCAAGGCTGTATCAGACGATTCACTCGAGTGAACTTCATTCAGGTTCAGAATTTAACCGCGGTTAAATTAATGGTGGTGTAAAGGGGTAAAAAGGGTATGAGCAACTGATTTTCATTATTTAATGTTTTAAACTATCTGCCTCTCTCTGACAAGATACTGTCGTCCATGTTGTGTTAGCGAGCAGCAAACACTTGTTCAATCAATGTCCTATTCTTAGTCTTATTTATACAGAGTTAAAGCCGATTTAAATAAATGTTTTCTTTCTTTCTTTCCATTTGTGGCAGGGTTTCTTCTTACAAATCAGCTTTAACCCCGTCCTAAGTGTTTTAGTGCAACCGACTCTGTAAGACTACATGAGACAACATGGATTCACCTAATGGCTGTTTATTGTGTGTGTTGAGAAGTGTTATTGTCCATTCATATTAGTTTTTTTTTTCGGAATATGAAAGGTTCATGACGGATGAACCGACCCAACATTATCAGATTAGATCTGTTCACTAATGAATTCATTTGGCATTCGACGTTCGCTCTGTCTTTAGACGATTCATTCGGACTGAAATATATGGAATAAAATATAGAAACACACGAAAAATGAATCGTCTGATTTCGCCTTACACGCAACTCCCGAAAAAAATTGGACTTAGTACAAAAAAAAAAGATTACACCTGGGAGAACTTAAGCAGAGTAGTCTCATACAATTTTAACGTGTTTGATCCCCCATGCCTATTTCCTAGCAACAGCCGTATTTGAGATAAAAACAAAAACCGTCTACGGACAAAGTTGGTGTGCACTCTTTTGTGGCAAGACATCGAGTGACCCAGCCCTAGAGTCCAATAAACACACAGTTTCTCAACAGTAAGCACGACAATAGTTATTTGCCTCTATTTGGTAATCTAGCAATAGCAGTACAATGTAATTCCAATTGTATAACCCGCGCAAATTCAACAGGCATCTCTCGTGAAGAAGAACGAATCGCGCGAGGCGCCCAGTTGAGTTGCACGGATTGTGTCATTGGAACACGATTGGTAACTACCAATAGTGTCAATGAAACAACCATTGCCGTACTAATATGACTCTATTGAACAACTATGCATTTTAGAGAAATCCTCCCCCCCCCCCGTCCCTGCCCCCAACCCACCAGCGTGTACTAAGAACGAAGCGAGAATGACGCAAGCCGAACGAAACGCAAAAGAAAACAGTGATACAAAAAGGAAAATACATTTAATTCCATGTCAAATCAAAGGAGGTTCTACGATACACTACGGCCCGAATTTCCGCTCGAGACCTGACTTTCATAGCCAACGACCTTGCAACGAACTGTCATACTAACCTACCGTAAAAGTCGCTACCACTAAAACACTGTTAAGACGAAGTTGAAGCCGGTTCATAAGAGGAAATCCTGCCATAAACCGGCTTTAACTCCGTCTTAAGAATGTTGCAGTGGGATCGACATTTTATATGACCGTAAAATTGTATTCTTTGTATTATTCAGTAAATAATACAAATTTTAAATTGTAATAAATTATAAATTGTACAATAATAAATGTATAGAAGGCGATGTCTGTCGCGGTTGTATGAAAGTTTGTATGGAACCATACAAACCCAAAAAATCGCTCCCGATAGCAGAAGTTCGGGCCGCACAGTGCCACTGTCAAATACCTGGTTTTTATAAAAATAATCACCTGTGAAATGTGTGAAGTGTTCAATGTTATAATTAGGGCAGAATATGGAATTAGTTTTTGCGGGCGCACTTAATCCATTGTTGCAAAAATTGTCTGCATGTTAACACAAAAAACATCAACAACTGACATTGCATTATTACAATTAAACAAAATAAACATTAATAACATTCAACAAGAACAGCTAAATACAATTTTTGCATCTGTTTTTATTCACAACGTGGGTTGCTCGAATACCAGGTTTGAGTATTTCATTATAATCTTATTTGTACAAATTAACCTAGTGGCAAGTAGTTTCACATAAGTTACATCTATATTTTACATCACTAATTCTATAGGCTAGTTGTAATGTTGGCCCCCTGAAAACCGAAATAAAACGTCTTTTAGAAAAATATCGACAACCGATTTCATACAAAATGCCATGCAAGAGGATAGCTAATTCAATTCTTGCACCGTTTAGTTAGCAGCCAAAATACTTCCACCATATTTTAGTATTTTTTTTATTAAAACTTACAAATGTCATATCCGGAGTGAAAAAAATACCTTTCGCGGTGTTAGAATAAGCAATAAGTATTACCATAAAGAACAACAATTAAAATCCCAGAAAAATATCTACTCAAACACTGACTCAAACACTATTTCGTTTCTGATTAAAAATTTAAGAGGCACTTGGTTAAGCAAATGTATGCCATCTAAGCATGCCATAAGCAACAATGTTCGCAGTGTTTTTTGGAACAATCTAGTGTGGATATGCCAAATCTCCTACAAACTATCCAAAATGCCTAAGTTATGCGCCATCTTTTAGCACAAGTTAATTCTAAAATTTTCTTGCAAATTCATGAGCCGAAAATTCCACCAATTTCTACAATCAAAATGAGCAGCTACTTCCAAACAGTATGAGTGTATTACAGACACCAATACTGCGTCGTTTTCAATAAAAATAAAAAACTGTTTCAGAGATTTTAAGAGTACCACAAGACTTCGCCGATCTTCCGCCTAAAACCGGATATCCGAGCAAACCCACGGCACTAAACACCACATAATCTCAGGAGAGCAGAACGGCCACGCCACCGGTAGACCCACCACCTGCAAAAGTCTGACGTCACTCACCGGAGTTCGAGGAGTCCTGCGGGCTCGGCATGATGGGCGTCGAGGGCCCCGGGGGCCCGTTGGACCCTGGCGGGGCCCCGTAGCCCCCTGGGGAGCCCCCGCTGTAGTTGAGGGGCGCGCTGCCGCCGCCGGACCATGCGCCGCGCGGGCCCATATTCATAGGGGGCATACCTGCATTGGGAAGGTCGGTCAAACGTTGTTGGCTTGCTTTATTTAATAAGCTTGCACAAGTGGGTTCCACTGCTGCCGTCCCTGGGTCATCTGCTGAAGCTGCAGCTAGACTCATCATCATCAACCCATAGCAGTCCACTGCAGGACATGGGTCTCTCCCTGTATGGGAGGTTTTGCCGTAATCTCCACACTTGGCAGGCGGATTGGCGATCGCAGTGTTTGGTGGTCTGGTATCAAAGGTCAACGCTGCTGCTCGTTCGCTGGTTTCCGTTTTTTGTCGCCTCTTACGACACCCACGGGAAGTAATGGGGTGGCTCATTCTAGGCCGGTGCCACACGGCCATACTCAAGTGTGCGAAATACGTCAGCTGATGAGCAGCCACCTTTTTGTGCCACTCGCCTTAGAAACTACTGGAGTTTGGGGTACCCAGGGAAGTTTTTGTTAAGGAGATAGGGCGTCGTCTCAGGAGCCGTGGCTTTGACCACTCAGGGGCATTTTTGATGTAAAGGATTATCCCTCGCTGCGCAGCGCGGTAATGCTGCTAGTGACATAGGCCTTGGTATTTTATAATTTTTTGCTATTAATTTTTTTATTTACTTTGATCTTATTTACATGGTTTTTGGACGAAACCTTTGTGAATTCCATGTGTTATTGTTAAATATTTTTGCCATTTGCTGTGAAAGATCTATGTTACATGATTAATACAGCGTCTAGTCATCTTCAACGCCGATCAAGAAGAAGTCTTTCATGGGCTGTATAGATAGATAGATAGTCAACTCGTGACTCGTTACTCGACAACTCGTTAATAACTGTCAGACATTCGAAGGGGATTCAGTAGCGTTGGTGGCGTCGAAGCGGTGTCAGCGCAGCGGTAGAACGCCGGCCTCACATTCGGTAGGTCGTAGGTTCGAATCCCGGCATGTGCTAATGACTGTTTTCTATATTGCGTACATTTGTGAAGTTGTAGTAAAACGAGTGCAAACCACTCGCTAACTGTTAAGGAAAACATCGTGGAGAAACCCTAGTGTCTGAGGTATAAACACACCTAAGCACTTTCTACGTACAATCGCCTAACTACGAGCCTAAGTGCGGAAATGTCAGGTCTAACTAAACTGAAGACCATAAACCGAGAGACTAGTATGATAGTTCATTTGCAAAAGTGTTGCTATAATCAGGCTAGTGCTGTTGATATCGATATTTTAAAAATACTGGTTTTGTCGATGACCTAATCAAATTAATTTAAAAATTGCCATGTAAGTGGTCGCGCATAACGATTAACCCAACTCTCTGTCTCTGTGAGTAATCCTGTGTTCTACAGTAGGAATTATATCACCTACTGATGGCACTTGCTACACCTCATTTGTAAGCTCTTTTGACTGAATAAACGGATCAAACCGCTAGATAACTTTTTCTGTAACTTTTCTTTATCGTAACACTTTAATTTCTACCAATATTACAATATCAAAACGATATTGAAACTGAACAGTATCTATCAAACATCTAGCATTCTCTGCTAGATGATCAGAAGAAATCTCATATTAACTATATGTGAACACTGACCTGGTCCCTGCGGCGGAGGGCCGCGGGTGCCCGGCGGATAGACCCCGGGGCACTGTCAACAGCGCTGCTACGTAGTACACTGACCCAACTATGAGGCCAAGTGCGGAAATCTCAGAGCTAACTATTTGTAAACATTGCCAACAGCGCTTGCTATGTACAAAGGCGCAACTATGAGGCTAAGTGCGGAAATCTCGGATCTAACTATCTGTGAACACTTCCAACAGCGCTGCTACGTACATTGGCCCAACTATGAGGCTAAGTGCGGAAATCTCAGCTTTACCTAACCTGAATATTGCCAACAGCGCTTGCTATATACAATTATTATTATTATTTTGGCGTATGTGATGTCGAGTGGTATATAGCCAGCAACTCACACACGCTAATTTGCTTTCACTTGTAATTCAGGTTGTAGATATTGTTCTCACGCCATTTTACGGGCACTGAGAAAGACCTGGGCAAAAGACCGAATCGGTTAACTATAGGATTAGGAATTATCTGAGACAGGTGTCGGCGTGTACGTACATATATTGATACATATTGTTGTCACTACATTATTATTCATTATTATTCATTAATACACAAGCAGCTTGCTTAAGCTGATGTGTGTATATCAGTTGTAAAATGTTAATCAAGTCTGTTTTTAAATAAAACAATGGCCCAACTATGAGGCTAACTATGTGTATACATAAGTGCGGAAATCTCAGGTCTAACTGTGTGTGCAAAATGCCAAAGGCGCTATGTACAGTGCTATGTACAGTGGCCCAACTATGAGGCTAAGTGCGTAAATCTCAGGCCTACCTATGTGTAAACATTTCTAACAGCGCTTGCTACATACAATGACCCACTTATGAGGCTAACTACGTGTGTACACTGACCTGGTCCCTGCGGCGGAGGGCCGCGCATGCCCGGCGGGTAGGCCCCGGGGCTGCAGGGCCCGCAGGGCCGCGGCGGCGTCATGCGCGGCCCGCCGAGCAGGCCCGGCCCGCCCGGCCCGCCCCGCTCCATCGAGTTGCCCATCATGCCTTGACCTGCGGGAGGTAGAGTTCGATGTAGGAAAACTTTCGTGGTTCTCGTCGAAACCGGCAGTAAAGTAAAAATTGGAGTAAAATGACAGTTAGATGGCTGAAAAATCAGTCTGCCCCACTCCATAGAGTTGCCTATCAAGCCTTGACCAGCAAAGAGGTGAAGTTTGAGACTCAAGAATCAGTAGAAGCTCGACCTTTGCATTTTCGTTGGGACGTTGGGACGTTAAGTAACTGAGTATTAACATTATTGGGTGGCTGATATAATGAAACTGAATTAAATAAAGAGTAGGGCCGGCTGGACTCCCTGTCATTGAAGCATGAGATTGTGAGTGACTTTCGTGGTTCTATATCCAAAAATTGGAACTATAATAAGTCCTCCCCAATTTATCATCATACCTTGACCTACAGAGAGGTAGAGTTAAAGACTGAATGTAGGATGTATGCCCACATACTCATTGTTGTTTCAACCTTGTCTGATTTCTGTGAAATCATGTCCTCAATTTTTAGGGTTCCATACCTCAAAAGGAAAAAACGGAACCCTTATAGGATCACTTTTTTGGCCGTCCGTCCGTCTGTCTGCCTATCAAGACCTTTTATCTCGGGAACGCGGAGTATCCAGTTAAAATTAAAACCATATACTCAGGTCTACAGTCCCTTGAAGCTGTGAAAAAATCAAACTTCTAAGATAACGTAAAAAAAAAAGATACGACCGTTTATGCCCCATGAAACGTACATTTCGATACTCAAGGGAACCAAAATTTATAGGGTACTTTCCGTTGACCTAGAATTTTAAAATTTCTCAAGTAATTCGTCTTATTCTACAAGTACAGGGAAAAATCTGAAAACTATACATTGGTAATTAAATCATAAGAAAATTACTCTTTGAAATTAGGGAAAGGCGCAGAAAAACTGCGAGACCCGATTCCTGAACTATGTATACCCATTATTATGCTTTAGACGTTTCTTTCTTTGTGAAGAGTTATTATCTTGAGTGATTATCTCGTTACATAATGTTTTTCTAATCACGTATACTTTCATAAGTACGGGTTCTTTCCTCATTTTTTTTTTATTTTTTTATTTTTTATTTATTAGGCACACAAAACAGATATTAGCCAGTACATTATCAAGGTAACATTATTATATATGTAAGATCCAGACTAATCTCCAAAACATGTGTACACAGCATGATCACAATTTTCGAAATTGAACTTAGACGAGTTACTTAGACTAACATTATAAGTTTTTTATATAGTTTTACATTCAATCAAGGTTTGATCAAACTCAATCAAGCCAGGGAGCGAACAAACAAAATAATCATTAAAAAGAATATGGTGTGAAGATAAGAAGAAGGAGGCGGCTATTTTTTCAAAGAATATGGATAATGTCATGTGGCATATTATTAGAAGAATTTCTATACCATGCAGTGTCAATAGAAACTTGGTCCTGCAATAATAAGCAGTACTGTTCCATACTATTTCATTGCCAGTGATCGGAGGTAGGTTCTGTCTACATCTGATATTTTCATTTAGTGAAATTTAGTTTAACACATTATAAGTGTTAGACGACGATAATGATATAATGAAATATTAGCAATACCTAAGTGTATGTCATAATTACTAACTTATGATTACTGTTTATATTTTTCATCATTGCCATTTACAAAAACCAAAGGTAATGATGACAATGGCGATGATGTTTAAGACTAAGAAAAATGGCATGTCCATGCTATGATATCATGATGCAAGTAAAACAAATCAATATACCTACTCCGATCACTGTTCATTACCATTGAAATAGAACAGACAAAAAATTTATTACAATTTAAAAATGCAATTTTTCAGGGTCGAACCACCCTTTGGCCACCAGACAATGCCAAGCCTGAATCAAAGCGTCCTTAGTGACAAGTTGCATCATAGACTAGGTGTATGTTAAAATTTGATGAAGTAAACTGGTAGTTTTGGCTTAAAACCTGTAACAAAGTGCTGAAACTGTAGCCTTTTATGGTCATAGATTGTCACCACCTTAGCCATTCTCCAAAAGTAATAGAGTTGAAAGAAAACAAATTTTCCCAAAAACAAGGGGTTTTTTTTTTCTAATGGAAATACCCAGACTGAGGCCATTTATACAAATCAAGTATGACAGCCTTCAGCTGGAATTGAGCCCATATTTCAGGGTTGATAAAAATCATGATTTTTTAAAAAAAATCAAAAAAATCGGATTAATTTGATTTAAATCGGATTAATTTGATTTAAATCGGATTTTTTTGATTTTTTTACTATTTGATCTGTTTTAGTGTAGAAGGCGGTTAGATAGTTAGTTACCCGAGCTCACGGCATCGCCGCCACCGCCGTCGTCTGCGTCTATGTTACGATTGCGATCGATTTCTGTCACACATGTTTCTAAATGTTTTTTCATCCTCGCTACTAAGCCCATTAACACGGCTTTGTTAAACTTGCCGCAAGCGGACTTTTTTTCATCGAAATAAACCCATACTGCATCTTTTTTCCTTCCAGACATCTTGTCCTTCAATAGTTAATCACGAATGACCGCGCCACAGACTAAACACCGTCAGTTGCGAGTTTAAATTTTAGGGAGTTCCCGGTGTATAAACTGAATTGGACACGTGTGTGCGCGCTGTAGTTCGGAAATCGCTGTATCGGGGGAAATCCCTTGACACATTTTGGCGGATTTGCTCGCAGTAAAAATGAATTGATTAAAATCATGGATTTAAAAAAAAAAATCACTTGATTTTAATCGCGTTTAAATCACTGATTTAAATCAAGTGATTTTAATCATATCAACCCTGCCATATTTATTCAAAAGATTTCTTACTCTTTCTACACGATAAAGAAGACACTATGTACCTGGTGGTCCGTTAAAGTCGTTGCCCATGCTCATCCGAACACCAGGCCTGGGGCCCCCAGGGTACCAAGGGCCCATGAAGGGCTGACCCTGTGGCATGAGCTGCGGCTGTGGCCCATGCGGGGAGGGCTGCGAGCCGGGGTGCGGTGCTGGCGGGGATGGCCGGAGTGAAGAGTTGGGGAAGAAGCCTGGGGGCATCCCGCCACCGCCCATGCCTGAAAGTAGGTGAGTAGACACAGAGAGCTTAGTGAATTTTTTTTACTATTTCTGTGGTACAAATCTTCTTTCCAAGGTTTATTCTTTGGTGAAAATCACATTAGTACTCTAAGAACAGTGGAAGTAAGGAGTGAATTGATGTTGTAATAGCTGCTTCTAAATCTATTTTTATGCATCTATGAAAGCAAAAGAGTTTCGTTTCACACATGCATGAGGATGTTTATTTATGACCACCCGGAGGCCCATTTTATAACCTTTTCTGTGGAATAAATCTATTCTTCAAATTTTTGTCAGCAGTCAAAATCACTTCAGAACAGAGAGTAGAAAAGAATGGAGAATTCCAGGAGAGTATGGAGAGGTTAATTTTATTTTACAGAAGAAAAAGTTAACTTATCAACAAAGTAGGTAAATGCCATAGGCAGCGTAAAAAACTTATGGATGATGCTTTACTTTTAAACAGTTATAAAAACCCAAGTTTGACAAACATAACACACTATCATTTCTTTGAAGTAACAATACAATAAGCTGAATAAAATCCTAAATATTTATCCCCTTAATATCTATGAATGTAAAATAAAACTGGTTGAATGGCTAAAAACTCAAGAATATAATAAAATAGAAAGCTTGTTTGTTAATATTATATAAAATAATAAAATTTGCCTATTTAAAATTTCTAACTCCAGTCTCTAAAATTGTTCTAAAATTAAAAGAATAGAAAATCTTAACACTAAATAGTTAAATAAATACAAATAAGTAAATAAATAACGGCACTGACTTCATATCTCGTATTCAAGTCTCGTATTCAAGTTTCTCATCCACAACACTTAAAAACTTTGTCGAAGTTCACATTTACCATGGTCTAACCAATTGCAACCACTTATATAGATTCTACCCTCATATAGCTGAATAAACATCTAATGAATCAACTTAACCAATTTGTCAAAACACTGGAAGGAACTGGCGTTTAAGATACAGGCTAGGCCTAGTTTAAGCGCTAGTGCTCATAGAATTATATTATGTATAAGGTTAACGAAAATGAATGAGTGTATCCCAACGATTCGTTGGGTACCTATTGTAAGTTTACAACCTTTAGAATGTAAGTACAATATGTAATTGTTTATTCTTACGTCAAATAAAGATATTTTTATTTATTATTTATTATTTATAACTAAAGTAACAGGAAAAACTCTTCGCTGGTGGATGAAGTTTGGCTTACATTCAACATCAAGCAAAAGATATAACACCAGCAGGCTTATAATTGTCACATGGACTGAGCTTTAGTAACTACTCATCTTATAATTGTCCTTGAATCAAGTTTTACGCACTAAAATGCCACATAGAATGAGCCTTAGAAAATACTCATACTGAGCAATGAGCTTCAGAAAAGAACCAAATTGTTACTGTTGAAATGTAACTTTTCACATTCACATTTCAACAAAACCCGGCCTCGAAAACATGAGCACAAACCACGAACAGGCCTTAGTACACACAAGTACAGTTTGATAAGACTGGAGACTGGCCTAGTGAACTCAATTCACCACATTGCCATTTCCACACCAAATACACGTTCCAAGTGCGAATATTGCGTTCTTACCGTCGTTGGGGGGCGCAGGGCCTGCGTTGTGACCCAGACCGTTAACGGCATAGCCTGAATTTACGAAGCCGTAGTCATGAAAAGCCTTCGCCTCTGACGAATGTTCACAGGTGTCCCGGCGCTCCGGCGCCGCGCAGTACAGGTCCCAGAACACGCACCACCAAGAGTGCAGGAATCCAGGCGGCTCTCCTAACGTTATATTCTTCTCCCATCGTATTTCAGACAGAAATGTCTGCGCCGCCTTCTGGGCACCAACATGCAGCAAGTATTCATACACATAGAGCGCCAACTTCTCGCGAGCCTGAGCGTCCGAAGGCACCGTAGAGCCTTTGCCCTTGGCATACATATCGACTGGAAGCCGACTTTTTTATTGAAATTGTTTGTTATTTACATGAACGCTTTATATCAATAAATTGTACTTCACAAAATGTCATTGATCGATGGCGACATTTGGCGTCTGTGGCATAGACAAAGCTAGAGATCAATTCGTTTTCGTTTTCTTTGGGGGCTGTCATCATGATGTAGGCCCACACAGAATGGTTTACCGCGAGGCAAGTGCCTCATAAGCTGAAATAATCGGATTGACCAAGTTGCCAAATTAAGTTTTTTTTATTCCACATAGATAGAATATTCGTTATTGTACACTCTGTTTTAGGACTTAAAAATTAATCTCCACGTAATTTAGGTCAAGTGAATACTTTAATAATGTTTAAACATTCCGGAAACTTGCACTATGTACCTATGTACTTGTGGTACCTATTCATATACACATAGAGTAAAGAATTAAATATTTTTCAGCACTTGAAATTATCAATCCGTGATGGGCTCTACGCCCTTACTCTCTCTCTCTCTCTCTCTCTCTCTCTCTCTCTCTCTCTCTCTCTCTGAGAAAAGGTGCTCTACAGCAAGAAGCTTATAGGCTGCTTTGTTTACTAAATTCACATTAAATTGTCTTTGTTGAAATTAGTAGAGGCGTACAAATACCGGGAACTACGTCAATTTCCCATTTAATCAACATTCACTAAGAAATTCAGAATGACATTACATTTGTCCATCCCACATTTTTTGGTTTGGAGGCAATAATTGCCTGTAAATCTTAAAATGATAGTTTTGTATGCATCCGTGCATCCGGAATCCCGTTTCTGGATTTCAGTCACATTCTCTTTTCATATTCCGAAAGCCGTTCCGACTGTGCGCTCACCTAATGGTGCTGGAGTGTTACAAGACAGAATCAGTAATATGGGGCCTTTTGGTTCGTATCCGATCATTTCGTTTTTTCTTCCAATAAAAATAAAGCAACACTAAAGCAGTAGCTGCCACAAGATGTACGTCCGCATCGTCGCCCACTCAGATTAATGAATAACATAGATTGGGTAAAACGTTCTTGCATAGATAAAACCTTGTTGGTTTCGACTGATACAACCCAATCTGTCATTTCGCGACTGCTGACTCCTTCTCTAACGGACCAGATTAAGGTAACAGTTTTACTTAGTACAGTGACAGCTTTTGGGATACTTTTTAATTCCAACTGAATCTCATTAATTTCATGAAGTCTGACACGGGCTTCTCAAGTTTAATTAAGCGAAAAAAAGTAATTCACTGTTATTTACACTTCGTCCTGGTATTACAGATAAATAAATGGAATATGAGCATTTCGCGAGCTGGACGATATAAGGAAAACTGAGGTGGTAATACCTATCAGCTTTCACAAGTGAGTACAAAACAAAGATCATGTTTTCTCGAGTAAATAAACCGCACAACCTCAACGTGCCAACGTTCCATATGAGTTATTTTCCGATACTAACGAAAATATAGGCGTTATATTGAAAAATTATACTTTAGTATAATTGGATTTTAATCGGGAAAATAAACAAATCGTTTTTGTTGCTACTGTAGTGATGTGAAAATATGTATCAATAAATGTCGATATCCTTAATTCTTATCGTATTCCTTCAAATTATAAATGTGTACTGCTTGACTATCATGGAGGGTTACCTAGAAAAGCACCTAAAACGCTTCAATTATAGTCAATGTCTTTCAACAACTTTCGATGATCCCTGGTCTCTACCTACCCCTCTGGGATACAGGCGTGAGTTTATGTTATGTTATGTCGATGGGGTTTTTGAGGTCATTTTTCAAGGCTAAAATAATTTTAAATAATTCGCGCTTCTTGCTCTCTGCCAATCTTGCAGCCTGCGATAAATCATTTACGTGTATTCTAGCAAAAACCTTTTGCCGAAAGTGAAAAGGACCATAAAACTTTTTGGAAATCGTGTTTTAAACATTTTTGTCACGTGGTCGTTACAGATTTAACGGACACAATAAAATCAGAAAAAGATACGATGCTACGATGCAAGTGGTGCTAATCTCTCAAAAAGATACGGAGCCCATATTAAATTAACTTGATTAAAAAGAACTGGTGCTGATCTCTCAGACATTTAGGCCAACTTGCACCACTTTCTTAAATGCTGTTTACATTTAACTAAAATTCTTCATGCAAAAGTCCATTTAAAAGGTGACTTAATGACATTTAAGGAGTGGTGCAAGTCGGCCTTATACTTCTTGCAAAACTGTATGTATAACTTAATTCCCAATTAAGCACTCTACACCAGGAATAGCTAGGTCTGTATCTTTTTCAGAGCTATTTAATGTTGAACATTGCACAAGAAAGGTGCACTAGTTCTTCTTTCCTGCCTTTGCAATGAGGGCTTTTCAAATCGTCATTAAAAAAGATACAGTACCGCAAGTTACCGATAGATGGTGCTGACGTCACATAATATGTCAAAATTGACATGACATCACTGTACCTTCTCTGTGGTTTCTGTCGCGTTGCTCGCTTGTTTCGTTGACAAGAGGAGAGATGATTAGATTATCACAGATTAATGACGATGTGCAACATTTAAAACGTATGATGACATTTGTTCTCCTTGCAGCGCCATCTAGTTTTTGTTAATGAAACTCAACTGGCAGCTGTCATTGAAAAGCCCTCATTAATAACTTGGACGGTGATACGGTCCTTTACCCGAAGGGTGCTTAACTGATACGTTTTTCAACTGGGATTCGGGCTGCTTGCTATGCTGCTTCGCGCGTCTGACCGTACCATCAAGTGGTGCAATTACAATATTTTTGTTGCTTAATTTTATGCTACGTTTACACTCTCCAAGATTACTCGAAGCGATGTGTGATTTTATGTCATTAGGTACAGCATTATTCGCGAAACAAAAATGTTAATCGTATTTTAAATGCTTTATAGACTTTAAATATACCTCTTAATTATTATTTTATTTTTTCTTACATTTACTTCAATGTATTGCTTGCTCCAGTCCATCTAAAGGTTGTCGGGGCTTGGAGAAACTGAAAATTGTAAGCCACTTGTGTGTACTGACCTAATGTTTCGGTTTAGTCCGACAACTGGGTCAAATACGGATCGGATACTGTACGGATCAAATGTCGGTGTAGTCTGACAACTGGGATGAAAAACTATCGTGGGTCAGTTCATATAGGATCAAATATTGGTTTAGTCTGACAATTGGGCTTGAAGATACTGAAAATGAAATTAAACCATTATAAGCCACTTGTCTGTATGCCACCTATCCGAATGTTTTGGTTTAGTCTTACAACTGGGCATGAAAAACCACTGTAAGCTACTTATCCACACCGATCTAAAAGATCGATCGAAAATGCTTTCGTCTGATAACTAGGCCTATTTTGAACTATTTTGAAGGCCACTTGTTTGACCGGGCTGAAAGTTTCGGCTTATTGCAACAACTGGCCACATGTGTTATTTTATTTGTTTCATAAAATCAGAGCTCTGTTCAGAGCAGATGCTCAGACCAAGAGCAGCTCATCAGAATGGCCGTAATAGCACCATACTATTGATGTGATTTATCAAACGATTAGTGGACCATGTTTGTCTGAATAATCAGATTAAATTATTTCTATATTGGTACCTAATTAGTTGATCGTAATAATTATAGTTAATTAAATTTAATAGACATTAGATAATTAAGTGGCGTTTAATTTATAATGTATTGTATTGTTACTATTTCCTAATGTTTTACGTGCAAGTGCGCGCGGGACTGGTTTCCCCGCCGGGCAACCGGCCGGGTATAAAAGAGCCGAAGCGCTGTGTAATTGACCAATGCATTTCTCGTCGAACTGTCGAAACGTGAAAGTCGGAATGAACTGATCAAAAAACTCTACTGAGAATTATTGTGGAACGGGACTTGCAAAAGTACCGAAACGTCAGAAAATTGTAAAATGAAATAAATAAACGAGTAAATATCCATGCAAATTCAGTTTTTATTATGTCTAGAGCTCGTGTTAACCTTAGAAAGTACTATAATAATAATAATAATAAACATAACATAAACATTTACATACATTGCTTCCGGCCCCACACTAGGATGCCCCGTGTATGTGACTTTGAAATTCGCTGCAACTAAATAAAGAGTTCACACAATTCATCTAACAAATCGTCGTGGGGACCTGAAACAGCGACATCAAATCATGTAAACATCCAAGACCAATAATGCAGCTTATATATTATGTATGTGATATTTTAAGATCTCCCTCTGAACAACTTTAATACTTTCCTTAAAAAGTCACCCAAAACGCGATTAAGTCGCCTCCTATAATTAAAGGTTGACGTGATATACATCATTATATACCATAACTCGACACTTTCGATTCACACTCAAATCGCCTTGTGTAATTTAATAGAGAGTGAAGATACGGAATACAAAAATATCAATGAAAACAGGCTGCTTCTCTAGAAATGGCAACAGTTGTCTATTCCTTTTTCCTTTTCGTGCGGCCGTGTCACCGCGTGGTCCGCCTTAGCGTTTCTCAAAGATTCCTACAAAATGGCAATAAGGCCGATTTACCGCCCGACGATCGTCAAAAAGAGGACAAAAAGGTTTATTCGCCACCAATCTGATAGATATGACAAAATCAAGCGTAACTGGCGTAAACCCAGAGGTAAGATTCGTGCCATTTGTCTTGCTAACCATGCGCCTTTCCACGCTTCTACTTTATTTTCTGTAGGATAAACTCGCTTTTGCAGTCCAAAGAACTTCTAACAATGCGCTGCCTAACGTATTCATGCAGTATTTTTACAAATACTTGGTAAAATACAAATATGGTGTTAGGTTATGTTTCATGGCACCAACCAAGACTGCAAAAGCTGCGCAACGCCGCTAATATGCAAGGGCACTCTGTGTTATTTGTTGTCAATACGAAATACACAATTTGTTACCTTGCTAAAGCAAATCTATCCAATCCTATTCCAAATAAGAGTCACTTGTTGACTATTTGGTCATAATGGTAGAGACAAACGTGCTTTTCTATTTCTCCAACAAGTTGGTAAAGTCCAACAAGAAAAACTTGAGACCATCTGCTTATAAATTCACCAGTTAACTCTTAAATATTTACTCACCAACATACTAATGTTTGACAATTGTTTTAAGTCTGCCAGCACAAACTGTTCATGAACTTGTGTACCTATAGATATCATAGAGAGTTCTGCATTTGGTTGTGTGGACCTATTGTACATTGAACTGAGCTGTAATCTAATAAGGGCGTTGGCGTCCTGGGGCCTGTTTCATAGAACTACAATTCATAGCTTACTATGACTTGTAGTTTTATGAAACTTGGCCCAGAATACCGGACTTCAGATTCCTTACTTTTAAAAACCTATTCCTTACTTTTGCTTAACTTTCTGATCTTCTACAAAGTTCACTAAAATGCATTGTTGTAAACTATTCCAGGTATTGACAACAGAGTGCGTAGACGCTTCAAGGGTCAGTACTTGATGCCCAGCATTGGTTACGGATCAAACAAGAAGACACGTCATATGCTACCCAATGGCTTCAAGAAGGTGAGATTAAACCACAGCTTTTTATACATGCAAGAGCATCTGGGCCTTACTCCATTTCATTGCTAAATTCACTATGAACTCTTCAGTGAGCCAGAGGCACCTGATGGATGACTTATCAAATGCTACTACATAAGCAGCCTATATACGTTCCACTGTAGGGCACAGGCCTTCTTTCAGGGAGAGAGTATGCGCTTAATCACTGTGTGTGCCCACCATGGACTAGCGATTTCAAGTGCTGAGGTATATGAATAACTCAGACACTCAGGTTTCCTCACAATGTTTTCCTTCACAGTTAGTGAGTGGTATTGCTACTGTAACTTCACTATAAAGGTTAAAAAAAATCATGAAAATAATGACCGGCGAACATTTATTTTTATGATTTTAAGTATACTAACCATTAGAGAGTAAAATGTATTTTAAAATACCTGATTTAGGGGTAATGCCAGAGACCCCAGCCTTAAACCACTTCCAAGAAGCAAAAACATTGTAATTGTCAATTTTCGTTCATACTATCCTGAAACTAAACCCTGTGAATTTGTATCAAAAATAAATAAAAGCTTGAAAGTGGTTTAATTTATTTGTACTCTCCAATCTGTTTTTAGGGTTCCATATCTCAAAAAGAAAAAGTGGAACCTTTTTAGGATCACTTTGTTGTCCACCTGTCCGTCTTGGCGTGGAGGAATCGAGTTGAAATTAAAATTATATGCCTATGCCCAACAGTTTTAGGGTTATTAGGGTTATTAGGGTTCCATACTTCAAAAGGAAAAACGGAACCGTTATAGGATCACTCTGTTGTCTGTCTGTCCGTCCATCTGTCGGTTAAGACCCTTTATCTAGGGAATGCATGGAGGTATCGAGTTGAAATTAAAACCATGTACTCAGGTCTACAGTCCCCTAAAGCTGTGAAAAAATCAAACTTCAACACTCAGGGGAATCGAAATTTCTAGGGTACTTTCTGTTGACCTACAACTATGAAAGCTCAGAAAAAACTGTGAGATTCGATTCCTGAATTATTTATAATATGTAAGTATACCTACAAATTTGTACGGAACCCTCGGTGGGCGAGTCCAACTCGCACATGTCCAGTTTTTTTAATTTTGTTGTTACACATTTATGCAAGGGCACTCTGTGTTACTTGTTGTCAATACGAAATACACAATTTGTTACCTTGCTAAATCAAATCTATCCAATCCTATTCCAAATGATTGTCACTCGTTGACCATTTGGTCATAATGGTATATACAATTGTAAGATATCTTTCATTTATTTTAATACCGATGAACAGTATTTTACAGAACATTTATTGTCAAGTAACTATCTTAAAAGACTGATATCAATCATTATCAGATTTTGCGTGGTACAGCTGATATTTTGATAAACAAACTTCTCATAACTAGAAAGAATAATTCCTTGCAGTAGCAGTGTTTGGACCCGAGCCTGTAGCTCACTGCCAGTAGAAAAATCCACAACCCAGAAATTTTTGTTGTTTCGTGTGGAGTTTGATTACATGCAAACAATAACTCACACCTGTATCTCAGAGGTATAGGTGTTAAGGGCGTCACACACGGCGAAGATACTATCTTAAGATACAATATCGCTCGCCATTCAATTCAATGGTCCGTCTCACACGATGAAGATAATAATATATATTTTCATACTTTCTTATCTGTCCATTGAATTGTATGGCGAGCGATATTGTGTCTTAAGATAAAATATTAATCGTATCTTCGCCGTGTGTGACGCGCGCCGTCCAGGATCAGAGTTTGCTATTGTCTTGCTACAATCCTTACAATCTCTTTCCCTTTGATGAAGTTTGTTTACCTACCCTTATCCTTATCAGATCAGTAACCCTCAATTTTAGTACTCTAACACGCTGTTAATCTACTGTTGGCAGCTGTCATTTGACCAAAGTGCATGCAAAAAAAACCACTGACTGCTGTTAACAGCTTGTTAGGGTACGAGAAACCGGGGGTTAGACTGCTACTTTGTGCCTTAGTTTCCTTCACCGTTTGCATAGTATGAAGCGGCTTACGCAGTGCCGTGCCCCTGGGTTCCCATGCTTAGGGGGCCTCTAGCTGGTCGCCAGTAATTCTCTAACTTACGTATTCACTATTCTCGCACTACTGGGATCTCGGATAGCACTTACATACCTTGCAATCGTGTCTCACGCTTCTCTGGCTACGAGCTGCCTACTAGTAGGTTACTCAACTCAATCTTTTAACAACATACCCTACATCGTGAATAAATTACCAAATTTGGAATTGGGAAAGATGTTTGGTTTACTTATTACGACGAATCTATCACAGTATATTTATATAGTTTTATGTAGGTCATATTAATTCAAGCAGGCTTATACCTATGTTTATGTAATTTTATTTTAGTCTATTAAACTTGTAAAAACTATCGTA
The DNA here is from genome assembly GCA_963969515.1 of Yponomeuta evonymella. Lineage (NCBI taxonomy): Eukaryota > Metazoa > Arthropoda > Insecta > Lepidoptera > Yponomeutidae > Yponomeuta > Yponomeuta evonymella. Next base: position 3,704,766 of record OZ018370.1, on the reverse strand, counting down.
TCGATATAATATCTATAATAACCCTCCTTCCACTTTGATCCACAGTGTAGGTTTATTTTATTATTTGAATTAAAAGACGAGCCATATTATTATAGTTTGCTGTATGCATGCTTCACTTTTATTTTATTACTGTACAAACACTATGTTGTGATATATTTAAGTTCACCCTGAATGGATCATTGTGCCCCAAGATACAATTTAATTTAGTTTAGGGTTCAGAGTTACTTTATATATTGTTAATTTTTGTTCGGCTCAATAAATATTTTTAATTTTCATTTTCAATGCGATAATACGTCATTTGACTGAAATTAATAGAAATCCAATTTGTGTCGATTCAGCTGCTTGTCACCAAGCTACGCCACTGGGGACCAAGTATTCATGGGCTGAATAGATAGAAGCAATTTTACCAGTCTAAACCAAGCGCGGATCCACTCTTGTGTAGACCTGCGCGCCGCCGCGGCGCGCCGCCGCCATAAGGAGGCAGCGCGCCGTCGCCGCCGCCGGTAGTTTAAAATTCGCGCCGAGACAAAACCCGCAAGATCATCTTGTCCTACTGGCAAACCAGACAATCTGCCTACCCGCGTTTATCATCGTTAGCACAGGCTCTGTTATGCATTCCAGCAACCAGCACTCCGAGCGAAAGAGTGTTTTCGGTTGCTGGATTGGTTTTAACAGCCAAAAGGTCCCGGCTGAGTCCATTTAGGGTAAACAAAATCATTTTTGTGCACGACAACTATAAAAGTTGCAAACAATTTCTGTCAAGAAAAGTGACTATCATCTTTTTAATAAAGTTCTTTTGTTTAAGCGTGGTTTTTCATTATACGTTTACGTTTATTGCAAAGTCGAAAAATCCCACGCCGCCGGCGTGGATTTTTTTCGACCGGCGCGCACGTCTACTCTTGTGAGCACTGTGGGCATGCCCACAACCCTACACACTCACGGTCTATTGAAATCTATCAATAGACCTATTGAGATCGATAGGGTGACGACATTATATCGAATACCTCACATAACACGAATACCTTACATAACATAAAATAAACTCGCCATGTTCGGGTGATGACCACAACCTTTTTTGAGGGCTGGGTCCGCGCCTGGTCTAAACAACTACATCTGCTTTGTGATGGACTAACCAACGCCTGTTTACCTCCCTCCCAGGTCCTGGTACACAACGTCCGCGAGCTCGAGATCCTGATGATGCAGAACCGCAAATACTGCGCGGAGATCGCGCACGGCGTTTCCTCCAAGAAGCGCGCCGCCATCGTGGAGCGCGCCCAGCAGTTGAGCGTGCGCGTCACCAACGCCGCAGCGCGTCTCCGTAGCCAGGAGAACGAGTAGACATAAGGATAATAAACGACAAAAACTATTGAGATTCTTTTATTTAGGTAGTTTGGCCACGACCCTCTTTGAATCGGGTCTCGATTTTGTAAGGGCAAGTGCATGAAAGATACACATTTTCCCATACCATTGATGCTTAGGTTCCATACACGGGCGCGGGCAGACTTGAAGCAATAAATGCTGATATCATTCTACTACAGTCAACACGTCAAGGACTTCACACACGGCAGCTATAATGTATAATCATCATCAGCCATTTAACGCCCACTGCAGGACATAGGCCTCCCTCATGGTTTTCCAAGCTCCCCGGTCTTGTGCCGCCCGCATCCAGCGACTTCCCGCCACCGTAACCATGTCAGACCATCTGGTCTATAATGTACCTACATTAATAATTTACATTACATCCTGGGATGTATAGCTTTACATCATCTTGAAGTATCACACACACAGGTAATGTAATGTATGTTTCCCTTAATTCCACTGATATAAGTCACTTTCCAGCTGCTAAGGTAGGTACTAAATGTATATTTTCGTATCGCTCTGTACCTTAAGATACGAAGATGTAAAAATATACATAGCTGTCGTGTGTGGTCTCCTGACGAATTCTATTGGAAAGATGTATCCTGCTATAATATTATACATCTACAGCCGTGTGTGAAGTCCCTTATCGAGGCCCAATTCGATCAATCCTTACGTGTATGCGTGTACTCTGTTCTGTAACGGGCGACTGCAACAAAAATGTATAGGTTGCCCTGCTGTTGACAGCACATCAATAATTACGCGTGTGCTCTGCTCGGTTCAGTTACTGGCGACTTAATAAAAAAAAACCGGCCGAGTGCGAGTCAGACTCGCGCACGAAGGGTTCCGTACCATTATAGAAAATGAATATTTGAAGCGTCTACCTGTTGCCGTTATCAATATCGATAAAAAAAATCACATTTGTTGATGGGATATTTATAAATATTTATTAAATTATTATTATAAGTCTACCTGTTGCAAAATCATTTAAATATTTATTTAATTCTGTTTTTAGTATTTGTTATAGCGGCAACCGAAATACATCTCTGAAAATTTCAATTGTCAAGCTATTACGGTTCATGAGACAGCCTGGTGACAAACAGACGGACGGTGGAGTCTTAGTACCTACCCTTTGGGTACCGGACTCTAAAAAGAAGCAGTCTGATTTTTAGGGTTCTGTAGTCAACAAGGAACCCTTATAATTTCACCATGTCGGTCCGTCTGTCTGTTCGCGGTTAGCTCCGACGATTAGTACTAAAGAGCTGAGGCATCATCATCAGTCATTTGACGCCCATTGCAGGACATAGGCCTCCCTCATGGTTTTCCAAGTTTCCCGGTCTTGTGCCGCCCGCATCCAACGACTCCTTGCCAGCGTAACCAGGGACGTACACCTAATTAGAAATGCAATTTTCTTTTTTCGCCTGAAGACACAATTGGGATATCGTTGGATTGGTCGTTTAAAAAGATAGGAAATAATTTTTACATTTAGGGATCCGTTTTTTTATGTTAAAATAGGGCGCTTCAAGCTAGTTATAAGCGACCAACTTATGAAACGAAAAATTCCGTACAAATTCTATTGAAAATTTATGTACCTACTTAGTTTTGTAAAGCAGGTAAAAACCCTTTTTTATACGGAACCCTACATTGCGCTTGGCCGACACGCACTTTGCCGGTTTTTTGTTTTGTATGGCGCCATGCGCCGCGGCATTAAAAAATCCTTTTCAACACACTTGCTCATAAAATGGCTCTAATTTCACCGCAATTAGGCACATAGACCTTTTCATTGTTATTATTCACAACTGAGTTTTTTTATTTTATTGGTTGAGTTGCTTCGGTCTTAAAAAATTTCGATGCAATAAAGATCGTGTTTAATAATACAAATAAATTAATGTAGGTACCTATATTGGAATAATCAAAAATCCCAGTCCACTCTTCCATTCATTCGTTCAGATTCATTCTTTTTACTTTCAATCATTCAATCGTTCATTCGTAAAAATGTCGGCCGCTAGTCGGTACTGTAAAATTAATAAAACAATTTTTCCACTGTTCACACGTTTTTCTCTGCGCCCATTCCAACAGGTTATGGGCCCAGGGCACGATTTAAATAAGTTATAATTAAGTTCCTGCTATCCGTCTAAAATACGGATATGAACAATGGAGATACGAGGCAAACGAAACATCCAGCAATTTAACGGCGAACGTCTTCAAGTCTTTGTTAGAAGAACTGCAAGTGGCCATCATCGTTGAACAACCAGTGCCGGATAATCCAGACGCAATGTGACTAAAGAAAAACCAAACTGCAAAAGGTACAATTATCGAATATTTAGATGACGCATTTTTAAATTTCGCGAAAGACGCTGCAACGGCCAAATCCATTTTCGATAACCTCGATAAAATCTACGAGAGACGAAGCCTGGCCAGCTGGCCACGCAATTAGCACTACGCAAGCAATTGCTGAATCTTAAACTGCAACCAAATGTTCCTTGCTTCAACTTGACCACAAAGTGAAGCTGAAAGGTGAACCTACAACAGAGCTCAAGGTTTTGCATACTGGTCCGAGGAATTTCTCATTTCCAAAATCACAAGGAAATTTTTTCTAAAAAAAAAAATACTACCCTCAACGGAAGAAAAACTTTCATACCGGAAATTCAACTCACAAAATTTCAAAAATGTTCTGCGATCACTGTGGGTGCCGAAATCATCTCAAGAATGACTGTCGCTACCTGAAGAAGATCCAGCAAGACTGGGCTGGGAGCAGCGGCAGCGGCTACAAGAGGACGGCGCACAACGCGTTGTGCAACAATGACGAGGGCGGTTTCGCTTTTATGGTGTCACCCGATTATAAGTTATCTGACCCTATTAGTAATTCTACTAATATGGAAATTTCTTTCCTCTTAGATTCGGGTGCCACGGATCATATTATGAATACACTTGACGTGTTTACAACGTACACGGAACTATCGACGCCTCTCAAGATCGGAGTTGCGAAAAACGGCGAGTCCATACAAGCCTACGGTAAAGGCAGCATAAAGGTAACAACCGATTTAGGTATTGAAGGCTCGATTGATAATGTATTGTTTTCATCCGAGGTACGTCATAATTTACTTTCTGTAAGTAAGATGCAACGTGCAGGTATGACAGTGGTTTTTGGCAACAAACGGTGTGCAAGTCCATCATAAAGACAAGTGCATCATGACCGGGGAGAATTGCAACAACCTTTTTTGGCTAAATTTTAAAGTAAATAAACTTAATATTCACTTGACTCAAAATTCCTCTGACGCCTATAGTTTGTGATATAGCCGACTCGGACATGTAAACAAACAAAGGTTTGGAATTTAAAGGATAAAAATAGATGAAAGTGACCAGTCTTTGATAAACAATATAAACCCCAGCGATACTATTTGTGAACCTTGTATTCTTGGTAAACAATCACGTCTCCCGTTTGCAAAAACTAAAGATAACAATAGTAAACACCAGAATCGACCCCTTTATAATATTATTCACTCGGACGTTTGTTGTCCGATAACCATCTTTGATGACAAAAACTACTTTGTTACTTTTATGGATGATTACACTCATTCTACTGTGACCTACTTAATGAATGCAAAATCGGAAGTGCTAAAATATTTTTAAAGAGTTTGTTGCTAGGAGTGAGAACTTATTCAATACGAAAGTCACAAATCTGTACTGCGACAATGGTAGAGAATATCTTTCAACAGAATTTAACGAGTTTTGTGTTTCCAAGGGTATCTCGTACCACCTAACGGTACCATATACGCCGCAACAAAATGGTGTGTCGGAGCGTATGAATCGCTAACCGAAATGTCTAGAACCATGGTTGAAAGTTCGAAATTAGAAAAGTCTTTTTGGTGGTAAGCCATACTAATAGCTACCTACCTAATAAATAGACTCCCTACTAAAGCTCTGACCAGCAACAAAACACCATACGAAATGTGGCATAATAACAAACCTAAAATTTGGTGCAACGGCTTATGTCCATGACAAAACGAGAAGAACAAGGTTTGACAGTAAATCGTTTAAAGCAATACTAGTCGGATACGACAACAATGGTCATAAACTATTCAACGTTCAAAATGGCCAATTTTTCATTGTCCGTGATATTATATTCGATGAGTCAAAATTTGTTCAATCAAGGCCGACAAACCAAAACACACAAATTCCCGCCAAAGTTGACAAGCCTATTGGTGATAATAAGTCAGCAGGCACGAAACACAAGATTCTTCCCGATGACCAATCGGATGCTGAGAATTCGCCAAACAAAATAAGGCGAAGTGAAAGAATAAAAAAGAAAAAAACTACCCTCAGTCGATTATAAACAGATGAGCGATACAGATTTGTGTTACTTAGCACTCACGACTGCTCAGCCGTTACCTAGTAACTATAGTGATATTTCAAACAGGGATGATAGTGACAAATGGTTAAAAGCTAAATAAAAATCAACCATCATGGGTTCTAGTGGAAAGAAAAGACCCCAAAATGTAAATATTATTGATTGTAAATGGGTATTCACGATAAAAATGAATGAGTTAGGAGAACCAACTCGTTACAAGGTGCGTTTAGTTGCTCGCGGTTTTACTCAAAAGTACCTTGAAGACTTTGATGAAACGTTGCAAACGTTTGTACGTATTTCTACTTTTAGATTTATATTAGCGTTTGCAAATCAGCATAGCTTGCAAGTACATCACTTGGACGTCCAAACTGCGTTTTTTGAACGGAGTTCTCGAGAATGACATTTACATGGAGGTGCTTGAGGGTGTTTTTTTTAGAACCAAACCAAGTAGGTATGCAAGTTAAATAAGTCCTTGTACGATTTAAAACAAGCTTCTCGATGCTGGTAAAAGCGTTTTGACCACGCTCTTAAAGAACTTGGTTTTAAAAATTCAGAGGTAGATCCTTGTTTGTATATACTTGATAAAAAAAATGATGGTAATGTATATTTAATATTATACGTCGATGATTTGATTTTATGTACAAACCGAAATACTAATTTGAAAGACTGATTTGAATGAAATAAAACTACTCTTGGGCATTAGAGTAAACATAACAGAAGCTACAATAACTTTGGACCAGTCAGTCTACTTGAACAATGTTTTAAGCAAGTTTTCCATGAGTGATTGCAATCCGACAAAGTCACCGTTCCCATCAAAATTAGATCACTTGGCTCTTAATTCCGACACACACTTTGACGCTTCTTTCAGGAACGTCATAGGATGCCTTATGTACGCAATGCTTTGCGCACGGCCAGATATTTGCTCAGCAATCAGTATTCTGAGCAGATATCAAAGCAAAAAAAAAATTATAATAAACTATGGAAATGCTTAAAACATCTTTTAAGATACATAAAAGGCACTATAAATTTAAAGTTGACCTACAAAAGGTGCGACTATCATCAAATAGTTCAAGGCTATGCAGATTCCCATGCAGGGCAGGCGACGAAATTGATCGTAAAAGCACAACGGGATACGTATTCCAAGTGTTTGATAACTGTGTAATGTCATGGAATACCCGCAAACAAAACACAGTCGCCGCCTCCTCAACCGAAGCTGAATATATGGCTCTTTTCGAAGCTGTGAGAGAAGCTAAATGGATAAAATCATTGCTAAATAGTATTAAAATCCAATTACCAATGCATATCCCTTTATATGAAGATAACAACAGCTGTATAAGCATTGAAAACAATCCCACTAGCCATAAAAGGTCTAAGCACATAGATATAAAATATCATTTCAAACGTGAACAAATTACTAAGAAAGTAATAAAGCTAGAGTATGTTTCCATAGAACATCAACTAGCTGATATCTTCACGAAAATGGCTGTATAAGCATTGAAAACAATCCCACTAGCCATAAAAGGTCTAAGCACATAGATATAAAATATCATTGCAAACGTGAACAAATTACTAAGAAAGTAATAAAGCTAGAGTATGTTTCCATAGAACATCAACTAGCTGATATCTTCACGAAAATGATACCATCAGGGAAATTACTACAATTAAGATCAAAGTTAAGCTTGATTGAATTTGATAATGTTTGTAATATACCTAATGATTAAAAGGTACTAAAATAATTAAAACAGAATATTGAGAGCAGAATGTATAATTTATTTCTAATAATATAAATACATATTGTGATAATTATTGCCTAATCGCATTATATAAGACTAGAATTTTTGAGGGGGACTATTGGAATAATCAAAAATCCCAGTCCACTCTTCCATTCATTCGTTCAGATTCATTCTTTTTACTTTCAATCATTCAATCGTTCATTCGTAAAAATGTCGGCCGCTAGTCGGTACTGTAAAATTAATAAAACAATTTTTCCACTGTTCACACGTTTTTCTCTGCGCCCATTCCAACAACCTATTGCTTGCTCATTTCATGGAACTTCGTATTTAAATAGATAATTTCAACTTGTACGTTTTTAATAAATAAAGCTTTTGTGGTAAGGTGACCGCTTAGCTGGGCAGTGGAATATAGCGTGTGGCGAAGAATATTACGATATAAAAGGAATTAAGTTTTTATTAGATAGAACTGGTTAACAACGTTTTCGTGCAGAGTGACAAATCAAAATCAACAACTATTACTATGGCAACGCACCCATAGATTGCCTAAACTCGAGGAGTTTTAACAGCTTTCACTCAAATATTCGTGTCAAGACGTGACTTTGGCAGAATTTGTCGGCATCGGCTGGTTGCCATTTCAACAAAAAAAAAAAAAAAACTTGTTTTCTCTGTACATAATAAAGAAAACTTTGAATTCCCCATTTTGTACGTGGCTAACCCCCGGTTTCTCGTACACTAACACGCTGTTAATCTACTGTTAGTCAGTGGTTTTTTTTTAGTATGCACTTTGGTCAATTGACAGCTGTTAACAGTAGATTAACAGCGTGTTAGTGTACGAGAAACTGGGGGTAAAACGCTATCCGCGAAAAGGCGAAAAAAAACCTCATTCTTTTAGTCTATGCCCGATCGCCATTGTTAGATGCGCGCGCGTAGGAAAAGTGATGAATTTTTCCCGCGATTGCGAAAAATTATTCACAACTCGTTTTCGTTTTCGTTGAAATTATAGTTAATTATTAATTAACATGTCTACAAGTTATGAAGAATAGTATTTTATGTGACTGTCACATAATGAGGGTTATTAAAACACGAGCGAGATTTTAAAAAACGAGCCTTGGCGAGTTTTTTAATAGCATTGGCGAGTGTTTTAATACCAAGTTATGTGCAGTCTCATACACTATTTTATCTACACTCATGTCTTAATCTTCAAAGTAAGGAATCAAAGGAAAACACGTTTGACAAGCTTTGTACTATACATAAATCTACGGTTATTAACTAAACTCATATCGAAATGAAACAAAATTTTCAATTAGAAATTTATTTATTACCATTACAGTTTACATTTTGTAGGTATGTTGCAGTTATGAAATTGAATGTTTTAGTTGCACTTTTGGTACCACGAAAATGAAATTAGGTTTTTTATAGAGTCAACTTTTGACATTAAAAAAAAACTTAAGTTTTGTTCCGTGATCACAGCAACACTTTAAAAAAAATAACTGTAACATAAAGTGAAAAATCTGACCTTTAATGTAACTTTATATTACACTTTTTTTTTTATTTTCTTTAAAGTTATGTATTGTTTAAAGCCTGTCAATATGTGTTTACCTTTGAATTCTTAATTTGAAGATTATGATATGAGTGTAGATAAAATACTTTTTTGTATTATTTTCTTCACAAGGGTGTTGAAAAACGTCGTATGATACACGTGTGTATTGATGATTACCGTCCTCGGCTCTCTTATGACCCTCACCTGACAGCTCGGGTCTCAAGGCGCCTCAGCGGTAATCACCAACATTACACACTTGTACCATAATGTACATTATACACAGTTATCCCTGAAATAAACGACACCTGAAACATAATTATACCTACGTTAGTTTACCATTTACAACGATTTTTGTTCTACTTTTGAATTTTGTTTGGTTAAGGAATTAAATTAAAATCTGAATTTTTGTCTTGCTTTGTAGGTAGGTAGTGTTGTTTGATCGATAATAATAAAATATTAGCGATGTAACGACTCGATCTACCAATCCGGTTTGAGCCACAAACCGTGCAAGTCGGTTTGGACCGACGACGTCAAACCGATCCTTCTGTGAGTCGAGTGCACGCCGGAGCTAGCGGTTGTTGATATCGCTGACCACAGACAGAACACAAAAAGAAGTCGCCGACTCTCCCGCTCACGCTCGTTGTGTCGCGGGGGTTGCGGGCTGCGGAGGGCGCGGCCCCGCGCGGAGCGATACGGTTTGCACTTTGCACCTTGCGTCGCGCGCGTCGTCTTCACTTCAATCAATCAGAGTCACATCAGAGTTGTGGTTGAGCAAGTGCAGCGAGTGTTTGTGTTTTGTTTCGGTGAGTAAGTTTAGGACTGTTTTATAACCTACACACCAACATATGTTATATGGAACTCAGTGAGTTAAAATAAAAGGGCATTTAAATTCAATTTCAGCAATTTTATAAGAAATGTAACAACAAAAAGTTTGAAGAAGCTTTTAATAAAAAAATATAAACCCCGATATTTCGAAAAATAAAAGGCTAAGAAAAAAATTATAGAACAAAAATTGTTCCCATATAAAAACTCTAATTTGGGTGTCAAATAACCCTCTATTGCCATTGACACTCGCATCGTCAATCTTTCGCTTGACACCGTATTTATCATGGTATCCAGCTGTTTGGCCTCTGCGTGGTAATAAATAAACAAAATACATACGCATGAAAAACAACGCTTCTGTTTTCGGGATTTTTATTTTCGGATTCTTCGATATTTTTGCGTTGCTCCCATAATAAAAGTTGTTTGTAGGTATTATGGGTAGAATAATGTCCATAAGTATCGCCGGACCTTTCTAAAACATAATATTTATTGGTGGTGCGTGCTCAGTAATTCGTGTTGCACTGCGTTCACCACTTGAGTGTGGAGCGACCTTTACATCAAGGGGCTCCAGGGAGTAACACTAGCGGCACGGAGGAAAAAATGATATGTTTTTATAGATCGAATTTCCAGTGTCACTACAATCTCTCAATCATGTTAATCGTGATTTTTAGGACTCGTGGCCGTGAACTAAGGTTAAAAACCTATCTCTCTCCCTCCCTACAGTGGGACGTGTATAGGCTGCTTATGCGCCCTAAAAATCACTGTTAACATAATTATTTTATCAAGATATGTTTTTTTTTTCTTTGCTGGCGCTAGTTAGCCCACTGGATGCCCTTAAGGGATAGCCCAAATTAAACAACTTCGATCTAAAACTAGCTAGATGGCATTGGCGGTTATAAAAAACAGGTAACGGTAATTCTGATTCGAATAAACATTCGAAAAACAAAAATATAAAAAGAAAACAAAAAATATATATGCTGACACAATGTATTTATTACGTACTCTTTTCTCCATAATTTACGATCTACAATACAATTTTGGGTTACAAAGTATTAGTTTAACATTTTTGGTATATTAGATATTTTTTTCGAAAATTCATTACACACTGAGTAAAACTGAACCAACCTATAATTTTAGAAAAATGATAAATTTTACTAATATGGAGTAAATTCGAATACTTAAATGAGGTAAGTACAATATCAAAATAAATACAGCACCTTTTGCAACTAAAACAATCAAATAAATATTTACATCTGGGTTTAACTAAGCAAGCCGAGCGACGATTTTTTTATACAGGGTGTGGCGTTGAAATGTTCTTTTCAACCTACCCGAATAAGGCTGATTATAGTCCACATAGACTCATTATGGTCGATGTTGAAGATGGAAGCTAGATAATACAAGCAGCGTTTACTTTTCAAATGAACACCCTGTACGTACATGACTGAAACGGCACTATTATCAGGTTTCTCAAAGAATTTTCTTAATCGTTAACTTCGTTCTCCTATACTAAACGCGCAAATTGCCACTATTTATAGGCGTCAAAAACCCGGCTTATAACACTTAGGAACCTACACTGTATACTTCTGCTTAATTTTAAGGCACCAATATAGGGAAGTGATAAATTGTTGTTTTGTTAAGGCATTCGTGGTTAATCTTAGCATGCTACGTACGATTAATTCTAATAAAAATCTAACATTATGTTACAAAGCCTTTTTTAACTTCTAATAAAAACAAAAATTCAATCAAAATCTATTCTATTTTTTAAGTTTACTTACAATCATAAATATTTTTTCATAAAAAATGGCCGAATGGCGCTGAAAAGCGCGGCAAACTTAGTTTTGCTTCAAAATTTATTTTTATAATTTTTTTAATTACTGTGTGTGACTACTGTCAAGATAAAAGTTCAAAATGCCATATTAGGTAATACTAAATCTAATTTGTAAAAAACTATTGTATGTATATCTATAAAAATTCACTGTTCCAAAAACGTAGTTTTATGTTGCAAATACATTATGATCATAGGTAGAACAATCCTAAAAAGTATATTATTTTCTTTAATCCAATTGATTACAATTTACAACAGTGCATCTTCACTTTGTACGAATTCCAATTTACTGACAGTACATTGTAGGAATCTACAATAATTCAATTTAAAAAAACTCAACTTAAAATGCAACAGTGTTACCTGCATTGTCAACTTTTTAATTCGGTCAGTGTTGCCATCTATTGTAATTGAAAGGTACAGGGGAAAAAGAAGGAATATCACACCAAATTTTAATCAAATAATTAGTTAAGCATGGCAACACCTTCGTTATCGCGCGTATTTTCATTTGGTATCAAAGAAAAAGCGTAAAAGCAGTCGTAGTCGCTTCACTAAAGTTTTGAAACCCTATCCAAGTGTATAACTGCGAATGTCGATAGTTTAACGGTCCGATCGCTGTTCTCGTCTTTTGCATTTTGGTTTTTGTAAAGTTTATCTAAATTTTAAGTTAAAATGGATTGAAATGATGCAGAATGCAAAATGATGATGAATATCTAGTGAAGAACACGAAAAAGTGGAGGAAGGCCGGTAGACTACGCGATGTTATGAAAAAAAATTGTTTCGCCCCATGAGCCGACAGGTGCAAGATGCTGAAGTGTTTCGACGGGAATTTAAGTGAAAACCGAGCAATCCTATTAAAGGACTTCAATAGCATGAAATGTGTTGATGAGCAAAATCTTTATCTAATAGATAAAGATTTTCGGTTCAAAGGTAAAACTCATTAAGTGACATTTTGACATTAAAGGTAAGACCGCACTAGACTGAACTGCACTGCAGCGGAACTGCGCGACACGTCGCGTCATTTTTTGGTAAACCGCACTTGAACTGCAGCTGAACTACAAAAATATATTTAGTAGCTAGGCAACCTCTGAGCCACAGAGTACTCTGAGCAAGATGGACGACGAAATAGATATGATTTTATGGCAATTTTACTCCAGTTTGTTTTTTTGATTGGTATTCATATACTTTTCGTGCTAGACGTCATATAGCTCCTGACACTGGCTCACCAGTACAATTAATTTTTCTTCGTCTATCGACATTTTTCTAACACGATCGCTTCGAAGTAGGTATCTCGCGTGACTGACTATGAAAAATGAAGTTCGTCAAACCGCACTCAGCGTCAGCGTAACTGCACGTCGCGACAGGCAGCGACACTTTTGGTCAGTTGATCAACTTTATCGCGCAGTTCCGCTGCAGTGCAGTTCCGCCTAGTGCGGTCTTACCTTTAATGAGACTGTTACTTTTGCTTCTTTATAGAAAAAATCTACAAGAAAAAATACTGGGTGCGTATTGTGCTCCATAACAAAACTGTCACGTGAAAAAATTCTTTAACTCCAAAGCTTTTTTAATCCCTTTGCAGTTAATAAATTTGGTCTGAATTTATGACACGAAGTGAGTTTTACCTCTCAACTGACGCTATGTGGTTTAATGAATGTGCTGTCAATGAAAAGAAGACGAAGCAGAAAGAGTGAAGTTGATGCTAACTTTCTCCAGATCCATTATACTTACGAAGTCAAACTTACTACGATAGCTTTATACTCATGTTTAAATTATCAAATTTTATTTCATACTATTATTTCATACTATTTAGTAAGTTTCGACTTTTCTTAATAAACATAAACAAACATTTAATAACCATTTACATACAGGCACATCTGGCACATACATTGCTTCTGGCCCCACACTAAGATACCCTGTGTCGTGGGAACCAGAAACAACGACCTCACAAACATGTAAACATCCAAGACCTGGGGTTTTTTTTTGTCCCCACCCGGGATTCGAACCCGGGACCTCTCGCATGGTATGCAGATGCACTACCGCTGCGCCACAAGGTCGTCTCTCCTTGTGTAAGGGATGCCTTGGACATTCCTAGTTTTTGTGCCATATAAAAGATACCTTCAGACTAATTTAAGAAAAATATATATATTAATAAATTAAAAGTTGTTAAAAAAAGACCTTGACTTTACAATATTAAAATGTTGATGATACTCCATTTTTTGTTTTTGTGACATTTCTTCTTTTTCCCTTTCAATTATTTACTTCTTCAGCAAGGTTTCTTCTTCAAGGTCCTTGCTGTCTTTTTCCGCTGGCTTGAAAGTAGAATTGATTATAGGGCTGGCCGATGCCGGTGCATGCTGTAGAAATAAGCCAGTAAGTTATGTAGGTAATTGATAAAAATAATGAGAGCATAGGGTTGCGTGCGGTGGCAGCGCGGTCCTTTGGCAGAACGCATAGCGTCACATTCGTGTGATTCTGGGTTCGAATTTGTTTTCTGAGTTACGTACAATTGTAGCTCGCTATCTGTGAAGGAAAACATCGCGAGAAAACCTGAGTGCCTGAGGTGTTCACTGAGCTCAGCGCTTGGAATTGCCAATCCGGGTGGGCACGCGTAGTAATTAAGCCCTAGTCTCTCTCTGAGAGAACTATGCCCTACAGTGAAACTTATTAAGCAGCATTATTAAGATTTATAAGAGCATTTCATATGATATATACAATTTGTTGAAATATAAATTCATCTTTGCACACGGAGCTTTGTATGCGTAATCTTCCAAATATAGCTTTCAGGCGCGGCCACAGGATTTCGCTTTGGGGGTAAGGTAAGAAAGCACTACAATCTCATATGAAAGATCTTATTCTCTTATGATCTCATATGAAAGCTCTTATTTATAAAAACACCATTTCTTTAAAGCACTCCTCAGTGGCACTTTATTAAATCTCCACCACAGACTATTTTAATCGGCCTTTATCAAGTGTTTTAAGGAATCGTGTTTTTATAAATAAGACCGTAACCTTCTAGAGTACTTGATTAAAAAAAAACAGTTTACTTTTTTTGGGGTTCCGTACCTCAAAAAAAAAACAGAACCCTTATAGGATCACTTTGTTGTCCGTCCGTCTGTCTGTCAAGACCCTTTATCTCGGGAACGCGTGGAATTATCAAGTTGAAATTAAAACCGTATACTCAGGTCTACAGTCCCTTGAAGCTGTGAAAAAATCAAATTTCTAGGTTAACGTAAAAAAAGATACGTCCGCTTATGCCGCAAAAAAACGTATATTTCGACACTCGAGGGAATCAAAATTTTAAGGTACTTTCTGTTGACCTAGAACCACGAAATTCGGCAAGTAATATCCTCTTATACTACAAATACAGTATACAGTCTGAAAACTGTACATTTGTAGTTAAAACATTAAAAAGAAGTCTTTGTAGTTCGGGAAAAACTGCGAGACTAGAGTTCTGAACTATTTACTATTGAACTATTTATAATATGTAAGTGCCTACAAATTTGTACGGAACCCTCGGTGCGCGAGGCCGGCCGGTTTTTTTATTAATGTGTGAAATTTTGTAAACAGCTAGTGACAACATCATTTTCTCATTTGTAAAATAACAAAGCGCGCAAAGATGAATTAAAAAGAAGAATACATAAAAGTAGAATAATGATGTTTATCTAATATAACCAGTGATCGAATAATCGGATGCATATTTACCTAAAGTTATTTTTTGGCTCAGAAATTATGGAAGCGGCTTCTTAAAACATATTTCTTAAATATAAATCCCGGGATTTCAGAAAATTCGGGAATGCAAAACTAATCGCATACGTAGCATGGAGACGACTTATTTAGCGTGTAGTATTATGAATTTAAAAAACCGTTAAAATCCGTTAAAACCGAGTTGTTTGTCGCTATGTAAAGTGAAGAAAGAAAATTACTTATCTTGACGTTTGCAATGACAGTTTGGCAATTAACTTTATAACATTAGCCAGCGCCCGATCTAGAGTCGGAAAGCACTAAACGATAATTCTGAAATCGCTTGATTTTTTACGATCGATACAAAAGTGCATTCCATAACAGCCAACACCTCAACTTTAGGTAAATATGCATCCGATTATTCGATCACTGAATATAACTCTTTTTCTCAAACAAAGAAAGAAAACACAGGCATACAAATATATTATTTATGAGGCTAAGTGCGGAAATCACAGGTATAACTAAGTAGATTATTTGTCAGACATTCTTGCCGTACATTTGTACAAATGGCCTTTAGACTGGATATATTTCCATGTTTGGGGTATCCTAGTTTGGGAGTGAGACCAGGACAAATATCGACAGTTAAATCGCTTGCAAGCCGCAAAATTTAAAATTCTCAATAATTAATTTCTAATTTTTCATACAACCTTGTTGAAGACAATTTGTAGGAAAAAAATAAATTACATTACATAAACTTACGCCTGTATCCCGGAGAGGTAGGCAGAGACACGATCCTGACAAACCTCATTCACTTCCTCAAAATTCCAAGCATCCATGAAAAAGAATTGAGAATTTTAATATTTTACTTCTTGCAATTGGTTTAAATATCGATACAGAAAAAAGGCAAGATCAATCGATCGTGGAAATGGCAAACTGTGGTCTCTCTGCCTCTCCTGAATACATACTTATGGATGTATGTAATGTACTGAAGAAACAGTGCTTACGTTTGGCGTTTTATTTTTATTTATTTTTCATTGCTTTTATTTATTTTTATTTTGTCTACTGACAAAACTCACAGTACAAGTTAATTGCATATAAACATAGCAAAAAATTAATTTATCATAGGCCAATTAAGAGCTTACTTATACTAACTTAAGTAAGAGACAGGCAATTTCATTTTAAAGCTCTTAAACAAACAAACCAACCACTTAAGTTCTTAATAAAATAATAAAACAAAACAGAATATTAGAATTAGGTGTCTAGTCATGACTGCAGACGCCGACTGCTGATTGTTTCAATGACGCTGTCGTTATTTTGTTAATTACATACTATCGTTATTTACCTTCAGTATCGCGTTCGATTAACATCCTGATTGTAGCAGCATGGACAAATAAACAGTTTTAATTAACCTCTTTGAAATAGCTTTTCTAAATAGCGAAAAAAAAAAAATTAAAATTAATATATTTTTTTGATAACACTATGCCCATATTACAGAAAAAATATTAGTTCCATACTAAAGTCATCACTTGTGTTTGCGGCATTAAAATCAGGTGGAACAGGTGAAATTTTCTTCGCGATTGCATAGTTTTCCCCAAAGAAAAATATGTTTGTATTGACGACTAGAACCGCTCATTTTCAGATGTTACACCCTGTATAATAAAATAAAAATTTTAAAGCCGAAAAAAATTAAATATACAATTCAAATAAAAAATAGAACAATTGGACGTACTTATTATTAAATAAATCCGGTTGCACTACGTATCACGTCAAAACTGAAAGATAATAAAAACTTTCCCTTAATAAACTACCACCCACCCTGTCGCATCCCGCAACGCGTCTTAGTTTTACCTAAAAAATTCTAGCATTTAGCGCCAAGAAACGCACGTATTTAAACAAAAATGTTATGTCATAATTAAATGCAAAAAAAAACATGTTTTTTCTGCTTGACTGCATAGGTTTTTGGCAGTTTGTTGGCAAATGCTCTATGTCGAAGACGAAGAAGTTCTATTCTTGTTCGATGTGTTTTTAATTTTCTTTTAATTATATTGTTAAAATGTTGTGACAAAAACATAAGTACCTACCTAATCATAATCTTAGTGACTGTGGGAGAATTTATTTTTCCTCTATAGCAACACTGCCTTCTCGGTTGACAGACTTTTCATTCATTCTTGTGTTTCGCACCATTCGGAGCGCATGTAAATAAAACTGATGAAACTGTACCTACAGCCTTTCTGTTAAATTACTTGTGATAGTATCCAGACCACAAAAAGATACTCTATGATCCAGGAAAATTAAATTCAGTGTTGTCGTTTTACTCTGCCCACAGTCTAATTTCCAATACTAGGTACCTATCTATTTCTATCTATCTATCTTTACAGTCCAGAAAGGACGCCCGCTGTTGGGCATAGGCTATCTATTTATCCATGTCACATTATAACTTACGTATTTTGAAGACTTGTCATCATCAATGTGCGGATTAACTTCACTGGCTTGCAGAAGCTGGAAAAAAGTTTTATACGATATAAGTATTTTTTGTGCTAAAAATCTCTTGCGTTCTAGAGAGAGAAATTAAATGATCTAACTCTAACTTTCAACATAAAAATTGAAAATTATAATTGTGAGCAGCTAGGTACTTGTTACCTTGGTCACGTATTGGAAATGCCTTTCCGGTCCAATGAATTTGTCTTCTTTCTTCTTCGGCCATCGGCGAGAAGCCGATGATGCGAGGTAAGTTTCTGGTTGATTCATTGATTCATTCATTCATTGAACGAGAAAATAGGAACGCTTTAACACTTGAATCAATCAATCGATCCACCCATACACGCCCACTGCTGGACATAGGCCTCTCCAAGGCAGGCCATTTCCTTCAGTCCTTGGCCATTCTCATCCATCCACTTCCAGCAATCTGCCTCAGACCGTCGGTCCACCGAGCTGGTGTGCATCCTACGCTGCGTTTGCCAGTTCGTGCTCTGCACTCGAGAACCTTTGCACCCATCGAACAGCTCTTCGGCATATGTAACCAGCCCACAGCCACTTCGGCTTGCTAATCTTATAGGTCATCAATCAATTTAGTTCTTTGATGAACTGACTCATTTCTGATAAAAGAGACTACCTACATCTGAATATGCAGAAAAAACACAGTACCTTGTCCACCTCAGGTTCAATCTGTTCGTTGGTGCCTCCGGTGTTGAGGGCGCCCTTCTCCATCAGAGTGGCGCGCTTCGCCTCCAAGTACATGTTACTGGGGAACAAAAATACTTTTTAAACCCACAGAATTTAAGGCACAGACGAACGGCGTAGTGGAACAGAACATAAATTAGTATTTTTAACTTACAATAATTTGACTGAAAGTGTTAAATACAGGCGGAATAAATTAACGTTGACTGTATTAATGTTAATTGCATCTATTTTTAGATTTAAACTAAGGAATTTGAAACGAGTGGACTAATAAACGGGGCCCTGATGACAATGATTAAATTTTGTTGAAATAGAATTTGAAATGATAGCTTCATGAAGCTGAGCCCTGATAACTTTGATGCATCGATTTCTGAACTATATTTTTTTAAAAGGAATTTGAAATGACGGCTTTGAGAAACTTTCTCTATAATTTTTTGGGATTCTTTATTGTTAACATATTAGGGGTTAAAGTATGAAATTGCCGTTTTATTGCAATAGGTTCTTTGAATTGACATAGAATCTTCATGGTTTGAGGTTTTCGAATGAAACTTTTTTCAAATGGTTTCTATGATGTTCTTTTTTTAAAAAATGTGAAACATTTGAATATCGACTTTCAATTGTTTTTGTTATTCAATTTAGACAAGAAAGATGGATACTGCGAAAATTCGAGTGATTATGAGGCACCCATTTTTCGTATTTTTTTATTTTATTGATTTGACGCAAGTGAGTGAATATTGTGGGTAAGGTAACGTTAAACCATGCCGCTAATTCCTGGGTAGTTTGACTAGGGTCGGCTTCCACTATCTCTCTTAATTCATCGTTATTCACCTGTGTGGGCGGTCTTCCTCGTGGCTCGTTCTTAAGTCGAAATTTCCATCACTTTTTAAACAAAGAACATCATAGAAACCATTTGAAAAAAGTTTCATTCGAAAACCTCAAACCATGAAGATTCTATGTCAATTCAAAGAACCTATTGCAATAAAACGGCAATTTCATACTTTAACCTATTACCTATAGAATGTTACCACAACACTGGCTTGACCTAGCGTGACGACCACAGTTAACTGCCTGTTGTAAGAACTTTTTACTCAGCGCAAGATAAAAAGTACCCGAAACCGGCGTGCGAGCATGCAACGACTAATGAATGTCGAGGAAGCGAAAGTGATCTCTCAGGATCGTGGCAAGTGGTAGTCCCTCTGGGATACAAGCGTGAGTTCATGTATGTGTATGTTTTACTTTAAAAAAAAACTGGGGCCTGATGACGTTAATGAAGCTTACCGCTTGACGGTGAGGTAGTATAGCTCCGTGATGGCGCGCACCGAGTAGTCGGGCACAAAGGTGTGACGCAGCACCGTGTCCATGTTCAGGTTCTGAAGGGAGCCCATGGAAGAGGCGGTGGGTGCTTCAGCTGTGGGGCAACATGGCGTTTAGGTTGACGTCAACACGCTTGACTACCAAATCAGAAAAAGTGGGTTTGGGGAAAGTACTCGTATTTTGGGTAACCTTATTTGGTAGTCTAGTAACCAATCACATTCCAATGGTACAACTCGTGCAACTTATAAGACCGCAAAGACAATAAACTGAACCGCAGTTTGGCGACATTGGTAAAAAAATATTTTTTATAGATATGTACAAAAAAAAACATAAGGGGTTTGAAAAACTTAAAAAACGTATCTACTCACCCACGCCGACGTTCTGCGTGAGGGCCTGCACGCCGAAATAGGTGAAGGGGCCGGCTTCGAACACGAGATTCTCGCGGCCCACCGTCACTTCCACGCGTCCTTCCAGGATCAAGACGAAGTAGTCCACCTGAGCAGTTGTGCAGAGACTTAAGAGAGATATAAGAGAACGTTAGGAGGATCAAAGATAGATCTGACAAAATAGTATAGGTAAGAGAGATGTATGAATAGTTAGGTAAGAAGAATATCAGAAGTGGGATAGATCCTCACAGATAGATCTGACGAAAGGGACATCTCAGAGAGTATGACAGATGGATAGAGAACATTAGAGGTGGGATAGATCACTCATATTATACATAGATCATAGTACAGCTGAGGTAGACGTACGAAGTGTTAGGTAAGAAGAACCTCAGAAGTGGGATAGATCTCTCAAAGATAGATCAGACGAAATAGTCCATCTGAGGGAGTTGGCCGGAGACTAACGCGCGGTTTATCGTCCACTAACAGTCTATTGGCCAGTTTCTGAATTGAGAATTTGGGTGAGTAAATGGTTATCTTTAGTGCTGTCTCTTCGAATTTCTCAGAAAAGAGCGTGACAGAACGTTACTTAAGTATTTACCTAGTGGAATTCTCAATTCAGAAAACGACCCTTTGAATACACTTCAGCCAACTGACAGCTGTTAACAGTAAATGAAGTGACTGTTGGTGTACAACAAACAGAAATAACTAACACTTATTATTAGATAGATATTATGTACTAATATTTCATCAAACGAGGATGTATGGAAATATTATGAAAGGAAATCACAAATGGGATAGACATATCCCTCATAGATCGGTACATAGACATATCAGATTTGCTAATTACCTTTAGGAATATAAGGAAATGAGCGCGTTAAAATAGACCAATTTGATCAAATTCGTAGGGGCTGTGTGATTTTGTTGTCTTCTTCATCCTATAGACACCCAATGCTCCGTGTATTTCTCTTCCAATGCACGCCCAGTCCAGTCTTCCAGTCTTTTCCTGCCACTTTGACCATATCGTCAGTCCATCTCGTTGGTACACAACCCTTCTGCGCCCATCTCAAGGTCGCTAAACTAGCATTTTTACACTCCATCTTTTTCTTATCAACGGCATTTATGTGGCCTGCCCATTTCTACTTTTTACGGACAATCACCTTGGCTACGTCCGTCAGTTTGATTCTCCTTCGGATTTTGTTGTATGGTCACTTTATTGCAACTTACCGGCTTCCCCTCCTGGAAGACGTAGATCTTGGGATCCTGCTTGGCCTCGTCGCCCTTTAACTTGATGTGCTGTATCACGTCTTGTTTAAGCAGCCGCCGCAGCACCGTCTCCGAGATCATCTCCGGACGGAACGGGTCCACGCCTGTTGGAGGAGTTATAGTACTGTGTTAAGGGGGCCCTATTGGAGGATTTAGTCTTAGGTCATAGGTCGACGCCCTATTGGGGGAGTTTTAGTGTTGAGTCAAGGGGTCAACGTCCTATTGGGGAATTTATAGTGTTGAGTCAAGGGTTCCACGCCCTATTGACGGAGTTATAGTGCTGAAGGGTACGACGTATTGGGGGGTTAGTGTTGAGTCAAGGGTCCACGCCTGTTGGGGGAGTTAAAAGTATCAAGTCAAAGTGGGTCCACTTTGACTTGATACTTTTAACGTACCGTACCTCCCACGCCTGTTGGAGAAGATAGTTTTGAGTTAACTACGGGTACACGCTTCTTAGAGGAGTTGTAGTATTGGGTCAAGGGTCCAAGGTTGTTAGGGGAGTTATAGTACTGAGTTAAGGGTTCCACGCCATATCAGCGAGTTGATTTTGAGTCAAGAGTCCAACCCTGATGATGGAGACAGTTTTGAGTCAAGGGTCCACGCCCTGTTAGGGGAGTTATGGTATTGAGTCAAGGGGTCCACGGCCTATTGCGGGAGTTATGAGTCAAAGAGGCCACGCCTATTAATGGCGGTATAGTCTTGAGAGTTGAGTAGAGAACACTTTATACACTTTATTATTCGAGAGAATTATAGTATTGAGTCAGGATCCACGCCTGCGGGTGACCTCTTTCTCTTTTTCACACACAGACTTACTCCCTCACTCTTTTACTAAGTCTTCCCACTCCCGCTCTCTATAAACTCACTGGTGCTGAGGAACTGGAAGGTGGCGAGCACGAGCTGCGGCGACACGTGGACCCGCTGATGCTGCGGATGGCCGGCGAAGGCCGCGAAGTCCTGGAGCTTGTTCAGGGGACGCGCCAGACGCTTCTTGGTGCGGTTGTCCACTGTTGACAGATAAAAATTATTCAATCATTTGCCACAAAACATTTCGGAGCTACCTCACACAAAATTTAAAACAGAATTATATACACGCACTTGACCGGTTTTTTTTTAAACTTGTGACTTGAATGCGAACACTTAACTTAATTAGTCTCTATGTGTGAAAACTTGTCGTAAACTTTTTGAGGTAAATTATGCTAAGTTCAGCTGTAAGTTTTAAATAAAGCAATACTTACTGAACACATCAGTTTCATCGACGATCTCAGCTTGAATCATCTCTTCTATCACGTCCTCCAGGGTGACCAAGCCAACCGTTTCATAAACCGGGTCACCGTCGCCGCTCTTGATGCGCTGCACGAACGCCATGTGACCCTTGTGACCTGCCGTGTAAGAGCGGGGTTAGCTTGGCAGGTTAGAAACTTACGGTATCATTTATAATTAAAGAATATTGAATTGAATTGAAAATTCTTTAATGCACTAAAAAACAATTTTGTACAGAGGCGAGCTTAAAACTAGGTAGTATTTTCTTCCAGCTAACCTACGTTAATGTGGAGAGTCGACGGGGTAGTGCTAGAAGAAAATTATGGGAAATATTCTTATCTTATCTTATCTAACGTCTTTCCCTTTACGACAAACTATTTAAACTGACTGAGGAGTGCATTGGAGTCTGGGTGTATTTCATTTCATTTAAAACCTAACTGCATAAAACTGGGTACTCGGGGCTGCAAGTGATGAAAAGTACTTCACCCAGATGTCGCTGCCTGCACGTAATACAGAAAAGTTTGTAAAGAGGTTCGAAATTTCGCCGATGCCTGCACTTGCCCATTAGCCAAGTTGGGAGAGCGCTGGCACGATTAGCCAGAGGTCGCGGGTTCAAGTCCCGGCATGGGTGGAATTTTTATCCTCTAAATAGGTTTTTAATATTTCATTGGACAAAACTATGAATAATTGCCATATAGATTTTTCTCTACGACTATACTTTTAAGTGATCCTACAGAAAACCAAAGTCACCGACATAGACCACTGAATTAGCATGCTGAAATGGCAGTGGGCCGGCCATATCACCCGAAGAACTGATAACCGATGGGGTAGACGAGTTCTTAAGTAGAGACCGCGGATCGGACGAAACGTAGTGTAGGACGTCCTCAGACTCGGTGGAGCGATGACCTTCGCAGGGCGGCTGGCAAGAGCTGGATGAGAGTAGCCGGATACCGTGGTGATCATCATCATCATCATCATCATCATCATCATAATCATCAGCAGCGCCTTGACGTCCACTGCAGGACACAGGCCTCCCTCATGGTTTCATAAACATGAGGGGTCTTGCCATAATCGCCACGCTTGGCAGGCGGGTTGGCGATCGCAGTATGGGGTTGGAATCTCAGGAAGATGCTGCTGCCCGTCTCCTGGTAATGTATATCCTTAGTCGCTATTCTTAATCCGTGTGGCGGCGGATTAAGAAAAGCGTCACTCCATTTCCTCCCGTGGATGTCGTAGAAGGCGATACCGTGCTCAGTGGCGTGCAATAGTCCAGCGGTGGACAAGCGTAGGCCGATGATGATGATACTTTTGAAAACATAAACTAAAATAATGCTAGTCACGTGGTGCCACCCGGGCCAGTGCTGATCCCCGGAGCCGGTACCGGCCAGTGGAAAAACGCCCTACCCCGCCGGATCACGATTCACACCGAGATAAGCCGAGCCAAAATAAAATATACTTTCCGTCGCGTATTTTTAACTTGAGTTCAGAGTGACATTCAGATCTGCGCGTTGCTGTTTACAAAGCGGTTTCATCCTTACTAATAATATTATAGACGCGAAATACATACTCTTTCAAGTAAAAACTACTGAATGGATTTTAATAACATAACATACATAAGCAGCCTATTATATGCGTCCTTCCAGGCCTTCTCTTAGGGAGAGAGTATGGGCTCAATCACCACGCGTGCCCACCGCGGATTGGCGATTTCAAGCGCTGAGGTGATAGCTCAGCCGCTCAGGTATCCTCACGATGTTTTCCTTCACCGTTAGCGAGTGGCGAATCGAACCTGGGTCTCTCGCTTCCGAGTCCAATATTCTACGGATTTTAATGAATCTTTACAATAATATAGCTTATACATCAGAATAACGCATAGGTTAAATATAGAGATATTATGTGAATTGTCCAAAATATAACGATAAGTGTTAAGTAAGCAGGGCAAAATGCTGGTGGGCACACAAAGTCGCGGGATAAGCTGGGCGAAAAATTATTGGCAGGTGTACAAAAGTTGCTAAGAAGACTTTCAGTATAAAAGTGCGTAGGTATTATGAAACGAAAATTATTATGAAAGCAAAAGGTGCGGTGGTGGCGGAGCGGTAGAACGCCGGCCTCACATTTGGATGTTCGTGGATTCGAATCCCGGCATGTACCTACCAATGACTTCGTTTTCTAAGTTACGTACGTTTGTGAAGTTGTAGTAGCGATACCACTCGCTAAAGTGAAGGAAAACATCGTGAGGAAACCTGAGTGTTTGAGGTGTTCACATACCTCAGCTACAGCCTCAGCACTTGCGAGCGCCAATCGCGGCGAGCACGCGTGGTGGTTAAGCAGATACTCTCTCCCTGAGAGAAGGCCTGTGCCCTACAGTGGGACGTATATAGGCTGCTTATGACTCATATATAAACATTAGAATTGTAAAAAATGTTTGTTAAAAATGTTAAGTTACTTCTGAGCTCGCGGCCTCATAGCTCTAGTCTGATAATGTTCCCTACCATAAGACAATGTACCTAGGTATACCATGACGTTTTGATTTTCATACTTGTGAAAGATTATATAAAATAAAGACTGGAAAAACAAATGAGTGTGAGGCCTGCCTGCTGTGTACCCAGACTACCATCATATTATCTTAAAATCTATCACAATTTTAATGGCAACCACACAATTTACGATAGTCAGTAAAAAACACAAGATTTATATCGTCCTTCGGACAGACTTTTATTCAGTTTTTGACACGCCTGTATCGTAGCTATCGTAATTGAATCGTGTGATTTTGAAACGACACATGTCCTTTCATTACAACTTCGCAGGAAATAGAAAAAACTGTTTTATTCAAATACTAATATCTACAACACCAATATTTTAGCATATTATATTGATTTCTGTATGAGTAAACTACAATTTTTTTTCTAATGTAAATCAATAGGTAGGTGTAAATAATTTAATAAAAAAAAATGGGCAAGTGTTATTTTAAAAACGCATGTGACTTGTGTTGTTTTAAAATCACACGATTCAATTATAACCAAAACGAGCATTTGGTAGGGTTCCGTAGTCAACAAGGAATCCTTATAGTTGCGCCATGGCCGTTTGTCTGCGTATAGTGTGGGGTATCGTTGGATTGGTCGTTATTATTGTGGGTGTAGGAAAACGAAAAATGGTTTTCCATTTAGGGTACCGTTTGCGAAATATTAAGCTTAAAGCGCAAATTTTTGATAGAGCAGGGCGTCCCCCCTCTCCTGGCTAAACTGTTGATTGTAGAAACGTGAAAGAATTCAGGACAGTACCACAAATAATGAACTTTAAAGAAAAACTATCACGGTTAAGTAGGCTTAAGTTAACGAGTAATAGGCGGCCGACTTATCAAAGGAAAACTTCGTACAAATTCCATTGAAAATTACTTTGATGAAGTTGTGAGTTCTTTGTAAAGACGGTAAAAAACCCCTCCTTCTACGGAACCCTACACTGCGCGTGGCTCGACACACACTTGGCCGGTTTTTATGGTAGCATTTCGGTTCGCAGCGATCGCATGCGGTCCGCGCTTAAAGATCATCTGTCGGCTCGAAATATAATTTAGACGCAGTAAAAAATACTTTCAGACAACCAAGGTTGTGCGTTTTTCTGCGTGATTCATTGATGAGCTAGACTGTGAGATATTATGCTAATATTAATATTACTCCGATCAAAGCATATCGCACGCCGGGGACGCATGAAACACATTTTGTCTGTTCCAACGTTATGACCCAAATACACGCTGAAATCTGGCTGGTTTGAAAGCCGCCGCGGTTATGCAATTAGTAATTCTAAATGTCATCTACTGAGACTTTTTATTTTGAAGTACTTATAAAGTAAAATTAGAAAAAAAATCTGCGAAATCTTGTTTTAAAAAAAATTCCGCGGGTTCGGAAGATCGGTTGGAAGTGGCCTGCATCCAGCGTCTTCCTGCCACTTGGATGAGGTCATCTGTCCATCGTCTCCATTCGAGAACCGCCCACTGCCACTTCAACTTACCAATCCGCTGGGCTATGTCGACGACTTTCGTTCGTCTACGGATCTCATCATTTCTTATTCGATCTCGTAGAGAAATTCCGAGTCCTTTCCATAGCTCGTTGCGTGACCTTGAGTTTTCTTATTAGGGCACATAGTGAGAGACCACCTTTCAGTGCCATTTTTAGAATGTGCCTTTTAAAAAAAACACACTAGTTTATTCGATAGCCTATTGCGATTGATAAGGCACGTTTGTTTTGCTATGGCTTTCAAACCACCCAAAATTTATTATATATATGAACCTGGTCTAATCGTCACCGGACGATAAGGAAGAGATGGGCGAATATAGGGATCCCTACCTGAAGGATGAAAACATACTTCTCTACTGGGTGATTTTGAGTTACCAATATTTTGAAGGAACTATTTAATGCATAGAGCCTGTAGCTCACCTTCTTTGAACCGTTTTAGCATGACGTCCAAGACAATGTCTTCGAAGATGAAGAGCACTGGATCTGTCAGTGCCTACCTTAGACTTTGATTTTGACAGTACATAACTCAATCTAACCTAAGCTAACCCAACTATTTCATGCAGCGTCCAAGTCCTCACGTTCTTTGAACTGCTTCAGCATGACGTCCAAGCTAATATCTCCATCTATTAAGTAGTAATAGTCCTGACAATACCTTAGACTTAGACGTTGATTCTGGCAGTAAATTACATAACCCAAACTAACCTTAGCTGACCAAACTGTTCTATGCAGCCAGTCCCTCACCTTCTTTGAACGGCTTCAGCATGACGTCCATCGAAGATGAAGTTGTACTTATTCTAACAGTACCGTGCATGTTTATTCTGGTGGAACATAACCTAACCTAACACAAACATTTCGTGCAGCCAGTCCCTCGCCTTCTTTGAACTGCTTCAGCATGACGTCCAAGGTAATGTCTTCGAAGAAGAAGTTGCACTGGTTCTGGCCGTACCTGAGACGTCGATTCTGGCAGTATATAACCCAACCCAACCTAAACTGATTATTTCATGCAGCCAGTTCCTCACCTTTAAACTGCTTCAGCGTGACGTCCAAGTTAATGTCTGACTATACCTAAGACGTTGATTCTGGCAGTACATAACCCAACTGTTTCGTACAGCCTGTCCTTACCTTCTTTGAACTGTTTCAGCATGACGTCCAAAGTAATGTCTTCGAAGATGAAGTTGCACTGGTTCTGGTAATACTGGCAGAGCGTTCGCAGAGCCGTGTTATCGTCAGGGTCCACGAAGGCAAGGTCCTTGATGAAGAGCACCGTCACGATGTTGCTGCGTTTGCCTTCGTACACTGGGATGCGGGAGTAGCCTGCCAAACGGGAATTGTATTAGATATCCGACAATAGAATGATGATGTTTGACAAGTATGTTCGAATAAAGAAACGAATAAGTATATTGCCGAGTATCTGTAAACGCGTAAGTGGCTATCCAAACCATCTTTGCGTCGTCAATACCTTTCATTTGCCACCTCATTTGCCAAAATCGGCCCAGCCGTTTTGCCTCCACGCGGTCGTAAAGAAAAAAACTCTCCTTTGCCTTCGGAGTCGGATAACGAAACAGCGTAGACTATTAGAGGGGGTTGCGAACGCTAGGTTAAAGTGGGACTGGACTGGTCATGTCTGCCGTATGAGCTCAGATAGGGTGACCAAAATTGCGACCAACTGGGTCTCGCAAAATGGACACCGACGTCGCGGCAGACCACGGTGAAGATGCGAGGTAGCTGGAGACAGTGAGAGATGGAAAGCAGAAGAAGAGTCCTCTCCCCAGTGAGACACAAAAGAGGCTAAGAAAAAGAAGACTCACCAGACTTGACGATCTCAGTCATAGTCTCGAAGTCCAGGGTGCTGGTGATGGGTAGCATGAAGACATCTTCGAGCTTGGTCATGACCTCGGAGACAGTTTTCTTGCGGAGGTCCAGGGCACCGCTGATGATGTTCACCTCCTCCTTATCCAGGTCGTTGACGTGATTCGTCACCTGTTCGGCCAGATTGATCTGAGAGTCCGTCCGGGGAAGGGTTAGAAAAAAACGTGCAGGTGATTAGTTACAAGTGCAGCAGGCTTCTATACAACGTACACTATGCTAGCCCCAGTACCGATAAACTCGCCATAGAAGTTATACCGAGCGTGAAATAGATGGAGAGACAGAGAAAACATTATCACACAACCAGAACAAAATACAAATGATTCCTTATCCGTCCGTCTGTCTGTCAAGACCGTTTATCTCGGGAACGCGTGGTCGTATCGAGTTGAAATTTAAACCATTAACTCAGATCTAGAATCCCTTGAAGCTGTGAAAAAATTAAACTTCTAAGTTAACGTAAAAAAAGATACGGCCGTTCATGCCGCAAGAAACGTACCTATATTTCGACACTCAAGGAAATCAAAATTTATGAGTGCTTTCCGTTGGCCCAGAACTGTGAAATTTGGCAAGTTATACCGAAACAGGCTTCTGGTAGCGTTGCAGCGCTTTAAAGCATTTTAATGCTTTCCAATTTAGGCAGCGTGTCATGCTCCATTACGAGCACCAAATCCTGAGCGATTCCAATCGTCTAACTGTCAAATTCAATTCTAATCGCTATCGCAAACGACAGAATTCCGACAGGATTTGATGCGCGTATTTAGCCCCTGGCCACATAGAAGAGACGTGGAGCGGGGCGCGGAAAGGACGCGACGCGTTTTATAGAAATCGCGGCCTTTCGTGTGGGCCTCGTCCCGTCCCTTTAGTACATTTTATACGAAAGTGAATTGGATTAACGGCGCGTCTTTTCCGCGCCCTCGCCCCACGTCCCTTCTGTGTGCATAAGATAAGAATATTGTTTATTGTACACTACTAAAAAGAAACATAAAATATTTACAAAAGTAAACAGTGTCGAGCGTGATCGCGGTTAGATTGGACAGTCTATGCATTAATCATCTACTTATCACACTTCTACAGAATGTTGCAAAAAGGCTCGTTAGGCGCGTTACACACAGATGGGACGTGGTGCGAGGGCGCGGTGATATGTATAGAGTCACAGACCACAGTCCTTGCTCTGCGGTCGCTTTTGGTTTGTGACATATTACTGCACCCTCGTCCCACGTCCCATCTGTGTGTTTCGCGCCTGAGAAATTATCAATGCAAACAAGTTTTATTAAAGGACCAACTCTGAAATCGCGTTAAAGTATTATCCTTTTTTCATACATTTGGTAGAGAAGGCATCAAAACTTTATATGGCACTGATGATATTTCTTTCGTTATTTCAGCGTAGGTTGCTTAGTGAAAGTTGTAATGGTGACTAGATCTGACCTTTCTATACGTACAACACCCGTTTTAATGGAGAACTTGCATTGAAAATGTTTTAACAGAATAGAAGAGGACACGTTAAAAGATAAATAAACGTGGTATTTTTTTCTCTACGACTAATACTTTTTTTTTGTAATAAACCAGTCGCAGTGCATAAATGTTTTATGCATGTACTGTACACAAGGGTGTCGCCAGCCGATGGCGCAGGGGGGGGGGCAAGTTGACTTTACCTACTACAATTCATACTTTTCTCATTCTCTATGAATGAGAAAAGTAAGTATGAATTGTAGGTAAAGTCGACAGCACAGGAAGCTTTTCACTTGTACTACGAGCCTTACATCTACAGCGATTGTAATTACAACAGTATCTTAGTACTATATACATATATATTCTGTGACAGTACAGAGTCCAATGTGTAAAGCTACACGAGCACGAGCTGACAGAATGACAGACGCTAAAACAAAGGCGGCTGTGCGGGGGGCGCGAGCGCTGCGCGGTTACATGTTGCTTCCCCACTCCCCCTCTCCCGCTTCAACGACAGAGTAGAGCAGAGCGTAATTAAGCATACGGAATATTAGGAGTGGAATTGGTAAATTCATTCGAGTTTCGACGTACGGGAATGATTGTTCAAGGCTTGAACTTCAAGCAAATTAACTCAAAGACTTAAGACTTTGGTTGCATTATATTTGGCAACTTTTTTAGAATCTCTAGGGGGGGGCAACTGCCCCTCCCTGCCCCCCCTTGGCGACGCCCTTGACTGTACACCCTCATAAGAAAACGTTCAGAATTCAATGACAAAACGAAATATAATCAGTTTTATGTTATTAGAGCAACTTAATTTTTCGCATATTTCGTGACTCCAAAAACCCCAAAAAAATATTTTTTTTGTTTTATTTTTAAATTTTTCTTACATTTTTATATGATTTCTATGGTACAAAAGCGAAGTCACTCCAATCTTAGTTAGACGCAAGTTCCCCATTGTGCTCTATGGAAACGCTGGAAAGTAGCAAAGAGCGAGTGGGTCTGTGTCCGCCTTACACGGCCAGTTTAACAGTTTGTTCAATGTTCTACCCACTAGGCTACCACCGCTCTTAGGAGCGCCGTTAGGAGTGTAATAAACCCATCAAAAGCATATAGTCGTTTTCCTCTCGAATACAACAGTGGCGACGAGGATGGGATTCGAACCCACGCGTGCAAAGCTCCTGTTAAAGGCACTATTTTTGATTTGACATGTATTTTGACATTTCCAAATGAGTTTCTCATCAAGAATGGGTCCTAAACATTTTAGGATTAATTCTTGATGCATAAGCAGCCTAGATACTCCCCACTGTAGGGCACAGGCCTTCTCTCAGGGAGAGAGTATGGGCTTAATCACCACGCGTGCCCACCGCGGATTGGCGATTTCAAGCGCTGGCGTATGTGAACTCGGACACTCAGGTTTCCTCACGATGTTTGCCTTCACCGTTAGCGAGTGGTATTGCTAAAATAATTTCTCAAAGGTACATAACTTAGAAAACAAAGTCATAGGGAATCGAACCCGGGTCTGTCGCTTCTGAGCGTCTCTACCGCCGCTCTATATGCATACTAATATAGACGTAAGTCGAGTCAAATCCCCAAAAAAAAAAACTTAAACTAAGAAAACCGAATATGGTAAAAGAAATGTGATTATGTGATGTATGAGCGACAATTTTTTGGCATTTCGTTCGATCGATATCTCAGTAACGATGAACGATGGACGAAAATGTAAAGGACCTTAATTGTAGATTGTAAAAAGCAACCAAAAGTATTGTATCAAAATTTTCGTATCTTTACGAAGAACCGAGTTACGACTAGATTATCGATGGAGTCCAACTTTATAATGATTTACCGAGGACATACAAAATATGAATGCTTTTAAAACTAAACTTAAAAAACATAACATAACATAAACTCTCGCCTGTATCCCAGAGGGGTAGGCAGAGACCAGGGACTGCCACTTGCTACGATCCTGACAGATCACTTTCGCTTCCTCAACATTCACGAGTCGTTGCATGCACGCACGCCGGTTTCGGGTACTTTTTATCTTGCCCTTTGCTAATACATCCCCTATTTGGTCGAAGTATGTCCGTCTGGGTCGTCCCTTACCGGCCCTTTCATTCACTAAACTTAAACTAGGTATTTAATGCATGCCATATAAATTTAATCTAATTTTACGTTTTATTTTCTCACTAATTAAGTGAACTGTAAGTTATTTATGAGAAATAAATATCTTTGAACCCAAATGCAAGGTTTTATCCCCCTAAGTCCTCACTTTGAAAAAAACAATCGAAAACCATTGTTATTTCAGGTCAGGACTTATACACCATTCCACGAAACGAGCTCCCAAAGAAAATCGTCTATGTGCGCTATATTGGTTAATGCGCGTGACCTTCAATCGGACCGTCTTCGCTTATTGTTTCGCTTAACTTTAGCCGCACGCATTGACCAATGATATGCGAGTATTTGTTTCCCTAAGAGGTCGCCTCGTGGAACGGAGTATAGGAGGTTATAATACGCCTCGACAAAAGTCCAGTATCTCTCCGTACCTTGACTAGCTCCTTTAGCCTCTCTCGGTTGTAGTGTGTGCCAATCTCCTCGCCCAGGAAGTAGTCGAGAAGCTTGCTGGTCGGCCACGCCAGCGGTGCGCAGATGCCCATCACGATCTGGAAGCGGGGACCATTTTGTATTCCATTCGTTGAACGGAATCAAATGGATTGTCGTGCACTCCATTTGATTCCGTTAAATTAATTCGAATTTTGGCATTCGGTTTAATTCCATCGAATTTAATTTAATTCAATGTAATTAAACCGCATGCCGAATGCATGAATGTGCCAGAACAGCATCTAAGCGAGAAAAAGGCGAGACATAGTGAGGCACTCAATATCAGTCCACAATAAAACGTCTTCATGAGGACCACGGCAGCTTCATCAAGAGCATACCGACGAAGAAAAAGAGAATTCATGCAAAAAAATTGTGAAATTTTTTTTTTAATGCAATGCAATTAAATATAAAAAAAACTTGAAATACTTGGAAAACCACGAGGGAGACCTATGTCCTGCAGTGGGCGTCAAATGGCGAATGATGATGAATGAAATAAAATGCAACGGAATTATAAGTAGGGTTGGCCACGCCCCAGCGGGGCGCAGATGGCTGTTACGATTTTTGGAGGAAGGCGAGTTTAGTCACTATACTAATAATTGGAATTAAATTGAATGCAATAGAAGTCAATTGAATTGTTTACATGATTATATTCTTTTTGTTGCATTAACCCGTGCTGAGGACAATTTTAAAAACCTATTTAGAGGCTAAAAATTCCACCCAGATGTCCCAGCCTGTACGTAATACAGAGAAGTTTGGAAAGAGGTTCGAAATTTCGCCGATACCTGCACTTGGCCATTAGCTCAGTTGGAAGAGCGCTGGCACGGTTAGATAGAGGTCGCGGGTTCAAGTCCCGGCATGGGTGGAACTTTTAGCCTCTAAATAGGTTTTTAAAATTGTTTACACGAATTAGATAAAATTGGGTCGATCACGTCAGCGGGGCACTTCTAGTAAATCGATACAAAATGGAACTAAATTCAATGCAATGTAATCAAACTGAATACATTATAATTAAATTTAATGCAATTTAATTATAAGTAGGATCGACTACGCTAAATGGGTTGAATGCAATAGGTTTAAATTTTAATTAAACGTATGTTTCGTATTCAAGAAAATTTCATAGCATGAATCTCGTAATAATTCTGCCAGAACGAAACGAACACAATGGACCGAAACAGATTATAGTGCAATTAAATACAACAGAAAGGATGGCCTACTTTGAATCTGCTAAATCCTTTATTAGTGCTGGCACAAGTTCCCCAAGTAGCTTCATCAAAGCGACAAAGTCTCACCTTCATAATCCAAATTGACTTCGCGCCAACCAACAGTCCGTGTCGCGCGCACACAGCCTGTGGCGTGATCTCAGCTATGAACACAATCGCCAGCGTCGATCCAATGACGGCCACCAGACCGGACGTCAAATCGTCCAGAATCACAGTGAACGTCGAGTTCACAGCCACGTTACTCAGCAATATGGTGCAAAGGAGGTAGTTTCCGTGCGCTCTGACGGGCATGATCGCTCTGGCGTACCGCCTCTCGGTCTCCGTGCCGGTATTCGCGATAATCTTCAACTCGGTCCTGTCCAAGGCCATCAGACCCAGGTTAAGGCCAGAGAAGAGCGAGGCCAATAGCAGTAACACCACGATGAGGATCAGCGACACCCAAAGCGGAAGTAATTTGTTGTGGGTGCCTAGGATTTTCCATTGATCTTTACCCATGTGGATAAACTCGCCACTGGGCGTGTTTTTGGCACAAATGTAGAAGGTATACCCGTCCAGAGGCGCGGGGGCTCGCAGCTCGAACAGGGCCGCGTCGGATTCCGTTCTGTGTACCTGTGTGTAAAGAAATTTTGGGTTTGAATTTTGGGATTTGTTGACACTATTTATTAGGTACCTTGTTTGCTAACCACATATTGATGCTAAATTATTATTGTTGCTGACCAAATATTTATTTTGGGGGCCATTTAGCTCCTTCGCTCGCGGCTTGAATAGTACTTACTATTCGCTAGAACAAATAGTAGGACAATGGCATGCAATTTCCGATTGCTATTGTGAGGTGGATAGCATCGTTTTTATCTTAGTACGCTGGGACCGAGTGCGTAACGTAATCTTAGTAAATAAAACTATAGTCCACTCGGATAGCGGTTGTATCACATGATTTGCTGTTACGAGGGCCATCCACAAGCTAACTCGGCTTAGGAATGAAGAGGCTTATTTTCGGAGTTCAACAGCAGAAGAAAGAAAATAATAAAAGAGAAAACGCAAAAAAAATAGAGAAAAAAAAAGAAAAATCAGCGTCGTAAGCTCTGCCACGGCATTAAGCTGAGCGAAAACCTTTTTGGTACTTTTGTATTAATCTTAGTTAACCTAGTGTATTCCATAACTAGCTAAGTACCAAATAAAGATTTTCTATTTCTATTTATTTTATTTTAGGTACTTCAACATTACACTGCCATTTATTTTATTCTTACGACGAGGGAGGTTCTTATATTGACGCCATTTTGTTTCTGCGATTAAATCCGAGTCAGCTCGGCTGTGTAGAACACGGTTCGAGTACACTAAAACTCATCCGAGCATACTAAAATCATCGGTTGTACTGTACACACTATATGAGTTGCATCCGAGTACTCATTTTAATCACTCGATCCGAGCGCACTAAGATCATGAAAATCTGGCTTAGGATTGGTTTCTCTTAGTTAACATGAAAAAGTAAATTTACCTTATACTCTCCTTGGACCAAATGGTGGCAGGCGGTGCCATACTCCTCAGGGATGTGCGTGAACGCAATTACCGTGTCATTCGTGAACCCTTCTCCAAAAAGCCTCAGCGTAAACTTAGTATCTCTCAGCACACTTGGTATCACTTCGTCTATAATCTTCGGCTCTTTCTCAGACTCTTCAACTCTCAAACCAAGCATTTTTACATTACCAGTGACTTGTCTTTTAACTCTGTTGGTTTCTACCATTCTGGGGATTGTGTTAGAGTCTCCATAGTTGTCTTCGGTAGTTTTTAAGTCTAGTATTTCGACGGCAATGTCGTTTTGTTCAATGCCGTGGCTGTTTATGTCTAAGTCGTGGTTCAGCGAGTGTGGTGGTGGATTTTCTAGGTTGTTGTCGTCTAATAGTTCAATCATCTTTCCACTAAGTAATGCGCTATCACTGCTGGTAACGGTTTCCGCATCTTGGCTCGGTCTGCAAAGAAATAAAGGCCCTATTAGTACAAAGTTTTCTTCTTCGGTCCTTAGCACATAGGGCCTCAACCACAGCCAGGGATCACTTGGAAAAGATCCAAAGCCCAGAGTCCAAGATCTTCGATCAACACAATTTGGCCTGGGGTCTGATTATGCGCACCATCATGTCGGAATCCCGAGGTTTGAAATAGCAATGAGTATAGCAGTGTTTTGACGATTGGAATTGCTCAGGATTTGGTGCGCTAAAGGGGCTTTATAGGGGCTAAACTGGAAGCTGCCGAGTACCACCATAAGAAATCTAAATCAGTCAAAACGTTTTTTCCTTAAATCATGACCACCAACTAATTTTGAACTTTTAGTATTTTTTCATGTAATATAACACGTATTTTGTGTATTTCAACTGGATACCATCACGGTCCTAGCTTTTTTACGGTGAAAAGAATCGGCGGACGGACGGAAGGACGTTCCCAAACGTGACCCGAGGAATAGGGTCCCGTTTGGCACCCTTCGGGACCGAAACCCTTTAAACTTAAAAACCGAAAGCCAAAACGATTAAAATATAATAAATATCGTTCGATCATTCGGGATTAAGTCGCCCATATCAAGGTAATCGTGAGCATTTAAAACCGATAACGTAATAACTGCTCTATTCATTTGTAACAGTTTACTCCTGTGACACTAAGGGCGAGATCTTGGCCTGGCGCTAGGGCTGCCTCTCCGATTTTAACCCCAAGTCTACGGGTTTTAATGGTACATGTCGGTACTCCAGGTTAATATTATAGTTCTCCGGGTCCGCCGTCTGAAGAATACTTTATTTTTCTACATATTTACGATGGGTAAATTAAAATAATACTGAAATATATTTAAAAATGTACCTATAAAAGGTATTTTTTTTAATTTGACCCCTGTTTTACTGGCAATACGGTTTTTTATGGTTTTCAAGTATTTTTTTCTTTTATTAAACGTTCAAAAATACTTTTAGATAGATAGATAGAGAACACTTTACTACACAACCAGGTGAAAGAATTACAAATAATTTCTTATATCTAAGTAGTGACAAACGGCGGTCTTTTAATTTTCTTTTAAAATATTTTTGTTTAAAACAGTACGGTAAAGTGTTTTTATAAAAAGTACTTTTCCGCAATCTCTGGGTTTGACTATTTGTAAAGGTGGCAACCCTACCTGGCGCACACTGTCCGAGTAGATTTTATCAGTACGTATCAGTACGCAATTAGTATACATTACGCCTGTTATCAAAATACTCTTAATTACGCATAATGGGTTTATTCTATGGTTTCTTCCTTTTTGGTTAAAGCGAATAACATGGCAAAAATGCACCCAGCCTAACACATTTATAGTTTCTCGCTCTAAGTTATATGAATTGCCGGAAAGAAGTGGAGTGCATTCCGAAATACCACACATGGTAACTTATAGTTGGGACTTGGGTGGGAACATGTGTGGTCTCGGCCTTCGTCCTCGGCCTTGCTAAAGTCTGTTTTTTAATTCGATGCAAAAAAAATACTGTCACTGACATGTGCCCGGGTTAGAAGAAGTTGCGAGGTATAGTCTATTCATCCTTACCTGTCCAATTTAGTAAACAAGATTCTACCCGCAAAGTATGACTTTTTAGTCGAAAACTGCCATATTCCCATAAATGTAGTAACGTGGGACACCATTTTGGATAACACGCTGCTATGTTATAAACAAAGTGCACGAACTTGCAAGAAAATATCTAGTTTCGGCATCAAATGTCAATTTTGAGGTTAGAATATTGTTTACTAAATTGGACAAGTAAGGATGAACAGACTGTACCTACGTTGGTCCCCCCTGCTTAGTAGTTAATGCTCAGCAGTCGAGTGGCTGGTTATTTTTTATCACAGACATTTTAACAGGTATATTAACAAAGCCTATTTTCCGATACCGAGAAAGGTTACACCTAGTATCACCGTTCGCCTCGCGCATTCCACCTCTAGCGTAGACAGACACGTGTATAGGAACATAGCACACAATGTCGGGCTGTTTACATTCAAACGATCAGAAACGAAACGGCCTCGTTCCGTCTGTACGCGTGTCTAGCCGCGACCCTGTTCAAATACACGCGTGTAATGCGTAGGTACAATGAAAGTACTCGGCGGCGATTCTCCAAAAAGCATAGTTGTTCATTAAAGTCATATTAGAACGGCAATGGTTCATGATCATCAGCCTACGCTTGTCCACTGCTGGAGATAGGCCTCTCCTATTGCACGCCACTGAGCTCGGTCCTCGGCTACTCTCATCCAGCTCTTGCCAGCCGCCCTGCGAAGATCATCGCTCCACCGAGTCTGAGGACCTCCTACACTACGTCTCCACTCAAGAACTCGTCTGCCCCATCGGTTATCAGTTCTTCGGATGATATGGCCGGCCCACTGCCACTGCAGCATGCCAATTCGGTGGGCCATGTCGGTGACTTTGGTTCTCTATCAGATCACCTCGTCGTTGTTTCATTGGAACTATTGGTCTAGTATCTAACCAATCGCATTCCAGTGGGATAACCCGTCATGGTTATAAAAACCACGAAGGAGGCTATGTCCTGCAGTGGGCGTTAAATGGCTGATGATGATGATGAACCCGTCCAACTAAACTCGACGCCTCGCGATTTGATCTTCTTCGAGAGCGATGCCTATTTAATTTGCGCTGGTTACACCATTCGGAAATAAATTACCCGGAGACGGGCAGCAGCGTCTTCCTGAGTTTCCAAGTGCATACTGCGATCACCAACCCGCCTGCCAAGCGTGGCGATTATAGCGGCAAAACCCCTCATGGTCATGAAAACCACGAGGGAGGCCCGTGCCCTGCAGTGGGCGTCAAGTGGCTGATGATGATGATAACACCATTAGCATGACATTGAACTGCTATTGCTTAGTAGACCACCAAATAGAGGCAAACAACAGCTGTTTTCGTGCTTATACCTATAATTCTATTGAAGAAATTGTGTGTATTACACTCCACGGCCTGTTATCAATACATAGATAACCTCAGCGAGGTCTTGTTACCGCATTGAGAAAACGTAATACGGCCAAGTGCGAGACATACTAGCGCACTGGAGGGTCCCTAATCTAGTGAATAATTGTGTGACCTGTTGAGCAAAAATTTGTCAGCTTTCATTCGACTCTTAGCGGGAGTCCAAGTTAGACTTGACCGGACTATATGGATTGTTCAGTAAACACGTCAAGTTTGACACTTGTATGTAAGATCATAATATTACAAAGTTTAAGACAAAGATAAAAACAACAAAGTAAATCTACGAATAAAAAACCATAGAAGTATTTCTCCCGTACAGTACAAAATTCACACTCAAAAACGGCCGTGGTCCCCCGATTAATCTTTACCAATGAAATGAGCGCCAGATGTGCTGTAGAGTAAATCACGCTGTGATTGGTTCATTCTGTGCGCCATGCGTGACGACGTGAACGTTCATTGGGCGATACTAAGTGACAGCGTAACTGATGATCGGTTGTATACAAAAACGTCAAACCATTTGATGTATCGCGTCGAAATATCTATGTACGTCGCAAGATGGCGGTCTGACGATCGATCGATCGCAGATGCGTAGATATGTTGCCGGGTGATACTGAACTCGCTCCGATTGGTAACACAATTGACAAACCCCGCCCACTTTCCCACAATTGAACATGGGGTCATTTTTTAGCACTAGTTAAATCACTGAATGTAATACATTCACGTATTTATAACATTAGTAGGATTCTAAGCGGTTTTTTTAATGTTAATTAAGTATTATGAAGGTAATTAACATCACTTGAAAAAATAAACAGATCAAATTTAATTTTTTTTTGTCGTTGAATATTCCTGTGACAGTAAAACATCAATCAATCAATCAGCCCGTGTTCATCTACTGCTGGACATGGCTTTCCCGAAGGCACGCCACTTCCTTCAGTCCTCGGCTATCCTCATAAATTACACTGGAAAATATGATAAAAAGAAAACTGATTAGTTATTTCATCCAGACTGTACAAAAAGTACTCAAACAGTCTAATAAATAAGCGGCCATTAAAAATATGATATGGCTAGTCAGGTGACTGGCCATCGTTCTTGTAGGAATAAAATAAATTAAAAATAAAAACCTATGTAGGTACGTACATTTAAGGGTTTTCTTTTTAAATTATTTCGAACTTTTTAGTGCTGTAGTGTTTTGACGTCGGTATTTATTTTTTAATTGTTTTTTCTTTTTTCAATTTCCAGTGGGGAAGCGGGAGAAAAAAATGCAGTCCCTCATAACCATAATTTACCCTACTTAATTCTTTGCTTTAAAATTTGAAGTTCTCGATTTCCATCTCCAAAAGTCTTCACCAGAACATCATCAAATTACTTTGGGGTTACTTATACGCTATATTTTATTAAACATATGCATATTACTAAAGGATGGGCCCCATTAGGCCTTATTTACTGCTGTCCATTGAAGAGTTCATTCACCAAATTAAAATGGGACCAATGAACGTCATATCTAAGCGAACAAAAAAAGAATTCGGGCAGTATATTTTTTATTTTGATCTTATTTTATATTTTTTTCTTAAAGCAGAAGTAATTTCTAGAGACTAATTTAATTTTTTCAGCGATTTGTTAAGTTTATTATTATAAATTATTTATTTAAAATATTTGAAAGCGTGACGTCATATTTTTCGAGTGCACACGCCGAAACGTCGCGCAAACTGTCACACTTTGTTTCTGTGATTTGCTGTCACAGACGTTTTTTTCACAGACAAGGAATTTCATTTCTTCTTTCGAGAGTGCCTTTTTGTTTGTTGTTATTGTTATTGAAGTTGATCTTTATTTTCTGTATTTTTGCTGTTACCGACGATTTTGCTTTTACCTTGGACACAGATTGATAGCTTACACGTTTACTTGGCTTTGAGACTCAAGGACTGTCCAGGGTGTATGCAAAATCTTCGGTTATAAATAAGGTAACAAATAACTACATACGGAGAACTAAACGGGAAAAGACAAACCAAACCAAAGTTTGATATGCATATTATTATGACAGTTATGACAGCAAGTCTTTTTTTTAAGTAACGTCGTGTTGCCATATGTTATGTTTATTTTAAAATGTGACGTCATCAGAAGGTCAAATGAAGGTTATTGTTTTTTGCCAAAAATAACGCTCATCTTCCTTAATATTTATCTTAAATATAGAAAATATGGTTACTTAGATGTTAATCTTGAAATGGGTTTTGATTCAGCCCTCAAGAAAAAAAAATAGTCGAAATCGGTTAAGTTTTGACGGAGTTATGCATAGCCTCGTTCTCTTTTGAAGTCAGTTACAAAATGTTATATTAAATGCCCAGTTAGGCAACTGTGCATCCTTCTTATAGGAATAAAAAAAGTTGTAAACTTAACTCTCCCAAACACCTACAACCACCCACTTATAACTAAATCCGGCCTGAAAAATTTACATAACAAACTTGCCTTCGACTCGCGCACGAAGGGTTCCGTACCATTATCTATACAACATTGGACACAAAGATCGAAAAAAACGGCAAAAAATCACGTTTGTTTTATAAGAGCATCTCTTAAATACTTCATCATCATCATCATCAGCCATTTCACGCCCACTGCAGGACATAGGCCTCCTTCGTGGTACTAAATTATTATTACTTATTTTATTTTAATTATTTATTTTTGAAGCCAATACAGAACTAAATATTCTGTGAATATTTAAAGTCTACCTGTCTACCTGTTGCCATTATTAATATCAAGCAAAAAACGACAAAAAATACGTTTGATATATGGGAGCCCCCTTAAATATTTATTTTATTCTGTTTTTATAGTATTTTTTGTTATAGCGGCAGCAGAACATTTCAACTGCCTAGCTACCACGGTTCTTGAGATACAGCCTGGTAACAGACAGACAGACAGACGGACAGTGAAGTCTTAGTAATTTGGTCCCGTTTGGCACCCTTCGAGGAACCCTAAAATGCGTTTGCCCGCTAACCTGACGTGACCTAATTCTGACGGTCCACCCAGCTGTTTATTTTCGTTAATCGGCTGAGCGGTGCGGATAGGGCTGCCACCTTCAAAAAAGTTAGGTCCGGAGATTTCAGGGTTGTCAAATGACTAAAACT
Organism: Yponomeuta evonymella; assembly: GCA_963969515.1. Taxonomy (NCBI): domain Eukaryota; kingdom Metazoa; phylum Arthropoda; class Insecta; order Lepidoptera; family Yponomeutidae; genus Yponomeuta; species Yponomeuta evonymella. Next base: position 3,662,845 of record OZ018370.1, on the reverse strand, counting down.
TATAAACATTTATATAATATCTTATAGTACATGCTTTTTATTGTTAATTTAAAATTAATGTTTCAAAAATTAAATAATAATCAAGTTGATAATAATAAAGGTTAAAAAAGACGAAAATTCTCTGCATTTTTATTGGAGTATTTTTTTTTAACATTTATATATGTGCTAATCCAGACTATAATCTATCTCTGTGCAAAGTTTCATCCGGATCCGTTCAGCCGTTTTTGCGTGAAAGAGTAACAAACATCCATCCATACATACAAACTTTTGCGTTTATAATATTAGTCAGGATTGCAATGACCTAATTAAAATGTTAAGGGTTAGGAATACATTGTGCTTGTTTATTATTATTTATTTATTAATACGGCGGGGCATTGCACGATTTTTTTGTAAGTGCCTTTATGACTTAAAGCCATAAGGATCTTCTACCAGTCAACCGCAGGAGGTAAAGGAAAGAGATAAGATAAGAATATTCTTTATTGCACACAAGAAGCGAGACTTAAAGGCGAGCTGGTAGGCGTGCAAAAAAAAACAACATTTTAGTTGTTCTACCAACTTCGCTACCACCGCTTTCAGAAAGCTTTCATAATATTTTATAGCCTCTCATTTTGTAATGGGCGGTAACTGAAGGCCGGCCAACAGCTTCGGAAGTCGTTATTTATGACCGGCCAGTCACGCGACACGCAAGTTCTGTTGTTTAGATATTACATCTTTTTATTATCAACGTTTGGTTATTAGGTTGAGTTAGCAATAACTTAACTTACCTAGTTACTAAATTCTGCTATGGACGCATTACAGACAATTTGGGTATTTAATGAAAAAAAGAAAGAAAAATACACCCATGATACCGAAAAAACATCTCGTCTCGTCCAAAAATGCATCAAGCAAGCCTGAGAGCAAGCCACGACCAACGGCTTTAAATACTTTCTCTCGAAACCCAAACACGAAAAAAAACTGTCCGAGTGAGAGGTTTTAATTTTACGGTTTATGAACACCGATGCCATGACATCTAGGCAGGCAGCCAAACGGTCGACCACTAGACGGTGTCTGTGACGCAGGCAGCGGGCACGCACGAATATTAAAATTTATTTTCAGACAAATTCTGGCGGGAACCCGTTCTCTCTGGTTTTATTTGGTCCAAAAATATTTTGCATCCTTTCAATTACATTTTACTTTTGGTTTTTCCCGTGTCTTTCCCGTGTTTGAGAATCTATCAAGTTTGTGAACGTATTTTGTAGTATGTACAAATAGTAGTTGCTGGCTCAAATAGGAGTCGGTCAAGCACGAATAAAGTACATAACCTCAAAACTGTAATAACTTTATAACTGTTTCTTTTAAGTTTCTAATTTTCACAGTATCGCAAGAATGACATATTTTTCTAAACAAAATATGTGTTACAAAAAGGTTCTACCGGAATAAATTAAGATATGAATCTGAAATAAGTACCCAGAATTAGATTCGCCCTTTACATGTTTAAAAGCGCCGCGGCATGTCATGTCAAACAGTAAAAGAGCAGCAGATATTTATAAACCTTTAAAAGAACGGGCAGGTGCAGTCAACGCTTATAGTTAACTTTATACTTAGAACGACTTAGATGTTTGTGTTGTCAAAGACTTTTCTACGAAATTTTACAGAGCAAGTGCCTTCGTAGGTTCAATTCAATTTTGTAGTGATGGCTTCCCTAAGGATTCTGCCAACGTTATGTTTATAAAAACATATTACGAAACAACACGACGCCCATTCCAAACGTTTGCGTGGCATGCCGAATTGGCTCGTTATTCGGCACGGAATTCGTGCTGGCTGTTTTGTTGCAAATGTTTTGACTTTGTAAATGAAAATTTTCGTGTGAATGAAACTATTTTACGTTTGTATCTTTGTTTCTTTCAACCTGTCGACTAGGTTAGGTCAGCGGCGTATAGTCCTCACAAATTTTTTTGGCGGTAACGTTAACATAGTCATAGACTGTTTGCACATCGCTTTGTGTCTTTACAGTGTATGTGTGACTAATTGACTGCTTTAGTAATTTACTACGCATCACACTATGTAAACTACTCACACATACACTGTAAAGATAGTAAGCGATGTGCAAACGATCCGTGACTATGTTCACGACATCGCCAAATAGATCCTGTGCGGACTATACATAAGTTCTCCACTTTATGGAGTTGTCTGGTGTAACCTACTCGGAACCGTGAAATACATACATTTAATTAACCCAATGAGTGGACCTCAGAACATTGTGTTCTGTGGAGTGGACAGTTACCTACGTAATTGGAGGGCAGGTTAGAGAAAACGTCTTTTTAGGGTTCCGTAGTGGACAAGGATACTAATAGTTTCGACATGTCGGTCCGTCTGTCTGTCTGTTCGTCCGCGGCTTAGCACAGTGACGGGAAGTACTAGAGAGCTGAAATTTGGCTTAGATGTACATATTTATGACGCTGACAAAACGGTAGGTTAAAACCCCGAAAAAAAAAATTTTTTTTAGGCTTCCTCCCCTACACCAGCCTAAAGCGTGGGATATCATTGGATTGGTCGTTGAAAAATATTGTAGGTGTAGTAGGAAGACCATTTTCAGATTTAGGGTTACGTTTGCGAAATATTAAGCGCAAATTTTTGTCGGAGTAGGGCGACCCCCCTTCTCTCCTGGCTAAACGGTTAATTGTAGAAACGTGAAAAAATTCAGGGTCGTAGCACATATAATTAATTTTAAATAAAAACTATCACGGCTAAGTAGGCTTTACGAGTTAACGAGTAATAGGTAACCAACTTATAAAAGTAAAATTTCGCACAAAATCCATTGAAAATTACTTCGATGAAGTTGTTAGTTCTGTAAAGCATCCCTCTTTCTACGGAACCCTACATTGAGCGTGCTTAATTTAAGTAATTTTTTGTATAAGCTCTGTACTAATGTTTTTCGTCTTCATCACCATCATCATCATCAACCCACCTCTGCCCACTGTTGGGTACAGGCCTTTTCCCCATCACGTCATCTTTCGCCATTTTTATATAAAAAATATTCTATTCTATCCTATCCTATTCTATTCTATTATATTCCATTCCATTCCACTCCATTCCATTCAATTCCATTCTATTTTATTTACAATTACCCTCCGCCGTCGGGTAAAAACACGATTCCTTAAAACACTCGACTCAAAGGGAAAGCCACAGATTATTTTATACTCCATCTGAGGAGCGTTTTAGAGGAATTGTGGTTTTATAAATAACCCAGTTAGATTTGCACCAACGCATTAGGGGATTTCGGCGGGCAATATGTAATTTGCTATGCATGCATTGAGCGCGTGGTATGGTCATGCTGTCTTCTGTTCTGTATTCGACTGTGAACAAGTGGACGGGTTTTAGTAACTCCTCACTAGGCCGTATTTGGCAAATATTAACCACTAAGTAGTAGCCATTGCTAAGTATGTCAAGTAAATGTTCAGTAAGAAGTTACAGTAGCAATGCCACTCGCTAACTGTGAAGGAAAACATCGTGAGGAATCCTGAGTGTCTGAGCTATTCACATACCTCAGCGCTTTAAATCGCCAATCCGCGGTGGGCACGCGTGGTGATTAAGCCTATACTCTCTCCCTGAGAGAAGGCCTGTGCCCTACATTAGGACGTGCAAAGGCTGCTTATGTTATTTTAAGAAATGTAATGAAAATTTAGCAGTGAAATAAATAATTAGAACTGCAGTAAATTCCAAACTGATGAGCAGAAAATCATCGCTGTGGCCTCAAACGGCCTTTTTTTTAAATGATTCAGAATAATAAGGAAAATCACTCAGAAAATTGTACTTCTAGAGGAATCCTTTTATAAGGTCAGTGTGTCGGCGTAGGAAGGAAACTATTCACACCACTTCGTTGGCATTTAAACATCTACTTAGTTGCCAAAAAGGAAGGTTAGAACGAAATAAAAATCTGTTCTTTCAATCAATCACTCGTCCACTGCTGGACACGGGCCTCCCCCAAGGTAGCCTTAGGTAACTCAGGAGCCAGATATGATAGGACACACATCTCCCTTGCCGTCAACTGTGTCCCAGTTATATCCCAGAGATGTCAACTATATCTGGCTCCCTCACTATACTCTCAACTCAGTACGGTAGACATCTAGCTCCTGCTACTTTATCCAGCTCACACACAGTGCGCGAGAGCGAGACCGAGATCGGCTGAAATCGGATGCGTTCGGCAGCATTTCTCGTCGCAGTAATAAACGAGAGACGAGAAAGGGGTCACCAGACTCCTACAAATGTATTGACTTGGTGATCTTTTTGATCGCTATTGGTACGGATGGCTTGTTCGGTCAACATCGGGCATTTGGTCGCAGTACTCGTACTAAAAAGATGAACGGTAAAGACGATAATCATATAAACTTACAGTTAACTTAATTAATGAGAAAACCTATATAAAGTGACAAAAGTTTATTAATAGATATACATTTTGATTCTGGTTTGAACTCCTCTTATTGGAATAGACTGATAGTATAAAAAAGAGCGCGTTAGCTGGATAAAGTAGGAAACAGATAAACTAGACTTACTCACCACTTGTGTCTTACAGCTCTTGTATCCAAACACACTCACTCGATTGTATGTCGTATGAGCTAGGATACAAGTGGTGAGCCAGATATAATACAGATATAGTGTGTCCCGGTGAGCAAAGATATGGGATATAACAACTCCCTCTAAGGACACACTTTGCGCAAGTCTACAAGGCAGGCCACTTCCTTCTGTAATCGGCCAATCTCATTCAGCCACTGCCAGCAATCTGCCTCGGATGGTCGGTCCAGCGAGCAGGTGAGCGTCCTACGCCGCGTTCGCCAGTTCGTGATCTCCACTCCACATCAGAATTTAGTGGACGCCGAGACGAGTTACGTTAAGTTAGGTTCGCAGATAGCAGTGGTCTGAACGAGGACATTTAAATATCATCATCAGCCATTTGACGCCCACTGCAGGACATAGGCCTCCTTCGTGGTTTTCATAACGATGAGGGGTTTTGCCACAATCGCCACGCTTGGCAGGCGGGTTGGCGATCGCAGTGTGCGGTTGGAATCTCAGGAAGACGCTGCTGCCCGTTTCCTGGTAATTGATTTTCTTAGTCGCCTTCTACGACAACCACGGAAGCAAATGGAGTGGAATTAAAAATACTTCGACCAAATAGGGGATCTATTAGCAAAGGGCAAGATAAAAAGTACCCGAAACCGGCGTGCGTGCATGCAACGACTAATGAGTGTTGAGAAAGCGAAAGTGATCTGTCAGGATCGTGGCAAGTGGCAGTCTCTGGTATCTGCCTACCCCTCTAGGACACAGGCCTAAGTTTATGTATGTGAATTAAAAACATATGGAACAGCAGATTTTTTTTGTGATTTTAAAGTTTTCCCTATACCTATTAAAAGTTGTTCGTATAAACAAGTACAATATTATAGAATCCTTCATTTTCGAATTTTTCTTCAACTTTTTTTTATTTCCAATGCAATTATTTTTCCCGTGGTTAAATCCGATAGCCCGAGCATTTACAATTCAAATAGAATTCAATTTTGCACCGGCTTCGCTGTTAATCAGGTTGTAAAACTATGTTAAAACACTGTTTATAAAAGAAAAGGACTGGAAAAACAATTTCCCTCTGTCCCATACAATATTCACATGTATTGTATATAGTGTGAGCGAGAAGCAAATAGTTACTCAGTTCCTTTATAGGGCTCCGTGGTCAACACGGAACCCTTATAGTTTCGCCATGTCCTTCCGTCTGTCTGTCTGTCCGCCGCTTAACTCAAAGACTATTATTACTAGAATGCCGAAATTTGGCATAGATATACATATTGATCACGCCGACAAAACGGTAAATTACAATTAAAGGTTGTCTGGAAGAGATCGCTTGAAGCGATAAGACCGCCAATTGTGTACAATAAGAAACTAGATATAGAACGGCTAATAAGTGTGATTTATTTTTAGTTTCTACGTTAATCATTTACTATAACATCTTAATATATCTTATTTTACAACAATAAAAACCAAAGGAAAAATTAATATTATCAAAATTTCAACCTATTAAAATCAAATTCATTCGCAAAAAGCTTGGTCAAATACAAAAATGTGAAATATAAACAACTGAAAACACAAAGATATTAAGTACCTACCTTATATATCTGTAAATTACTGGTGTGCAGTAAAGTGTTACCTATCTATCTACGTCCCTACACATAAATTAGGCATGATTCAATTTTCTCGTTAACCCCATAGAGTGGGGGTATAGTTGAATTGGGCGTTCAAAAATATTGTGGGTGTAAAACACCATTTTTCGATTTAGGGATCCGTTTGGGAATTATTATGCTTTAAACCGCAATTTTTACTTTAAAGAGTAGGGCGTCCGCCCTCTCCCTCCTCCTGGCCAAACGGTTTATTTTAAAACGTGAAAAAATTTAAGGCAGTACAGGCATTGAAGTTAAAAGGAAGTTAACGAGAAATAGCTGACCAAGTTATAAAAGAAAAACTTTATACAAATTCTATTAAAATTCCATTACTTTGGTGAAGGTCGTTAGCTGTGTAGAGCAGGTAGTTAAGTAAAATAAAACCCTAATATCAGACAAACACCCCTCCTAGGTTCGTATATTATGACGACCAACTACGGAACCCTACAAAGCGAGTGGCCCGACACTCACTTAGCCGGTTTTTAAATGAATCGTGCAGCGATGGGCCATTAGTCAGCACGGGACTTCGATAGTTCATTGACAAATCAACGAGAGAATTTCACAAACAAAAATAGTGTTGACCTGAATCATACTGGATACATCGGCACCACAGACCAATTGAAACAATTCAGCTGCGATCACAGTTTAATTGGGACCAATGAAGAGTATGAGAACCGACGAAAACAATGTCAACTGAGGGTTGACATACCTAGGTACTAGTTTTGACTTATCAAATCGGGTTTAACCCGGCGTGAACGAGGTGAGAAAGTTTAGTTAACTACCGAAACTTGTATTTTTAGGGTTCCGTACCTGAAGGGTGCCAAACGGGACCCTATTACTAAGACTTCACTGCCCGTCTGTCTGTATCTCATGAACCGTGATAGCTAGACAGTTGAAATGTTCACAGATGATGTATTTCTGTTGCCGCTATAACAACAAATACTAAAGACAGAATAACATTAATATTTAAGGGGGGCTACCATACAACAAACGTAATGTTTTTGCCGTTTTTTTGCTCGATATTAATAACTGCAACAGGTAGACGCTTGACATATTCAAATGTTGTATAGATAATGGTACGGAACCCTTCGTGCGCGAGTTCGACTCGCACTTGGTAGGTTTTTTTTTAACTTAATACGCCCCACCGCCAGGGCACGGCACAGGCCTCTCGGAAACTGAATTAAAAAGAAGAAGACTGAATCAAATAACTTTTTTCACTGTGATGTTAAGATGTCGTCACTGATCAGGTGACTGACGTACGTATTATACGATTATAGAGTCCATCTTTTTACGTCTGGGTTACGTTGTTCGAGCCTCAGACGAGGTCCGAATCCGGTCGAATTGTCATTACTGGTGGGCCAGAATTGTATGTACCTATTGTACTAAAAGAAACCTACGCTCACCAAAATGGAGAATGGTCACCTTATCCATTTTTAATACTCGCTGATTTGACATTTAGTCGATTGGAATCTCTCAGGATTTGGTGGGCATAATTTAGGGACTGATCAGCGACGCCCCACCGACCGTGGGCGGGCCTTAACCGAGGTCGTTATGCCGTGTCTCGTGTCAAGGTCGTCGTGAACCTCTAAGTGCATATAACTGGTTACCGGTCCTGTTTTTTTTTTTTTGAGAAAATATACAAATTGTGAGAGCCTGAATACGACGCACAACGGGCAATACGTGTAAAAGTGATAGAAAGCGCTTTCCCATTCTGATTTGGGTACTATGCTCTCTCGGAGCCACTGGACTGATGACCAGTTTCTGAATTGAGAATTTCGCTAAGCAAAATGTTTAACCTGCAGTGCTGACTCTTCGAATTTCTCAGAAAAGAGCGTGACAGAACGTTATTTAGGTATTTACTTAGCGAAACTCTTAACTCAGAAACCGGCCCTAGTCTCTAGAGTCTAGAAAGTCTCAAGTCTCGAGAAAAATAAGTGTTAAAGATACAGGGCTAATGATTTTATCAAAGATACAATTTAAGGAGCTCCAGCCAGAGGAAAAAAAATCCTACCTGTCTTTTTTACAGATCGAATTTGCAGTGTCTGAAATTGTAATCTTTCCATGTGGCGCCGGATTAAGAATAGCGTCACTCCATCTCCTTCCGTGGTTGTCGTACAAGGCGACTAAGGAAATCAATAACCAGCGTCTTTCTGAGAATCCAACCCCATACTGCGATCGCCAACCCGCCTGCCCAAGCGTGGCGATTATGGCAAAACCCCTCATGGTTGTGAAGACCATGGGGGAGGCCTCTGCCCTGCAGTGGGCGTCAAATGACTGATGATGATGATTGTAATCTCTCAATTTTTAGGACCCTTGGCCGTGAACCTGAGGCAAAAAACCTAGGACTAGATAGCATTTATGCCAAAAACGGCCGTATGCTATCCAGTCCCAAGTTCGGGTCCTAAGAATCAGTGTGGTTTCGCACTACGTCCGATCCGAATCCGATCCGAGCGCGTGAAAATACAGTCCGAGGTCCGGCTTCCGTCATCCGATGTCTCTCCATCATCCGTGAGTCTCTATTTCGGATAAGATTATTGACGGACTAAAGTAGCCATAGTATTTTATGTATAAACGCTCATGCACTGCGTCCGAACCGAATCCGAGCTGCATACGAGCAGAGGCAGCGGGGCAGCGGGGCGGCGGGGTATGTGGTAGGGGCGGGGGGCGCGGCGCATCCAGTACAATATCAATGCCAGAAGTTGACGCAGATTGAAGTGACTCATGCAGACCTTGAAATACCGCTATTATGCTCCTAACGCTATGCGTCATAGCGCTATGAAAAGCTTCCTAAAACGTTATAATTTCAAAACGTTATACGGGGTATAACGTTATTATGTTGGTCGAATAGCGCTATTCCAATAGCGCTATGCCCGACTTAACTTTATAAATAGCGCTATAATAGCATTAACGTAACTTAACATAACGTTATATGGAATCTCTTTCACACACATTCCGCCATCATTAAATAATTGAATTTAGAACATCGTGTGCACTAAGTTCTTAAATTCAAAACATCAGTTACACCTATTCACTTTTCTAACTCCATGGTGCCGAATTTATCATACAACTTTTTTTAAATTTGTTAAAAACTCAGACTCGGGACCTTCTTCGTGTTTTTTTTTGCATTTAGTTACTTCCTCACTGAGGGAGGATGAAAAGTTACGTGTTGCACTCGAGTGCAAAGATTTTTTACCTTGTGCTCTTTTGATTCCCTCGCTAACCCTCAGAATTCTAATTTTTGAATCACGAGTCATCAGAGTTGAGCACGCGGTTAAAAAGCAACTTTGCACTCTTGTATAACAAATAACTATTGTCGTACTATACTGTCATGCATCCTCCGAACGCCGCGCCCGGCCGCCCCTGACAAACGCGAATAAATACATAATACTTTTTCTTCTTCTACTTACAGACCATTGGGCTGAACATAATTATACCTATCACTTACCTCCAGTTTCTGAAAGGGCGATCAAATGTAACAGGCGTTGAATCCAAGATTAACTCAAAATAGCGGCACGTGATTGGCTGAAATGCGTTTGACAAGAGATTATCAGTCTGTTATATTGAATTGCTCTTTAGCAATGCGTCTGACAAACGTTTTTTTATTTTACATGCCAAATAAATCTACAAAAAATTACGAGAAAAACTGTGTTTTTAGTTGCATATCTTAAAAAATGGCTGAGATATTTACGATCAAAGTGCCTATTTCCAGCCGAAGGTTTTTAAAAACGTAGACGGGCGCTCACTAGCCGATGACGTCACACCCCCGGTCATTCGACAGTCGCGCTCTTATTCGCACGCCGCTGCGCAGTAAAAATCAAAATTATAAAGTTCTCTGTGGTAAAAATGGAAAAAAATACTCTATTGTGCCTCAGTGCTTCAATTCAACAGTTAAAACACCCGATAAACTCTTTTTTTATGTTCCTGAGGCCCCAAAAATGAGGAGAAAGTGGATGACAGCCGTAAAAAGAGTTGATTCAATAGCCCCTAAAACTAAAGCGCACTGCTGTGAAGACCATTTCGATGTAAGTATTTGTTAATAATAAGTTTATTCTTCTTCTTCTTCTCTACTTATCCTTGCCACATTTAAATTACTTAACCTACCTACTTGTCTACTTTTGATTGTCTACTACCTAGTACCTACATATCGACGGTTAAAAGGTAATAGGGGATAAGCGACATTTTGGCCTAAAATGAGTTTTGAATGCCATCTTACTTAAAAAAAAATTCTGCGTCGAATGCGCTTACTCTCACGGCTCTACAATGACTTTATTGTCGCTTGATCCCAAGCAAAAAACTGCGTTTTTAAAGGTCGTTTTGGTGTAACCGACCGAGTTTTAGGCTTTTTTTTACTTAAAGGCGCTTGTACCCCTGTAAAAATGGCATGGTAAGGTATTTTTACTTCCTACTGGTGTAGAGCTTCTGGGCGCTTACGGTTCTTTACCATAAGTACCTATTTTGAAAGTTGGAACTAATGTCTCTTTACCTTTGTCGTCAAAAAAATTAAGCATCGGTTATATCTTACTACCATTTACAAGTTTACGATACAGCTGTCGCTTATAGGCAACTACTAAAACCTAATTAATATTGAACTGTCGGTTATACCCTACTACCATTAACAAGTTTACCATACAGTGATCGCTTATACGCAATTACTAAAACCTAGCTAATATTTAACTCTCGGTTATTCCCTACTACCATTTACAAATATAATACAACTCTGTTACTTATGCCGTATTACTTTACAACGACAATTTATTAATTGTAGCGTATGCCATTTTGTATTACCTATTCAGGTCTTTATTGTACTCAGTTACCTGTTTAGCGAGTCGCTTATCCCAAAATCAGTCGGCCGCGAAGTCACTGCTTTATTTTAATGTGGTACCTACCTACCACATTTTGAGATCGATTATTGTATTTTTTTAAGAAATATTATAATTATTATTAAATTTAAAAATAAATTTCGTCATTGTTAGTAGCTTAATTAATTGTAAGTAAAATTAAAAAATATATTCAAAATTATTTAAGGCCGTCTGTCATAAAGCTAAATCCTTACTAATATTATAAACGGGAAAGTTTGTATGTATGGATCCAGATTAAATTTTGCACAGAGATAAATTATAGTCTGGATTAGCACATAGGCTATTTTTTATCCCGGAAAAATACACATAAAAATTACCACGCGAACAAAGTTGCGGGAAACAGCCAGTGCGATAATAAAAAGAATAAAATATTACAATCACCAAATAAAATTAAAACAACTTGGACAATAATAAATAGAGAAACGGGTAAGAGATATTTTGCTTAATATAGGTGACAAAATAATAACGACAAATGAAGACATCGCTGCAGCATTCGAACAGTTCTTCACTAATGTTCCAATCGTAACTATAGCTCCGTTAGAATCCTCACCTGATCGTGCAGCAACATTATTAAAAGACCATGTCTCCTCGTACGAACACGATTTCTCATTTAATTACATTGAGCCCCATAACGTTGCTAAAAAATTTAAATTATTGAATTAAAAAAAAACGGGTACCTATGTCAGTAAACATTGTTAGTTAAGTGATACATATCCTAGCTTTGCCGTTAGCAAAAATTTTCAATAAATGTGTAGATGAGGGAGTATTTTCGGACCTCATGAAATATAGTAGACTAGTACCCTTATTTAAAAGAGGTGATAAACACGATCCAACCAATTCTAGATCCGTCTCAGTACTACCAGTGTTAAGTAAAATATTTGAGAAGATCATCTTAGTCCGTGTGGCGCCGGATTAAGAATAGGGTCACTCCATTACCTTCCGTGGATGTTGTAGAAGGCGACTAAGGAATTAAATTACCAGGAGACGGGCAGCAGCGTCTTTTTATTCCAACCGCATACTGCGATCGCCAACCCGCCTGCCAGGCGTGGCGATTATGGCAAAACCCCTCATGGTTATGTTTGAAGCTTGAAAAACCATGAGGGAGGCCTATGTTCTGCAGTGGGCGTCAAGTGGCTGATAATGATGATGATCTTAGATCAATTACTTACGCATTTCAATAGTTACCAACACCTTCAGAGTCAGCAATTCGGTTTTACTAAAGGGCGGAATACGACAGACTCCAGAGTCATGTTACTTAAGCATATTTTCAGCAAGTAGGAGGATCACAAGGATGCTGTAGGCATATTTTGTGATTTATCAAAAACATTTGATTGTGTAGACCACAAAACGCTACTCTTAAAGTTTAACAACTACGGAATAAAGGGTGTAGGTTTAAATCTTTTAAGATCGTATTTAGCAGGAAGGGTTCAAAAAGCACACGTAAATCGTATTAAATCCTCGGGTTCACTTGTGAAAATAAGAGTCCCACAGTGATCTATCTTAGGGGAGTTACTTTTCCTAGTCTACGTAAGTGATTTACCGTTTATGGTACAAAAAATGTCTAAAATTTTTTAAATAAGGAGACAAGAAAATAATCTTGACGATGCAAATAATGCTCTCTCGCAAGTACTAAATGGTTCACAGCAAATAATCTGCTGCTAAAATCCAAAAAGACAAAATTTATAAAGTTTACCTTACCTAACGTAAGATTATTTGAGAACAACATAGTAATTGTAAATGATAAACTAGAATTTGTAGAGGATACTGTATTTCTGCGCATCATAATCGATGCAAAACTACAATGGGGTCCACATCGCTCTGCAGCATATGCAGTGAAAAGAATTAGGGAACTCACTGACGTTGCAACTGCTAGGCTTGTTTATTTTAGTTACTTAGTTACGTATTATGACCTACGAGTATTATTAGTAGACCCCTCTCCAAACGCAGCATTGATATTGCGGGCTGTTTCTGCCGCGTTAGTTCCGCGTCGGAACTCGTATTCAAAAATCACTCGAATTTTCGCAGTATCCATCTTTCTTGTCTAAATTGAATAACAAAAACAATTGAAAGTCGATATTCAAATGTTTCACATTTTTTAAAAAAAGAACATCATAGAAACCATTTGAAAAAAAGTTTCATTCGAAAACCTCAAACCATGAAGATTCTATGTCAATTCAAAGAACCTATTGAAATAAAACGGTAATTTCATACTTTAACCCCTATTATTACAAAATACTTTTTTTATTGTTTTTTTGAAGGCTTTTATTGTTATGTTAAAGTTTCTAAGTACGTAGTGCTATGTTGTACTAATTATGTTTAGAAAAACTTTTATTTTTAACGTACCTTTTACAGTATTTTTATAAGTAGTAGTAATTAATAAACACACACACACACAACACACACACACTCCCACACACACTCACTCGCACACGCACACACACTGTACCGCTCATACATTGTCATCTGTTGTAGCTTGTAACTAGCATACATCAGTAAATACTCAAACAGCAATGTAATAAAATAGCTAACTTTCGCAGAAGGAATGACAGAAGGTTTTATAACTAGTACAGACATCATCGTTCTAATCCTATCATTAGTTAAATAAAATTACATTCTCTCCAACTATGCTAAAATAGGATAAGTAAATTGTTAAACTTTTCTGAATAAATCAAATCAAATAAAATCAAATCAAATCAAATCAAATCAAATCAAATCAAATCAAATCAATTAATACCTAACTTCTCACTTCACACTTGGGTATATTATGTTATTGTCATTAAGTTAAGTTACGACTTTGTTTCTGTTACTACGTAGAGGAGTACATTATGAAAAATACTTTTTTCTTTTATAATTGTGTTTTTTTTATATAAACAGTGAAAAAAAAAAACGAATCTAACTTTTAATTTGATCGCTCAATTGACCTTATTAGGTCAGATAATAATTACAAAATCATACCTAATGTAGGTAAGTAATCTGGTACGAACTATGATGATGAAACTGACATCCTCTAACGTATGCAGTTACTTAAGTCTCATTTTAAAGGAGAATCATGTTGGTTGTGAATCTATTATTTGTAGGACGTGACGTTTAATCCGCATTACTAATCTCCCAGGTAATGTCATATGTTGGATGTTCTTGTTTTCCTCTTGGCCTAAAAATCTTGTTGTGTGGAAGCACCATATTACCTTTTATTCAACTCACTTTCGGTGTCACTAATGTCTGACATCCTCACGATGTTTTTGCTAAGCACCGTTTCTTGTGCTTCATTACCTTTTGTCACAATGGTTTGAATCGTCATATATCCTTCTTTACCTATTTTAATTATTCAACAGGCATGTGACTTATACTCTATTAACTCTTGGTATACGGAAACCAAATGTAGCTTAGCCTTCTATACTCTTCGTTTTTTTTTTGTAGATGTAACATATGCCGAATTACCTCATATAAAAAATACGTTCAATTGAGTTAAGCGACATAAAAGTACATAAAACAACGTCGAATGAAAAAAAAAATGTTAATTAATGCTCGTATGTTTTTTTAGTTCAGAGCTGTTTCCATCCTTACATTATGACAATAAATAAAAAAAGTTATGTCCATTTTTCTGAACTTTCAAACTTTAAATTGCTCTCCTGAACAATTTGGTTTTTGTCGCTTATACCCTATATCCTTTTAACCGTCGATATGTAAATAGCCGTGACGAAATACTACATTAATAAAAGATAAAGTGCTCGCATACTGAAAGGCTCAATAATTTATGTTATTTTTGTCGTTGAAATACAAACACACTATAGGTAATAGGAAAACGAAGATGATCGAAAACAAAATGAAACAAGACGCTTTTCTTCCCATTCTTCAATTATTGCCAAGTAGGTAGGTAAGAAGTTATTTACACAGACACGTCTTTTGCACAGAATTAAATAGGTATTAAAATATAAACCAAAGGACTTTCGTTGCTTGCTTGCTCCGGGTGATTCCCCGCCACGTTCAGTGCGGCAACGCCGCCAGACACGTTCGTCCGCCGCCACGCCACGCCCTCCCGGTAGAGCGGAGCGGCAACAGTGCAATAACTTTATGAATAACGTTATTTGATTTAGTTATGATTTCGTTATGTTTCTCATAGAGTTTTGTTATCATAACGATATAATAGCGCTAAAATAACAGAACGAAATTATTTAAACGTTACATAACACTTAATAGCGGTATATTTTATAACGTTTTAAAGGTCTGGACTCATGATCTGTTCGACGTGAACGCGCGAATCTGCTGTGTGTGGCACTCAGAACATCTGAGGTGTGGCCGTATGCGTGGCTCCGTGGCCTCTGAACGGCTTGGATTTAGATCAGAGATCGGACTAGTGCGTAAGCAATATCCGAATTCGGTCCGAGATTTCTAGACCAGTATTTTCACGGATTCGGAACGAATTCGGATCGGACGTAGTGCGAAAGCGCTCTCACTGTTAACGTGATTGAGAGATTGTACAGAGACTTCTGGCAAATACGATCTGTAAAAGATTTTCTTATTTCATTGGTGGCGCTAGTTAGATTAGATTAGATTAGAAAACTTTATTGTACACACCAGAAAACCAAATACATTAAAAGGCTTACGTGTCTAAGTTTTGCCGTATACAATTGGGGGTCTTATCGCTAAAAGCGATCTCTTCCAGACAACCTTCAGATGGATAGAACTGAAAGATGAAGAGAGTAGGTAGGTAGGTGTACATGAAATATATGGGAAGAAAATGTACATAAACTAACTGACTTACTTCTAATATTCATACATATTTAATAAAATTAATTAATAAAACTAACCATTGAATACAAATATATATTATATAACATATATATCATTATAATATACTAATACATAAATTTCACATGTATTAGTATATTACTATACAAAACAACGTTTGCCGAGTCAGCTAGTAACAATATTAGCTACGGGATTCTTCACAACAGCAAAACAACCGAGTCACTCCCATTAATCGGTCACGGCTTTCACGCTTAGCATTCCGTTCGCTTCGTTTCTCACTATGTAAATAATGGAACATTTTGTAATGGTACGTTTTTGGTACACAAACAGCGCTTTTGTTTAACCCGTAGTTTTTTTTTTCTTTATTACGGTATTACATTTTTATGTGTATGTTTACATTGTTATTATTATATTATTACTTTGTTTCAATTCCTTTAATGTGCACACATTATTTCCCTACCTCTTTAAAATCATCGTTTGACAACTGATCAGCCCCTATATTACGCTCACCAAATCCTGAGAGATTCCAATCGTCTAGCTGTCAAATTAGTACGGAATTTGACAGTTAGACGATTGGAATCGCTCAGGATTTGGTGAGCGTAATATAGGGGCTGGTTGGCTTGAAGAAATTCTATAGAAATAAGCTCGCCTATGTACCCGTTCTTATCACTTTGTTTTTATGTGTAAAATATTTATTTCTTGTGTACAATAAAGTATAAAAAATAGTAGTTTTTCGTATGAAGGCAATGTTAACTTGATTGATTACTACGAGTACTATACTATGGAGGTAATCGACGAATCCCTCGTTATTTCGTTACAATTAGCGTGTTTATCTTGCACTGTTAGTCGGTTATTTCGGGGATGGCAAGGTCAAGCAGCCAAGTAACTTGCCTGTTTCTTTTTTTAGGGTTCCGTACCCAAAGGGTAAGGGACCCTATTACTAAGACTCCGCTGTCTCAAGAACCGTGATAGTTAGTTAAAATTTTCAGAGAATAGATGATGTATTCCTGTTGCCGCTATAACAACAAATACTAAAAGCAGAATAAAATAAATATTTAAGGGAGGCTCCTTTACAACGTGTTTTTTTTGCCGTTTTTTGCTCGATATTAATAACTGCAACAGGTAACCGCTTCAAATATTCTATTGTTGTATAGATAATTGTACGGAACCCTTCGTGCGCGAGTCCGACTCGCACTTTGCCGGTTTTTTTTTTAGTACCAAATTACTGCAACTACTTTTCGACAAGTACTATTTAAAAAATATAATTTGCAGAAAAATCTTTGTCCGGCTTTTCATAGAATGAGGTAATAAAAAATGTTTCGTCAATTTGCGTTTTTACTATCAGCAGGATTATCTGGGATAGGCGATATTTTGAAGTGATATTTTTATGGTAATAAAGAACTGACACCTCAGCTGAATGTGTAGCATAAAGCTACTACGATATGAATGAACACTACGCTTGTGGCGTCAGGTGACTTTCTCTGTAATCAATAACGATGCATTGCTGAGTGTAGGCAGCCATTGGCGATGGGTTAGATTTCAACCATCGTAATTTGAGAGTTGCAAAACATGTTTTATGAGACCACTTCACTTTACCGTCTCTCGTAGCGTAATGTAATTGGTCTTTATGACTTGATAAGCGGATGACTGTCAGGTGCTCAACATTTTTCATCCCATCTATTCGAAAAGGATTTAAAGGCGAACCAGTGGTATTTTGTATAAGAAACTGTTAGCGTTCCGTAATGAGTTTTTAATCCTCTTTATAAATCTTTGCCGCGCAATTTTTGAATTTGGAACATCTTAGTGTTCACCGCCAAAGAAATCGAACGCAAATTTGTTTGAATAAAGACTGGCTGGTACGACGGCCCATAGTCGCCGGCTGAATAAAAAAAAAATCAAATTAAAAACGTGCGAATTCGTTTTCGTCAATTTTCACAGATGGTTAGAAATTCACGGATTCGTTTTGAAAAATGAGTTCTTCAAGTGACAGTGAAAGTATAGAATTAACTCCTGAAAATATTAGAACGGACGCAAGAAATGTGATCGATAATCTATTACCAGCAAAATCGAGGAATAATATATGAAAGCTTAATGATAATTTTGTTGAATGGAGAAATGCAAGAGACGCCTTTACTTTCTCATAGTGGGTTATGAAAAGTAGTGTATCACTCGGGCGCAATAGTTATTTGTTATACAAGAGTGCAAAGTTGCTTTTCAACCGCGTGCTCAATTTTGATGACCGAGCGAGCGAAGGATTCTAAAATTAGAATCCTGAGCTTTAGCGAAGGAATCAAAAGAGCACGAGGTGAAAAATCTTTGCACTCGAGTGCAACACGTAACTTTTCATCCCACCTCAGCGAGGAAATGACTAAATGCAAAAAAAAAACACAAAGCAGGTTCCGAGTCTGAGTTTTTAACAAATTAAAAAAAGGTTTATGATAAATTCGGCACCATGGAGGTAGAAGTAAATAGGTTTAATGATGTTTTGAATTTACAAACTTAGTGTTCGAAATTCAATTTACTTTATCCTCTAGCGAATAAAAACGGCTTTTGCACTCGGATATCGAAGAGTAAAAACACTGTTTCCGAGATGGGGGGGATGAAATAGTTATTTGTTATGCAAGGCTGCAAAGTTAATTTTTGGCGCGAGTACCTTGTATTGAAACCTGAGCAAGCGAAGGATTCTAGGATTGAGCCACGAGCGAAGCGAGTGGTTCAAATATAGAAACCTGAGCGTAGCGAGGGTTTCAAAGGTACGAGACGCTAAATAACTTTGCTGCCGAGCGCAACACACAACTTTTCACCTCACTAAAGCGAGGAAAATGTTAGTTGCAAGAAAAACAGTTTTAATAAATATTAAATTACTGTTTATTTATTTCAAAAATTAAAAGTAAAATTACTACAATTGGCAATATTGAAAGTTAATTTTTTTTTTTAAATCAAATTTTCTTGCCGGCCAGCTCTTTTAATTCTTTAAATGAGGCTGGCGCATGACATGAAATAAGTATTTGCATTTCAATCATCAATGGACTGGCTGCAGAGAATATAAACTATTACGAAACCAATGAGGTTCTATATATATGTAATTTATTGTACGAAACCTTTATTGAATAAAAATATTCGAATTTTAAAAACACTTTCCACGCTAGCGGATAAAGTGCGATTTTCCACGCAGATTTCGAATGATAAACAGAGCTTTTACGAGCTAGTGAGGTGAAAAATATATTTTTGGCTCGGGCGACGTACTTTGAATCCCAAGGGGTTCGCTACGCTCGGGATTCTACTCTACTGAATACTCGAGTCTGGATTCAAAAAAGCGCCCTAGCCGTAAAAATATTATTTTGCTCCCTTATGATACAATCTACTATTCTGGCTGAGTTTCTAAGGGCCTTGGCCCTGGAAATTCAGCAAACTGCCGCAAAAAACGAACTGAATGACGGCTGGGATTGGCCCTCGTAAAATACTCATAAAAGACGTAGCGGACGGCATTGTTCGTCGTTACGTGACATAAATAATTATCATTTGTACCATCAACAACAAAATTAGATAGGTGTAGAGATAGAGAACACTTTATAGTACATAAAAAATGAAATTACACAGGTATTTCGTAACCTAAAAGTACAGACGGCGGCCTTATCACTAAAAGTGATCTCTTCCAGACAACCTTTGGATGGACCGGACTAATACATAAGAAGATGTGCAAACATAGAAAATAATAATTACAGAAATATGTGAATAGCATGTGTAATGCCTAAATTAGTACCTAAGTAATTATGTCAAATTATCAGCAAATGCATACGAATAATATACACAAATATAAATAGAATGAAAATACATAACTATTATCAGTGGTCGGAGTAGGTATATTGGTTTTTCGTACTTGCATCAAGATATCGTAACATAGACATGCCATTTTTCTCAATGTCTTAAACGTCATCGCCATTGTCATCATTACCATCTGTTTTTTTGTAAATGGTAATGATAAAATGTAAACGATAATTATGTAATGTGTGTTTTATGAGCAATAAGCGTATATCTAAAACTATGATATACCTACAATTATTGCAATTTTTTTATTATATTATTATCGTCGACTACCACGAGTTGAACAAAATTTCACTAAATGAAAATATCAGATTTAGACAGAATTTATATAAGTAAAACACACATCTCATCATTACCATTTGCTGCAAAAGTTGTAAAACACCATTGCCTGAAATAAATGAATACAATACAATACAATAAGACAGAATACATTTATCTCTAATTAAGACTTCTCAGATATTGCAATGCCCATATAGTATTAGTAACAATCGTGACTTATGCTATGTTAGTAATAATATTCGTATGTACACATTAAATCAAATCGAATCGATTCAAACCAAATCATATCAATTCAACTAAATTAAATCAAATCAAACTAAATTAAGTCAGATTAAATCACATCAAATCAAATCCAATTAAAGAAAATCAAAATAAATCAAATTAAATTGAATCAAATCAAATCAAGCCAAATGTACACCTACAAACTCTCATCATCTTTCAGTCCCGTCCATCCAAAGGTTGTCTGAAAAAGATCGCTTCAAGCGATAAGAACGCCGATCGTATCTATCCCTATCTCTGTAAATTACTGGTGTACCATAGAGTTATCTATTTATTTAGAGTTTGTGTTTTACAACTTTTGCAGCAAATGGTAATGATGAGATGTGTGTTTTACTTATATAAATTATGTCTAAATCTGATATTTTTATTTAGTGAAATTTTGTTCAACTCGTGGTAGTCGACGATAATAATATAATAAAAAAATTGCAATAATTGTAGGTATATCATAGTTTTAGATATACGCTTATTGCTCATAAAACACACATTACATAATTATCGTTTACATTTCATCATTACCATTTACAAAAAAACAGATGGTAATGATGACAATGGCGATGACGTTTAAGACATTGAGAAAAATGGCATGTCCATGTTACGATATCATGATGCAAGTACGAAAAACCAATATACCTACTCCGACCACTGATTATTATATATAAATCTATAAGAAAAACATATGAACAGGACATAAAAAAACACAAATAACAGCAGAATAGAACAGCAGAACAGAATCACAAAAAATAGCAACAGTAAGATAAGATAAGAAAAGAGTATTTTTTATTGTACCAGGAAAAACACAACATAAAATATTTACAAAGATACAGTACGCCAACGAGACAGTGCTCCTTTACCATGGCCCTAAAAATGGACGAGGAAATGACTACGAGTATATGCAAAAAAAAAACACAAAGGAGTTTCCGAGTCTGAGTTTTTAACAAATTGAAACAGTTGTATGATAAATTCGGCACCATGGAGGTAGAAGTGGTTCTCTGCCTTTTTGCAGAAACATTTTTGGCCGATTTTCATTTGGCAACTAACGTTTCGAAGAATATTATTTTGCGGAATAATCATTTGCCAAATTTTCTTATTATTTTTTTTTATTTCCCAACCTCGCAGTTGCCAACTGTTTGTTTGGTTTGCTTTTTATAATGACATTTTTTCAAAATGCCAACTTTTAAGTAGCGTATGTTTTACTTAGCGTAATATTCATTCAGTTGTTTATTGTATACCAAATGTTGCATTAAGTTTCGTTAAGTAACTTATGTGGGTTTGAGCTATTAATAACCTAAAGGTTAGGAAAACCTAGTAAAATGGATAGAATTTTCCTAGCACTCGCCGGCCGCTGCCGCGCGCGGCACGCTCGCTTCGCTCGCTCGGCTCGTGCGTGTGACGTGTGTTGGTCACAGTTCTAACCTAACCTAACCTATAGGTTTGCAAAACCATCTATTTACGAAAAGGGAACTGTTTCACAGACGAAACGTTATTCATCTAATAGTTGTTTGGCCTAATAAAAGATTTGAAAAATAATAAATACCCAAAACGTTTTGTTTCATTATAATAATCAGCTTAACAACAATCCTACCAAATGAAACGTTGCCATACAAAAATTTGTGAATCGTTTGTTGTCAAAGTGAAAAATAGGTGAAATGTTGGTTGGCAAGTGATAATCAGCGTAACAATTTTCTGCGAAAAGGCAGGATCCCGGTAGAAGTAAATAGGTTTAATAATGTTTTGAATTCACAAACACGATGTTCTAAATTCAATTTACTTTATCCTCTAGCTAGCGGATAAAAACGGCTTTTGCACTCAGATGTCGAAGAGCAAAACTATAATATAATACTCTTTCCGAGATGGGGGGATGAAAAGAATATTCCATCTATCTATGTAACTACTTTTAAGAACAAGAGTCAATAGCGTCAGTTGAAAAATGTGTCATGGAGTTTATTTAGTTAAGTACTTTGGTTTGCGAAATCTTGCTGGACGATGCAGTGACTACAGAGTTTGGGCACGTGCAGATATGCTCTTTATAATATTCAGCATAAATGTGAGAATGACTTTGAATGTCTGACTGAGGCTCAAAAAAAAACAAATTTCATGATCTCATCCTCTACACTTATCATTGAAGATTGTTTAGCACTTGATAGTAGACATTGTGTTTTACCAGAATTACCCAGTTCAAACATGAAATATAATTATGTTTAAAAAAAAAGGATGGTTCTGATTGGCTATCTGAACATCTTATTTATATTGCTTTCTGATTGGCAAACGGCATATTTAATCGATTGAGATCTTATTTATTAGAATCTGACTATTGGTTAAGGAGTTATGAGGGAACATAGAATTGGACATACTTAATACATACATACGAGCCAAACACAACCTCCTTTTTGGCTTCCCCGCGGTCGGGTAAAATTAAGTTTTGTTTGTCCGGTTCACTTATGTTATACCAGTAACAATTGCTCACATTTTTCCATTGTCCGTATCTACGGGGTAGTAGCTGTAGTTTGTTACTGACTCTTCTCGAAATTATTAAGAATTTATGTATCGGCAATGAAATAACTAATAAGTTAACACTAATAGAAGGGTGCAACACACTTTCTTGTATTAGGTACTGATCTGAATATCAAGCCAAGTAATATTATGATATTTCTAACCCATACCGATACTGAATATTGGTGATATCCATGTATCAATACGTATGAAAAGGATTCATGAGTGTATTCAAATCATAGACTACCAATTACATAGATAGAAGAAGAATCTCTTCAGATTCGATTATATTTACGTAAAAGAGATTCATGTGAATATCGTCAGTATCGCGTGGATTACAAGATAAGACAAATTCGTGCCGAATGATGATAACATAATTATAATAACATAGCATTGTTAGTAAAGAAAGGGGCTGAATAACTATTTAGATATACAGTCTAATCGCAATTATTTATTGGGTAAACTTTTAAATAATTATTATTTTTGTTATTATTGAATAACTATTTGCCTCTCCCTCACACAATATGGACGGCACTACTGTAAGACCGAGAGACGAATAATTGTCCAGTGAATTTCTTTAATTGACATTGTTATACATACCCATGTATTAAATGTATTCATACGTTAAATGAATTCGTATCAAATGTATTCACGACTGTACTCATATCACACACCACAGTACATAGGTTCATACTTACTTCTCATAGAGATTCCCGTGAACATCGTCCGAATCGCGCTAATTATGTAGTTCTAGCCGAGTGACGAGATCTAATGCCGCTTTAAACGAACCATAATGAATGGGCAGTGTCAATACAGACCAAGTGAGTCAAAGTGATCCAGTGACCATTGTAGTACATACATACATAGTCATGCCTGTATCCCAGAAGGGTAGGCAGTTTTTGCGGTGACATAATTGTTAGTTCTTCTTAATTTCTAGTTTTAATATTTTGTGGCTATTAGTGGAAGCCTGTTAATGACTTTCTGTTTTCATTTTTTTATTCAATTAAATTCAAATATTTTTATTCATTATAAAAACAGAATGTTTACTTAATGAACGTCAAAGTTGTTAGTTTCACAATTAATGGAAATTAAATAGTATTAAGTTATATAATGTCAATGGCTTTCCTAAAACTAAATAAATAAATAAAATAGAGACCACAGACTGCCACTTGCTACGATCCTGACAGATCGCTATCGCTTCCTCAACAGTCATTAGTCGTTGCATGCACGCACGCCGGTTTCGGGTACTTTTTATCTTGCCCTTTGCTAAGTCCGGGTCGTCCCTTACCAGCCCTTCCACCCACATTCGCTCGATATATTTGTTTCGTCATTCTTTCTTCCTTTATCCTCTCCACATGTCTAAACCAACGCACTATTCCTTTCTCAATTCTAGTCTCAATTCTAGTCACTACGTCCTCTTTCAGACCACAATGTTCTGTAATCAAACTATTGCGTATCCTGTCATTCAAAGTAACACCAGACATACTTCTTAAGGACCTCATTTGTACTGCATTAATCCTACTTTCTTGCTTCTTTTACCATACCCAAGTCTTGCTACCATACATAAGTGTTGGGACCAGCTCTCCATTACGAATAGCCAATCTAGCTCTTTTGGATTAGGACCATTGTATTAGGGTTTTAGAATTCGTCTGATAGAATATTCTTTAGTGTCCGAACATTAGGAAATTAGTAAAGTAAAGTAAAGATTTATTCAATTACCAAAATGACGATAATACATTTGTTACAGTTATTGAATCACATCACAAAGTCTTAATAATAGGTAACTGAACAGTTATATACACTTATGCTATGCCGTATTATAGATAGCTTAAATAAATTAACAAAGATGAAGTTTTACTTACACAGAAATAATTTAAAAAATGTTTTTTTAATAACAGTTCTAATTACATGCAATGAAAGAAGATGCCGCATAGTTCAATTTTGAAAACTAATCATAACAATTAACTCCAAATAAACATAAATATTATAAGATGCGTTTTTCTGAACAATTAAGAGATATTTTTTGAGTTTTTTCATAAAGGTCACTTTAGTCTGCGAGTTACGTATCTGTGGGGAATGTTATTCCAAATTCTGCTTGCGGCAAATTTGAAAGAGCCTTGGAATGCAGCTGTCTTATGCGAGGACATTTTAATTAGACGAGCTGATGATTTAGTAACTAACCTACTATGCGCATTCATCCATTTTACTCTGTTATAGAGATATATTGGTTGTGGCTATCCATAGCACAGGGAATCCTAGTTTGGGAGCCAGTAACCACTCTTTTAACCCTTTTCTAAATAAAGTTTTTTTCATTTTTTTTTTATTATTATTAGCAATATCGAATAGCATTCAAGCAAAGTGTAATTTCTGACGTGCTTGTATTTTTAACATATTGGCTTCGTTTAGGTATGGTGTGATATGACTCCGTGGCGGTACATCAAAACAGAACCGGATGCAAGAATTTTGAATACGCTGTGATAACCGCTGACTCCTAGCTAAAAGACAAGGGCCATAAACAGCATCACAGTAATTTAATTTAGAAAGTACAAGGGACTCTGCTAGCATTATACGAATATTGGTACTTAGAAATTTACGAATTTTGTATAGGGTTTTAAATTTGAAGTAGCAACTCCGCACCAATCCCAGCACATGGTTTTCGAACCTTAACCTTTCGTCCATAATCAGACCCAAGTTGCGCGCTTCTTTGACTCGTTCTATAGGTATGGACTCAATTAAGTTTGGAAAATGTGGTAAAGAGGTAGCTACTTTGGCTACATTCATCTTTGTTTCCAATAAAATGTATTGCAATTTTTTTGGATTTAACACTAAGGCATTATTGTTGGACCACATTAAAATGCTATACAGATCTTCATTTAAACTGTTTAAAGCTGATGCCATATCACTTGGTTTGCAGGAAATCTGCAGGTCATCAGCGTACACTTGGTAGCGGCAATTGTGTATACAAGTTGCAATATCATTACTATATAGATGAAAAGAAGGGGCCCCAAGATTGGGGCACACCACGATCAATCGGTTTTTCGGTAGAATCAATTGAGGATCCATCTTGACACCTAAGTGGTACACGCTGTTGTCGATTACTGAGGTAACTACGAAACCATTTGACGGCTTGCTCATGAAAACCATAGTAAACCAATTTAGACATCAAGAGCGGGATGCTGAGGGAGTCAAAAGCCCGAGAGTAATCTCAGAGGACGAGAATAGTCACGAGGCCAGAATCTTGATCCGTGAGGATATTGTCGACCACATCCGCCAGAGCTGTTGCTGCACTACGTTGTCAACGAAAGCCGGATTGAAAAACGGGGAGTATGTTATCCCTCTCGAGAAATTCTGTTACCTGTCCACAAATGACATTAACGCATTTAAACACAGTACAATTAAAAGGTCGTATGGCTAAAAAGCAATTTCTACCAGACAACGATAGACGGAGAATAGATAGAAATAGAAAATGCTTATTTGTCTTTAAATACTATGTCACAATAATCACTTATTAAATACTACAGAACAATAACGATATTTTAACAAGACATTTATAGGACATATTATTAGGAGTAGCAATACATGAATTCATTAAATAATAGGGGTTAAAGTATGAAATTGCCGTTTTATTGCAATAGGTTCTTTGAATTGACATAGAATCTTCATGGTTTGAGGTTTTCGAATGAAACTTTTTTCAAATGGTTTCTATGATGTTATTTTTTAAAAAAATGTGAAACATTTGAACATCGACTTTCAATTGTTTTTGTTATTCAATTTAGACAAGAAAGATGGATACTGCGAAAATTCGAGTGATTATGAGGCACCCATTTTTCGTATTTTTTTATTTTATTGATTTGACGCAAGTGAGTCAATATTGTGGGTAAGGTAACGTTAAACCATGCCGCTAATTCCTGGGTAGTTTGACTAGGGTCGGCTTCCACTATCTCTCTTAATTCATCGTTATTCACCTGTGTGGGCGGTCTTCCTCGTGGCTCGTTCTTTAAGTCAAAATTTCCATCACGAAAGCGTTTAAACCAAAATCGCACGGTGCGTTCATTAGTAGTCCCCTCTCCAAACGCAGCATTGATATTGCGGGCTGTTTCTGCCGCGTTAGTTCCGCGTCGGAACTCGTATTCAAAAATCACTCGAATTTTCGCAGTATCCATCTTTCTTGTCTAAATTGAATAACAAAAACAAATGGAAGTCGATATTCAAATGTTTCACATTTTTTAAAAAAAGAACATCGTAGAAACCATTTGAAAAAAGTTTCATTCGAAAACCTCAAACCATGAAGATTTTATGTCAATTCAAAGAACCTATTGCAATAAAACGGCAATTTCATACTTTAACCCCTAATACTAGGCTAATATCAAACGAATTGAATATATCGGTTCTTTAGTTACCAAGCACTACCAATGAGGAAATTGTGAAGCTTACGCCTTCAAGGAAAACCTATATTCTATACCATTGAATTTTAATAAAATTCAATGTCTTTACTTACATACCCTTGTACCGTCGTCGTCGACAGCAGAGGCCTAAATACTCGCACCTAATCCTGTCGCAATCCTGACGTTTACGATCGCAATTGGGTATTTGACAAAAGTTACTTTTAAAACGGAATTTTGTATGAAAATTCTGGCTTATGACGTCACATTTCAGAGCACTCTTTTTATGTTTAATCTATTCAAAAATTGTAATAACTAGTAATTGACTCAAAGAGATACATTTTCCGAGATATTTTGTAACTTTTGTTTTAATCGAGCAAATGAAATAATTTATCGTTGATCGTGTCAAATACCGAATTAGCATGGAATTTGATAGTTTGACGATTGGAATCGTTCGGGATTTGGTGCACGTAATATGGGAAAAGGTCCACCCTTTATATTTTTGTTGAAAAATCGCCCGTAACGAACGTAGTAGAGTGCACGCGTGTGCAGTGCAGATTGATGTGCTGTCGACTGTGCTTACGTTAATTTGAGCTTTTTGCGTCCATTTAATCACTTACGCTCTTATTTATCATCATCATCATCATTCAGCCACAAGAAGTCCACTGCTGGACATAGGCCTCCTCCATGGATTTCCAAAAAGACCTTATTTATAACAACACGATTCCTTAAAACACTCGGTAAACGCCGATTAGTCTGTGGTGGAGATTTTGCAAGGAAAAGACGTGACCACAGATTAAATAAACTGCCTTTGAGGAGTGCTTTAGAGGGATCGTGTTTTTATAAATAAAACCGTAGGTTTCTAAGTACCTAACTGCTGTAATGCAATGTACGATGTATTTTAATACGTACACAAATTGAAAAAAGGTTTAGCTAAAGCTTTTTATTTCATAATAACATTTCTTTCTAAAAAAATATAGGTATGTAGGTACTTACTTTCTTACTTAATATACTATTATAAATAACTATATTTCAAAACTATATATTTTATACGTAAACAAATTATTATAGGTATTTACGTATAAAATATTGTTCAATCCAAGTGCAACAAAGTCTTAGTCAAACCCTCCTTCATACTCATGCAGATAGGTAAAAAGTACCTAATGTTTTCTTAGATACGCCCCCTTTTTCTTCAGATTAACCTTAATGGTATATCTACAGTACCTGGATGACCGAGCTCTGCTCGGTATTTA
The DNA here is from genome assembly GCA_963969515.1 of Yponomeuta evonymella. Lineage (NCBI taxonomy): Eukaryota > Metazoa > Arthropoda > Insecta > Lepidoptera > Yponomeutidae > Yponomeuta > Yponomeuta evonymella. The sequence continues at coordinate 3,634,550 of OZ018370.1, read as the reverse complement.
TTTTTTTGTTAATCGTGTTTTTTGGAAATTATATTTAGATACGATGAAAAAAAGGGAACAAAATTATCGAACTGGAGACATCTGGACTCGAACCGGGGTCTTCTGATTCCGGGACAGCCAGATTTCCCACCTGAGTTATTTGAGTTAACCTTGTAGACGGTGGCGAAATATTCCTTATACCCTATTTTAGATTTTCCATAAGCACAGAAGATTATCTTCATTCAAACATGCTATTACGTAACACTAAAATATTACGTTGGACCGTGTGTGACCGTGACGGAAAAACATTAGGTAATTAGTACAGTCGCACCTACAAAGCAATTACTTAGGCACCTTTATCACAGCGCTAAGTCGAAGTTGTTATTTTAAGCACAAAGTTATTTTAGGCGGGCAATTAGCGCGACAGAATCAACATTGGGTCAAAAGAAACAAAAAAAAGTCCCACAGAGGAGGTTGAAGAAGAAACAACTGGCCAAATAAAAAAAAATAAACAAGCAACCACTTACTCTGCGGACAGAGTCCGTCCGCTGACGTCACTCGCGGGTTCCAAATATAAACTGTCTCCTTGATGGAACCAAACTCCATCGTTCTCAGCGCAGAAAAACCACCGTTCTTCCCCGTTCTGGACTTGCAGCACAGAGTTGGGACTTTTTACGGGCACAAAAACAGACTCTATCTCGCAAACCGCGCCGCGTGCTGCCGGCTCAAGAGTCAACGACCACTTGTTCACATCCAATCCGCTCACAGACAAGTCGTAATCACATTTAACCTCGCCGCACGACAACTCGTTTATTCTCACTGACAATATCCATGGCGGCGACACGCTGACCGTGTTCCGAATTAAAAATAATAGCAAAAATATGCCACTAGTCCGTAATGAGTCACACACAAACGCCATCGTCGCACGCCACTGACCGAATGAGCGACCGAGTTGAGTGGAAGCTATGATTCAGCAACGCCGACACTTTTATACAACACACACATCGATTATATCTATCCCCAAGTCGACGGTGCCGCTGGATTCAAATCAGCAGAGATAAGGTATTTTTGACTGGAATGGGCGCATTCTATTTCGATCTATTTAGCTGTATATTTATGTGGGTTGAAAAGTTTAACGGTAATAATAAGAGTGATTTTTCTGTGAAGGAAAACGCCGTGAGGTAACCTGAGTATCTGAGGTGTTCACATACCTCAGCGCTTGAATTTGCCAATCCGCGATGGGCACGCGTGGTAATTAAGCCCATACTCTCTCTCTGAGAGAAGGTCTGTGCCCTGCAGCTGCATAGAGACGTATATAGGCAAAATAAAGAAAAAATGCTTCACTAAAATTTCCAGATTTTATGTAGGTACCGTCAAAAACGGTTCAAAAGACAGTTTGGTTAATAGCAGCTTAAGTATAGGTCTACCAGAATCTCTTGGCAAATAGGGAAATACTAAAAAATTATTTAGAGGCTCTAAATTCCACCCATGCCGGGACTTGAACCCGCGAATTCTGGCTCACCGTGCCAGCCCTCTCCCAACTGAGCTAATGGGCAAGTGCTAGCATCGATGAAATTGCGAGCCTCTTTACAAACTTCTCTGTATTACGTACAGGCAGCGACATCTGACCGAAGCGATTTACATCACTTGCAGCCCCGAGTAACCCACTTTGCAGTTAGGTTTTTACAATTGTCCTCAGCACGGGTTAGTGCAACAAAAAGAATATAAATAAAAATTTGTCGTGTGCATTGAAAACAATACCTATTTCTCGCTTGAGATCGAAGTGGCTTTTTCGACATTTTCACAAAAACAACAAATTTCAAGAAAATAATCACACAATAAATGTAAAAAAAATACATCGAGCGAATGTCGGTGGAAGGGCCGGTAAGGAACGACCCAGGCGGACATACTTCATACATACATACTTTGATGTATTAGCAAAGAGCAAGATAAAAAGTACCAGAAACCGGCGTGCGTGCATGCAACGACTAATGAATGTTGAGGAAGCGAAAGTGATCTGTCAGGATCCGACTAATGAATGTTGAGGAAGCGAAAGTGATGTGTCAGGATTGTAGCAAGTGGCAGTCCCTGTTCTCTGCCTACCCCTCTGGGATACAGGCGTGAGTTTATGTATGTATTATGGAACAAATTTTATGTAGGTATCATCATTTTCGTAAGCGATTTATTGGTAAATTCTCAATTTAGTAAACTAGATAAATTAAGTTTTGGTAGTCATGTGAAATTTTTTTGGGAAATACAATTTGGTATTTTATTTCACTGGGGTTTGGGATTTTATTGAAACTAAATTTGATGAAATTAATTTATTTTTGTGGTAGGTAGTTTGGATTTTTTATAGTACAATAGATAACGGATAACGGAGCTGGATGTACAACTAATTATATTTTTTTACGTTTAAGTTATCCATTCAAGATACATTGTACTTCTGTTTGTTGTCCCTAATAAAAGAAATAAAAAAGAATAGACAAAAAAAATTTTTAAATAAAAAATAAAAACCGACTTCGAAACACCACAGCACTAAAAAGTTAGAAACAATTTAAATAATTAGAAGTATTTATACATGTAGGTATTGTAGAAGTATAATTTGGAGCCAGTGCCCAAAATATATGTGCTGGTCTTGAAACTGGGCACCGACTACAAATTCTACTTCTACAATACCTACATGTATAAATACTTCTAATTATTTAAATTTCCTAACTTTTTAGTCTTAGAAGTCGGTTTTTATTTATTATTAAAAAAAATATATTTTTCAATTTTTAGTGGGGGAGCGGGAGAAAAATAAATAAGTCCCTTATAACCATAATTTACCCTACTTAATTCGTAGCTTTAAAATTTGATGTTCTAAATTTCCATCTCCCAAATTAACTTGGGACTACTTTTACGCTATTTTATGAAACATACGGATATTACTAAAGGATGGGCCCCATTAGGGCTTATTTACTGCTGTCCATTGAAGAGTTCCGTTCTCCATCTCTGAAAGTCTCCATCAGATCTTCACCAAATTGGGACCAATGGGACATTATACCTGTTCGAACAAAAAAAGAATTGTCGAAAAACGCGTCTAATTGATAACCTCCTCCTTTTTTGAAGTCGGTTAATTAAGTAAGAGCCATTGTAAAATGAAAAGGTTCTGTCAGGATCGTGATAAGTGGCAACCCCTGGTCTCTGCCTACCCCTCCGGGATACAGGGCGTGAGTTTACGTATGATAATTATAAATTGGCTGCCAGTCCCGTGTCATCAGTATGTATGATTCGTCAACTTCCTGCGATAAGACCTCATTTGTAGGTTAATTGAAAGAGTCATTTCTTGTACATTGAAATTACAATAATTATGAAGTCCCCAATTCACTTCAAATGGCTTTTAAGACATTTCCTTCTCAAAGAGATCGACTCTTGTCTTAAAAGCCATTTTTGGTGAAAATGGTTTTGACTAGTTTTTCAAGCTCTTTCCTCAAATTCTCAAAAAAAAAATGGCTTTTACTACCTTAATTTTTAACAGGGTTTACAGTTTTTTATTAAAATGTGCTCTAAAAGACACTGTTGCATACGATCTTATTTATAAAAAAAACACGATTCCTTAAAACGCCAATTAATAGTCTGTGGTGGAGATTTTACAAGGAAAATTCGTAACCACAGATTAAATAAACTGCCTCTTAGGAGTGCTTTAGAGGAATAGTGTTTTTATAAACGAGGCCGATATTTTTTTATGTACTTAGGTACCTAATGGCCTATACTGCAATTATTTTAGTACCTACATCTTTTGCTGTAAAATCCATTGAACGCAGGTTTTTTTGTAATATAAGCTACCATGCAACTTCTAAACCACCAAAGAGATTTAATTTAAAGTTGCATGAATAGGAAAGAAATTCAGTAAAAGCCATTTTACGAATTTTACAGGAGAGCGAAAACAAAAAAAAAATAAAAAGGCTTTATATATATTTTCTTTTAATGCCGTATTATTTACAAATTTTACAGGAGAGCGAAAAAAAAAATAAAAAAAAGCTTTATATATTTTTTCTTTTAAATGCCGTATTAAAGCAATGACAATTACAGACATGCTAAAAATGTAACGAGTTTTATAAATATTCAACTTTAAATTTAATATGTTTGGTAGTTTAGAAGTTAGCATGCCTTATACTACAAAAAAACCTGTATCGAATGGCTTTTACAGCAAACAATGTACTAATGGTACTAATAAGTTGGATTGCAATCAATAAAATAATTGCAGTATACGTAAGCCATAAGCAAAAGTACTACAATGTACTACATACTACAAAAATTAAGTAGCATCAGTGTCGTTTACAGCATATTTTAATAATAAAACTGTGAAGCCTGTTACAAAATCCAGGTAGTAAAGGGCACTTTTTTGCGAATTTGAGGAAACGAAACATACAGATTGAAAGAGCTTGAGTGAGGCTGCATTCAAAGTCCAATTTCACCAAAAATGGCTTTTACGACATTTCATCCTCAAAGGGTCGATATGTGCAATCCAATTCATTCAACAAAGGGTTAGAAAGGACGGGTTATTGATCGCAATAGCTGCATACCTACAAGAGCGATTAAACTAACAAACAGAGCTAACAGACAAGTCTGTTGGCTGGCTCCTTAATAACATCACGCCTTTTGGATAAAGATCTTTGAAACGCAAACAGTTTAGCCTGATAACAGCCGAGGTAACGTCTTCTCAGTGATAAAGTTTAAGAGCCACAGATAAATCGTGTTATCTCAGATTTCTTGCGCTTGGATCCCACTTCTGATACTTTTTAGAGGTAAAACGTCTTTCAGTTTAAAGCAAACGCCTTTCGGTAGTAGTCGAATAGTCGCGGATTTATCATTTTTAGGGTTCCGTACCTCAAAAGGAAAAACGAAACCCTTATAGGATCATTTTGTTGTCCGTCCGGCCGTCCGTCTGTCTGTCTGTCCGTTTATCTCGGGAACGCGCGGAGGTATTGAGTTGAAATTAAAACAATACACTCAGGTCTACAGTCCCTTGAAGCTGTGAAAAAAACAAACTTCTAAGTTAACGTAAAAAAAAGATACGGCCGTTTGTGCCGTAAAAAAAAAACACGTATATTTCGACATTCAAGGGAATCAAATTTTATAGGGTGATTTCCGTTAAACTAGAACTATAAAATTTGGCAAGTAGTATCGTCTTATATAATTTGTAATTATTTAAGACGATACTACTTGCCAAATAATAAAAATATTGTCTGAAGTTCGGGAAAAGCTTGGAAAAAACTGCGAGACTCGATTCCTGAACGATCTATAAAAATGTAAGTACCTACCAACAATTTTTTACGGAACCCTCGATGCGCGAGTCCGACTCGCACTTAGCCGGTTTTGGTGGTGTAGGTAACACCGTATTTAAAAAATCAAACCAAATTAAATGTAGATAGATAGATAACACTTAAATTAAACTGTAAATTTTGTAAATGGATCAAAATGCGAGATTTTACTGTAACAACACTTATAATTTTCGTATCTGACAGGCATTCGTAGCGAACGATTTAGGTATAATGCACGACAAAAAGCTTGAACCAAATGACTTTGACTCTTGTATTTCGGCTGTACTGTATCTCGGGCGGGGGACGGGGGGTGTAATAATAGTTTTAATACTAACTTCCACATAACACAATCATTCGTCTTGGCCACAGACTAGGATACCCTGTAACCATTCAAGAACCGTGACTGAGCCTAGTACCTACGAATAAAAAACCATAGAAGTATTTCTTCCAACAAAATTCGCTCTCAAAAACGGCCCCAGTCCTCTCGATTAGTCTACCAATGAAATGAGCGCAAGATGTGCTTCAGAGTGTATCACTCTGTGATAAGTTCATTCTGTGCGCCATGCGTGACGACGTGAACTGTTATTGGGCGATAGTAAGCGACAGCGCATGAATGGTTAAATAAAAAAACGTCAAACCATTGACTTCATGATGTATAACACGTCGAAATATCTAAGTACCGCCCAAGATGGCGGTCTGACGGGGCAGGTGCATAAATATTTTGCCGGGTAATACTGAACTTGCCGCCTTCCCACAATTGAACGTGTATCATTTTTATCACTACTAGACATATAGTTAGACTATGATTTTAACCATCACCGAGTCTAGCATGTTAACCTCTAGACAAACAGCGCAATCACTTATGTGACAGAGCCAGTTTCTGGATTGAGAATTTCGCTAAGTCAATATTTAACTGTAGTGCTGTCTCTTCGAATTTCTCAGAAATGAGCGTGACAGAACGTTACTTAAGTATTTACTTAGTGAAATTCTCAATTCAGAAACCGGCCCTTAAAAGTCTTCGGACTAGTCAAATTAACAAATTTTCAATTTTTGCTCTTACGTTTCCAACGCACTCACCCCGAGGGCGCGGATGTTTGGTCAAGTTATTTGCCAGGCATTGTACCACTCACCTACTTTAACATTAAGGAGGGACACGCTTAAGTCAATGTGATATTGATAATGGCTAAATTTTGATAAATAATACAAGTTTGCTTAGTAAGTCGACTGATCAAACTTACGACAGAAAAAGGTATCTAGAATCGTCCGCATATGTTTTATTGATATGGACTTGTTACGTTAAAACTTAGCTAAAAATATAGGTTAGGTCCTACCAAAACTACATTTTAAAGGAGTAAAAATTAAAACAAATTCAATGTCAAAAAATTTAAAAACTTAAAAATCGTAAATCAGATCATCTGGGATCAAAGTCAGATAATCTGGGAGCATAAGGTCAAGATAACAGTTTTAGCCCACTATCAGGTAGCGGCATCTCGCTTCACACAGTGACTTAAAGATGGCGCTAGCCGGTAATGGGATAATACTTTTATCGTGACGTTGTGCTACCCTAGCTGGTTACGGTAGCAGGGAGACGGTGGACCGGGCGGCACAAGACCGGGAAGCTTGGAAATGACTGATGATGATGATCAAATCCTGGATGGGTAGGTGGGAACTAACGTTTGCCATTTGCTTATACCAGGTTTGACACTTGCCACAATCCTGGCAAACACAGAAAAGAAAAGCTAGAAAAGTTTTTTCGATTCCTAACATTTGTAGCCGTCTAACCCCAGTTGGTCAGGTAGTCGTTTGATCTACGAATAAAAAAAAAACCATAGAAGTATTTCTTCCTACAAAATTCACTCTCAAAAACGGCCCCTGTCCTCTCGATTAGTCTGCACCGATGAAATGAGCGCAAGATGAAACACTCTTTTATTGGTTCATTTTGTGCGTGACGACGTGAACGTTGATTGGGCGATAGTTAGTGACAGCGTAACTTATGGTTGGTTTCGTCCTGATCTATAACCAGTCGAAGTATGTAGGTACCTCACAAGATGGCAGTCTGACGGTGGCATATGTTGCCGGGTAATACTGAACTCGCTCCGATTGGTAACACAATTGACAAGCCCCGCCCACCTTCCCACAATTGAACGTGGGGTCATTTTTAGCGCTAGTTAGACATTTATGTTTTTAATTTATCACTGTCATAATAATCATCAGTTCCGGTCATCCTAATCAGGGGCATAGAGCTTTTAAAAACAGGGACGCCTGACTCCGGAGTACAGTATGTAAAAACATAAACCCACGCGTTTATGTTTTTACACATATTGTTCGGAATTGAAATAGAAATGCTTATCAATTTCATGCCTGCAGGCATTGAGCTTTAATGCGGGCACGCCAGCAAAATATGGGTGCGCTATTTGTTAATTCGTAGATACAAGAGGTTTTCGATCGTGCAGGTAAACACTCCCGGCCCCGAAAGTAAACATATAAATCTAGGCAATTATCGGTTGATCCCGCTTGGCTGGCGCACAGTACACGGTTCTTTCAAAAATAAAAAAACAAGTAAAAAATAACCTAGAATCCGACTGATGAGCATTAACTACTAAGCAGGCGGGGCCAACCTAGATACCACGCAAAGAGGTACATTGTTGAATTTAGGTCCCGCCTGCTTAGTAGTTAATGCTCAGCAGTCGGGTTGTTGGTTATTTAATATTTTAGTCTTTTGAGTGATTTTTAATTTTTTTTGTTGATTTATGCGAAAACACAGCAAATCGATTGTGATCTTATTTGTCAAAATGTGACCATTGGTTAAGGAGTTATGAGATAATCGGACATACTTACATACATACGAGCCAAACACATAATGCCTCCTTTTGGGCTCCGCCGCAGTCGCATAACATACATAAACTCACGCCTGTATCCCAGAGGGGTAGGCAGAGACCAGGGACTGACACTTGCCACGATTTTAATCCTTGATTAATTATTTCATTTCATTTCGGTTCGAAAAGTTTAACAACATAAAGTTCAACGCAAAAACAGACAACTATCAATAGATTGTTTACATACGAGAAACCAGGGGTTAAACAAGGATTATTTGAGATATTATATAATAATAATAATTGCCTCGTTGGTCTAACGGTTAACACGCTTGAGTACCAAAACAGAGCTAGTGAGTTCGATTCCACTGGAGGCTTGATGCCGTACAAATGGCCACAGTCTCGGTCAGTGATAGTTAAAAACATAGATGTCTAACTCCCGCTGAAAATTACCCCACGGGTTATCATCTTGAAGTCAATGGTTTGACGTTTTTGTACAAAGCCAATCATAAGTCACGCTGTCATTTACTGTCGCCCAATCAACGTTCACGTCGTCACGCATGGCGCACAGAGTGAACCAATCACAGATTGATTTACTCTACAGCGTATCTTGCGCTTATTCCATTGGTACAGACTAATCGAGAGGACAGGGGCCGTTTTTGAAAGTGAATTTTGTAGGAAGAAATACTTCTTTGGTTTATCTATTCGTAGATCAAATGCGTACTTCTATGATTTTTTTGTTCGTCCGTCTGGGTGTATTTCTATGTTTGTGATGACCGCTCCTGGTCACCATAGACCAGAGTGTCCCAGTTTGGGACCAGGACAAGTGATTCTGTTGTGTGGAAATTATTATTATGAGTCTGTTCCCAACCCAACTGCCGAGGTATAATTTCATATTAAAGAAACCAACGAATTTCAATACAAATAGAGTTCATATTTAATACTGTCACTGTAGCTCATTCCATTAATCACTCTACACATAACTCGGTCATACTGTACTCTTGAATGTCTGACATCTGTCAGGGACGTGATGGATGTGTGACAGATAAAAAAATATTTGTCCTTAGCTTCAAGATCAGAGCTGAAATAACTTAACGGGTGCATTGGCCAACAAAAGTAGACAACATAGTATTAACAGCCCTTTACATTCATATTTTATATTTCTTGTATGCGATAAAGAATATTCTGATGTTATCTTTTCTATGTTAAGATCGTGATCCTGCCTTTTCGCAGAAAATTGTTACGCTGATTATCACTTGCCAACCAACATTTCACCTATTTTTCACTTTGACAACAAACGATTTACAAATTTTTGTATGGCAACGTTTCATTTGGTAGGATTGTTGTTAAGCTGATTATTATAATGAAACAAAACGTTTTGGGTATTTATTATTTTTCAAATCTTTTACTAGGCCAAACAACTATTAGATGAATAACGTTTCGTCTGTGAAACAGTTCCCTTAGGTTTTCCTAACCTTTAGGTTAATTTTTTTTTTTGCAAACCTATAGGTTAGGTTAGGTTAGAACTGTGACCAACACACGCACGAGCCGAGCGAGCGAAGCGAGCGTGCCGCGGCAGCGGCCGGCGAGTGCTAGGAAAATTCTATCCATTTTACTAGGTTTTCCTAACCTTTAGGTTATGTGGCGCTTACCCACATAAGTTACTTAACGAAACTTAATGCAACATTTGGTATACAATAAACAACTGAATGAATATTACGCTAAGTAAAACATACGCTACTTAAAAGTTGGCATTTTGAAAAAATGTCATTATAAAAAGCAAACCAAACAAACAGTTGGCAACTGCGAGGTTGGGAAATAAAAAAAAATAATAAGAAAAGTTGGCAAATGATTATTCCGCAAAATAATATTCTTCGAAACGTTAGTTGCCAAATGAAAATCGGCCAAAAATGTTTCTGCAAAAAGGCAGAGAACCGTTAAGATGAGATAAGGTTTTATTACCAAAAAAGCTAAGTACACACTTTTACTTAAATAAATTACTAAATTGGATTGGACTAGGCCTTGGACCACACATTAAGCGAAGCCTAGGCCCTTACTATGAAGCTGCGACATTATCGGAAGGGTCGTCAACCCTTGACCCCGACAATTCACCAAAATTTAGCAAAAAATAGTTTCCATAGTTGAATAGTAATAGCTAATCAAAAAAAGAACCGTATTTGTCGCTAGATTCGACTGAATCGTCGGGCTCAAGGGCGACCCTTCGCAACCCCTTCCGATAATGTCGCATTTTTCATAAGGGCCCGTTATTGCGAGTGCCAAAATTTAAGAAGAAGAAGAAGAAAGAAGAAAGACATTTATTATACCAACAAGATACATCACAGAAATAAAACAAGCACATAAGCAACATAATATGCACAACAACAGAAAGAAAATTCGATTTCTAATTTAAAATAACTCCCATACTTTGACAATTAAATTGTTGGTTAAATCGTCATGTTATTATTCTATTGTAGAAACTAATTACAAAACAAAAATATTATAAAAAGATGTTACATGAAAATGAAAAACCCTTTATTTAGAAAAGGGTTAAAAGAGTGGTTACTGGCTCCCAAACTAGGATTCCCTGTGCTTTGAGTAGCCAGGCTTCTTCCAAAATACATAATAATATGTGTTTTTTGATTATACAGATTCAGGTTCAACGTCATCGACCGACTAGAGCTGAGTATATTGTATACGATTCAGCGACACCGACCGACTGGAGCCGAGCATATCCGATTCAGTGTCACCCACCGACATGAGCCGAGTATATTCGGTTCGGCATTTCCGACAGACTGGAGCCGACTATATACAGTTCAGCGTCACCGACCGACTGAAACCGAGTATATCCGGTTCAGCGTCACCGACCGACTGAAACCGAGATCCGGTTCAGCGTCACCGACCGACTGAAGCCGAGTATATCCGATTCAGTGTCTCTGACCGACTTGAGCCGAGTATGTTCGGTTCGTCATCTCCGACAGACTGGAGCCGAGTATATCCAGTTCAGCGTCACCGACCGACTGAAACCGAGTATATCCGGTTCAGCGTCACCGGCCGACTGAAGCCGAGTATAGCCGATTCAGTGTATAAGACCGACTAGAGCCGAGTACATCCGATTCAGCGTCACCAACTCGAGCTTGACGGTTCAATTTCGTTCACTGTTCAGAAAAAGTGCTCCTAAAGAAGTTTTCACATTACATTACTCAAACTCATGCCTATCCTATATCCCGGAGGGTTTTGCCAATTGCCACCATCCTGATAAACCTCTTTCGGCTCATCAACATTCATAAATCGATGCACGAACTTCTTGCATGCAAGAAGCTTTCACTTCAATAAAACTGCTAAAATACGTTAATCTTATTTTAATCATCTACAACTATTCATACTTACAACCAGAGAGGATAAAAAAAAGTCATATTATTATTAAGGTGTCATAATCATCATCATCATGATCAGCCATTTGAAGCCCACTGCCGCCCTCCCTCATCGTTTTCCAAGCGCCCCGGTGTTGTGCCGCCCGCGTCCAGCGACTCCCCGCCACCGTAACCAGGAGACCTATTTTTGAATCACTCGTATGAAATTGTATCGTCGAATGCGACTTAAGTCACACTCGTCTTCTAAGTCGCATGATGTCGTTTTTCCGTATTTTTGAATCGTTCGCCTGAAGTGTTGCCAGTACAATTTGAAGTATTGTATTTTATCCATTCCACGCAGAAATTAAAAAACCGGAAATTACCGTAACAGAAACGGAACGTAAAACACTGTTTTATTGGCTGTTTAAATAAAAAATCTTTGTCTTTTGTTACAAACAAAACACTACATACTGTCAACTTTTTGATTGTTGACACTCAGAAGGACAAACAGTACCAACACACATTTATCGTTTTTTGACAATTAATCTACCGATCGCCATGCGAGACGAGTGGTAAGGACCATTCGTTGCAGTCGAGTGATTAAAAAATACGGAATTTCAGATGTCGAACGAAAATCAGTAGAAATCGAGCGCTCGACGCGATACGAGTGATTCAAAAATAGAGCTCCAGGTCGTCAGACCATCTGGTGGGGGGCCTGCCCATGCTGCGTCGTCCGGTCCACGGTCGGCAAGTCAGAACATTTCCGCCCCAACGGCCATCAGTTCTCCGAGCTATGTGTCTCGCCCGCTGCCACTTCAACTGAGCAATTCTTCGGGCTATAGCAGTAACTCGGGTCCTTCTGCGGATCTCCTCATTCCCGATTCGATCACGCAGTGAAACTCCGAACATAGCTCTCTCCATTGCTCGTTGGGCGACCTCGAGCCTTGTTATGAAGCCCATAGTCAGCGACCAGGTTAAGGTGTGAAAAATCATATCTATGGTGTACTCCAAACGTTTCTCTATGCATCGTGCAGTCGACGTCCAAGTATCTGTATGCACTTGAGCGAATTCACCAACACTATCACTCTAATGTCACTGACACAGTGCTAGCCTCCGTTTCAATATCAAAATCTTTTTAAAGACGTAGTTATTTACAGGATTTCACACAAAATTACTTCCCCCCCCCTTAAACAAAATATCAACCCCCCCCACCCCCCTTTATCACGACGCCATCTTGCTAATATCTTCGTATTGAACTTTCGTGAGCAGGCGACCGGTAAGAGGACCTTCGGCTATCTGCAAAAAAAAAATACATGTAAGGCTTTTACATCTATGTTAGATATTTATTCAGCTTCTAGCGGCAGCTCATACAAATACCAGATAAGTAAAGTGACCACTGAGATGCCGTAGTGGCTGGAACATATTTTTAGCGGGTTTCCCCACGATGTTTTTCTCCACGGTTAGCGAGTTAATATGTACGTAACTTAGAAATTTCAAGTCTTAGGTAGGTCAGGTACATGTCGGGATTCGAGATTACTATTTTTTGCATGTGAGGCAAGGATTCTATCGATATGCTTGATAGCATATGAAAAAAAAATGAAAAAACAATATAAATGCCTGTTTCCCTCTCTCAATCTTTCGATTGTTAATATTTGACCAATGTTGTTGACATCAGTCAAGTTATTAACTCATTACCGGATTAACTTACTTGGTTTTCTGTCGGAAGAGTCCGACCAGGTTAATAATTGTGTAGTTCTTACGAAAGTTTTACTTCAAACCTGAGACTTTTTTTTTAAATCTATTTTGGGATCTCTTGTCACAAGGTAACGATGACAGTTCCATCGTACCCGTTATGAAATTATATCCCAATTGTTTATTTACCTAACAAAAACGATTTAACTTTAGCTTAGAAACATTAGAACACAAAAAATAACACTACTCTCTTAGCCTAAAATATTAGGGGTTAAAGTATGAAATTGCCGTTTTATTGCAATAGGTTCTTTGAATTGACATAGAATCTTCATGTTTTGAGGTTTTCGAATGAAACTTTTTTGAAATGGTTTCTATGATGTTCTTTTTTTAAAAATGTGAAACATTTGAATATCGACTTTCAATTGTTTTTGTTATTCAATTTAGACAAGAAAGATGGATACTGCGAAAATTCGAGTGATTATGAGGCACCCATTTTTTGTATTTTTTTATTTTATTGATTTGACGCAAGTGAGTCAATATTGTGGGTAAGGTAACGTTAAGCCATGCCGCTAATTCCTGGGTAGTTTGACTAGGGTCGGCTTCCACTATCTCTCTTAATTCATCGTTATTCACCTGTGTGGGCGGTCTTCCTCGTGGCTCGTTCTTTAAGTCGAAATTTCCATCACGAAAGCGTTTAAACCAAAATCGCACGGTGCGGTTATTAGTAGACCCCACTCCAAACGCAGCATTGATATTGCGGGCTGTTTCTGCCGCGTTAGTTCCGCGTCGGAACTCGTATTCAAAAATCACTCGAATTTTCGCAGTATCCATCTTTCTTGTCTAAATTGAATAACAAAAACAATTGAAAGTCGATATTTAAATGTTTCACATTTTTTAAAAAAAGAACATCATAGAAACCATTTGAAAAAAGTTTCATTCGAAAACCTCAAACCATGAAGATTCTATGTCAATTCAAAGAACCTATTGCAATAAAACGGCAATTTCATACTTTAACCCCTATTAGAATAATAATATGCCAGAGTCGGACAAAGGCTCAGCCAATATATTCTGAAAAAGTCCCACGTGGAGCCTATTAAGGCCCTGTACCCAAAACTGCGATGCGACGTCGCATCGTAAAAGCAAGCTCGCGCGTGACGCATCGCAAGAACTTGCGAATTGATTCGCATCGGCGTTCATAATGGTTATAAATGGACGAACCCAAAATCTTCTTCGTATCTTTTTCCAGTATCTTTTTAGCAATAGCATAAGTGAGCACTTCTTTTTACGATCTATATCCCGACCAGGGATGTTACGAATGTCGTATTTTTAGGAATGCGAATATGCGAATGCGAATGCGAATGTTGAGTGAGAAATAGCACTAAAACACCTTAAGTCAACATATTTCATAGTTTTATTCGTTTATTACTCTGTGGTAATAATAATAATGATAGTATCATTATGATACAAAATGGAAACACTATTCAAATGGAAATATTATGTCAATCATTATATACTTTACCACGCATCCGCGAAAGGACCAACGAGAGATGCGCGCGCGGCGGGCGAGACGCGACGCGACACGACTTGTACACATTCGCATTCGCAAAACGTTCGCATCGATTTATGCGAATGCGAATGTCTATGCGAATGTTTAAAATGATGCGAATCATTCGCATAAGCGAATGCGAATACTGAGTGAGTGAATACTGAATGGTGAGTGACTCACGACCTAGTTTACAAACCGACGTACGTTCGTACGTTGACGATCGTCGAAGGAAAGGTCACTCGAATCGTGGAAGCGCCGCACGAAATCGCATCGCAGCAATTTGTGTCGCAGTTTTCTGCGTTGCGAATTCGCATCGCGCCGATTCGCAATTTTGTGTACGGAGCCTAAGACAGAGCCTGTCGGCCAGTACTTGTCTTTTCTCACCGTTCCGAACACATCGCATCAAGTTAATTTTTAACATTATGTCGTACCACAGTAAGCGTACGTGGTTGATATATTGTTTCCATGTATGTATTAAAACCTTTATTCCTCTCAAAGTAAACGCACGATACGTCGGACTTAATGCAATGAACATTGTCTACCAGTCAACAGCAGGCGATGGAAGAAAGAGTTAGTAGGAGTACAAAAAAGGGATATTTAAATATTTGAAACACAATTTAAAAATAAAATGTGAAACGATGATAATACCAAGCTGATGACTTATTTACAGA
The DNA here is from genome assembly GCA_963969515.1 of Yponomeuta evonymella. NCBI lineage: Eukaryota > Metazoa > Arthropoda > Insecta > Lepidoptera > Yponomeutidae > Yponomeuta > Yponomeuta evonymella. The sequence goes on along the minus strand of OZ018370.1, from coordinate 3,619,196 downwards.
TGTTGTATACTTACCTTGATGAGTCATCATGAGCATAAAGTAAAAACCGCAAAGAAAAACCGGCCAAGTGCGAGTCGGACTCGCGCACGAAGGGTTCCGTACCATTATCTATACAACATTTGAATATTTCAAGCGTCTACCTGTGCCGTTATTAATATCGGGCAAAAAACGGCAAAATAATTACGTTTGTCGTATGTGAGCCCCCCTTAAATATTTACTTTATTCTGTTTTTGGTTATTTTTTGTTATGGCGGCAACAGAAATGCATCATCTGTGAAAATTTCAACCGCCATGGTTCATGAGATACAGCCTGGTGACAGACAGTCAGACGAACGAGACAGACAGACAGACGGACAGTGAAGTCTTAGTAATAGGGTCCCGTTTGGCGGCCTTCGGGTGTGGAACCCTAAAAACGAAAAAAAGCTCTATAATGTTAGGTGGCATGTAAAACGAAAAAAGCGCGAAAATTCAAGTCCGCTGCGTGCCCCAAGCACCGAACCCACTTACCTCAACGTCGCAGCAGAAGTTATCAGTGTCTATACTCCTCAGCACACCCTTTGCTCCGCGGTAGGCTCCGTTGACGAACCTCACGAGCCGGCCCGGCGAAGGTATGACCGTTTCTACGTGGTTCTGTGAGCAACAGGGCCGGATTTAGGGGAGAGCACGCGGGGCTGCTGCCCTGGTGCCAATACAAGAGAGGGGCCCCCACAACAGAGCAATACAATGATTAAACTCCAATCTGTTATAAGTATGTAAATTAACGTCTGTTTAGTCAAATTGGAAAAAAAAAATCGTGTTCAATTGATTTTTATGTTTTGTATTTTAATTCTGAAATTAATTTGGGGCCTATTCCGCACCTCCATTGCCCCAGGGCCTCCAGATCTCCAAATCCGGCCCTGGTGAGCAATAGGATTACTTAAGTCCGAGTTTACCAAAGAAGCGATTCAATGACTGAGGCTTAAGGGGCTACATAGAGTATACTAGCGGCACCAATGGAACAAAATATATTTTATCTACACTAATGTTGTAACATTCTACTTATGTTTTCAATACTTGACTTATAATTACTACTGTTATAGCGCAGACAACAAAACACTCAATTTAAGCAATTTCACATGATGGTATAATATTCACATCGATATCGTAAAATCTCATTATAACATTAATAAAACGCGACCAACTTGATTGCAGGGCCAATCAGGTTGGTCGCGTTTTATTGAAGCGCGCAGCTGCGCTCTCATTGGTTAAATTTTAATGGCGGCAAAATCACTGTGATTATACACGTACGCGTGAATTTAATTTTTAATTGCATTAGTGAAGATAAAGTAGTGTATGCAACTGCATATAACACGGGTATTAAAACACTCGTTACTATTATGAAACTCGCTGCGCTCGTTTCATAAACTCACACTCGTGTTTTAATACCCTTCATTATATGACAGTTGCATAAACTACTATTTTTTAATTTTTTGCGGATCGTTTTTGCAAACAAGTATCGGTACAATCTCTCAATTATGTCAATAGTGTTTTTTAGTACACAATGCCGTGAAACTGAGGCAAAAAACTTAGGACTAGATACCATTAACGCTGGCATGAAATGCTATCTAAAGTAAAGCCAATGAAACCAGATAAAGAATGTAAACAATCTGACCGTTAGAAAGAAAGAAAGAAAGAGGATATTTATTTAAATTGTCACAGAAACACGAAGTAAACAAAAGGTACACAAACAAGAGACACGAACTTCAACAGAACAGAGATGAAACAAAACAATCGTGACGAGAACATGTGAGGCATATACTAAGTTACATTGCGATAGCCAGCTATTATTAAAATAAGCAGCCTATATACGTCCCACTGTAGGGCACAGGCCTTCTCTCAGAGAGAGAGTATGGGCTTAATCACGACGCGTGCCCACCGCGGATTGGCGATTTCAAGCGCTGAGGTATGTGAATAGCTCAGACACCCAGGTTTCCTCACGATGTTTTCCTTCACCGCTAGCGAGTGGTATTGCTACTATAACTTCACAAATGTACATAACTTAGAAAGAAATGTCATAGGTACATGCCCGCACTGGGAATCGAACCTGGGTCTCCCGCTTCCGAGTCCAATGTTCTACCCACTAGGCTACCACCGCTCTTCTACCCACTAAGCTACCACCGCTCTGGTAGCCTAGTGGGTAGAAGATCTATTATTATATCTGTCCTTATCTCTCGTTCGCAATAATGTTGTCAGTTGCTCGACGACAGCTGTCGTCATCTGATTCGTGGTACAGGGAAGCTGCCAGTATAGATGATGTCAACATTTGGGCTGCCCCATTTTGTGCCGGCCCATAATCTTAATAAAAAAAATACATTTATTGCCAGAAAATAGTTATTACAATAGTTATGTTTACACAGTGACTACCACACCAGGTCGAGCCTGAATCGTGGTAGTCGGGGAGACAGTTGCTAGATTGATTTTCATTGTACTGACATCATAGCATAAAATCATGGTCTTGCTATACACAAGAAAACAATTAAGGCCATAGATTGGGAAGTCCAAATAGTCGTAGGTTATTATTTTTTCAATTTTAATTTAATACTGTGTCATACTAAACTGTGCTGCCAAAACAAATTTCAAACAACCCGCGACAATAAAACAGTATTCTCTTCAGTATTATTTTCAACTAAACCAGAATCAATTAGCATGTTTCATGCGTTTGCCCAATGGGCTATTCTGTTACTTTTTAGACAAACTCACCAGAACAGCCAAATTATTTAAAAAACTTATTTATGAAAATGGTCGAAAATTCCAAATTTTTTTTTCAAAGAAGTTTCTTTAAACCATCAAACTTTCAAAGCATGTTGGAAAAAATTAACCTACCCATTAATGTTTTATTTACAGCGGACGCATCTTACATCGGACTCACAGACGAATCATCATCATTCAGCCACAAAAGGTCCACTGCTGGACATAGGCCTCCTCCATGGATTTCCAAAAAGACCGGTTGGAATCGGCCTGCATCTTCATCTTCACATAATACAGATAGCGACAGTTAGAATAGAAAGTAAAAAAAATGTACCCAAATAATTTGTTATAATAAAAATGTTTTGAACCCCTGAAAGTTTGTTTACATTCTTTATCTGGTTTCGATGGCCTTACTTTAGTCCTAAGTTTTTGCCTCAGGTTCACGGCCTTGGATATTAATAATCACTATTAACATTGTACATAAGCAACCTATATGTGTCCCACTGTAGGGCACAGGCCTTCTCTCAGGGAGAGAGTATGGGCTTAATCATCACGCGTGCCCACCACGGATTGGCGATTTCAAGCGCTGAGGTGTATGAATAGCTCAGACACTCAGTTTTCCTCACGATATTTGGCCTCACCGTTAGCGGGCGGTATTGCTACTATAACTTCACAAATGTATATAACTTAGAAAACAAAGTCATAGGTACATGCCCGCACTGGGAAACGAACCTGGGTCTCTCGCTTCCGAGTCCAATGTTCTACCCACTATGGTGCCCCAAACATTTTGTTTTTCATAATTAACTAATATATTTGAATTGACTATCCTTACTAATATTATAAACGCGAAAGTTTGTATGTATGGATGGACGTTTGTTACACTTTCACGCAAAAACGGCTGAACGGACCCGGATGAAAGGAGAATGATCAATTTACTATAGGAGTTAGTCTATTTTTGCGTGTTCTTGCGCATTGATGAAACCAACGGTAAACTATAAGAAATTAGCTCTGGATTATGCAGAAAAAATATTATGAAAATATTAGATGGGAGTTTCGAGAAATCTTAATTTTGAGCCCATGTTTTGAGGTTATGACAACTTTGGTGGTTTGGTGTTATTTTGGATTGGCATTGGCACCTAGTCAGTTTGAATTATAAACATAGGTCATTATTAGGTAGGTATGGTTAGTTAGTGCTAAGTAATAATTCTGTATAAAATACAAAACATCCGTAGGTTTCATGCAATAAGTAATAGGGTTCGTCTAATATTATCGCATATCTGTACGACAGATTGCAATATTATATCTTTAAAAAAAGTCATAGGCATGTCTAAGAAGAAAAAATGAAAATAAAACGAGGTCTTGTAAGTAATATAACATTTTTTTATTTAAATACCCTCTTCAAATATATTATCTAAGAAAGGAGCTGGGGCATTTATATCATTAAATCGTCCCCAGCTCAAGTACCACACCACTGTCATCACGTGAGCGCAACATCCTACTGTTCTTTTGCCTACAATGCAATTGCAGCAATAGCGCACCAAAGAGCTCAATGTTTTCGCTGTGTCAGTATCTCGGTTTACCAAAATGTAAACAAAGTATGTGCGTCCACTGACATGCCTTGACTTTATGCGTGCTCTTACCAAATAGTTTTTTAAGCCAAGAATGAGAGGTCATTTTAACAATAAACTACCTACACTAATTAAACAGTATAAAATCCACTGGAATCAATTTGCAAAAATAAAAGCGTAATAAAACCGCTCGTTTGAATTCCCGTCAAAAACTCCCCGTTTGCAGTTTGCACTTTCGCATTTTATATATGTACACGATTTTCGATTTTTGCAATAATGTAATCTAATCTGTGTTTGTAATCTGTATTGACTGACTGAAGTTTTTTAGTTATAGAATCAATACAGATATTTTTTAATTATTACTTTTAAACCCCTGATTCTTTTAATTTATCAAATAGAACTATGAAATCATTTTTCAAAAGAAACATTTTGAGGTATAAATGCTTAAAGCGCAACATAGACTGTTTTTGATCATTCTCCTTTGCACAGAGATAAATTATAGTCGGGATTAGCCATTCAGGCCATTTTTTATCCCGGAAAAATACACATCAAAATTACTACGCGAACGGAGTCGCGTGGAACAGCTGGTTTCTTATAAATAAATAGAATAGAAAGCACTGGCTCACCTGATCGAGCTTCAACCGTACATTATCGTCAAGCAGCCGCACTTGCGCGCCATATTTGTCGAACACATTCTCCACAACAGCCTTCCGTTTGTAGAACTTATTCCCCAGTGATTTGGTCACAACTTTGACGAGTATTCCTTCGGTCAGCCAGTAGTCTTTTCTGTTGAGGAACACAAACATTTTGTTTGTCTAAAAACCTTTGGGACCCCTTTTAATGCCCCTTACACATAATGGCCTCCCAGTGATTTGGTCACAACTTTGACGACTATTCCTTCGGTCAGCCAATAGTCTTTTCTGTTGAGGAACACAAACATTTTGTTTGTCTAAAAACCTTTGGGACCCCTTTTGATGCCCCTTACACATAATTTCTAATCAATATAATCTTTTCTAATAAGAAGAAGAATTGTTTATTGTTTTTTTTCCTCATATTTTATTTGATTTTTGTTTCGTTTTTTAATCGATGTTCAGAACATTTCTAGATGCCTAGTTGATTGTAACTCTCGCACAACATCTCAGGGAGAAGGCGGTGGCTGAAAAGCAGCGCTGCCCGGGATTGATCCGGGTCAGCACCGGCTGAGCCACTACCTTTCGCCTCATTTTATGTCATCACTAGTTAAGCCTTACTTTGTTTTAAGTTTTTTTTTCTGATGAGGTAATAAATACTTATTTATTTATTATTATAAGGGGGGCCACCCCCAGTGATTTGGTTACCACTTTGACGAGTATTTCTTCGGTCAGCCAATAGTCTTTTCTGTTGAGGCAAACAAACATTTTGTTTGTCTAAAAACCTTTGGGACCCCTTTTAATGCCCCTTACACATAATGGCTCTAACATCAATAATGCTACTGCGCACTGTGAAATCATAAGTTATAATTGGAAACCTTTAAACGAATATCTTACCTTTAAAAGGAGCTTCAAATTAATATACCCCCTAATATATAATGCAGATCTGTCAGGCTTGGGTCAAGTGGCAGACCCTGGTCTCTGCCTACCCCTCCGGGATGCAGGCGTGAGTTTATGTTATGCCAGACTACTATGTATGTAATATTTACCGATTGGCTCTCTCCTTCTTGCTTTCTTCCATCTTCATAATGTCGTCCAGAGCGTTCTTCTTCGTGCCGGTTTCTTCCGCTTTCAACCTCTTTGAACTGGAGACGCCTTGATCTTGACCCTTTGCGAGCTTCAAGGCGGAGGGCGGAAGGGCGTCCGGCTTCTTATCTGAAAGTTTATGGGTAATATTTATCTAGTCGATATTCATCCGATGGTCGATGGGGTTCGAAGGTTCTCGAATGGAGACCACGATCTGGCCAACGCAGCGTAGGACGCCCACCAGCTCATCACTTTGTTGTCCGTCCGTCCGTCCGTCCGTCCGTCCGTCCGTCCGTCTGTCTGTCTGTCAATACCCTTTATCTCAGGAACGCGTAAACGTATCGAGTCTACAGTCCCTCGAAGATGTTGCGGCCGTTTGACGGAAGAAAAAAGTTACGGCCGCTTAACGGAATCAATAATTATAGGGTACTTTCCATTGACTTAGAACTATGAAATTTGGCAAGTAATATCGTCGTAAACTAGAAGTACAGGCACAGAGGTACAGGCACACAGGGAAAAATCTGAAAAACTAGGCATTTGTAATTAAAACATAAAAGTTCGGGAAAAGCTCGGAAAAACTCCGAGACTCGATTCCTGAACCATTTACAATATGTAAGTACCTACAAATTTGTACGGAACCCTCGCTGGGCGAGTCCGACTCCCACTTGTCCGATTTTTTTCTTGACAGCATAGTTAGCTAGTTAGACCTGAGATTTCCGCAGTTAGCCTCATAGTTGGGCCACTTTATTTACGTAGCAAGCGCTACGGTATAGACGCTAGGGCTTCCTCGCGATGTTTTCTTTCGCCGTTAGCGACTGGTATTGCTACTACAACTTCACAAATGTACGTAAATTAGAAAACACGGTATAGACGCAAGGGCTTCCTCGCGAAGTTTTCTTTCGCCGTTAGCGACTGGTATTGCTACTACAACTTCACAAATGTATGTAAATTAGAAAACAAAGTCATTGGTACGTGCCGGGATTCGAATCCACTACATCCCGAATGTGAGGCCAGCGCCCTACCGCTCCGCTACCACCGCTACTTCTTGACAGCATGTCCACCATTACATAAAAAGTGTTGCCATCATAAAAACTCATCATCATCATCATCAGCCATTTTACGCCCACTGCAGGATATAAGCCTCCCTCATGGTTTTCCAAGCTTCCCGGTGTTGTGCCGCCCGCATCCAGCGACTCCCCGCCACCTTAACCATCTGGTGGGGGGGCTGCCCACGCTGCGTCGTCCGGTCCGCTGTCGCCAGGTCAGAAGTTTTTCGGCCCAACGGCCATCAGTTCTCAAAGTAAAACTCGATGCAGCGTAATAAGTCTATGCTACCGACCTTCAGGTTTCCTCTTCAGATGCAGGTTGAGTGTGAGACGCTCCTGGCTGCCCTCACGTTTCAGCTCCGTGAAGGTTGGCTCGTCAGCACGTGTGCTTTGAGCCTTGCCGCGCTCTACTTGCTTGGCGATGAAGTCCAGCATTCTCTCCTGAAAAAATATCGGGCTCTTTAATAAATTTAACAAAGTAAAAGTAAATTTAACAAGACTCACTTTAATTCAAGTGCATTGCTAATGACCAAAAACTTTCCGTGTGGCGCCGGATTACGAATAGCGTCACTCCATTTCCTTCCGTGGATTTCATAGAAGGCGACGCGTTCCCGAGATAAAGGGTCTTGACAGACAGACAGACACACAGACGGACGGACGGACGCCTAATTTTACCTGATCGTCTTTATCCATCTTCTCCTTCTTGACTCTGGCCTCTTGCGCAGCGATGGCCGCCGGGTCACGGTCAATGTATGCCACGAACCATCCCTTCTCCGTCTCGTCCACCACACACTTGCTCTCCCGACCGAGCCACTTGACAAACTCTGTGAGCGTCTCCCACTGAGTGGCGTTCATGTGGAGGTGGTCTCTGGAACAGTAAGTCGGTACTTAGATTACTTAGTAGATTTAACTAATTAAGCATAAAAACTTGAAAAATTAATTATGGATGTGTCTAGAAAGAAAGAAAGAAAGACATTTATTGGGACAAATTAACACAACACAAGAAAGGAAAGGATATCAACATGTTGGATATTGAACAGGCTGTGGACATAGAGATTTCTTTTTTATGTAGACTATAATATGTCCCATTGCAGGTCACGGTCCTTCTCTCAGAGAGTGTGTGCTTAATTACCGTATGTGCCCACAGCAGAGTGGCAACTTCAAGCTCTGAGGTATGTAAACACGTCAGACACTCAGGGTCCCTCAAGATCTTTTCCTTCACCGTTAGCAAGTGGTATTGACGTTCATGTGATAAAAATGGTTTACTTATAATTAGCGCAATCTATCGTGACCAATTGTATTAGGACTTGGGGTGGAACTCAAACAACCTGTCTCATGGAACTAGAAAGGGCTCAGAGAAGGCTTCTTAAAGTTACATAATGCATAACCATTCTGTGACCAATAATCAAAATCTTACAAACAATAGTAATGTCAGAAGATTCTACACTGTTTGTGAAACTAAGCCAGTGAAAACGTCTTTTGCACAACAATTTTACTGTTTTTGTGCTGGTAGAATATACAATTCACGAAACAAGTGCCTCAATATATTTGATCTTATGAACACAAATTAACAGCACACTTAAACAGTCTTTGCTGTAATCAAACAGAAAAGCTTCTTGAAATTCATTGAACACGGCCTTGAATGGTTTGATAGTGAGTAGGCGGGGAAAAGTGACCGTAACACTATACGAAGAAGCTTCCACTTACTTGTGAGAAATATAATCTTGATACACTTTGTTAGCGTTGACTCGTTTGGTGCCAAACTGCCTGCGTAACAACTCGAGGTAACCATCCGCAAACTCCTTGGAGAACTCGTCAATATATTTGGAAGCATTGTCAGCAAACAGTAGCAGTTGCCGTTGATGTGATTCAGACATCGTATGGCATTTGAAGCCGTTTTCATCGCGACATTGTTTTTGACACATTTGGCAATACCACCGAAGTTTCTGCAGGCCTTTAGCCTTCATCTTGTTGGCTATGTACTTGGGAGTACCTTTTTCTGCTTTTCCACCCATTCTCAGGCTTTTTCAAGAGATTTTAGAGGAAATACTGTGTGGTGTGGTCTTCTTTCTTAAGTATGTTAGTTAACAGGCGATTTGTGGGTCGTAGATAGCAGTTAATTGAGACCAGTGATTTCAATGATTGTACAGTAGAATAGCGTTCCCAAATACAAGATATGTAAGCACTTTTTCTAAGAAAATTGAGGAACATAAACGAAAAATTAAATACAAATCTTCATGATGAGTTCACTCAAAGAGGCACAAAAGTACTCTGTGGGCACAAGGCACAAACAAACATCAAAGTCAAACATCAACCTAGTATTGTTCTGTGAACGAACGTCAACTAACTAGTGCTGGTGGACTGCTGGAACCAGTTGTAACTAATACAGTTGTAAATAATACCCGAATGTGGTTTTTCTGCAAAAAGATGACAATAAGTAAGCAATTTGCTTTCGAAATAACCGGTTGGTTCTGATAGCTTTTTCTAAAAATCGGCTACTTACCCGGTTTTCTTGGAAAACCGATACCTAATTGGAAAGTGATCTTATATCTTAGAATATAGTGATCGAATCAGGAATGAGGGGATCCGCAGAAGAACCCGAGTTACTGATTTATATAGCTCGAAGAATTGCTCAGTTGAAGTGGCAGTGGGCGGGGCACATAGGTCAGAGAACTGATGGCCGTTGGGGCGAAAAAGTTCTGACCTGGTGACCGCGGACCAGACGACGCAGCGTGGGAAGGCCCCCCACCAAATGGTCTGACGACCTGGTTACAGTGGCGGGGAGTCGCTGGATGCGGACGGCACAAGACCGAGAAGCTTGGAAAATCATGAAGGAGGCCTATGTCCTGCAGTGGGCGTCAAATGGCTGATGATGATGATGATGATGATATCTTAACACGCACTAGAAGTTAAATATCGGTATTTTCAGATTTTTCAGGTTGAGCAAGCTGTTGGATGATATACCGTTGATGTTTTTTGCACAAAATGAAGATTTCATTAAATAAATAAGACTTCATCGCATTACAGGCACAAACAACTTTATTTTAACAATACGTTTTCCTTATACATATTTCTATTACACCCAACAAACTGGTGAGTTTAATCCGAGGTCTCAGATTAAATCTGAGAGCCGAGCTAAATAATTATAATTTTATTTTTACACAATCACCCACCACAATCACTAAACCAAACCAAAGACAATAGACATAAACAAGATATGGCAGACAAGGTAAGTCATCAATGCATAAACCTCTCACCTCAAAACTTCTTTCAGCTGAAAGAAGAAAAGGAAATAAGGCAGAATGTGACATTATGTCAAACTAGCTAATAATATGAAGATTTCGTGAGTGTTTTTCGCTTGCTAACTTCTTTTAAACAAAATTATTTAAGTATCTTCGCAGACTTACAATCCAATGGCGAATAAAGAAATGGATGTCATATGGACCAAAGAGAAACTAAAGAAGATAATTTCCAAAGTAAGTTTACCAGAGACACTAATCAATACTACCCACAAACCAACTACATAGAGGCTACCCACCCATGGAATAATTTCCGTAATTCGTATGAATAATGCGTAGGTAGGTATGAGCTGTGCCGCACGAGTCGATTCTTGCGCACGACACACTTGTGCGCTTGTTACAGTCCCTTTGTGGGTTCTTTTTTTGTGTGTGCCTAATACAGAAAATGGGACCTTCGAAGGGGCTTTAACTAATAGATCTATACAACAAAAATTTCATTTTGCTAAATAACTAGCGATTTTGAAACAGACATTGGTCTGCTGTTGTCGGAAAAAAGAAATTGAAAGTGAAACGTAACAAATATTTTACCGAAAATTGAGCTCATTTAAGCATAAGCATAAGCAGCCTATATACGTCCCACTGTTGGGCACAGGCCTTCTCATTTACCAACTTTTATTGAAGCACAAAAATTAATAAATGAAATAGCATAGGCGTCGAAAGAAGAGTGCACTGAAGTGCACTGCTTAGTAACTGACATAGAAAAGTCTAATTAACAAAATTTTACTTGTTAGTTTGTACTCTTTTTTTGCCAAGCTGTACAGTCGACAACAACATAGTCTGTTTTTTAATTCGATGCAAAAAAATACTGTCGCTTTGACATGTGCTGGGGTCGCCAACCATCACAACATTGGTGACCGCGACTGCACGCAATCGTGTGTTGACGCGGGTTGCATAATGGATATGCCAACAAAAAACTCTGTACTAATCAAAGCAACAGTTTAAAGATCTTTCATGTAAGTATGCAATAGAAATCTCTTTCACATGTTGCATTACTTATGTGGACTCGAAAAACTAGCCTAAAATTGTCGAAATCACAAGAGATCACGGGAAGTAACATTCGTGGAACCAAGAAAACAACGCAATATTTGAACATAAGGTTACCCAAGTGTTGCCAATACGTAAAAAGTAATAATCCCATTTTACTTCCAAATAAATTTTGTGTGAGTTACGTCAATATATTTTTTTAAATACTTTTCTTTCTTTTGTAACTTAATATTAATGTCACACGAGTCTATTTTTGTATGCCTTGGCTACATTACGGGAAATGGCATTTATTATCGCATTGTTGGGCGTTGAACGTTAGTGTGGCCGTCTTAATAGTCAGTGCATTGCCGGAGTGAGAGGTATGCCACTGATCATGGACTCAAGTACAATAAGACAAAGAGTGAATTCATGGTTTTTAAATAGGGAAACAAATTACCCTCATCTGTACCACAAGTAGTGCTCAACGGGTCACCTTTAAAACGAGTTACTTCATTTAAGGAGGTACTTGGGGCACATTGTCACCGAGGACTTGAGCGATGATGCAGATATGGAGCGGGAGCTGAGGGCACAGGCGATCAGGGCCAATAGGATCGCCCACAGGTTTGTTCGTTATACAGAGGCGTAAAAATCACCCTGTTTAACTGTGCATCCATGTATACTTGTAGCCTGTGGTGGACGAAGTACATATACGGCGCGGTCGCACCGGATGCGGATGCGCACTCCACATCCAGTATAATAACTGTTGCGACGGGCGCGCTTCTGCAGCGCGTCAGGCATGTTCGCGGCAGCGCGCACGGACTGCTTCTATACTATCATGCGCAAGCGCAGTGCGTTCACGCTGAGCAGGTTGCGCGCCAGCACCAACAGCATACTGCGAGTGATGGCTGATCGACATGATACACGTTTTTTAAAATATTTTTGATCGTCGATCACATGTAAATATTTTTGTTAATAATCAAAAATAATTAATTTTTTTTACGCCTACTGACCAAACGGTGTATACGTAATATTGCTTACTAATCAAATGGATAAATGTTATCTGAAATAAATAAATATTATTATTATTAACGCTGTCATTTTATAAACGCCGTTGTCTATGACGTTAAACGTTTGGCGATAGCTAGGGTGGCAGTCTCTTTCGACACATCAAAGGGATTATCGCGTTGCTTGCTGCATTGATGTGGCTACACTGGGGTTTATCATCTGTCATTCGAGAACGTGTAGAGTTGATTTGATTTTGTTTTTATCTGTGGTGTAGAGTTACGAGGTTATTTATTGTTTTTTCTTCTTCGTTTACGACGCGGTTGTCTTTTTTTAATGCAATACATGTAATACAACATTGGCGTAGCTCATAAAATACAAGAAAGCAGCAGCTTCGACGTCCATCTTTGCTTTCCAGTCCTTCCAGTCATGTTAGTCTAAGTAACTCGTCTAAGTTCAATTTCGAAAATTGTGATCATGCTGTGTACACATGTTTTGGAGATTAGTCTGGATCTTACATATATAATAATGTTACCTTGATAATGTACTGGCTAATGTCTGTTTTGTGTGCCTAATAAATAAAATAAAATAAAAAATAAATAAATTCTTTGAAATGATTTCATCCATGTTGAATTCACAGAAGTCACAGATTAGGATTTTATTAAATTTAACGCCATAATTATTATATTCTTTTTGTTGCACTAACCCGTGCTGAGGACAATTTTAAAATCCTATTTAGAGGCTAAAAATTCCACCCATGCCGAGACTTGAACCCGCAATAACCCATAATAATTATTGCCATTGAACATTAAACACCAATGTAGCCAACACAATTATCGCGTTTTTGATGCGGAATTATTGTGGCCAAGACATTACAGTAAATAAAAATCTACCTACCGAGTATAACGATATATTTTATAACGGTAAAACTGCCTCTTTTTTGCATCCAATTAAAAAACAGACTTTACATATGTGCAATCTACGGATGATTAACGGATGACTATAGAAAAATGACCTCGGCATAATGCTCGACGACCTCAGTCGAGTTTCCCAACGTGTGGGCCTTAAAATGAACATGGACAAAACGAAGGTCATGTCGAACGCTCGTGTTGTGCCCACCCCAATAACATTGGGGAACACGACTCTCGAAGTTGTAGACGAATACGTCTACTTAGGACAAACAATCCGACTAGGCCGGTCTAACTTCGTGAAAGAGGTCAATCGTCGAATCCAACTCGGCTGGGCAGCTTTCGGGAAACTTAGAAAAGTCTTTTCGTCTAATATACCTCAATCGCTCAAGACAAAATTATACAACCAGTGTGTGTTACCAGTGATGACTTATGGCACTGAAACGTGGTCTCTCACTATGGGCCTCATAAGAAGGCTCAAGGTCACGCAACGAGCTATGGAAAGGGCTATGCTCGGAATTTCTCTACGAGATCGAATCAGAAATGATGAGATCCGTAGACGAACGAAAGTCGTCGACATAGCTCAGCGGATTAGTAAGTTGAAGTGGCAGTGGGCGGGGCACATAGCACGAAGAACTGATGGCCGATGGGGCCGAAAAGTTCTCGAATGGAGACCACATATCGGCAAGCGCAGCGTGGGACGACCAGCCACAAGATGGACAGATGACGTCATTCAAGTGGCAGGAAGACGCTGGATGCAGGCCGCTTCCAACCGGTCTTTTTGGAAATCCATGGAGGAGGCCTATGTCCAGCAGTGGACTTCTTGTGGCTGCATGATGATGATGATGATGATGATAGAAAAATTGTAAAGGATGAACAGCCGTCGATGGTTAGGCTTCGCTTTTCTTACGCAGCTATATCTTATCTTCAAATGACATTGTCCTTTATCATACATTTTGCTAGACTTCTCTTAGCTGTAGCTTAAGCCGGGCTTACATTGACTACTTACATAGTAATTAGCAGAGTAAGCAGTATGTTCAATCCGTCGTTCTTAGATGTCTCCTTGTAGGTAGTTTTGCATACGCGCGCACTGTATGCGTTTACTCCGCGCATCTGCTCCGTTACACCAACCTTCGTGGTCTTATTTGACCTAAATTCCCCACTTTGTCCTTTTAGGTACAGTAGTACCTACTTCAGATAAATACATAAAAATATATTAGTTGAGTAAGTAAGACCTAACAATTAATTGTCCGATGCCACTCAAATAAAAATATTCAGCGGAGACAACCATTTTATCGAACTTCCTCGTTTAGGTTTCTCCTTCACCTCAAACTGTCAAATACGTTCACTCAAAATATAGGATGTAGCTAGCTAATAATGTAAGCCTTTTGAGATACTGGCAGCAGGTTTTGTAGAGTTTTCAAACTCTTTGTAGTACTGAGATACTACTGGCTGTCTCTTTATCAATCCATTTTCTTTATCTTATACATACCCACTTAACGACTGCTTACTCTACTAATGTAACCCCGGCTTAATTAGGGCACAAAATCCACGAACCGCCGCGTGACGTACACGGCGCACGAGCAAAACGGCGTCAAGCATGTCAACGTGGAGTCAGGAGCGTGCAGCCTCGCCATTTGGGTGGAGCAGGTGAGGTGAACCAGGGCAATTATAAAGTGGCGGCCGAAAACAAGACGACCTTACAATGTGCTTTGTTGCACAAGAAACATTTAACAGCACATTGCATAAGCAATGAAATGTAAAAAGGCGACCGATGACTGTCATTAGACAGACCAGCAGCCTGACGAAATGATGGAGTGGGCAGAAGGTCCATTGATACGGATGACAAGGGACCGTGAAAGACGGCATTTGGGGAAAAAGGCCTGACTCAGACCCAGCAGTGGGCAGCGGTGGGCTACTGATTTTCAGGTGAGTGCAGAGGCACCGGTTGACTGTTAACCAAGTATAGAAACTAGATTTCCTACTGCAGCTCATAAAGTATTCAGCGTAACAGTATTATTACCAATCCAATAGAGTGAGATAGTGTGGCTGAGTTGGACCAAAAAAAAAATTATTTGCCTCGTCTCTATTTCACATTTTTAGAGATATTTCTGTGAGAAGACCATAACTTTTGATACCCGGGAATATTGCCAATATGCCTGCCACGAATGAAACGATAAAAACAGCGCGTTTCGCGTAGGAGTAATCGGCTAAATCCACAGTGCATCAATAACCACAATAGAAAGTTTAAGACGCAGCTTGCCACTCAGTTTGTATTTTTTTTGTGATAATTAAAACAAACATTTACATACAGGCACATACACTGCTTCTGGCCCCACACTAGAATACCCTGTGTCGTGGGAACCAGAAACAACGACATCACAAACATGTAAACATCCACGACCTGGGGGCTTTCTTTTTGTCCCCAGCCGGGATGTCAACCCGAGACCTCTCGCATGGTAGGCAGATGCGCTGCCGCTTCGCCACAGAGATCGATATAACCGTTCTAGATCAATGATCTGAACCTGATTGTCAGTGGCAACTATATGAGTATTAATGAACGAGTAACGTATACGATGACGCATAACACTGGTAGGCCCTAGGGAACCGCTCTAGCCTCACTATTCCTTTCCAGAGACTGTAGTAAAAGCTGATTGTTGAGAAAAAATGTCGGTTGAATGCAATCAGGGCCTCGATTCTGTTAGTGCATTGTAGTATAATGACAGGTACACTGTCGGGTCACGTGACGTGTTTTTTCGTACCATTGACGCCTAGAAGGTTTGATGGGTGTGCCCGCGCAGACTTAAAGCAGCCATGAAATGAAAACGCCATGTTCATGCAGTTGTCATGTTACTACAATGCATTAACAGAATCTAGGCCCTGATCTGATATTTTATTTCAATACCCTAGACAATGGCCCGGGGGCGACAAAAGTCGCCATCGGGGCATGGACGCGGTGACAGCGGCATGTCGCTGCGTTGCTGCCGGCTCTGCGGTCTCAGCCAGTCGCCGCTCCGACGCTTCAGCGAGACCCAGCTCTGGGAAGGCGTGGAAGAGCGCTACGACCAGCTCCTCTACGACTGCTTTGGGATTTGTGTGAGTTCTTCCTTTTCAACGCAAAATAGGCAAAATATTGGAAATGCAGTCGAGTACCTACTAGAAACCTTAATCGTCACCAATACCCATAGTTACCAAAGTGTGTGAGTTCTCTACAGTTGTCGAGCTCTTACCAACATGCACTCTCTGTCGAGTCTTCAGAAAAACTCATATCTATGGTTCCATCACCTGTAGACTTTGTGATGACGATGACGTATTGAGAGAAATTTGCGATATGAAAGACATTACCTAATACTCTTTCATATCTTTAAATCTGTGGAGTTAAACCATATAGCCTTATGTATGTTAACAATGAGATAGGGCCCATGTTAAACGGCGGATCAAGCCTTCATATCGAGTTCATACTTTGCTGTCATCTTTAGACACTTCATATTATTTCCACAGATAGTTCAACCGAACAGTCTCGTATGCGATGATTGTATCCAGCAGCTGCGCAATACGAGACTTTTCAGAGCTTTGGTCTTCGCTGCCTTTGACGATCATTTGAATCAAGGTAAGAGATATTTACAAAAAAAAAAAACTGTTGAAGTTAGCCTTGATAGGCTGTAACATCCAATTTGTAACTCCGCAGATGATCTAAAGAAAATCGGCCAAGGATCCGGAACCAAGCAGGAGCCAATCACGGACGACTTCAAACTACTTTCCAGTGAAGACTCCGACGGAGAGCCGAACATGTCCGATCCGGATCAGACCTTCGAACCTCCAGAATTAGTAAAGCCCATCAAAAAAGCGAAGACTCTGCTGAGGCGAAACATGAGAAACAACTGCGAAGTGAAACGAGTGAACATAGCCTGCTCTGTGTGCAAGCAGCGCTACCCCATGATGTTGCCTTACTCGTCAGGGAAGTTGTTTATTTGCTCCCGGTGTCGGATGAAAAATCGCGAGGAAAAGACCAAAGTCCGCAAGGCGGAAAGTATAGGTCAAGGGCATGAGACACGTGATATTATAGAGTTGAAGAGCGGGACGAAAAAGAAGACTAACAGGTATTTCTTATTTATATTTAAGTACATATTAATAATCATCATCATCATTCAGAAGTCCACTGCTGGACATAGGCCTCCTCCATGGTTTTCCAAAAAGGCCAAAGGCCACTTGGATGAGGTCATCTGTCCATCTTGTGGCTGGGCGTCCTACGCTGCGCTTGCCGATATGTGGTCTCCATTCGAGAACTTTTCGGCCCCATCGGCCATCAGTTCTGCGTGCTATGTGCCCCGCCCACTGCCACTTCAACTTATCCGCTGGGCTATGTCAACGCTTTTGTTCGTCTATGGATCTCATTATTTCTGATAACAATAAAACACGACAAACCACAGTTACATCAATGTACGTAACTTAATTATAAAACTCATACCCCCCCCCCTCTCTCTCTCTCTCTCTCTCTCTTTCTCTCTCTCTCTATTTTAGAGAACGCCTGTGCCCGCAGTGGGATGCACTTAGGCTGCTTAAACATAAATATACAACGTGTTATTAAGATAACGTTTAACTAAATACAAATATAAACAAAGGAAATATAAACAAAGGAAAGTGTCTAGGTTTTGCGTTATTTTAACAATTCGTTTTTTCAAACATAAACTTCGACCAAATAGGGGATGTATTGGCAAAGGGCAAGATAAAAATTACCCGAAACCGGCTTGCGTGCATGCAACGACTAACGAGTGTTGAGGAAGCGAAAGTGATCTGTCAGGATCGTAGCAAGTGGCAGTCTCTGGTTTCTGCCTACCCCTCTGGGATACAGGCGTGAGTTTATGTATGTATGTAAACATGTTTGAGATCTAAAGATCTCAAAAATATAAAAGACCTTATAAATAAGGTATCGTAGGTATAGCTTTTTCTGCCTGCAACAGTGAGCTTATTCGCCAGGAAATAGTGAAAAGTTAAATACGAGCCGTTAAAGAGAAAGTGCATGATGAGTTTGATCATCGTGCACTTTCTCTTTAACGGTGAAGGGAAACATGGTGAGGAAACCTGAGTGTCTGAGGTGTTCACAATTCTCAGCTCTTAAAAAGAAATGGTGGGCGCGCGCGGTAATTAAGGCCACACACTCTCTCTAAAATCTTTTGAGCAAATATGGCAATTTTCACCGTACTCTTTGGAAACCATATTTTAGAAGAAGAAGAAGAAGAGCATACATTTATTTGATCACACAATACTCAAAACGTAAACATAAAATCACACAAAAAAATGCAACGGCTAACGAAAAAGAAAAGAAACAATATCAGCTAAAATGTGAAGTAGCATCAAAATAAGGTGACACCTTCACTTTTAAAGCGCACTTTCCAGGTTTTGCGTGCCAAAGAAGCCGCTGTCCCCGATGAACCGCCGAACGAGCCCCGTCAAGGCCAACCGGGCGAAACGGTACGACTGCAGCCAGTGCAGTAAGAAATACTTACAGCCGCAGCATCTAGCCGAGCATATTAACTGCGCTCACGGGCACACCTGCAGCTGCGTGTGCGCCGTATGTGGCAAGGACCTCAAGTCTAGAGAACAATTGGACGATCACCTGCAGATTCACACCGGTGTCCCGATCTTCCAGTGCGACGTGTGCATGAGAGTGTTCAAAAGTAAGAGGTTCCTGCAAAAGCACAGTCTCTCCCACGGAATATTGAAGTCTAACAGTCAGTGATAGTTTTTTTATTGGTATTGTTTTTATATGGTTTACTTTTTGAGGAATATATTTTTTCTTTTCTGATTCTGGATTTTGTCTCGCTCGAGGCATTGTTGTAAGCCTGTCCGGCGTACCTACATGCGTTCTACATTTTAGTTTCGCACATATGCGGCTAATAGGTATTGTAGGGTACGTATAAGCTTGGCAAAAAAGAGTAGAAATAAAATATTATGGTTATAATCGTAATAAATTGACAGAATTTTCAATAACAAAATAGATTTCACTTGAAAGTGAAAATATTTTATTTATCGCAAATTTTACAACAATATTATAAATATTAAGTTTTCTTCATTCATATGTTATCGTAAAAAGGAACGGGCTCAGCTTTATTGCCATGACTGTATGCGTAGTCACAGCGCTGGTTTTCAGCCCGTCCCACTTGCAATACTCTTTTTTTGTAATTTCTTAATACAAACTGCAAACAAATGCGGTCCTAATACAAACTTGTTTCCGGTTATGTAGGTAGTTCGTCTTTTTGCTATACTTACGTTTTTTTTATCCTGTGCATGCGTACTTTACCTTGCCGGAAGTAATAAGTTGTGCGATTTTTTAAACAAAATAAACAACAATATCCCATATCACCGTCCACTTTAATAGCTCAATATTCTACATATAAAATAAACTCCCTATGTGCTACAATAAATATTTGTATTCACTATAATTTTTCACGTAAAAATACATTTTTACGCAAACTTGGAGCACTGTTGCCGCAGCGGCGGAGGCGGAAGTCGCAGGGATGCCACGCTGCTTTTTGTCGAAGAAAGTTCTTTCCTCAATCGCACAATGTCGATTTCAGCCTGCCTCTTACGCTGTAAATACACTATTCATTTATTGATATGGTTGATCTACCAATAGGACCAATAAGACATATGGGCAGTTTTGGGGGAATAAAAAGTTACCTACTGCTTTTCTGTAAATAATCGGACTCTGCTACTGTTGGGACCGTGAACTGAACACTGTATCGAACGCGAACACGCGATAAAACGTCACGTCATGTCGCTCAGGCTAGGCCAAACCAACGCGTTCAGCTCGCTGCCCGCCTCCTGGTAATTGATTTCCTTAGTCGCCTTCTACGACATCCACAGAAGGACATTGTCTCTTATCCTTTAGCAAAACATTGGGCGATAGTAAGGTTTTATACAAAAACGTCAAACTATTGCCGTCGAAGTGTTTAGGTACCTCGCAAGATGGCGGTCTGAGGGTGGCATGACAGGTGCAAAGCTATTCCCACAATTGAACGAAGGGTCATTTTTAGCGCTAGTTATATCTGAAAGGCACTACAAGAACTGAACATCCCCAGCCCGCTGCCCGCTGCTGAGTAAAGCCCTTTCCCCCCCAAGTGCAATATCTCGAGCTCATGTGGATGAACAAACCTTGAGTTCGTTAGCGAGGCGCGCCTCGGCGTGGGCGACTCTCTGCCGCAGCTCAGCGATGTCACGCATCAGCCGCGCCGCAGCCAACTTGTTGTCAGCCTGCAGAGGTTAGTGTTTATTACGATGTTTAATAAGAAGTTTACACCACACTCTTGCATTCGCGTATCGAGGGCTATTTTCCATCCAGGGGGGCTGCACCTAAAAGCGATGACCCAACCTAACTCATCATCCTGGGGTGCCCAGCTAGACCATTTTGGGACGAGGACGGCCCACCTGGCCAATTCACTCTTGGAACTTAAACGTGGACTTTGATTTGTGAATGGTATCCAGAGAAAAGAAAATTCCACTAAATTCAAGCACAAAAAAATTGCGCTAAATTCCACTAGATTTTAGCATGGGTAAAATGGTGGTTAAATTTTGCCTATATGAAAAAAAATAACGATATTTCTATAAGCCTTCTTCTTCAGAGGAACTTCCATTTAAGATTTTCACGAACTACAAACTAAAATTCTAACAAGAAATTAACCACGCGCCGCTTTAGTACGTAGTAAGTAAGACATACCAGTTCTTTTCTGTTTACAGTGTGAGTAAGACAGCGATAGTAAAATCCTTTACTGTAAAAAGAGACAAAACAATAAACTAGACTGAACATTATTCTTGGGGATTCCCCGAATAAACTCGTAGGTTTTCTTTTTTTTGTTTTGCGGCTCTCGATACTAACTTTTTGGCCTTATTGAAGGCTGCCGATATCTTTTTCATTTTTCCACCAGATTCCACTAAATGTTTTTTAGCGCCTTATTGTTGAAAAATAAGTGCTGAAACGCCTAGAAAAGCGCTAAAACGGCAACACTGAATCTCCGCTTCAGGTTGATCAGTTGTCAACGGTAGGTATAACGTTAATAAATAACTATTATGGTTAACTCACAACTTTCGAAGGCGCGTGCTTTGCGACGTTCCTGCAGACCATGGTCGGTAGGTTAGCGATAGAGCAAGGTGTGAAGAGTTGGTCTGCGGTTGATTTTGTCACTCCTTGGATTGCCTGGCGAGAGAGATAGTTTCCTTTCCTAGTTTTAATTTGTTATGCATAAATTCGTACGTCATTGGTAATCGGTTCTTCGGTCCACAACACGTGAGCAGCTCACTCCGCCTTTAACTTGTTAAAATAAAGGAAAACATAGATTGCGCTATAGGTACCTACGTGTACCTCTGGCTATTTAGTGTTTTTAACCGACTTCAAAAAAGGAGGAGGTTATCAATTCGACGCGTATATTCTTCTTTTTTTTTGGCTATTTCTCGCATAGTTCTGTCAAATCTTAACCGATTATACAATTCTTTTTTTGTTCGAATAGATACTATAACGTCCCATTGGTCCCATTTTAATTTGGTGAAGATCTGATGAAGACTTTCAGAGATGGAGAACGGAACTCTTCAATGGACAGCAGTAAATAAGGCTTAATGGGGCACATCCTTTAGTAATATCCGTATGTTTCATAAAATAGCGTAAAAGTAGTCCCAAGGTAATTTGGTGATGTTCTGGTGAAGACTTTCGGAGATGGAAATTGAGAACTTCAAATTTTAAAGCAACGAATTAAGTATCTGTTATGGTTATAAGGGACTTCTTTATTTTTCTCCCGCTCCCCTACTAAAAATTGTAAAATAAAAAAAAATGTAAATAAAAAATTTAAACCGACTTCAAAATACTACAGCACTAAAAAGTTAGAAATAATTTAAAAGAATACCTTTAAATAGAAGTATACATGTAGGTATTGTAGAAGTATAATTTGTAATCGGTGCCCAGTTTCACGATCAGGACATATATTTTGGGCATCGACTCCCAATTATACTTCTACAATACATGTATACATACCTACTTCTAATTTAAAGGTACTTTTAAATTATTTCTAACTTTTAAGAGATGTAGTGTTTTTAAGTCGGTTTTTATTTTTTATTTAAAATTTTTTTCGAAGTAAAAACTTCTTAGCGCACTTTTTCTGGACAGTTAATGAAACTGGCCCATCTGTCATCTGCCGGCTTCCTGAATCGCTAAGCAGATGGTGGAAACCAAAAGCCCGATAATCGGACAATGTGGTCAAGTAAAGCCAAGGGTTACTTTGAAAAGATCCATGGCCTAAGAGGCCAAGTCAATCGGCACGAGTTGGCCTAAATTCGAAGCTGCCGCGAACTAACATCAGAATTAGAAATCGCTGGCTAAGCCTGAAGGAACAAAGAAGAAGTCTATTTCAAGCAATATCTAAATCGTTACGGAGATAAAACTGAGCATCAACGTGAGCTCACAAACCTGAGCGACCGCAGTCCTCGCGTGCTGCACGTGGTGAGACTCTTCCTTCTCGAGGTGCCGCTTCAAATGTTCTATCTCACTCACGTAACCGTGCTGCTCCCTCTCCAGTCTCTGATTGGCTTGCTTTAGTGCCTGTGACAAACAATAATGGACCTGTTGAGAAATGGACTGAATAATGAAAACGGGTGAAACGAAGTGTAATATAGGAAAATAGAAGAATAAATGGGTAATTATGAGATGGTGACAGCAATAATATTACAAAGATGAGTGACATGAGAGAGAAAAGTCAATAAAGGAAAAATATGAAAACATCATCGTAAAATATGATTCCAAGGAGTCTTCAACATCCCGGATCCTTGTGCAGAAATGCACCGATGTACACAGTTACCCAGGATGGGAAGCCGCCCTGGTGACCAGCCGGACAAGTTTTCTGCAGGGTCGGCGCAGGAGCCCTCATGCTGTGACTACTTCCACCACTCGGACCACCCCGACTTTGCCTGGGTGGAATTGGGCAATGCGTCCGTGCGGCCACATCCCTCTCGGCCAGTTTTCATCTGCAATTATCACCACAGGACCGAAGGAGTTTAGATTCTCGTTCACTAAAACATAACCTAACCATTTTTTATGGATAAATCCTCATTAGTGCACCCGGATAGGTGGATGAGACTCGCCACCGAGTGGGTGCCGCAAGTCGGGCATCGAAGTCGAGGCCGGCCTGAGATTTCAACCAACATCTGCTGGAGTGGTCTGAGGTGGCCCAGGACCGAAAACTCTAGACTGAAGTGGGGCCCTTTGCCCAGCAATGGGACACAAACATAGAAGCTAGGCGCTATAGGACGAGGTCCTGCATTACAGAACTAGCGGAGCTTTGGTAAAAACGCTTTAAATAAGACACTGTTTTAAGAAATTGGCTGGTCACGTTCTTTCATACTTCCTTGAAACAAGTCTCTAAGGACCTCCCGCCCCCCTGGCCAGCACTGCATATCTCGGGGCTTTGCATACTCTAATTGAAGGGGTTTCATCATTTAAAACCACAAATTTAGAAGCAAACCTTCATCTTGTCGCGTTTCTCGTAATAACACTCGTCGACCTTTCTCTTAAGCTTTCTTCTCAGCTCTTCTAGAAGGGTGGAGAGAGTGACGCGGTTAGCCTCCAGCTCTGCTCGCTGCTGGACTATCTGGTTGATAGCCGTGAGCAGTTTTATACCTTGGGGAAAAATGAATAAAATAAATCACCGAATGGGCTTGGCTGTTTGGAGTTTCCGCAATCACTCAAATCTAATATATTATGGTAAGTAATTAAGTTCTCTTTCATAACTTTGTAATTTTAAAATAAATATATTTTTACTTCACTTTACTTTATGGTCGACTTTACAATTAAATCATAAAGGTTGATCAGATGTCAACCGCTCATATTACCACCAAATCCCAAACGATTCCAATCGTCCAACTGTCAAATTCCATACTAATTGATATCGCAAACATCACGGTTTCAACAGAATAATGAAATAAATCATTATTCCGCATTATTCCGAATTTAAAATACATAAAATAATACATATAGTTCGAAATACTACAACACACTCACAATCTCCAACGCAAGCGAAAATGCAAAGGAATTTCAAAGAGCCAATTAACTAAGCTGAAGCGAGGCTACTACATCACGCTAGGAGATGTCTTTAATGTCGTGCTAACCCACGGTTTTTCGAACACTAACAATGTCGTTATTTTTTTACGTGAAACAGTTCGAACAGAATACAGTTCGGCAGTTGGGGGTCACTTGCTAAAACCGCATGCAACGAAAATATGTCGTCTCGGTGAGGGCTATAACTCTGTAAGTGTCGTGTGCAACATCCTTGCGTGCAATTCATTTATATAGGTATATATATACATATATATGGTTGAGTAGAGTACCCATTACTCAGATCCTTTTGATTCGTGCCGCTAGATGGAGCCAGTACTGCTTAACACGGTGCGCAGTTTGAGCTAAAATTAATGCTTACCTACTTATGGACGTTTTACGTTAAACCAACGGCCGTGTAACCCGACACAGCCCACCCGCATTTTGTATGTGGCGTAGCCATATCGTAGATTGTGCCATATCATGATGTGGTTAGCCATATCACGAAATGTGTCCTTTTCATGAAAAGGCCAAGTCAAACTGGCCGTATCGTTTAAGCATCAACGTTTGACGATATGGCAATCTACGTTTTGCCATATCATAAGTTTGACCATTGAATTTTAGTTTGACATATTTACTGCATTGAGCTGAAAAATAAATTGAAGATGCCTAACGTATTTAGTGTTTTGGTGCATTTGAACCTTATAGGTTGATTAAAATACCAATAAAAGAAGCAACAGTTTATATTTTATGACTCGTAAAATACAATGCGGTACAATGATTACAACAAAATGAGATTGCTGCCCTACTTTCCTCATTTTGCACAGTATTTACGGGATTATGCCGTCACTAGAAATATTTTCTGTCGCCTCCATGGTAGAAATACACAACAAACTAACATCAGCGCCTCTAACGGTGGATAATGGAAGTAGGTATTTTACGATATGGCCGCTAACGTTTGGCCGCATCATGAAATACTCATGCATTTCGCTATTCAAATCGTCAAACGTCGGTCGCTCATTGATCTGGCTAAGCCATTTCATGATACGGCCAGTTTGACTTGGCCTTTTCATGAAAAGGACACATTTCGTGATATGGCTAACGACATCACGATATGGTCAATTCTATGATATGGCTACGACATTATGCACTTTGGCCAACTGACAGCCGTTAATAGATTGTTGGTGTGCAAGAAACCGGTGGTAAGACGTACGTTGTTCATTGATGCTGTGGCGCTGCGCGGCTGGCTGATAGCTGCAGCCCTCGGGGCTCGGGGCTCCAGAGTCGGTATCTCGTGGGTGGCATGAGGACTGCGTTCCGGAGAAGCTCAAGTAGCTCTCCTGGGAGGAGTCCTGAGGGGTAAAAAGGGATAATGGCACCAGTTTATGTAAACTATCTCTTTAGTTAATTTTTTTCAGCAAGTACGAATTACCAGTCGCTAACTGTGAAGGAAAACGTGGTAAGGAAACCTGAGTGCCTGCGGTGTTCACATACATACTTCAGTGCTTGAAATTGCCAATCCGCGGTGGGCACACGTGGTAATTAAGTCCGGACTCTCTCTCTTTCTCTGAGAGAAGGCATGAAGATAAAGATACATTTATTTGCTAAGAACACGTGTCAAACAAGTTACATAAAATAAAAACATGCAACTTTTGATAGAAATATACAATACATTAGACCCAACATGTTCTGCTGATAGCAGCGCACAAATTTAAGTGGACGGAAAAGTCTGGGCGCGGTTTTGTTCATAGTTTTAAAATAATTTAAAAACATTAAAATGTGGACATTACATCTACGGTAGATGGTCAAAATTGTATTAGCTTAGTACGTTTACATTACATGATTGAGTCATTTAAATTAAAGATTATGTCAAAATAGATTACAATTTATCACTTAAAAAGTCTTGTACATTATAATAACATTTGTCAATGAGTAGTAATTTCAGCTTTTTGCATGTGCCCTGCAGTGGGACGTTTGAAGGCTACATAAAAAACAGACTTCACAAAACAATCATAATCATCATCATCATCCGCCATTTGACGCCCACTGCAGGACATAGGCCTCCCTCGTGGTTTTCTAACCATGAAGGGTTTTGCCATGATCGCCACGCTTGGCAGGCGGGTTGGCGATCGCAGTATGTGGTTGGAATCTCAGGAAGACGCTGCTGCCCGTCTCCTGGTAATTTATTTCGCAAAACAATTTTCACGGCTTAATAGTACTCAAGCGGAGATGGACGACCTCACGAACTTTCTATCGGGTTAGGTAGGAGAAGTTGGCCACCAACAGGCAGGAGTGGAGAAATAAAGGGGAGGCCTTTGTCCAGCAGTGGGACGCAATCAAAGATACATTTATGTATAATTAATTTCTTTTTTTATAAAAAAGAAAATTTGAATAAAGTTTGTTGCAATCTCTTCATTTACCTATATTTAAAAACTTTATGCTAGGTTTGGAACTGGCATAGTCATATTTTTTTTTAGTGCTAAACATTACCTACCTACCTACTTATTTTATTTTAACAGACTGTATCAAGACACATGCGCCAATCCTCTTTATGTTAACATATACGAAGGTTTCCACAACACAGGCTAGACCTAGCGTGGCGACCACAGTAAACTGTTTGTATATGTCACCTTTTTATTAATAAAGAACTTTTTACTTTTTTTTTTTACTTTTTTTAAAATAGTAGTTTATGTGACTGTCACATAATGAGGGTTATTAAAACACGAGCGAGATTTTAAAAAACGAGCCTTGGCGAGTTTTTTAATAGCATTCGCGAGTGTTTTAATACCAAGTTATGTGCAGTCTCATACACTACTTTAAATACACTCATAATGAAAGTTTTGAAATAAAATGGCGCAATTTCGTCAAAAGTATCTTGACATTCAATCGTCTGCACTCAGTTTTGCGCGCGCAATTTTCGGTATTTTTAGTTGCACTTTTGGTACCACGAAAATGAAATTAGGTTTTTATAGAGTCAACTTTTGACATTAAAAAAAAAACTTAAGTTTTGTTCCGTGATCACAGCAACACTTTAAAAAAAATAACTAACATAAAGTGAAAAATCCTCAGAACACTTCTTTTTGTGTTCTGAGGAAAAATCTGACCTTTAATGTAAGTTTATATTACACTTTTTTTTTATTTTCTTTAAAGTTATGTATTGTGTAAAGCCTGTCAATATGTGTTTACCTTTGAATTCTTAATTTGAAGATTATGATATGAGTGTAGATAAAGTATTATAAAATGGTTCGAGCGCCATAGTCGACACTGGCCTACTCAACTGTTATTTTTGAGCTGACTCGGCAGACGTTGTTTTGCCATATTTATTAATAAGCCTACGACCTATTCTCAGACCTACCAAATATACACTAAAAATATCATAAAAATCGGCGAAGCTGTTTCGGAGGAGTTCCATAACAAACACTGTGACACGTGATTTTTATATATTAGATAAAAGAAAACGAAGAAGAATGTTTTACATTGGAGGCGCCAGTTAGCCGAATAAGAATAATAACTTCCACACAACAAAATCACTTTTCCTGGACCCAAACTAGGATACCCTGTGCCACGGTAACCAGGCAAGGTCATCACAAACATACACCCAGACTGAGGCCATTTGTAAAATGTACGGCGGCCCGCAGTGGGAATCGAACTCCCCTGTTCCACATAGCCCTACTAGTGTATCCCTACTGGTAAGAAAGAAAGGTTTTTTTCCATATTTAGCTACTAGGGGGGAATACTTTTCCACTCATCTCTACTGATAAAATAATTGAAGAAATTGGTATCATCACATTGAAAATGTCTAAGTGCTTCTTTAAGTGTTTTGTTTATACACTCCTTCATTTGAGAGGTGGAGAAACTTTTCGATTTTTTCTATCTATTGGTACTTTATCTTAGTAGAAATATGTAGAAGTAAAATATCATTGTATCCTCCCTAGTAGCTAAATGTGAAAAAAAAATCCTTTCTTCCCTACCAGTTGGGATAGACCAGTAGGGGCATGTGGAACAGGGGATCGAACCCACGAATCGAATGGTTCTTAACAAGGGTGGTCGGCAAGCGCAGCGTAGGACGACCAGCCACAAGATGGACAGATGACCTCATCCAAGTGGCATGAAGATGCTGGATGTAAGCCGCATCCAACCGGTCTTTTTGAAAATCCATGGAGGAGGCCTATGTCCACAAGGGCGTCGCCAGCCGATGGCGCAGGGGGGGGCAAGTTGACTTTACCTACTACAATTCATACTTTTCTCATTCTCTATGAATGAGAAAAGTAAGTATGAATTGTAGGTAAAGTCGACAGCACAGGAAGCTTTTCACTTGTACTACGAGCCTTACATCTACAGCGATTGTAATTACAACAGTATCTTAGTACTATATACATATATATTCTGTGACAGTACAGAGTCCAATGTGTAAAGCTACACGAGCACGAGCTGACAGAATGACAGACGCTAAAACAAAGGCGGCTGTGCGGGGGGCGCGAGCGCTGCGCGGTTACATGTTGCTTCCCCACTCCCCCTCTCCCGCTTCAACGACAGAGTAGAGCAGAGCGTAATTGAGCGTACCGAATATTAGGAGTGGAATTGGTAAATTCATTCGAGTTTCGACGTACGGGAATGATTGTTCAAGGCTTGAACTTCAAGCAAATTAACTCAAAGACTTAAGACTGGTTGCATTATATTTGGCAACTTTTTTAGAATCTCTAGGGGGGGGCAACTGCCCCTCCCTGCCCCCCCTTGGCGACGCCCTTGTGTCCAGCAGTGGACTTCTTGTGGCTGAATGATGATGATGAAGGATGGTTGACTTACCAGAGACTTGTACTTGGGAAGGTCATCGCTGGTGAACCGCACGCAGTGCAGCGGGTTCCGCGGCAGCTTGTGGGATCCAGGGCTCAGGGTCTTGAGCGCCATTTTGTCTGGGGACCCACATAACATAAACTCGCGCCCGTATCCCGGAGGGGTAGACAGACCATGGTAGCCACTTGCCACGATCCTGCCTGACAAACCGCTTTCGCTTCACCAACATTCATAATCGTTGCATAAACGCACGCCGGTTTCGAGAACTTTTTATCTTGCCCCTTGCTAATAATCCACACGACATAATCCTGGTCCTAAACTAATCCTAGTTTGGGTATCCACCCTGTGCTTTGGTAACCAGGCAAGAATATCACAAACATGGAAATTCACCCAGACTGAGGCCAATATAGTGATAAAATTAATGAACATCTTTATTTAGATAGTTTTCAAAATAAAATAAAAACTGTTTTTATATTAAAGTTTTAATTCTTATTAGTAGGTATTAATAAAACTTAAATGTAAGTAACAAATGGTGCAATAACGAATTTTCAATCAATCAATTTTAAAGTGCGTTCGAATATACCTCTTTCTTTTAAATTAAATTAAAATTTATGTGTTTTTTTACTTGATTTTGATGAATGGTTTTTTTTTTGTGATTATTTTTATTTTTTTATTATTAAAGTAGTCCGCTATTTCTTCTACCTGAACAGCCGCCTATTCTCGAGGTACGTAGCCGTCAGACTCTGCGCAAAATTTGCGCAAACTTCATGTCGACGGGGACGCGAGTTGCGGGACATGGCGTCTGCTTACAGGGTGTTCGCTTAAAATTAGCGCGAGCCTTTCTATTAGAATACAGTGAGTTGTTGAAATTTGGGAATTTCTCTACGAGATCGAATCAGCAATGATGAGATCCGTAGACGAACGAAAGTCGTCGCCGTAGCTCAGCGGATTAGTACATTGAAGTGGCAGTGGGCGGGGCACATAGCACGCAGAACTGATGGCCGATGGGGCCGAAAAGTTCTCGAATGGAGACCACTTATCGGCAAGCGCAGCGTAGGACGACCAGCCACAAGAGGGACAGATGACCTCATCCAAGTGGCAGGAAGACGCTGGATGCAAGCCGCTTCCAACCGGTCTTTTTGGAAATCTATGGAGGAGGCCTATGTCCAGCAGGGTACTTCTTGTGGCTGAATGATGATGAGTTATTTCTGAGGAAATAACGCAAAACGTAATGACTAGGTACCTACTTTTTTAATAAAAACAATCCGACTCTGTAACGGTGTAAACCTCTTTGCGCCATTTTTCACCAACTGACAATTATTGTTAACAGATTGTGCCACTGTCACTCAGACCTCGATATACCTTGTAGTAGGCCTCCCCTAAGGCTCATCATCATCATCATCATCATCATCAGCCATTTGACGCCCACTGCAGGACATGCCTCCCTCATGGTTTTTAACCGTGAAGGGTTTTGCCATAATCGCCACGCTTGGCAGGCGGGTTGGCGATCGCAGAATACGGTTGGAATCTCAGGAAGACGCTGCTGCCCGTCTCCTGGTAATTGATTTCGTTAGTCGCCTTCTACGACATTCACGGAAGGAAATGGAGTGACGCTATTCTTAATCCGGCGCCACACGGATAAGGATAAGGCTCGCTCTATTCTATTTTGAGGAAACATTGACTCATCATAGAAACTCACTTCCAAAATCACTACAAACACTTTGGGTGCTATATTTTATGAAACACGATTCCCCTAAAACACTCTTCAGAGGCAGTTTAAATAATCCGAGGTTATGTTTTTCCTTTTACAATAGACTATTTAAACTGCCTCTGAGGAGTGTTTTAAGGAACCGTGTTTTTACAAATAACACCGTCCTTTTTCACTACTTTGAGAAAAGCTCCTTAGCTTATACACATAACATTAAGCCGTAATAAAATATCAAAAAATCTATCACGGTTAATTTTGGTCAGTACACAGCTAACTTTAACAAGAACGGTGATATCAAATCGCCCTATGTAAGCTCTGACATGCCGTACCAAGTACGGCCGAGCGTGTATCGTAAAAAATATAAAATCATAGCGTTTGCGGCGTAGCCCTTTTGCCAATGATCCGCTATTTTGGAGCGCTTTATGCATCTGCATGCTATTTTCTGGTGGTGGTATCACCAGTGATAGTTAAAACATGTTTCTAACTAGCGCTAAAAATGACTCCACGTTCAATTGTTGGAGTTCAGTATTCATTATCATCATCATCATCATCATCAGCCACTTGACGCCCACTGCAGGACATAGGCCTCCCTCGTGGTTATCATAGCCATGAGGGGTTTTGCCATAATCGCCACGCTTGGCAGGCGGGTTGGCGATCGCAGTATGCTATTGAAATCTCAGGAAGACGCTGCTGCCCGTCTCCTGGTAATTTATGGAGTTCAGTATTAAGGCAAAATATCTATGCACCTGCCATAGTCAGACCGCCGTCCTGTGTGATGTACCTAGACATATTTAGACGGGTTATACTTACAAACATCAATGAAATCATTGGTTTGACGTTTTTGTATGAAACCAACTATAACATAACATAAACTCATGTATCCCGGAGGGATAGACAGAGACCAGGGTCTGCTACTTGCCATGATCCTGACAGATCTATTTCGCTTCATCAACATACATTAGTCGTTGCATGCACGCACGCCGGTTTCGGGTACTTTTTATCTTGCCCTTTGCTAATATATCCCCTATTTGGTAGAAGCAGGTATGTCAGCCAGGGACGTCTCTTACTGGCCCTTCCACCCAAATTCGCTCGATATCTTTCTTTCGACGATCTTTCTTCCTTCATCCTCTATATAACATGTCCAAACCAAAGTAAAAAAAAAAAGAAAGTTATTCCTTTGTAAAATTAGTAAAATAAAATAAAAAATAAAACTCCTTCCTCAGTTCTAGCCACTGGGTACATCCTCTTTCAGTCCACGACGCAGACAGCTGTTAACTTAATTGTACATTGTGATTAACAAATTGTAAGGCCGACTTACACCACTTCCTTAATGCCACTTAAGTCGCCATTTAAACCGACTTTTGTATGAATAATTTTAGTTAAATGCCACATTTAAGAAAGTGGTGCAAGTCGGCCTTAGTGTATGAGAAACCGGGGGTAAGAGTACAGCTTGGCAAAGAGAAAACGGGAGCGAAACCTAACTAAATTGTTAAACCGACAGGGCTTATGTATATTTTTACAACTCAACTTATCGAGTTGAAATCCTATCTGTGGGAATTACTGAGGCAATATGTAGTACCTACTTTAGTGACTCTGATATTTTTATCTGATAAGTTTGTCATTTCTGTTTTTTCTCCGTAAATTAAAAAAATACATAAATAATAATAATAATAATAATAAATTTATTTATTTCAAAGTTACACACTGGCACAATTAAGATTACAAAATAACGAGTTGGCCTCCGTTGCCGAACTTGGTAAGAACCTGTATTTTAGCAAGCAGCGCCTTCCCTACAGAAGATAATTATAGCATCAAAAATGCAGCAAATAAACAACTTTAAATTCTAGTTAAATTAAATAAAGTGTGAATGTTAGTGTATGTTAGTGTGCTATTCTGAGGTAAGTCCAACTTCGAGAAAGAGGTCACTCGTCGAATCCAACTCGGATGGGCAGCGTTCGGGAACTAGAAGTCTAAATAGAAAATGTTTGGTCGCTGACTATGGACCTCATAAGAAGGCTCAAGGTCGCCCAACGAGCAACGAAGAAAGCTATGTTAGGAGTTTCACTGCGTGATCGAATCAGGAATGAGGAGATCCGCAGAAGAACCCGAGTTACTAATATAGCTCGAAGAATTGCTGGGTTGAAGTGGCAGTGAGTGGGGCACATAGCTCGTTGAACTGATGGCCGTTGGGGCGGAAAAGCTCTGACCTGGCGACTGCGGACCGGACGACCGACGCAGCGTGGGCAAGCACCCCACCAGATGGTCTAGGCTGACGACCTGGTTACAGTGGCGGGGAATCACTGGATGCGGGTGGCACAACACCGGTAAGCTTGGAAAACCATGAGGGAGGCGTACGTCCTGCAGTGGGCGTCGAATGGCTGATGATAATGATGGTGATGATGATTTATCCTTACATGAAGAAGTAACGTATTAGCAACAACTAAAGACTTACCTAGTATTTTCTGAGGTTAACACGAGCACTAGACATAATAAAACAATTTAAAAAAAATTGTAAAATAGAAAAGTAAACGAGTAAATATCCATTCAAATTCAGTTTTATTAGACTTACCTACTTTCCTTTTAATTATTTTATGTTAAGCTATACATACCTACTACTCACAGTCACCTAAACGGCAGAATGTTGTAGGGTGGTTTGCATTAGATACACATTATTAGCCTTTTGAATTTGTTTCTGATAATTTCATTTTCGTTCGTCTGTCAACACGCCGCCGTGCATGATTTGTACAAATGTCTTCAGACTGGATGTTTTTTCTACGTTTGTGATATCCTTTGCCTGGATACTATAGCACAGGGTGACCTCTAATTTGGATCCAGGACAAATGATTGTGATGTGCGAAGTTTATTATCATAAAATATATCATTACGTTATTGCATACCGTGGTCCCAAATGTGGGATCTCCGCAGCATGAAATTATTACACCCTGACACGCCATAGCTGAAGTTTTGAACACGCAAATGTGACAACAGGGACGAATGCTGATTAGTTGATTGTCAACATTTATTATCAGATAGGTTGTTTGCGTGTTTTTGTTAAATTGAGGCGTATGTATGGCGAATTCTTGACGATTTAGCTGGCAGGCATAGAAGTAATGTATCTAAAGGAGTGAAAACATCATAGTGAAATCTTACTATCAAGACAAATCTTCCAAAATTCGACTCAAGATTGACTACGGTACAATTTCGAATCGTGTCTGTATGTTTCTAATCCGATAGAAGCCGTGCAAGATAGAAGTTTTCACCAACTTTTTCCCGCAAAAAAGTTTAGTTTGTCATTTGTTTACCGGAAGTGAGCAGTATTGTCGTATTATTTGTTTGAGTTAATTTTGAAACGCATCCCCTATCTTCTATTCTATTCTATTTAAAATTAATATATAATTATATAAGCTCAACAAAAAGCTCAAAAGTATATTGATGCAGCGTTCCCAACCATTTGATTTAAATCGTATTTATACGACGATGTACGATTTCAAATCTTATAATCGTCATAACAAAATAAAAAGTAATATTAAATAAAGTTCATTTTTTCGACCTTGCAAAACCAATACAACTAACTTGAACGAGCCAAAAACTTCTTTTTATATTTTATGAACGCATCCAGTCGTCGGCACGGGAATTCTCCGCGCAATATTTAATAACCGTCTCGCCTTGCAGATAATTTAAGTAATTCCAAAAATATGTAAAGCACATAGCAGATACACTATTTACATTTATACCAAATTAATTTCTGTTTTTGTTTGTGTTATTTGGTTCGGAGTTTTTATTGTAAGACGTCGTTTTGACTATAAATTATAATAATGTTTTATTTCAATTTTGATGTGTAGGTACTATTTATTGTCTGTGGTACAATCTCTTCAAAAATAAAGTTGGCAACACTGTATTGATGACAGTTGTCAAGTTTTCTCAAAAATAATTCAAAACAAAAACAAGAACCCAAGAAAGAAAGACGAAGTTTTGCTAAAAGTCTATCATGAAATAGATACGAATAAACTATCACTGGAAATAAGATTGAACTATGTCTGTGGACACGTATTTCTGCTTTTGCTGTTTGTCAACAGACAATTTGAGCAGTTTATTTGGCTCAAAAACTGAAACTAACTATGCTGACTTACTAAACAATTTGTACCGTATTGAAGTGAGTGTTTTGCTGTTCTTATCCTATTATAAGGCCCATTAGAGCGTAACTTGGGTGCCAACAAGTTTCAGCCACCTCGCACAAACCCAGTTAAAGTATAACGGTTTTATTTATAAGGATACGATTCCTCTAAAACACTCCTCAGAGGCAGCATAGCTAAAACAATCTATGCTTACGTCTTTCCCTTTACCACATTATTTAAACTGCCTCTGAGGTTTTGAAGTGTTTCAAGGAATCATGTTTTTATAAATAATATATATAAGCAGCCTATATACGTCCCACTGTAGGGCACAGGCCTTCTCTCAGGGAGAGTATGGGCTTAATTACCACGCGTGCCCACCGCGGATTGGCGATTTCAAGCGCTGAGCTATATGAATAGCTTAGACACTCAGGTTTCCTCACAATGTTTTCCTTCACTGTTAGCGAGTGGTATTGCTACTATAACTTCACATATAACATAAACATTTACATATAGGCACATACATTGCTTCTGGCCCCACACTAGGATACCCTGTGTCGTGGGAACCAGACCAACAACATCACAAACATGTAAACATCCGAGACCTGGGGTTTTTTTTTGTCCCCAGCCGGGATTCGAACCCGGGACCTGTCGCATAATACTATATATATACTGTTAGGATATGTCCGTCCATCTGCAGAGATCCTTTTTACTGGTGGCATAAGAAGACATTTTTAGTTTCCCTCTTGAGCCCCATAAAGCTCCATTACATAGTCTTTAGTAAGTTGGCCAGTAGGTAAATAGATGGAGAGATGCTGATAATTCAATGACGATTCAATGAATGATGCCCAACGTCCATGATATGTCTGTAAGGTGTTTCTGTTTCCATCCAGACCCCCTATTGTTCCCCTTGTGTGAGACTTCCCTGGTAAGTTTTTATTACATCCTTTAAATTACATACTTAGCATAATGTGAGTCTATTCATTGCATCATTCTTCCACGCTGGTACCTACCCCATCTTTTTAAGGTCGTCCACTATGCAATCAATTCATATCTTTTTCATACTATCTCCGGTCTTTTTGTTGTGAAACTCATTCGGACATTACTGTCTGTGCTCCGTTATCTGGCATGCATCCTAGGTTGCCTGCCAATCTCAGTCAATGAGACTTACAGTGTCTCATTAATGGATAGTAATATTTTAAAGGGGTGTAACCGTAATTATTCATTATTTAAATTTAATTACCTTTGATTCCCGACGTTTTACATAATAAATAATCGTGGTTACACCCGTTTAACATATTAATATATGTATGAGCATCGCGAGTCATTAAAGACTTATTAATGGATGTCAATTTAAAATTCAAGGCAAATCAGCTGGACTATGAGGACGAGAGCTATGTATGTTGGGAGTGTGCAGAGAAACTGAAAGAGACTGTGAAATTCAAGGAGCAGGTCTTAGATACACTCAACATTTTGCAGGGAAATGGCTGTGAGTATTAATGACGTTCTGAGAAACTTTTCTAAGCTCTCGGAACCTATACAAAATCTGTCCTGACATAAACATACAAATCACGGAACAGAAAAAAACAAATGCTATTGTTTGTCATAATGTTAATGTAGTTTGTCATAATGTTAATTTCATCATCATCATTCAGCCACAAGAAGTCCACTGCTGGACATAGGCCTCCTCCATGGATTTCCAAAAAGACCGGTTGGAAGCGGCCTGCATCCAGCGCCTTCCTGCCACTTGGATGAGGTCATCTGTCCATCTTGTAGCTGGTCGTCCTACGCTGCGCTTGCCGATATGTAGTCTCCATTCGAGAACTTTTTGGCCCCATCGGCCATCAGTTCTGCGTGCTATGTTAATGTTAATGTAGTTTGTCATAATGTTAATGTAGTTTAGCTTCATTCACATTTTAGATTATGGCATGTAAGAACTGATAAGATAGTCAGTTCTTAAAGACTTTAAATAAATATCTTTTAGACATGGGTCCTTATAATTTAGAGGAATTTTATGAAAATTGTAAATAAATAGGCTCAAGTGTGTTTTCAATATTATTTTAAGTCAGAGAATTACTTATTTAATTCTCCAATTAATTTTGCTATGCTGCTATACAGTAAAATTATACAGTGCAATATTTTTAATACCATCTATATGACTGTTATTTATGGCAATAAACTGAAACAAATATTAGAATACCTAATAATGGAGAACTAGTAAAATAAAAAAACCTGTAAAATGTGGAAAAAAAAAATCTTATGTAACTCTCAATTTTTTGTGACTTTTTCTATCTTCTTTGTGGTATACAACTAGTGTTTCCAGCCAGACATCCCGTATTTCCCGGGACGTCCCATATTTCAGACATATTTTAAACGTCCCACAGGGACAGACTGTCCCGTATTACTCTGGTAGTACTCCAGATTTGATAAAGATTTCGGAGAAAAATGTAAACCCGTTTTTTTTTCCAAAATGTGCATTGGTCCCTTACAGTATCAACAAAATCTGGCAACCCTATATACACTGCTATTCTGATCTCATTATGAGCAATGTTTTCCATTGTTAGGTAGGTACTAATAATGATTTACCCATTCTTTTCTTTCAGTGATTAAAATTATCAAATCAGCCTCAGGTGCTCTAGTAGTACAGAAAGTGTTGGATGAGGATTTCTACTCAGAGACTTATGATAAGAAAATCACAGATAGCAAAGATTTCAAGGCAGACCCCAGAGAAGGTACCTTAAAACATTTTTTTTTTTTTTTTATTTAAACGTTGCATCTTTTCTGCTGCATTTACTATAACTTTTTTAAAAGGCGTCAGGGTCATCAGTGTGCCGTACACGTGCTAAAACGGCGTTATCTCCAAAAATCAAGTTTTGAATTATGCGCCAGAAACCAGGGAAATAATAAAAATATCATGCTACTTGATACTATACATAATTTGATTACACTTGAGGTATCAGAAGATAGATCTTTTGGAGTACCTTAAAAAAAGCTTTACCTTTAATTAGTAACGATAATTTCAGCTCAACAAAAATATGTTTTGGGCGTTATTAAACATAATTACGCGTGGCGACGGATTAAGAATAGCGTCACTCCATTTCCTTCCGTGGAGGCGACTAAGAAAATCAATTCCAGGAGACGCGGCAGCGTCTTCCTGAGATTCCAGCCGCATACTGCGATCGCCAACCCGCCTGCCAAGCGTGGCGACTATGGCAAAACCCCTCATGGTTATGAAAACCACGATGGAGGCCTATGTCCTGCAGTGGGCGTCAAATGGCTGATGGTAGTGAAATATAATTACTATTTAATAATTAAACTAACAAAACGGCACTTTTCAGTTCTGCAAGTATAAAAGCTAGGAAAAATTGTTTTGAATCGATCGATAGAGATTTTTTTTCTGATTAAGATGTCATCAAAAAGTCAAAATCAACTCGATGGTCGACAACGGCATTTTAGCTTGTGGACGGCATCTTTAGAGGAGCTAAAATAATCTATGTTTTTGTCTCCTCTGATTGGTCCAGCGTACTGCAAGATCAGCAAGTTGAAGTGAAGGTGGGCTAGTCACATCTGCCCAAAAACCAATAGCCGATGTGGTACAAAGGTTCAAAGGAGATCACGAACTGGCTTCGCAGCGTAGGACGCCCACATGTTCACTGTATCTGGGGCAAATTGCAGATAGAAGCGGATGAGGATGGCCGAGGACAGAAGAAAGTGGCGTGCCTTGGGCAAGTCTAGCAGTGGACCAATATGGGCTGATTGATAAAGGTCTCACAACTTCCACAATATTATTTGTGCATTTTGTCTATCTTCCTGGCTTTTGGCCCAAATGCCATCTCGTTCATCTTTCCGCTTAACCAAGTGCCTCACCTATCTCCACTTCAGCTTTGTTATTCAGTTTTTTTCCAACTGAGATGGCCCACTAGCTATAGTTCTTTGCGCGGCCCGGACATGATACAATGGAAATATGGTGTAGAGAGAGATAGTACGGGCTTAATCACCACGCGTGCCCACCGCGGACTGGCAATTTCAAGCGCTGAGGTGTGTGAACACCTCACGACACTCAGGTTTCCTCACATATTACAATAAATAATTTTAAAAATTACAGAAAAACTCAACTCGACCTATAGATGTAAAAAACGGTTTTTTCTGAAGTGAAAAAAAACATTGAAAAAAAAGGTGGAAAGAAAAGGTTTTTTTTTTCAGAGGGACGTTTTTTTTCATAGTTTCTTCTCTCAACTCTTAGATATAAATCTGCCTCTGACCGATGGTATGAACGACCGAAAGAAGAGGTCAAAGTTGTCAAGAACAATACAAAGCTCTTTATTTGTAGGAAAATAGGTGTCATATTTGAAAATTACTTTCTCTGGTACGTTCTATATCCAAGATTTTGAACGCAGAGCTAGCTAGGCTAGAGTAAGTAAGGTCTTATACCATTTTCCGTGTTTGTTGTATCGATAATCTGTAGTACCTACCAATTGTGCGCGAAAGTAACCGAACGCAATGCTCGGCTAGTCGAGAGACTGTGTTCAAGTTTGTCCGGTAGAGTTTTTATGGTTATTAGATTAATTACTATTATTGCTTGGTAGTTTTGCTGTTTTGCGCAAATTATTTACTAAGGTGTAATAAAGAAACTACTAAAATAAAACGATAACCTTTTAATGTGTTATTTCATTTAATGAATAACACCTTTTCTGAAAAAAAAACAAATTTAGAAAAAAAACAACAGTGCCATGTTTTTTTTCATGTTTTTTTTCAAAGTTTTGAAAAAAAACAAATTGTTTTTTTTTCTATTTGCATCTCTAACTCGACCACAGGAGAACCGAAACCCCCGCTGAGCCAGCCGCAATCCAGAACTACAATAAAGAGAGAACACCCGGAAATCAGTCTCAAAAACGAGAAGAAATTCACAGTGACACGCAAGAAAATACCCCGTCTGCCGCCCCCAGTGAAGGTGCCAGAGCCGACATACAAAGTGACGAGCGATTTGATTTGTAAACTGTGCGGCGAGGAGCAGCCGAATACGCGAGTTTTCCATTTACACATGAACCGGCATTACCCTAACCACATATGCGATACCTGCGGCAAAGGTACGTTGGTGGTGGCTGCCACCTCTAAGAATACCAAGGCTGTGGAGATTTCGTAAAATTTCTTTAAAAAAAAACCTTGTGCCCTTAACACATTTTTTTTTTAAATCATATAAAATAACCGTACGAAAGTAAGACATGGGTCAATTTAAAAATGTAAGGTAAAAGTTCGCAGCACAACAATTAGAGTGCAATCCCACTTCTGATATCGGTGTAACCAGCCTAAAACGAGCTGTATCTTCTGACGATCAAGAGCGACATTCCTTCGCAGGCTACCTCACAGAAAAGCGGCTAAAGCGACACATGTCCTCACACGACACCGGCTCGTTCAAGTGTGACGCTTGTGGCCTCGTGTTCACCAACTACAACACTTATAACTCACATAAGTAAGTTTATTCCGTAGTAAAATACCAAATACTACTCCATCAGGAAGATAGCATCATAGTAGTTGATGAATACTTCTGAATATCACATAACATTACATAAAGGCATGTATTTAACGCGGCGACAAATTGATACCATTCCGGATCTTAAAAAAACTGAAAATGGATCGTAAATAAACTACTTTGGCGACTAATTTGAGGTAGCATCTTAACTAGAAAGCGGCGGCTTTTTAATGAGTTTTGAGGTTTTATTTAAATTTTATCTGGCAGTGATTTTCTTTTGTGGCAATTGAATTTCTTCTAAGGCGACAAATTATTGGTGGATAAAAAAGTTAAAATAGGCTTTCATAAATTCTAAAATGGGGTTGTCTATAAACTTGACCAAGGTCTTAAATAAATACAAACAAGATCTTAAAAAAATACTTTTGGCTACATTTTCATAATGTAGGCCCCATGACTTTTCCATGCACCAACCTGATTTAAGTTTGACTCAAAACTAAGTTTTTTAGTGAAATATTTTTTTTCGCTTTTATATAAAAAAAAGAACTAACACCCGAAGTTTCAGGATGGAGCGTCGCTGCGCTCCGCTCCATCCTGGAACTTCGAACCTATTTTTGCTTATGTGTACTGACCTAACAACCAACCCAAAATTTAGATTGCCAGTAGTTGCCAGTGAAGAATGTTTGATATCCCCTCGGGATAATTAGTCGCCACATTAGGTTTTATAATACCTTAACCAGTTTTACACTGATCCCGCTTGATATATTTGACACCTTACAGTAGCAGCCGTTTTTTAGTTTTTTTGATCCTAGCCTTTTGTTGCTTGTATAGTTTAATAGTTGCTAAGATATTTAATCACTGAAAAGTTAGTTTTTTTGTGACTTAATAGAAAGTCGCCTAAAAAGGATTTCAGTTGCCGTGTTAAATATTTGCCTTACATAAATTCACGCCTGTATCCCGAAGGTGTAGGCAGAGGCCAGGGTTTGCAAGGCAAGTGACCACGATCCCGACAGACCCCTTTCGCTGTCTTGTATTAGCGAAGAGCAAGATAGAAAGTACCCGAAAGCGGCGTGCGTGCATGCCACGACTAATGAATGTTGATGAAGCTGAATATCATTTTTGTACAATAAATAATTATCTGGGCAGTTTGACAAAACTACAATTCGTAGTTCGTTATGACAGTTCAAGGTACACTGCGTGGCAGAGTCTACTTATTAATCTGTGACTTGCATGTACTTTGCGATGTACATCGAATTGTCACAGTAAACCATGAATTGTAGCTTTATGAAGACGTGTAAGACGTTTCGAGATTGTTCGTAGAGCCTCCCTGGCTTTTCTAATTCCGTTTCTTTTCTCCAAAGTCCAGCGTGCTGGTATTCTGTTCGCGACATTAACCGTTTCCTGAACTGGTTGTATGGTTCGGCTCCTTCCACTGTAGTTTCCAAGCCTCGTGTAGTTTCCTTCATGCTAACGGTAAAGGAAAATCTCGCGAGGGAACCCGCGGCTCGGTTGACTCCGCACGTGTTGACTTGTCTTTCCTGTGGGCTAGGCCGACTAAGCTGTCAGGATGGTATGGGTGCTGGGCAAGCGTGTGGTCCCTTCAACCATCTAGTGCGAGTGAAGGTGCACGCTGGACGCTGCATAAATCATCTCATTTGGGAGATGGAAAGGCCAAAGTAGTTATCTACCCAG
Organism: Yponomeuta evonymella; assembly: GCA_963969515.1. Taxonomy (NCBI): domain Eukaryota; kingdom Metazoa; phylum Arthropoda; class Insecta; order Lepidoptera; family Yponomeutidae; genus Yponomeuta; species Yponomeuta evonymella. The sequence continues at coordinate 3,577,122 of OZ018370.1, read as the reverse complement.
ACAGCGCAAGCACTCTTCAGTGCCGGTCTACAAGTGCCCCGCGTGCCCGCTGCGTTTCGCCACGCTGACGCGGCGGCAACGCCATCTGGCGGACGCGCACGACCGCAAAATGGACAAGTACACGTGTGGCGTGTGCGGACAGAAGTTCGTGGTCTCTGGTGAGTGTATTTCAAGATTAGGATAGTTTTTTTTTTTAATTGGGACATATTGACACTTGACCCCAGTCACGCCGGATGGCAAACGAAGACGGGGTCTAAGATGTTACGTTTAGGTAGGCACCTGTTAAATGCCTAGTTTGTTACACGCAGCACACGTTACACATATGTTTTTAGGGTTCCGTAATCAAAGGGTAAGGGACCCTATTACTAAGAATCCGCTGTCCGTCCGTCCATTCGTCTGTCACCAGGCTGTATCTCATGAACCGCGATAGTTAGACAGTTGAAGTTTTCACAGATGATGTATTTCTGTTGCCGCTATAACAACAAATACCTACTATTTAAGGGGGGCTCCCATACAACAAAAGTGATTTCTTGCGGCTTTTTCTCGATCTTTGTGTCTAATATCGTATATATTATGTATTATGGAACCCTTCGTGCGCGAGTCTGACGTGCACTTGGCCGGTTTTTTTTCTTTTTACTGGGAGGGCCCCATCCAATGAATTTGCCACGGGCCTCAGATGGTATAGTTACCGCCGCCGCCACCTCCAATCAGCAACTTGATCTATCTACCGTCAGGCAACCTGAGTTCGCATATGCGCAACACGCACCTCAAGGTGCGCCGGCACACGTGCGCGGACTGCGGCGCCGCGTTTTTCCATAAGCAAGAGTTGCGCGCGCACCGCGTCTCGCACGGGGGCGGCGAGGGGTTCCACTGTCATGTGTGCGCTAAAAGGTAGGTTCTTCCGCTAAAAGGTAGGTAGGTACTTCCGCTAAAAGGTACTCCGCCAAAAGGTGCTGCGCTAAAAGGTACTTCCTAGGAATAAAAAAAAACCATAGAATTATTTTTTCCTACAAAATCGGCATTAAAAAACGGCCTGAGTCCCTTCGATTAGTCTTCACCAGTTAAATGAGCGAAGATGTGCCGTAGAGTAAATCACTCTGTGATTGGTTCATTCTGTGCGCCGCCATGCGTGACGACGTGATCGTTGATTGGGCGATAGTAAATGACAGCAGACACTGGTTTTATACAAAAACGCAAACCTTTATCATGATGATTTTTACCCGTCGAAATATTTAGGTAACTCGCAAGGTGGCAGGTGTATAGATATTTTGCCGGGTAATTCTGAACTTGCTCCGATATTGGTAACACAATTGACAAGCCCCGCCCGGGGTAATTTCTTAGCACAGTTAGACAGACATCCACGTTTTTAACTATCACTGGGTACTTCCGCTAAAAGGTACTTAGTAATACCGCGAAGACACATTTCACTCGGGCCAAAGCAAAATAACAGCAAAGCAGTGGACTGGTCACAGTCAAGATTCTCGAGTGGACACCACGAACTGGCAAAAGCAGCGTAGGACGCCCACCAGCTCGCTGGACCGACGATCTGAGGCAGAGTGCTGTCAGTGGCTGTATGAGGATGACCGGGGACAAGAGGAAGTGGCGTGCCTTGGGGTAGGGCTATGTCCAGCAATAGACGAGCGATTGATTGATTGAAAGCGAAATCAAAGCAAAGTAAAGTGGGCTGGTCATATATGCCGAAGAACCGATGGTCGATGGGGTTCGAAGGTTCTCGAGTGGAGACCACCAGCTGGAAAACGCAGCGTAGGACGCCCACCAGCTCGCTGGACCGACGATCTGAGGCAGAGCGCTGGCAGTGGCTGTATGAGGATAGCAGATGTTATGCCCGGCAGCAGTGTCTACCTACATATTTATCTAATAGGCATATAAAAATCTCGTCTCACATCGTTTGTAATCGAACTGCTCCGAAACGGCTTCACCGATTTTTGTGTTTTTTTTTGTGTATATTTGGTAGGTCTGAGATTAGGTCGTAGGCTGATTAATAATATGGCAAAACAACGTTTGCGGAGTCAGCAAGGTACTAATGAAAATAACTACCGACAAAACTACATGAATAAAATCTTCAAATACAATACCGTACAATTGTTATCGAGGCGGGAAGAGTTAATGAAGCTTTTTGTCTTTCACAGCTACCCTCGCAAGAACGCGCTCGTAGTTCACATGCGAACCCACACGGGAGACAGGCCTTTCAAATGTGACAAGTGCCAGCAGAGTTTCACGCAGAAATGCTCACTAACAAAACACAGCAAGGTCCACAATCGCGTGCCGAAAGATGGCCAAGGAGCTGGCAAGGAAAATTCGACGGTAAATCAAGTTAATACTGGAGAAAATGTGAGCGAAGTCATGGTACAATAGATGATTATCATCATCAGCCATTCGACGCCCACTGCAGGACACAGGCCTCCTTCGTGGTTTTCATAACCACGGATTTGACATAATCGCCACGCTTGGCAGGCGGGTTGGCGATCGCAGTATGCGGTTGGAATCTCAGAAAGACGCTGCTGCCCGTCTCCTGGTAGTTTATTTCCATAGTCGCCTTCTACGACATCCACGGGAGGAAATGGAGTGACGCTATTCTTAATCCGGCGCCACACGCCTCAATAGATGATAAAGGTCAAACTTGATAAAAGTCTAGCTTAAGAAAAGCCGGGCCTGATAAAAGCCTGGCTTGATAAAAGGTTAGCTTGATAGAAGCCTAGCTAAATAAATGCCTGGCCCGATAAATGCTTATCTTGATCAGAGTCTGGCTTGATAAAGGCCTGGCTTTATAAGAGCGGGGTTTGATACGAGCTTACCCTGATAAAAGCCCAGCTTGACAAAAGCCTAGCTTGATAATTTGATAAAACCCTATCTCGATAAAAAAAAAACTACCTTAATGTAGAATGTAAATAAAACTACGGAAGTTATTTTGTTTTTTTTTTATTACAAAAAACCGAAATACATTTTTCTTTATTATATAAAACAGTATACTTAGCTTCTATAACTTCGTCTTCAATTTTTGCGACCAAGCGCGCGGCATACATACAAATATTGGACGTAAACACCCCAGGGCTGAATTTAGGGGAGGGCAGGCGGGGCTACTGCCCTAGGGCCTCCACAAGGAAAGGGCCTCCACAAGGAAAGGGCCCCCACAAAAGGCTAATATGTACTATCATTAAACGCCAATCTTTTATGAGTACTTATAACGTCTGTTTGTTTTTCAAATTTAGAAAAAAAATCGTATTCATTGTAGTTTTTGTTTCGTATTTTTTATTTGGGAATAATTAGGGGCCTCCGCTCCTTCGTTGCCCTAGGGCTTCCAGACCTCAAAATCCGGCTCTGAAACACCCTGAGCGCGATATCAGTTTCCACCCACAATGGATCGCGTGATCAGATTCTACGAACCCAACCATTCGTGGTAAACATATTTTCCAGACAAACTTCTTCAATTTACCCTATAGATTGATAACAAAGAGACAACAGTTACAGAAGCTAAGGTATATACGTTCAAAAGCGTGGGTTCCTTAGGGAATGTTGGCCAAGTAGTCTTTAACGTGCGCTGGCTCGAGGCGGCGGAAACCGTTGGCGTCGCAAATGCCCACCTGGGAAATGAGAACTTAATGTCAAAGCTGGGTTTTCACGATCTTAGTCTTACTTATACTCTATGATCTTAGTGCACTCGAACTGAGTGAGCTATAGTGGCTACTCGGATGCCGCTTGTATTATGTTACTACACCGACGATCCTAGGACACTGATGCAAACGGTCAATCTTGATGTATAAGTCCGCACAGATCTTTTTGCCGGTAACGTGAACATAGTCACAGATCGTTTGCACATCGCTTACTGTCTTTACAGTGTATGTGTGAGTAAATGACGTGTATGATGCGTAGTAAATTACTATTAGTCAATTACTAAAGTAGTGAATTACTCACACATACACTGTAAAGACAGTAAGCGATGTGCAAACGATCTGCGACTATGTTCACGTTACGACCAAAAAGATTTGTGGGGACTACACTAGCCCGAGCTGACTCGGATGCAATCGCAAAAGGAAAATGGCGCCAATAGAAGTGTGGTGAACACATGTCAACTCTGCGCACGCACTATAAACTCCGACATTCCTGCCTCGCGCAAGCAATATGTTTCATGCGACCGACCATGAATATAACGTCCGACGAGCATCAGTTGGACCGGCGCCGTCCCCAGGCATACGATGTGCCCGGCAGGACATTTCCCTTTATGGTGGAGGAGCACGATCACCCACTCCTCCCTATAGAAGAAACTCTTCGCAACTTTTGACATTTAAAAAGCTCGACTCGTGTCGTCATGCCACCAGAGTCCAGGAGACCTATTTTTGAATCACTCGTATGAAATTGTATCGTCGAATGCGACTTAAGTCACACTCGTCTTCTAAGTCGCATGATGTCGTTTTTCCGTATTTTTGAATCGTTCGCCTGAAGTGTTGCCAGTACAATTTGAAGTATTGTATTTTATCCATTTCACGCAGAAATTAAAAAAACCGGAAACTACCGTAACAGAAACGGAACGTAAAACACTGTTTTATTGGCTGTTTAAATAAAAAATCTTTGTCTTTTGTTACAAACAAAAACTATATACTGTCAACTCTTTTTGATTGTTGACACTCAGAATGACAAACAGTACCAACACACAGTTATCGTTTTTTGACAATTAATCTACCGATCGCCATGTGAGACGAGTGGTAAGGACCATTCGTTGCAGTCGAGTGATTAAAAAATACGGAATTTCAGATGTCGAACGAAAATCAGTAGAAATCGAGCGCTCGACGCGATACGAGTGATTCAAAAATAGAGCTCCTGTGCAGTGGACAATTCGACAAAACTCGACTGTGTGTCGACTTTGCAATGTACATCGAATTGTCATAGTAAACCATGTATTACTGTAGTTCTATGAAATACGCCCCTGGATTTGATTGATTTTGTAATTCCACGTCAAAGCAAAGCAAAAACAGTGTTGGTTCCACAGTTAATTACCTGAATGTTGTCTGCATTCATCTGCCCTTCGAACCCTTCCTTTAGCGTCAGGATGGCCGTGTGCACAGCGTCGTCTAACTCCAGATCTTCTGTGTACCTACAAATAGGGTATTTGGCAGAATATCAAATGAGTTACTTTTAAAACGGAATTTTGTATGAACATACTGGCTTATGACGTCACATTTCAGAGCACTCTTTTTATGTTTAGTCTATTTAAAAATTGTAATAACTAGTAATTGACTAAGAGATACATTTTCCAAGATGTTTTGCAATTTTTGTTTTAATCGAGCATATGAAATAATTCATTGTTGATCGTGCCAAATACCGAATAAAGAACTTTTGTTAAGTGTTGGTGTTTTTAACAATAACTCTTGAGTTTCCATGTTTGTAATGTCCTTGCCTGGTTACCAGGGATCCTAGTTTGGGACCAGCCCTTCTATCACGTAACCGTCCACCCTATCGAGTTAGCCATTTCGACTACTCCAAAGTGCCAAAATATGTATGTATTTGACAGTTCGGAGTAGATTAAATCACACAACTCCATACAGCGGAGGACTTGCGTAATAGCGTCCCAGGACAAGTGATTATGTTGCGTGGAAGTTGTTTATTTACAGTGCCTTTCGAGAACAGAAAAATCTATACTGCGATTAACAAAATTCTATACACATCAGAAAATGGACGACTCCGCTAGTCAGTGCGCAGAACTTTTACCATGGGGATATCTCTGAAATCGCGAAAAAAATATTGCCTGTTTCAGACATTTTAATGTTGCAAGTGGTAACTTTAGTATTAGGTATTTATTTATTTATTTATTTTATTTATTTATTTAGGACAACCAACAGGCAATACAACAACACATTCACAAAAAGAAAAAAAAAAAACACGTAACATGGTAATTGCTCACCCACTTATAGGATGTCTCAGCATGCATCTAAATCTTAACAAAACTGTAATATACGTAAGGATATTACACGTATAGAATAATAAAAACTATTTAAATAAACATGAGCTATATCTAAAGAATGTATTTTCGCTGAAGAGATGTTATAGAGGTTGGACATACGATGCAGAGGCGCGTACTTTCCTAAATTAGTCCTACAGGGTCGAATGTTTAGCAACGGACATGGATATCTAGGTAACCTACGTGGAACATTTAATGAGAGGTTCTCGAGAAGCGCAGAACAGTCAACTTTACCGTTGATAATCTTGTACAATAACGTAAGGTCCAAGACAGCCCTTCGTTTACTCAGTGAATGCATTTTAAAGTAAGTTAATCTAGCAGTGCATGATTCAATGGACTTAGCCTTCCCCGCACGGTAAGCCAGGTGACGCAGCAATCTCTTTTGAACACGCTCGATTCTCTCACTGTGTACATCATAGAACGGAGTCCAAACTGTGCTGCATCTATATTATTGATATCACTACATATTATATTTAATTACATATAAGTAAATTCGAGTGATTAGCAGACGCTCGTTGGCACCGTACGTGTTGTTCTGTAGTTACGCGAACCGGTTTTTATCTTCGCTCGCTAAATAAAATGTGCATAAACATACTGTTTAGACTACTTAAGTATGAATAATAGCGTGGTCGAGTATGAGGATAGTGAAGATGACATAGGACGATTGTTAGTAACTGGAGACCTAGGTTTATCGGGACAGTTGGACGAGAACAGGATGGAGAACGAGAATAATAGCAGGATCGAGAGAGAGACAGTAGGAGAAACGAGCAACAGTATTCTTCGCGGCGTAAAGAGGGATCGAGTAAAAGATCAAGAAGAGTTATGGACAGTGGTTGGAAGAGGAGGGAAAAAAATAATACTCAACGGAGAAGATAATGACACAAGAATAGTTGAAGATAAAGTTGAAATTTGCGTAAGTTCTAAAGAAGTGCTCCCGAAACAATTCGGCTTAGCTCGGTTGTTGAAACAGGAAGAAATCGCTAATATAGTGGGAATTAAGTATATAAACCCATACAAAGTAACCATACAATTAAATAATGACAGCAGCGCCCAAAAACTAATTGACAATAAAACCTTCATAGATAAGGGCTACAGATGTTACCGGGCTATGGAGATTACTAAGTCGTACGGGGTAATTAAGAATGCGGATTTGGAGCTATCTGAGGATGAGATGCTTTCGAGTTTACGTAGTGATCGAGAAATAATCCAAGTTAAACGATTGGATCGCAGAAACTACGAAAACGGCAAAAGGGAGCCGTGTGAAGTCGTGCGATTATGCTTCAATAGCTCATCTTTACCCACACACGTCTATGTGTATGACACTAGACTGAGAGTTGACCCCTATGTATTTCCAGTAACTCAATGCTCTAAATGCTGGAGATACGGTCATTTAATCAAAATGTGTCCATCACGTAAAATTATTTGTCCGAAATGCGGTAAATATCACGATAATTGTGCAACAACCGAGTTCAAATGCTCCAATTGTAGTGGTAAACACATGGCTCTCTCTAAAAAATGCCCTACGTACTTAAAAGAAAAACGCATTCGCGAATTGATGGCGGAGTTTAATTGTACTTTTCGTAAAGCATCAATGATGTATGTGCCACCAGTGTCGCCCATATTTAAGCTCACAGAAAGGAAATCAGTAGAATGCAAGGTAGCAGAACATGTTTACAACTCGAGCGCCGAGGATTGTAGTACCTATGCACAGGTGCTTAAGACGCCAATTTATTCGCACGAAGTTACACCGAGCGGCGGGTTACAACGCAACGCTACTGATAAGAAATTAGGCAGCGATTCCCAACCTAGGGCCAAAATCACAACATCTTATTCAAAAAAATCGAGTAAATTTATAAATAAAAGGCAACTTCAAGACAATATGGATTGGTTTGAAGAGAGTGACAATTGTTCCACAAGCTCAAAGAGTCAAGAGGACACTCCAAATAAAGCAGAGAGACAAAAACCTAGAGATGGAAAAGAAAGGGAGACTATGAGCGAACTATTTAATAAAATAAAAGAAATTATTTGGTCAAAAAGAATTAATATGGAGGACAAAATAAAAGTGTGTTGTACAAAAGTTTGGGAATGGCTTGTACGATTCTTTGTTAATTACATATCAGAATGGCCAATTTTAAAGTACATAACACAATTCAATGGCGGAGAGTAATAAACATAAAAAGCTTGTCATATGCCAGTGGAATGCCCAAAGCCTACGACCCAAAATACTTGCATTTCAAGAATTATTATTCCAGGAGAAAGTTCACATTGCAATAATAAGTGAAACTTGGTTGGAGCCAGAGAGTAGTTTGAGAATCGCTGGCTACAATGTATTCCGCCAGGACAGAGATGATTCATACGGCGGCGTCGCAATATTAACCCACTCCTCGATTAAATCACAACTGTGTCCAATTCAGCTTAATAATCCAGGTATTCAAGCGGTCAATATAAAATTATTCAATTGTGAACACATTGAGAATGTCGTATCTATCTACTGTCCTTCTTCTGTACATACAATCCAAAGCGACTGGGAGTATCTTTTTTCGTTATTTGAGCATAAAACACTTATTGCTGGGGATTTTAATGCGCACCACACAAACTGGTCGTATAGAACTGACGCGCGAGGCAACCAGGTTTTCGACGCACTTCTCGACAATTGTTTTATAACACTAAATGATGGTTCATTTACTCGCATAAAACTCGTCGAAGGACGGATTCAAAACACATCGCCTGACGTCACAATGGTGTCCTCGGATATTGCCATGGTATTTAACTGGAAGGCCACTAGTGAATGCTTGGGTAGTGACCATCTTGTAATAAAAATTTGCACAGATCTCTCGTCTCCAATAACAAAAAGGAAGAAAAGAAATTACAGGCAGGCTGATTGGGATGGTTATAGATCACAGGCTAGAAGTCTTTTTGAGGAATGGGAGACAGCGCTAGATCCACAACAGATGTATGATCAATTCGTGAGCATCATAAATAAGGCGGCAAACAGCAATATACCTTATATTAAGTTCTGTGAGGATCCCCTACGACTCGATAAATTTAAGCCAAAGCCATATTGGAACCCAGACTTATCAAGATTGGTGGCCGAGAGAAGATTAGCATTGGCAAAATTTAGAAAAAACCCTACCCCCCAAAATTTGGAGATATTACAAGTTAAAATTTCTATGGCACAAAAACACATCCGAATAGCTAAGTCTAAGTCGTGGCAAGAGTTTTGTGACAGTGTTGACACAGTGGTAACGGCAAGTGAAATGTGGCGGCGGATGAGGTGGCTTAAGGGCCTGAAATCTTCTTACACTCCTGTTGATAAAGAGAAGGCAAACATTCTTCTGCATAAATTAACACCGGACTATGTTTTGCCTTCGGCTCCTTTATTTGTATCCAGTAATGATAAACTAGCTTCCTCAATATTAATGCAGGAGATTGAAAAAGCAATTAAGTCTAAAGACACTGCTCCAGGTATGGATGACATTTCGTATTCCATGATCAAGAAGTTGCCAGATGAGGGAAAAAAGGTTCTGCTTACTATGTTTAATACATTCTTTGCATCAGGATTTGTTCCAAAACAATGGAGAAGTATAAGCATTATACCTATCCCTAAATCTGGCACAACTGACGTCAGACCAATCGCCCTTATGTCTTGCCTTTGTAAAATATTTCATTCTGTTATAAACGTACGATTAGAATGGTTCTTGGAAAAAAATAACTTACTATCTAAAAATGCCGTTGGATTCCGAAAAACAAAATCATGTATGGATTGTCTCGCTAAGTTGGTTACAAATATTCAAATTGGATTTGCAAGAAAAGAAATTACTTTAGGGTGCTTCATTGACATTGACAATGCTTACAACAACGTAGATATTAGTATTTTGTTGAATAACCTAGATAAGCTAGGCATAGGATCTAAGATTTGCTATTACTTATGGAACTTTCTGTCCCAAAGATCGCTTCAAATAACACCTGCAGATGGACACGACATTTACAGGCTTACAGGTCGCGGGCTAAGCCAGGGAGACCCTTTGTCACCATTGTTATTTAATGCAGTTACCATAGGTATTTGTCAACATATTGTAAATGTAAATATATCACAATACGCGGATGATTTTGTCCTGTACGCTTCAAGTTCAACAGTTTTTGAAGCCAGTTTGAATGTTCAGGAATCTTTAGATATGTTTATAGATTTAATAAATGATTTAGGTTTAGATATATCAACTAGGAAAACCAAAGTTTGTCTGTTCTCCCGGAGGCATAGACGAGAAAATGTAAACTTAAATATTTCAGGACAATCTGTAGAGCTAGTCGAAAATGTTAAATATTTAGGTTTATATTTGGACCGTTCACTATTATGGAATAAACACATAAACGAAATAACACAAAAAACTCTGCCGTTCCTTAATAGTTTTAAGGTTTTGGCTGGTTCCTCGTGGGGGGTACATCCAAGGCACTTAAGGCGTTTGTATATATCTATTGTTCGAAGCAGGCTGGACTACGGTAGTTTTTTGTATGGTTGTAGTGCTAATAGTCATCTTTATAAACTCGATAAAGTTCAAAATCAGGCAATGAGAGTCATTGGAGGTTTTATAAAAAGTACAACTATACATGTGATGGAGAGTGAACTTAGTCTCCCCCCGTTAAATATCCGTAGACTATACCTGGCAGGAAAATTTTGGTTAAAATCTAAATCGTTTGAAAGTGATCAAATTATAGAATTAGTTAACAAACTTAAGGAGCTTGATGTTAGCGGCTACGGGAGAAAGAGAAATAAACCTCTATTAATTGTTATGCATGAGTTGCTTCAAAATATTCCTGTCTACCGTAGTCCAATTTTAGAAATGTTTAGTTTAGATACTTGGATAACTAATATTAATTTGTCTCGAGTAATTTGTGCGGAAATTGAAGGTGTAGATAAATCTAAAAAAATGTTAGATGCAATATATTTAAGAAATAAATGTGATGTAATGATGCAAGATAAGTACAGAAATTTCCATAAAATTTATACAGACGGATCTAAAGATAAAAATGGGACAGGAGCGGCATTTTTTGACTCAGATTTCCAATTTAATGCAAAATTTCAAATAACTTCAAACATTTCCATAATGCACGTTGAACTTCTAGCGATATCTGAAGCCATCTCCTACAGTCAATCCTTAGATTGCGATAAAACTGTAATTTTTTCGGACTCAAAAAGTGCTCTGCAACATTTGGCTCGATGCACCTCGAACTTTCGAGGTACACCGATAGCCTATACTATATTGAGATCTATTGTTAATATTACAAATAACAATAAGACTATAATACTTCAATGGATCCCATCTCATATCGGTATCCGGGGAAACGAAGAGGCCGATACGTTGGCTAAAGGCGCTACTACTGATGGTATCCCATTATTATGTACTCCGCTACACACTGACTACTTACCCATGGTTAAAGAGCAATGCTACCGGCATTGGAGAGAATACTTTGATGAGCGTTCGTTGTCTAAAGGAATATGGTATAAAACTATACAATGTTGTCCTCTTCGCATCCCCTGGTTCGCAGAGACACACCTACCTAGAAGTGAACTAGTCCTTATGTTCAGGCTTCGATCCGGACACATTCCACTAAACAAATTCGCTTTCATGATGCGAAAAGAGGATTCACCGAACTGTGCTGAATGCGGTGGGATTGAGGACGCCTATCATATATTGGTGGAGTGTGCCCGGAACGAAGCTTTAAGAAGACATTTATTTAATGATTGTTATGACGTTGGTATTTACTGCAGTGCTCTGGCCTTACCGCACTCAGAAGAGGCTAGGGCACTGCTTAAAGTAGTGGCATTTGGTCTTAAAGCTAGAAAAAGTGTGATCATGTAAATACTTAGTTGGTAAGGTGTTAGTAATTAATAAGCATCATTTGGGTGACATGGTCACACTGTGTACCAAACCCTTAAATAAAGATTAAAAAAAAAAAAAAAAAAAATATAAGTAAATTAATTGATCTGTCTTATGTACACCTGACTACCCACTCTCATCTTCTTTCAGTCCTGTCCATCCTAATGTTGTCTGGAAGAGATCGCTTGTAGCGATAATATTTGCGACAATTGTAAATTGGTGGTGTGCAATAAAGAGTTATCTATCTTCGAACTAAAACTTTCGTAAGCACTACATAACATTTCGTAACACCGGATAAACTTACTTGGTTTTTTGTCGGAAGAGTCCGACCAGGTTTCGCTCAGATTCGCAGAGCTTAATCGTGAGTAAACCAAGATAAACCAAGTAAGTTTATCCGGTATTAAGTTAATAAGTTGTCTATCTATCGAAACCATTTGTAATGGGGAACTTGCGTCAAACTTAGATTGAAGTGGCATTGCTTTTATAACATAAAAGACACAATGTCAAGACAAATAAAAAAAATTTTTTTCAGGGTCCCAAAAAATTCAATACATAAGCAGCCTATATACGTCCCACTGTAGGGCACAGGCCTTCTCTCAGAGAGAGAGTGTGGGCTTAATCACCACGCGTGCCCACCGCGGATTGGCGATTTCAAGCGCTGAGGTATGTGAATAACTCAGACACCCAGATTTCCTCACAATGTTTTCCTTCACCGTTAGCGAGTGGTATTGCTACTATAACTTCACAAATGTACATAACTTAGAAAACCAAGTCATAGGTACATGCCCGCACCGGGGATCGAACCTGGGTCTCCCACTTCCGAGTCCGAGGTTCTACCCCTTAGGCTACCACCGCCTCAATTCAATAAATCCAGTTAATCCAATAATAAAAAACATATCAGATTTCTTTGCTTCATTGAATTCGTCACGTATTCTAATAAGGGTTTAGTGTAGATGCAAAACAAAATTATTTTACGAGACAACAAGAATATCGATAGACACTTCATAAATTATAGGGTGCTACGTGCAAGTTGTGGCGTCACAGTTTGAGTCGGATTTGTATGGCGCTTTTTTATATGACTGGTCATACAGGTCAACAGGTCATATAATGAAAAGTAGTACCTAGTCTTAAAAACCTATTTACCTAGTCACAGAGAAAAAAATAACCACGTTTAGTTATCTTTTAACGTGGCCTCTCCGATTATATAAAAACATTTTTTGTGCAAGCTCTCCATTCTTTCTCCTGTTTGTGCAATAAAGTGATCTCACTCGCTGATAAATAATCGAAATTGGACCCTTCACTGTGTCTACAACACAACAGGGCATCCACACGTTGGGCATTCACGGCCAACGTATGGTCGCAGCTGCGGCGCCCCGCCATTTTATTTTTTCTAATTAAAACATTGCATACAGTCCACTCTCACTCTCTTTATTCACCAACTGGCCTATCTAACTGTAGAACGGTGATTAGATACGCTGAGTTCTCTACCAACGCCAGACAAGAGTTTACTCACCTCTTCTCCAAGAAAGTCTTCCCGTTATTGAAGTTCTTGCCCATGGCGGTGGCCTTCCACGCGAAGTAGGCGCCGGAGGGGTCGCACTGGAACAGGTAAGGCCGGTCGTTCTCCCAGCCGCAGATGAGGAGCGACACGCCGAACGGCCGGACTCCGCTGTTGGAGACGAGGAGTATTTTAGCGGTTTCTCAAGTGGCAATTCTCATACATACTTTGGTTTTCAGGGTTCCGGAGTCGACAAGGAACCCTTAACCTCCTCAGTCCTGACCTTGAAAATAACAATGGTCTTCAATTGTTATTTTCAAGGTCAGGACTGAGGAGGTTATAGTTTCGCCATGTACGTTCGTCTGTCTGTCTGTCCGCGGCCTAGCTCACAGACGATTAGTACTAGGAAGCTGAAATTTGGCATATAGTCACGCCGACAAAACGGTAGAACAATAACATTAAATTTTTTTTAGGCGTTAGGTTTCAAACTTTCCGCCAAGTAGGGATGTCAATATTCTTCCCTCCAAGAAGACATCGTGGCGTTGCACGGAAGGTTCGGTCGACCAGCTCTGAATAGTGGTCCCGTCAACGGTTTACTCGTGATCACGAACGTCGCGACCGCGCCAATTCCATCCGGCGCCTCACAATAACGGCCATCAACAAGGAAAACACACGTAGTGGAGAGTTTGAAGGGAAGACAGTCACCAAGGCACGCCACCCGTCACCACCGGATCGCCACGCTACAAGTGAACCGTACGCGTTTCCATCCCTCTCTTCAAACCATCCATTAGGGTACCCTCTTACACTTAAATTAGGAATGCATTTTTTTTCTCGCCTACAGCACAGTGTGAGATATCGTTGGGATTGGTCATTTAAAAATATTGTGGGTGTAGGAAGACAGTTTTTTTTTTATTTAGGGTTCCGTTTAATATTAAGCTTTGAAGCCCAAATCTTTATCCCAGTAGGGCGTGCTACCTCCATGGTGCCGAATTTATCGTTTATCATACTTTTTTTTTAATCTGTTAACAACTCAGACTCAGACCTCCTTTGTTTTTTTTTTGCATTTCCTCGCTAAGGTGGGATGAAAAGTTACGTGTTGCACTAGAGTGCAAAGATTTTTCACCTCATGCTCTTTTGATTCCCTTGCTAATGCTCAGGATTCTAATTTTTTAATCCTTCGCTTGTTTGGTCATCAAGCATGCGGCAAAAAAGCAACTTTACACTCTTGTATAACAAATAACTATTTACATGATTTAACATTCCACTAGTTTCTTCTCCAGAAAGAGTAGAAAATGGCCACAGTACAGTTTTCAATTACTTTAGTATTCATTATTTCTTCTTCATAATTACTATTTTCAGTTTTCTTAGGGAGCTGGTGTTTTTGCATCCAGCAACTAACAAATGTTGATGAAGCAAAAGCGGTTTCGGAGACAGAATTGTGGCAAATTGCAAATCCTGGTCTCTACCTATCCCTCCGGGACGCAGGCTTGAGTTTGTGTAATGTTTTATTTCCTTAGTGTTTTTAATCTAGATCAGAGAGCTCTATTCCTCACCCGGACTGTGTGTATTCCTGCATGACAGTCGCCACACGCTGCACGAGCTGAGCAGTGGGGATCGGCTCACGGTACATCAGGAAATACTGCTGCGCCATCTTGCGGGCCTGCGTCACCAGCAGCCGGTAGTCGGGGCCCATGCCGGAGTATACCATGCCTGAGAAAATAATACATCGATAGATAGGTAGAGAACACTTTATCGCACAACCAGAAGACATAATTACAATATGGTTTCTTAGATCTAAGTAGTGGTATACAATTGGCGGTCTTATCGCTTGGACGTATTTTCTCATTCTTTGGGCACATTGCGTGCTGGCCTAAGGGCCTTAAATATAATGTGTATTAAAAGTTTATGTATTATATCGATATATTACTGGTAATTTGTAAGTAATTTATTTCTTAAAAAGCTTTACTAGCACTACCCCTTCCTCTATCCACATACGCTTGGTTGGCTGGAAGAAAATACTTTTAAGTATTAAACTTGCCTTTGTGCAGATGTATCTTGTGGAATAAAGCATTTTCAAATCAAATAATACTATGATGGGCAAAGTGCAAAGGAAGAGAGCAGCCACCCGCTTAGTGAGTTATCAGATAACCAACGGAACAACACATAAATTCCACCATGCGGTCCACGACTCTGTGTTAAGGTAACCAGGCGAGGAACATGGAAATACAATCAGTCTGAGGCCATTAGTACAAATTAAGTGTTCAAGTGTGTCAACCACAGGACCGTTAAGGTACGGTGGGTGGATTAACTTGATAAGTTAAGAGTTTGAAGTACACAAAAGTTCTCTTACATTCAAAATCTTATGCATAACCATAAAATAAACTCACATCTACATCCTAGAGGGGTAACCAGAGACCATGGTGAGAGGATTGTCAGAATCCATGACAATACCTGGCCAAACTTATATCAGAGCCATTATACATTATATTATATGCCACTATAAGCTAATAAAAGTTCCAGAGATAAAGAGCATAAATGAGATCTTACCCCTATGTAGAATCTTAATATGGATTAACAACCTTATTTATAAAAACATGATTCCTCTAAAACCAATCCAAAACTCTGTTTACTTAATCTGCAGCTAGATCTTTTCCCTGTGAAATCTCCACCACAGACTATTTTAATCAGCATTTTTGAAGTATTTTAAGGAATTTTATAAATAATTATTATATTAATAATTATTTTGATTTTTTATAAATAAGACTTAGTAATAGGGTAAGGATAAAGATATTTATTGAGAAACAAACATCGGTATAAGTACATGTAAAGTTATGAATAAGCTTGGTGATTAAAAGTCCCAGTAAGAAACATATTAGCAAGGGGCAAGACAAAAGGTTGCCAAAATTGACGAGCATGCATACTGCAGACACCAACTAATGGATGTTGATGAAGCAAGAGATTTGTCAGGATCATGACGAGCATGAGGAAAATACTGGTCTTTGGCTACCCCAATAGTATACAGGTGTAAGTTCATATATACATCAGCTGCAAAACTTCAAAAGATTTTTTTATCTGTGTTTCTCACCAATATGTCCAGTGATCATCTCAACCTTGTTGACACTATGTTCATCGTACAAGATGCTCTTGTGCTTGTTTTCAGTCGCAATAACGACTCCATTGGAGGCTGGAAAAACAATTTTCATTAGTACAATGAATAGCAAAAATTTTAAGTTATAACCTCAAAATGTATGTTTCTAATTTACCTTTTATACCGACGGAGGTACCGCCGGCGGCTACAGCAGCTAACGCGTATTCGATTTGAACTAGTTTACCGGAAGGGCTGAAATAAAGTAGGAGGCAATCATTAATTCTAAAGGAAAATAAGAGCTTGCATCTTACGAACCTTTATTATGCAAAAACTGAGGAACTGACGGACTTCGAACTTAACAGATTGAATTTCGTGAAAATGGCCAATGTAATGCTACTTTTTTGTAGTAAAATATACGGTAAATTCATAGAAAAATTACCTAAAAGTTGTAAGAGAAAAGCTGTAACGCTCTGACGCCATGATTACAAAGCAATATGTCAAACTTTTTTTTAATTTTTACCAGGTGTAGGTTGGCCTGAATATTGTCGATATTTTATTACTCTGGATTTCGATCGTGATCATTCGATTCAAAACATTTATCGATATTTTACGCATTTCCGGTTTGTAGGCACCCCTAGTCTCCTCTGATTGGTCGGCCCTACAGATCATACAACCAATAAGAGTCAAGAATCGCCGGTCAATAATTTGAAATGTCAAACTCGCGAAAACATTTCGGTCTATTTTTACATTCATAATTTTATTGCTGAAAACGCCTTGAAACAAACTGGCGCTATGTTAACAAACCTTAGAGGAGTCTCTCCTCTATCGGAAACTATGTCAGACGGCACGCTCGAAAGGAAACGGGCCGAAAAAGCCCTAATAACCAAAACGCCTGCCCTGAGCCAAAGCTTGGTCAACAAAAATACTTTACCAAATGTGAAAAACTACTCGGATAAAAATGGAAACGATGTCACGAAGGCCGTGCACAAAGGGCGCAAAACTTTTGCGTTCTGGACCCTGGTCTGCCTTCTGTTTATTCTAGCCGTGGGCAACTTGGTGCTGACATTTATCATCCTTGCAGTGCTGAGACTTGGTCAAGGTAACTAAGCACATTCTTTGGTACCTAGTTCCTAGCTCAGATCCGTACAACTGGATGAGAGATGTATTTCAATGTATGTGAAGTCCCTGCCTGTTTGCACAGCGTATTATAGTTTGGGGCCGGGCCAAGTGATTATGTTGGGTGGGAGTTATTTATTAAAGATAAAGATTCATTTATTCGCATAAACATGTGTCAATAGTACAGTGGCATGCATTATAACATTGTCATGTTAGTTTTGCTTCGACATGTTTTGCCAGAAGGTGGCGTGCAAATAAGAGTTTCAACATCACAGTAATTATTAATCAGTCATAAAAAGGTTATAAAAGTATGTCAAGCCAAAAATTACACTTTATTATTATGATCAAATTGGGTCAAAAAGTAGACAGGCACATGTCTTTAATGTAATAGTCAGTAAATTAAAAGAAAAAATTAATTACAATGTGTTATTTAGAAATTTATTAAGATTGTAGTAACATTTGTCAATAAGCAGTTTTTTTTATTACTTTTTTTATACTAAGAGGTTGTGTTCGTGATAAGGACGAAGTAACTTCTTAAAACTAAGAAAGAGTTACTGTCTCATGCTGTCTGAACATTAGAAACCAGTCTGATTTAATTTAAATGCAAAAGTCTTCACCACCATAGTTTATATTTTTTCACTTAGCCTCTTTTGTGTCCTGCTGCTGGGCAAAGGCCTCCCCTCCTGATGTCCATCTCTCCCTGTCCCCAGCCACCTCCCACCATCATCAGCCATTTGACGCCCACTGCAGGACATAGGCCTCCCTCATGGCTTTCATAACCATGAGGGGGTTTTGCCATAATCGCCACTCTTAGCAGGCGGTTTGGTGATCACAGTACGCGGTTGGAATCTCAGGAAGATGCTGCTGCCCATCTCCTGGTAATTTATAATTTATTTATTACAAGGGCCTCGCTGAAAATCAACGCCTTTTTTGAATGCATAATAACATTCAAGAGGCATTATGCTAAGCGAGGTATCTTTTGCCAGTACCTTTAATTTTAAGTTGTGTTGCTTCGAGAAGTGTATGTTAGTCAATTCACATACACCTAGATATACACATTAGTTTTAATCTTCTTGTTTTATGTCTGGCAATAGACACCATTTTTTCTTATTTTTTTTTTCTTTTCTTTCCTTAGTCGCCTTCTACGACATCCACGGGAGGAAATGGGGTGACGCTATTCTTAATCCGGCGCCACACGCGCGGCGCACCATCCCATAGTTTTTATTAACATTGTGAATTTACCACAATAAAAAATGTAAACTCCTCGATTAAGATTATTTATCATGGTTAATTCTCGTGGTTTATTTTCTCGAAACGATTTCCTCAGGTATGGAGAGCATGGAATTCCTCCCTGAGCAGAATGCAATCAAGTTCTTCGGCGATACTCAGCTGGAGAGCGTGTACAAGCGCGACGGGCTCCTGGAGGGATTCCGCGACGTGCCCATGGCTGTGACCAGTGAGAATGGCTCTGTCCTCGTTAGTCTGCAGACTAGGTCAGTAAATCACTCAATGAGCAAGCTGAAGAATGTCTTTGTGAATCTAGACTAAAGTAAGGCTTATCCATAAAACTCCAGCGCTCTGTTGGTTCACCCGTAATAAACTTTTTCGCCCTACTACGTAGCCTTACGTTTGGTCGTTTGACCGAAAATTATTGACAATAAAATTGTAAGTACTTATTTTCATCATCATCATCGGCCTACGCTTGTCCACTGCTGAACATAGGCCTCTCCTTGCACGCCACTGAGCACGGTCCTCGGCTTCTCTCATCCAGCTCTTGCCAGCCGCCCTGCGGAGATCATCGCTCCACCGAGTGTGAGGACATCCTACACTACGTTTACCGATCCGTACTCTCTATCTCTATCCGTACTCTCAGTCTCTACTCAGGAACTCGTCTACCCCAGCGGTTATCAGTTCTTCGGGTGATATGGCCGGCTCACTACCACTTCAGCATGCTAATTCGGTGGGCTATGTCGGTGACTTTGGTTCTCTGCCGGATCACCTCGTTTAGAATTCGATCTTTCAGAGAAACCCCGAGTATTGCCCTTTCCATAGCACGCTGAGCGAATTTAAATTTGTGGACCAGCTCCAACGGAGGGTCCACGTTTCGGCACCGTATAGGTAGGACGCACTGATTGAAGATTTTCGTCTTTAGACTCTGTGGGATTGGCGATGTGAAGAAGCGACGTAGTTTCCCATAAGCTGCCCAGCCCAGCTGTATTTTTCTATTGGCCTCTTTCTCGAAGTTGTTTTTACACAACGTTTTTTAACTAATTTTAGCTTTATAAAAATAAGACTCAAGTGGTTTTGAGCTATTCGTCCCTTGGCTAGTGGAGTGTGGTCAACGGGTTCTGACTAGTTACTGAGCAGTGCCATACCTCATACATTATATCTGTCGACTGTGAAGTACCGAACTTTCTGGCTCAGAAATGCAGTGGTTTGGCATCACCAACCTATTGAGTCTGACAGTTCAGTAGCCAGACCAAACAGCCAAACTGCTAGGTGGTAAAAAATCTACCTGACAAGCAGTCTGCAAATCCCTGGACCTGTGTACTAAATAGGATGCTTCTCTTTTCCCATGTAAGATAAGAATATTTTTCATCGTACGCCGTAAGACAAAAAATAGTGTTAAAAAAAGTTGCTTAGCAATATTGCAGCCGCTTCAACATTGATCCCCGTTGATATCGTTGAACATTGATATCAGACTGTCACGAGCCGAGAGCAAGCTGTCAGTGAACCGAAGCGGCGTGTTCGTCCGCGGCGTGAGCGCGCTGCAGCTCACAGACCCTGACGGGGAAACGGTCTTCAACACGGCCGCTGCAGAAATGCGTGTGGACAAGCCACTGAACAACTTGCATGCCAAGGTAATAGAAATAATAAACTCCTACACAACACAAGGATATCCTATGCTATGAAAATTCATTTAAAAGAATTTATATTCTGTTGAATGTCAATGTACAAATGCTCTTCAGTTTCTGTAAAAATTCGCTATGTCAGCCACCACATAACCAGTCTACTGACCCATATTCTTTAAAATGGATCACAAACCAACTCGTACAACCTTCATCCTTCCACAGCTGATCTCCACGAAGCGCATCAGCTCCCCGGTGGACGAAGATCTCTCGATCCGTTCAGAGTCCTCAGCACACCTCCGCGGAGCCGAGGGAACTCGCATGGAGTCGAAGGAACTCTTCTGGAGCGCCGACCAGGACATCTACTTGAAGTCCATCAACGGCTCGGTCGTCCTAAGCGGCAAGGAAGGCGTTTTCGTCGATGTTAAGTACCTGCCGATAGCTATGCCCACGAATAAAAGTGATTCAAAATGGTACAGCCACGCTACAGGGCAGTTCAAGGTATGTGTGTGCATGCCCCAAGGAAAGCTGTTCAGGATTGCTGTGCCAACTGGCCAGAAGGTCTCCTGCTCGCATATTAATATGACTGGCGACTTGAATCCGTGTGTGTAGACATGGATATGTTTTTCCGTAGACTAGCGCTGTTATTTACAAAAAACACGATTCCTCCAAAACACTCCTCAGGGGGGCAGTTTAAATAATCTGTGGTTACGTTTTTCCTTTACCACAGATTATTTAAATTGCCTCCGAGGAGTGTTGGAGGGCGGGTTGGAGTCGTGTTTTTATGAAGACCATGTGTAACCTGCATGTTTGAAGTTTTTTGATGGAACAGGAAATCTATACTATAAATGTTCTTATAGATAATACTAACGTTAACAGCAAATTGTCTTAGATGAATATTAAAATTAGCTCTTATAAGGTTATATAGCAGTTACATAGAGGCAAAGGGAAGTAGCAATTTTCATTTGTGTGAATGATTAATTTTGCAAGTGTTTTTATACATAATTGTGAAGCTTATTTTTTTTAGAGGTAATATAATAATTAACAAAAGAGGTTAATCAAGTAATAATAAAGTAAGACATTTAATCGATCAGTAATTTAAATATTCATAGGCTTGCGGCAAACACAGTGTTCAACTTGTAAATAAAACATAGCTATACTTTTGTTTCTTTGTGTGACAGAGTAAAGGAATGTGCGCGAAAAGGAAAGATATGTTTGTGTGTATGAGCTCTGTGTGTCTGAATGTACCTACGTAAATTTATTCATAGAAAATATTTATTTTATTTAGAAAGACAGAGTGAAGAGAGATGCTTAGATTATTTGTAGATAAATAAAAATATAACTTCTTGTATATTGTATGCACAACTTGTATTTCGTGAATTTATATGTTTGTGGATCTTGAATAGAAAAAAAAACTAGTCAAAACAAACTTTAATTTTACCTTGAGTTTTTTAGTATTGTTAAAATGTAACCCAACATGTACCCACCACAATGTGTATTTATATTGTTTATTTATTTTATGTATTGGATAGATAAGCACTAAGTGATCATGAGTATAGGTGTTGTATTCCTTGACTTACATGACTACTATATGTCTATCAAGTGGCTATCGTCGATATGCCAAGAGGTGGGCTATTGTATTTCAAATTAAACCAAAGATGTTATACAAAGTATTTCTCTTTTTATTATATTTCAGGAGAAACGTTTTAACAATAATTTACTTCGTACACGACAAAAAAAAAGTATTAAAAAAATAATAATTAATTAGGTATTCAATAATAGTTATGGCTAGGTTGGGTCTAATGAAGGCATTTCTTTAAAAAAAAATACTTGCGGTAATCTCAAATAAAATGCAATAACTAAAATTATTTACAATGCGTCGTTTTTAATGTAGATAAAACGTTTACGTGACGGTTATAGAACGTTAGATATAAATGTTGTGACAAAAAATAAAATCGACTTAACGTAAAAAAAAAAGAGAACCGATGGCGACAGAAGAAAGAAAGAAACAACTATATTATGAACTGTCGAGCGATTCTTTGGTTATTTTAATGTAGGAAGAGGAATACTATGGCAGATGTAAATAAAAATAAAAGTATATGGATGTCGGCCAAGTCGAGTTCTTGAGATGGAGTCTTTAAGAATGATTTGAATAATACAATCTTATTGTAATAAATGACGTAGGTATATATTAATAAACCAAACTAAATCAAGGACTTACATTTAAAAGAAAGTGATATCTTAAATCGTCTTTTCTTTGCAACTATTTCATAAATTATTAAGTAGGCACATGTCCTTAAAATACGTTTAAAACAAATACTGTACATGAAAAAAAAATAAAAAGATTTTTCTTTACTCCTATCTGTATAACTATACATGTCAGTCAAAATTTTTAACTATAAATTGCTGACTAAATTCCACATTTTGCATAAAAACATGCCTTTTAAGTTTTTTTTTTATTATAACTGTACAAATATACATAACTATCCATTCGGTCTACTTAAAAACGCACTTCAATATCAATATCCTTTTCACTACAATCTTTCCTCGAAATCTTGACAAGTAATTACCGAATAAGTATTGCAATTCCAATATTAGATGTCCTTTAGAAACACTAATTTAAAATAATAATTGTTCACAGGATCTCACAATTTAATTTCGGAATCTATAATCTAGCCTTGCACGAAACTTTGCCAAGTTTTCTAATTCTACAAACTAGTCAATTCGACTAAAATTTAGGCACCAAAATTCAAGTCTCAAATGATGAACTCTGTTCACACAAACGTTCCGAAACGCACACATGTAAAATGTGAGTCCATAAATCTTCACCGGACGAGGAGTTGGATTTCAGGCAGTGGCCTACTTACGCGCAGCAAATCCTGTCGTATAGAATTTTACAGCTGATCGCATCTAATATAGTATTACTTGTGCGCGGGGTTCACTAAAATGACACCATAGTTAGTCCTGACACGACAAACAGATTGATGATAGAATATTCAAGAAATTTACGAGGACTTTATAGAGCTTTTTCACATTATCCGATATCGGTGTCGGACGCCGATGTCGGATCGGACAATGTGAAAACGCTCTAAGTCGGTGCAATGGCGATTAACGATTGGTGTCAGTGTAGTTTCAAGGTCTGAAATACTTTAATTATATCGTTAAAGGTCACGTCCGCTTCCAAAGAAAAATTGGGCAGGCACATGACTGAATTTTCATGGTTGAATACAAAAAAATATTTCCTTTAAAATAAAATGCCAAAACGGATTTCATATAGTCCGCTGCGTAGAGGTAGGTAATGCAGTCTTCGAATGATGTTAACAGAGTTTTCCGAATTCTTATCGCCTTACGTTTACATTTCAAAATTTTTAATAACTTAATTAGTCAATTCCATAATAGCTTGAGCTAGTCAATCTAAGAGATTCGTACTCCAACGTTAATTAGGCTAATTAGTACTTTAGGTTTTACGACGAAAGCCTGCGCCTTAAAATTTTTTATTCATATATCCAACTTCTATAATGAATGACTTGCTACATTGATTTGACAGAATTTCAATTTATCATTTCTTTTGTGTAGTCATTTAATTTGGCACAAAGACGAATATAATTTTATCTATAACCATTGCAAGCGTCACTTACATCAATTAGGCACCCCGCGTCGCTTCCATTCTAGCACTATTAATATACTTTAGGCCGTTTTTAGCACAATCGAATTATCATTGCATTTTCATATTCAATCCGTAGAAAATTGCAGTCCTAATCGAGAGAACTTGCTAATTTATTGCAGACATTGAGTTATTGTATTCCTAATTAATCGACAGCTACTGGTCTGATTTCAATAGACTTTTCATCATCATCATAATCATAAGCAGCCTATATACGGCCCACTGTAGGGCACAGGCCTTCTTTCAGAGAGAGTATGGGCTTGATCACCACGCGTGCCCACCGCGGATTGGCGATTTCAAGCGCTGAGGTATGTGAATAGCTCAGACACCGAGGTTTACTCACGATGTTTTCCTTCACCGTTAGCGAGTGGTATTGCTACTATAACTTCACAGATGTACATAACTTAGAAAACAAAGTCATAGGTACATGCCCGCACTGGGAATCGAACCTGGGTCTCCCGCTTCCGAGTCCAATGTTCTACCCACTAGGCTACCACCGCTCTCGGTGCTCTTGGTCCCGCAATAGACTTTTAGTAAATATTAATCTTACCTTACAGATGTGCCAATTTCTCTGCAGAGCAGTAGAAGAGGACCTAATTAGTTTCTCATGCAAGTAGGGTGTAAGATTCTCAATTTTATTTCATAATTAGTATTAGATTTTACAATAACTGCAACAAGAATGGAACATCACTGTTGACGTAATATCGTGACATCAATTTTGAGCTCTATTTGTACATACGGAAAACTCATTCCCCACTGCCATGTCAATCTACAGCCGTTGTGTAACATCTGTAAGAAAGGTGCTATCGGCAAAACAATCACACATAGTCTGTATAAGTATTGATTAAGCCCACACTCTCTGAATGAAGGCCTGTGCTCAACAATAGGAGGTTCACGACTGCTCATGCGCATTAGTACAGTGTGAGCAAACTGAATCATTAAACACTATCATCTCCAGAGTGGAACAACAGCTACAAACGGAGGGTCCTACTCGACAACTAACAACTTTCCCTATGGGGAAAACTTTCGAAGTCGCGAAAAACTACCTACCACCTGCGTCATCATAACCTGTGGAACGGAATTTTTTTTTTCTCTAAAATGATCCAGATTTTGAACCGGATACCCAGTTTTGCTTGTAACGTTCGTTAAGTCACAGTTTCTGTGTGATTTTGAATAAAAACACTTTGATTTTGATGCAGCTGACATTTTTTCGCGTTTTCAAAGTTTTCCCCAAAGAAAAAATCGTTCGAACTGAGAATTAGAACACCCTGAATAATTTCCAGATGTAACCGGGGAATCTGTTACACCCGACTTCAGCAGGAGCCTCACTTCCGACCCCACCAGCATTACCAGCGCGTTTGCGACGTTCCCTAAGGCTCAGTCGTAATGACTGGAGGCCAGGCTGGTCCGCGAGCTGTGAAGCGCGGAGCTGTGTTGCGGCATGCTGTTCGACGGCGCTGGGAGGCGCGCGCTGGCCGCCTGCCGCTCTTGCTCCTCCAGTTGAGCGCCGAACTCCTCGTCCAACGCCTGTGGGCGGGGTATCGGGTCAAACGGGGCCTCGGGTCGTTCGTGAAGAGGACCTTGCGTCCGAGTGCGCGGAAGAATGGGATATGCCTCGTTACGATCAGGGACTAGATTCTTTCAATAGATTTTAGTTCAATGACGTGATCATTCTTAGTGCCCCAATCTTGACGTCAAGATGGCGGGTCCAAGAATTTTGTCAAATTCTGTGTAAGAAACATGAGGTAGGAGTTGCTTATTGTAGGTGCATATAGTAAGTAAAAGGCATAGAAAAATGAGGAAGACAATTTTAAAATCCGCGCCGTGGTCCCGCCATAATGATGCTCACGGACGCACTGAGTTAATTTTTTCAGCGTCAAGTCCACGCGCGTACATACTGTATCAAACCTAGGCGTCAATGAATAAAAAAAAAAACACGTGACCCGACCGTGTATCTGTGATTGTACTAAAATGCAATAAGAGCATCGAGGCCCAGGTTTTTTTATGTTCACTACAAGAAATAATGACGAAGACGTTTCGGTCAATAAAAGTCTATACTCAGACGCAAGGCACACTCCTCAAAACAGAACTTAACAAATACACTTGGCAGCATTGAATAAGTGTCACTGACTAAATCGCTCATTCTCAGCAAGGAAAGATGCTAGTTTAATAAAATAAAATAAAACTTTAACAATAATTTTTTTTACATATTTATGTCACTATGTAATAATTCAATGCTGAAACATAAAAGATTTCGTCAATGACCTTTATTAATTGCTCCCGAAGGTATTGTGGACGACACATAGAAAAAAACTTAATAAGCACATGTATATTTTGACTTTTGTACCACGTCTTCACTCGGGCCAGTTAACGAGGGACTAATCAGTAGCTACATTCTTTGCGAGGTACAACCGCTTTATTAGATTCATCAGAATCACTGTTCTCATCAATATTACTATTCTGGTTAAATTAATTAACTAGGAATTAATTAATTAGTTAGTTAATTAATTAATTAAGGGATTAATTAATTAACTCTCATCAGAAATGATGAGATCCGTAGACGAACGAAAGTCGTCGACATAGCCCAGCGGATTAGTAAGTTGAAGTGGCAGTGGGCGGGGCACATAGCACGCAGAACTGACGGCCGATGGGGCCGAAAAGTTCTCGAATGGAGACCACATATCGGCAAGCGCAGCGTGGGACGACCAGCCACAAGATGGACAGATGACGTCATTCAAGTGGCAGGAAGACGCTGGATGCAGGCCGCTTCCAACCGGTCTTTTTGGAAATCCATGGAGGAGGCCTATGTCCAGCAGTGGACTTCTTGTGGCTGAATGATGATGATGATGAATTAACTAGGATTGCCATTCTAATGAACTGAATTCGCCAGAATTACAATACTAGTGTAAATCATATTCCGATGTGTTAAGTTCTCATCGGAATTATTATTCAGGTAACGCAATAAAACAATGCACAATGTTACATTGTGTTTCCGCTGGATACCAGTGTTCTTACACCTTGTTACATTACATCAGTGCGCAGTTTTTTTAAGCATTTGTGTGGGTTAAGTGCAAAAACAATTAAGAAGCCATGATAATAAATTAAAATTGTAAACATACCATGCGAATCCAGTCAGCGTTGCATCCAAATCCGTTAGTAAAAGAAATTATTGCTGCATGCCACGCTAACACCAAAATAAGTTAAATTGTTACTTATGTAAAATCAAAAATTTCATACGCAATTATTTTGTTTCATTCCGTCAGAACTACTGATCGCTTAATCGTACGTTAACTAACTGTTAACTGATGCTAGTTTCCTTTTACCAACCGACCACTATAAACAGTTAACACATTGTTATCGTACGAGGATCGTTAGTAAGTCTGGAATATTTTATCGTTTTTTTTTTCTCGACTTCGTCACACTTGTTAATACATCTACATAGTGCGACGGAATTTCACCCAATCTTCTAAACCGCAACCACCAGATAAAAGCAAAAATAAACGAGCCCTATTTGTATTATTAAAAACATATTTATTTTTCATTATTTACAACCATCATTGTGTCGATTTGGACATGATTTGGAAAATTTATATCTATAAAAAGTAAAATATCGTCCAAATTACATAAAAAATACAATAATCTTTATTGGTTAGTATTTCACGTAAGGGTAACTAATTAAAATTATAAGCATCCGGCTCTTAAGACCGAATTATGGAGTTTTCATGGCAATAGAGACACTTTCTTTTTAAAACTAACTACTCAAATAAATAATTGCAATAAACTCTTTTTATCCTAACACTTGTCTAAATCTATTTAAAAGGCTTACATCAGGCACATAAATCTTGTATTAACCCTATTTATTCCATAGCATCGCCTATCGGAGACAAAATGTGGTTCTAGTTTTTTCCTACCTAGATTCACGTCTAAATTCAAAGTAACTTTGCTCTGGCACTTTTAAAAATACACGCAAAAGTTGTTATTTGCTAAAAACAGCTCAAGTCAAAACATAACTTTGACTAACGATGTTGGAACAATAAAATTTGGTAACTTATAAGCAATGTACGTACATCTTACGTCATACAGCGTGATCCCTACAGATTATAAAATTCTACATAACTGGGAAGTTAACAAATCTACATTTAATCAAAGACTAGCTACATTTAAGTCCTCGGACAAAAAAAATTAGTTATAATTTTAGCAAACATACTTATTTTGGCAAAGTTCTAGGAAGTGTTAGGTTAACTATATCAGGTGGATTCTACAAGTCTTCATAAAGACTCGGGGTGGCGATATTGCATAAGCTTAAACTACGGGAAAGTTTCGTATTTCAGAGGGTTAATTAATGTTCATAAATTAATACAAGTCGTTAAATAAAGTTACGACAATTTTGTGACCTAAGTTTAGTTAAGACATACATAGCAATCGGTAATCCTATACGTGGTTGGAAGATTATTAACTTAAACCCGGATCTACTTGATTATTTGTCGGAAGAGTCCAACCAGGTTTCTCTCTGTCCACATCTCACCAAATCTTACCAGGGGCCTATTTCATAGATCTACAATTCATGGTTTACTATGACAATTAGTACATTGCAAAGTCTATTAACCAACAGGTTAAAGGGGAGGGCGGAGTACACCGAATTCTCATAATAAACTATGAATTATATTCTTTTTGTTGCACTAACCCATGCTGAGGACAATTTTAAAAACCTATTTAGAGGCTAAAAATTCCACCCATGCCGAGACTTGAACCCGCGACCTCTGGCTAACCGTGCCAGCGCTCTACCAACTGAGCTAATGGGCAAGTGCAGGCATCGGCGATTTATATCACTTGCTCCGGCTAATTTATATCACTTGCAGCCCCGAGCATCAGTTGCTTCGGCCAGATGTCGCTGCCTGTACGTAATACAGAGAAGATTGTAAAGAGTCTCGAAATTTCGCCGATGCCTGCACTTGCCCATCAGCTCAGTTGGGAGAGCGCCGGCACGGTTAGCCAGAGGTCGCGGGTTCAATTCCCGGCATGGGTGGAATTTTTAGCCTCTAAATAGGTTTTTAAAACTATGAATTGTAGTTTTATGAAACGCGGCCCAGGCGAACGACTAAATTTGTGAAAAAAACACATTAAGTTATAATGGACGTCTCGTTAGTATATTTTAGAAGCAATCAAAATGAACATGCTGCCTGCTAAAAAAGTAAACAGAAACGTCCGCCATTTTGAAATCTGTTTCAAAATGGCGGTCGTTTCTCACACTGGAGACGTTAATCATACTGGAGTCACGATTTTATCAACAGCACCACCTCAGTCCATATTTGTTAAAAACATCTATGCATTGCAGTTTTGTGAAATATGAGAGCCGGATTGATCAGCTGTTGTGTATCCGCTTCAAATGCTGCTAGGATACGACCTTTTAGAATCGTGAGCCATATGACGTCAGCTGACGCCTGTCAGTACCGTTAGCAACGCTGCCGGGGAAGCGCGTGACACGTGAGTGACGTATACAACTTCATCAGAAGTATATTTTCTTTTTAAATTATATTTGTTACGGACGGCGAGTGTGTAGTCGAACTGTGTAGAATAATCTAGATGCTAGGTGCAGATAGATTACGTGATAGGTACTTGTGTATGTAGAGACAAGAGGACTTTCCAGAATATTCTATGTGCTAGAAAGAGACAGAGCTATCTGTTAGACAGAGATAGAAAGACATTCTGGAATATTCGATAGTCTTCTAGAACCTATTTCTAGTATCTTCAGTGTGATTCTGGGTACTTCCAGAAGATATTCTGGTATTTTCTATACTTTTCTAGTACCTTCGACGTCTTTCTAGGTACTTCCCGAAGTTTGTTGACTGGCCAAGTGGAGTTCTCGATCATTCGGGAATATTCATTAACTGTTCCATCCGACTGTTTTTCTGACCTTACAAGTCATCACTGTCGCGCAACGCAACTCCAAAAGGTCGTATACTAACAGCATTTGAACCAGACAATAACTTGTGCACATTCTACACAGCCGAATCCGGCTGTTCGTTGCTCTTGTTGGAACTGAACGACGCCCTCAGATTAAAGGTGGACAACTGACTGACAGGAACGCTCGCCGAGTCCGAATAGGAGTTGGAGCCCCTCACGGGGCCCCACCGACTGAAATACTTCGACGTGACGGCGTCGACATCTACGTCGCTGCCCTCTCTAGAGTCTGTACTGTTGCCGAACGTGCTGGAACTTTCAGTCATGTCGTATTTCCCGTCCACCGACGGTAGGTCTATCACTACGGCTTCCATCGCAATGTCCTGCTTAAGATTCTGCTGAGAAATGCTTCTCTTGATCGCGACGTCGTTGTTTAACTGGTGGAACAGTTGCTCGGACA
Organism: Yponomeuta evonymella; assembly: GCA_963969515.1. Taxonomy (NCBI): domain Eukaryota; kingdom Metazoa; phylum Arthropoda; class Insecta; order Lepidoptera; family Yponomeutidae; genus Yponomeuta; species Yponomeuta evonymella. Next base: position 3,546,696 of record OZ018370.1, on the reverse strand, counting down.
TGGACTGACGGTTCAATTTCGACTGTTTCTTCTTCTCAACAGGCTTCGAGCGCTCCACGTTCCGTCTGGTCTCCAGGCGTTCCCTGCTGGACCTTCTGGAAGCGTTGCCCGAGTCACTGGACACAGCCAGGTCGTCCCCGTAAGCCATGATAGGCTCTCTGCGCACGTCCGCGCCGGTGAAGACGGAAAACCCAGATATTTTCTCGGAGACGAGTTTTAGGTTCGAGACGCTTCCGTAGCGCTGAGCTTGGGTCAGTTTCCCGCGTTTGGTAGTAGTGGTGGCGCTGGAGACAGCCGATTTGGAGCCTCTGGGCGGGCTTATGCTCCGTCTGCGGTCCATGTTGGGAGTGATCAAGTTCAGACTTGTTCTGGACCTCGAAAGCGAGCCAATGAAGGAGGTGCGCTGATGGTACGCGCTCAGGACGTGATGCAGGACGTTCTTAGGCCACGTCGCTTCTAAAAAGACGCTCCTGTCGGGTATTTTCTTGCCGAATTTCTTTTCGTGATCGTCTAGGTGTCTGGTGAAGGTGGCTAGGACCGTCTGGTTTGGGAGAACAGGTTTTCGGTGCATTAGTTTAGGTTCTATCGTCGAGGGGACGTCACAGACATGAAGACTAGCCTAGTTTCCGTATGTCGCTTGTAAATTCCTATTTTCATTCGCAAAAATTGCGAATTTATTTTCCGGATTTTTTTTTAACCCTTCACCAATTAGTTAAAAGCCAATTACATAGTGCATGCAACGTTCTCTCTCATGCTTCTTCGGAACGAAAGTGAACTCAACTAAATGTTTCTCTTTTGGTGAGAGTACAACATTTTATTGTTATAGAAAGTTGTATGTTCGATTTCATTCCGAATGTCACATTAATCATGCCACCCAGTCGGGTCATGCTTTTTGTTTAAGGACATTTACAGAGGTATTTACAGGTTGACCTAGGGGAGCCAAAGTTAACAATCGGTCGTAAGGTAGCTATGACTGACGTCATAAAATGTGTAAAGATAAGGGCCCAATAATTTTATTGTTATAAAAAGTTGTAAAAGCTGCGATCGCCAACCCGCCTGCCGACCGTGGCGATTATGGCAAAACCCCTCATGTTTATGAAAACCGCGAAGGAGGCCTGTGTCCTGCAGCGGGCGTCGAGTGACTGATGATGATGATGATGATGATGATGATGATGATGAAAAAGTTGTACGTTCGATTTCATTACAAATGTCACAATCACGCCACCCAGTCATTCCATGCTTTTTGTTTAAGGATATTTACTGAGGTATTTACAGGGTGATCTAGACGGGCCAAACTTTGCTTAACATAAGCAGCCTATATAGGTTTCACTGTACGGCATGGCAGGCATACGGCCTTCTCTCAGAGAGAGAGTATGAGCTTAACCACCAAGCGCGCCCAACGCGGATTGGCGATTTCAAGCGCCGAGGTATCTTAATATTCTGTTTTCTGTAACTAATGCGCTGTAAGACTAAACGTGTATGATTATACTTTACACATATAGCACAATTAAAACCAAATGGAAACAATACACAACAAAAAAAAAAAAAAACAGAACATTATCACGCATCTCCATCCTTTCCCTCGCAAAACCTCAAACACTCACTGCGTACAATTTATTTATCATTCACTTATTTATTATCTTGTATTATAGGAGGTAAACACGATGCACGTTAATTAAGCCCGCACTCTCTCTCTCTCTCTCTCTGAGAGAAGGCCCGTGCCCCGCGGCGGGACGTATGTCGCTGTATACGAGGCCTACCTGCTTGCGGTCGGAGAGGGTGGCCCGCCACTGCCGGAGCTCGCTAGAGTACCGTTCCTCCACGGCCTTCATCTTGGCGCCCTCATGCTGCATCAACGCCTTCCGCTTCTCGTTCTGATACTGCTCCAACTCCCGGAGGAGCGCCTGCGGACGGGGAGCCGTTCAGTTCGGGCGCCCCTTAAGGGCGTCCAGGGAATGACACTGGCGCCACCGAGGAAAAAGAATCATATCTTTTTTTTTTAACAGATAACATAACATAAACTCACGCCTGTATCCCACAGGGGTATGCAGAGAACAGGGACTGCCACTTGCTACGATCCTGACAGATCACTTTCGCTTCCTCAACATTCGTTAGTCGTTGGATGCACGCACGCCGGTTTCGGGTACTTTTTATCTTGCCCTTTGCTAATACATCCCCTATTTGGTCGAAGTATGTCCGTCTGGGTCGTCCCTTACCGGCCAGATCAAATTTGAAAAAAGTGTCAGTACAATCTCTGGATCATGTTAACAGTGATTTTTAGGACCCATGGCCCTGAACCTAAGGCAAGAAACCTAGGACTAAGATAGCATTAACGCAAGAAACGGCCGTTTTTGGCATAAATGCTATCTAGTCCCACGTTCGTGATCCTAGGTTCTTTGTCGTGGGTCCTAAAAATCACTGTTAACATGATCCAGAGATTGTACTGACACTTTTTGCAAATTTGATCTGTAAAAAAAAGATATTATTTTTTTTCCTCGATGGCGCTAATGTTACTCCCTGGACCCCCTTAATGTCCAGTTTCTGAATTGAGAATTTCGCTAAGTAAACGGTTAACTATAGTGCTGTCTCTTCAAATTTCTCAGAACAAATTTCGCGTGACAGAACGAAACTTCTCAATTCAGAAACCGGCCCTAAGGCTGTTCTTGCGCGGAGCATGATAAGATAAGATAAGAATATTCTTTATTGTACACTAGAGCATTATAAAATTGGAAAATTTTAAAAATACAGTACAATTGGCGCCCTTATTGCTAAAAGTAATTTCTTCCAGACAACCCTATGACGGAAACTATGCTGACTCGCTCGCACAATTTAACACTTTTCATTATTGCGTCTGAGCCCTGCTATTCAGCCTTTATTTTTTATGTTAAGTATTACTGCCTACCTGTATTATACTTACCCCCGGTTTCTCGTACACTAACAAGCTGTTAATCTACTGTTAATAGCTGTCAGTGGTTTTTTTGTATAAATTTTGAATTGAATTGAGGACGGCAGTATAGCGTCGACCAAATCAGAGGTGCTGAGGGAGATTGAGAGTTTCTACGGACAGCTATACACCTCAGTCGCAAAACCTGTTAGCAGTTTGAACAAAGATCCGAGAGCCAAACTGACCCGACATTATACCGAAGACATCCCGGACATCAGCCTGTACGAGATTAGGATGGCCCTGAAACAGCTCAAGAATAACAAGGCACCAGGAGAGTACGGAATCACATCAGAGCTCCTGAAAGCGGGTGGAACACCAGTACTTAAAGTCCTTCAGAAGCTCTTCAATTCCGTCGTGCTCGAAGGAAAAACGCCAGAAGCATGGAACAGAAGCGTGGTGACGCTGTTCTTCAAGAAAGGGGATAACTCTCTATTGAAGAACTACCGACCCATCTCGCTTCTGAGCCATGTTTATAAGCTGTTTTCGAGGGTCCTCACGAATCGTCTCGAACGCAGGTTTGATGACTTCCAGCCTCCCGAACAAGCCGGTTTCCGAAAGGGCTTTAGTACCATAGACCACATCCACACGCTGCGGCAAATTATACAGAAGACTGAGGAGTATAATTTGCCATTCTGCTTAGCGTTTGTGGACTATGAGAAAGCCTTCGATTCGATCGAGACATGGGCAGTGCTCGAGTCTCTCCAGCGTTGCCGTATTGACTATCGGTATATCGAGGTGCTGAAGTGCTTGTACAACAGCGCCACCATGTCGGTCCGAGTACAGGAGCAGAATTCGGAGGCAATTCCAATGAGAAGAGGCGTGAGACAGGGAGACGTTATCTCTCCGAAACTGTTCACGAACGCACTGGAAGATGCCTTCAAGCTTCTGGAATGGCAGGGACGCGGCATCAATATCAATGGCGAGTACATCACGCACCTTCGATTTGCCGACGATATAGTAGTCATGGCAGAAACGATGGAAGACCTCGGCATAATGCTCGACGACCTCAGTCGAGTTTCCCAACGTGTGGGCCTTAAAATGAACATGGACAAAACGAAGGTCATGTCGAACGCTCGTGTTGTGCCCACCCCAATAACGTTGGGGAACACGACTCTCGAAGTTGTAGACGAATACGTCTACTTAGGACAAACAATCCAACTAGGCCGGTCCAACTTCGTGAAAGAGGTCAATCGTCGAATCCAACTCGGCTGGGCAGCTTTCGGGAAACTTAGAAAAGTCTTTTCGTCTAATATACCTCAATCGCTCAAGACAAAATTATACAACCAGTGTGTGTTACCAGTGATGACTTATGGCACTGAAACGTGGTCTCTCACTATGGGCCTCATAAGGCTCAAGGTCACGCAACGAGCTATGGAAAGGGCTATGCTCGGAATTTCTCTACGAGATCGAATCAGAAATGATGAGATCCGTAGACGAACGAAAGTCGTCGACATAGCCCAGCGGATTAGTAAGTTGAAGTGGCAGTGGGCGGGGCACATAGCACGCAGAACTGATGGCCGATGGGGCCGAAAAGTTCTCGAATGGAGACCACATATCGGCAAGCGCAGCGTGGGGCGACCAGCCACAAGATGGACAGATGACGTCATTCAAGTGGCAGGAAGACGCTGGATGCAGGCCGCTTCCAACCGGTCTTTTTGGAAATCCATGGAGGAGGCCTATGTCCAGCAGTGGACTTCTTGTGGCTGAATGATGATGATGATGATGATGAATTGAATTTAATTGAAAAATTTTATTCACTTGGTCAATTGACAGCTGTTAACAGTAGATTAACAGCGTGTTAGTGTACGAGAAACTGGGGGTTAGTGTACCTACACAATTGGGTATTTGACAAAATATCAAATGAGTTACTTTTAAAACGGAATTTTGTTTGAAAATACTGGCATGTGACGGCACATTTCAGAGCACTATTTTTATGTTTCATCTATTTAATAATTGTAATAATTAGTAATTGACTAAAAGAGATACATTTTCCGAGATAATTTTGTAATTTTCGTTTTAATCGAGCATATGAAATAATTTATTGTTGATCGTGCCAAATACCGAATTGGCCTCCTTGTTACCTAGATCATAGTTATTTAGTGAAAGATATTTATGGGTTCAAGTTAAATATTGTTCTTGAAGTTTTTTTTTTACATAAACTATAGCCTGTTTCCTGTATTTTCCAAATAAAACAAAAATAAAATAGTATAATCGTGCCCCATTCTCACCTCTCCGGCCGCCTTGAGTTCCTCCCTCGCCTTCGCGTGCTTGGTGGCCAGCCGCTGCTGCTCCGCCCGGTAGCGGCGCTTCTCGTTCTCCTGGAACTGTCGCACAGAAACACAAACTTAGATGTTCCGCAAACTTTTTTGCCTTCGAGATACACCTACGATAAAACTTACAATTAAAAAAACCCCCAACACAAAAAGATAACTCTTAAAAACTAAAAGAAATGTCAGAAAGTTGACGTTAATGTCTATAAACGGCTCAGTGGATTTCCATCAAACATGATGAAGAACCATCTCGATCAAACTAGCTTTCAATTAAAAAAAACCGCATCGAAATAGCTCGATGCTAAATATCGACGGAACGCACACACACGCACGCACGCACGCACGCACGCACGCACGCACGCACGCACGCACACACACACACACACACACACACACATACACCTAGGCTTATGACACACTTATGACACCCCTCTTTGCGTTGCGGTGTGGGTTAAAAACGGGAAATTTCGGAGGTACATCTATCTATACTAATAATAAATCTGTAAGGGTCGGTCATAGAGTAAGTTAGTTTGTTTTCAGAGATATTGTGTTTATAGGCTCAATATATGATACTGAAACTAATTTCACGATTTTTAGAATTTTTTTCTGTATGTGTGTATGTATGTATGTTCCTCCATAACTCTTAAACCAATTATCCGAATTTGATGAAATTTGGTATAAAAACATATAGACATCTGGGACACAGGATAGGCTATTTAAATTCTAGCTCCAGTTATGATAAGACGTGGCCCCCATACAAATGCTGCTTCGTAAAAATCGAAATGTACGCGAACGGAGTCGCGGGCACAGCTAGTACTAATAATAAATCTGTAAGGGTCGGTCATGGAGTAAGTTAGTTTGTTTTCAGAGATATTGTGTTTATAGGCTCAATATATGATACTGAAACTAATTTCACGATTTTTAGAATTTTTTTCTGTATGTGTGTATGTATGTATGTTCCTCCATAACTCTTAAACCAATTATCCGAATTTGATGAAATTTGGTATAAAAACATATAGACATCTGGAACACAGGATAGGCTATTTAAATTCTAGCTCCAGTTATGATAAGACGTGGCCCCCATACAAATGCTTCGTAAAAATCGAAATGTACGCGAACGGAGTCGCGGGCACAGCTAGTCACAAATAAATGATCCATTTTTAAGTTAACAGTAAAAATAGTTTGGAGGGTATACTAGAGGCAAAAATCGTAGGTATCTTATACTGTAAAACAATTTTACAAAAGTGTGTCAGCCGGAGTGCCAGACTGGTGTCTATGAGGAGGGCTGTGTCTTTGGGGAGGACCGAGTCTTTGGGTAGAGCCATGTCTTTGGGGAGGGCTGTGTCTTTGGGGAGACCGAGTCTTTGGGGAGAGCTGTGTGTTTGAGGAGGGGTGTGTCTTTGGGGAGACCGAGTCTTTGGGGAGAGCCGTGTGTTTGAGGAGGGCTGTGTCTTTGGGAAGACCGAGTCTTTGAGTAGAGCCGTGTCTTTGGGGAGGGCTGTGTCTTTGGGGAGAGCCGTGTGTTTGAGGAGGGCTGTGTCTTTGGGAAGACCGAGTCTTTGGGTAGAGCCGTGTGTTTGTGGAGGGCTGTGTCTTTGGGGAGACCGAGTCTGGGGAGAGCCGTGTCTTTGGAGAGGGCTGTGTCATTAGGTATGACTGTGTCTTTGTGGAGGCGTGTGTCTCTGGAGAGGTATGTTGTCTTTGACGAGGACTGTGTCTTTGGGGAGGCCTGTGTTTTTGGTTTCTGACCTTCTTAAGTCGCTCCCGCTCATCATCGGCATTGTGCGGCAGCGAGCTGATACGGAGCGACTCCCGGAACATCATCTCGCGCGCCTTCATCTCGCCGCGGATTCGTTTGGGCAGCGAGCGCTTCTCCAGCGCCTGGCACTTGCCCAGCTCCTCCTCCTTTCGGCTGTTTTTCCTGTTACAATTCGGAGACATTCGGGGGATGGATAAAGTCTCAAAGATTAAAAAATATATATTATTATATTATTATTCGCACACACACACACACACACATGGTTTTCTTAACTAGTTTAACGAGATTTAGGCCGACTTGCGCCACTCCCTAAATGTCACTTAAGTCGCCATTTAAATCGACTTTTGTATGAAGACATACATACATACATAAACTCACGCCTCTATCCCAGATGAGTAGGCATAGACTAGTGACTGCCACTTGCCACGATCCTGACAGATCACTTTCGCTTCCTCGACATTTACTAGTCGTTGCGTGCTCGCACGCCAGTTTAAGGTACTTTTGTATGAAGAATTTAAATTAAATTTAGTTAAAAGTACCCGAAACCTTCGTGCGTGCATGCAACGACTTATGAATGTTGATGAAGCGAAAGAGATCTGTCAGAATCGTGGCAAGTGGCAGTCCCTGGTCTGCCTACTCCTCTGGGATACAGGCGTAACTTTATGCTATGTTGTTCAGCGTCTTTTCACAATCTCCGTGTAGGTCTTGCAAAGTCCGTCTAACCCCCGAATTCTCGCACAGTAACAATTTGTTCACCTACTGTTAACAGCTACAAATTAGCCAAATTGCAAAAAAACCAACAGGCAGCTGTAAACAGTACATTAACAGATTGTTAGTGTACAGTCGACAGCAGGTGAACCTATACATTTTTGTTGCCATGTCGTACTTATAGTAACTGATTTTCGCGTTTTTTGAAAAAAAAGTGTCAAATACAAATGACGTATATAGTAATTTGAGAATCTACAGACCAGAAGATATCATGTCCAATAAAACAGCCGTTAAAGAGAGAAGGCAGATGCAGAAAGACTAAACTAAAGACTAGGAAAAGAAACGGCCCTAAAATATATACTGTGGGACTACAATTTTTACAAGTGAACCAGAGGATTTAATTATCGCGAATAGCGATCATTTTAATTGTTTGTGCGGTAATTCTCAGACGACGGACCATCTTTCATTGTGTCCTGCTCTTGCACTCAGGAGGATCTAATGATTGCAAGTGATGACACAGTCTGCGTCGCAAACTTCTGGACCTGATTAGTAGACTTAACAAAATTTGTTTTGCAATCGACACGCTACGAAGAATACTATTTGAACCTGAGAGAAACGCTCACCGCTTAGTCTGCTCCAATTCCTTGTCGTGACGCACTAGCATTTGGTGCCGCCGCAGCAGGAACTTGTCATTCAGCTGCCTCTTCGCTAGCTGGTGCCGCATCGTCACGCTAAGAAGGTCGATGCAATTTGTAACTGCGAGAAACACTCACCGCTTAATATGCTCCAGCTCCTTGTCCAGCATTCGGTGCCTCCGCAGCAGGAACTCGTCCTCTAGCTGCCATCTCGTCACGCTAAGACCAATACGATTTGAAACAGAGAAAAACGCTTACCGCTTAATCTGCTCCAGTTCCTTGTCATGACGCACCAGCATCTGGTGCCTCCGCAGCAGGAACTCGTCCTCTAGCTGCCACCTCGTCACGCTAAGATCAATACGATTTGAAACAGAGAGAAACGCTCACCGCTTAATCTGCTCCAGTTCCTTGTCGTGACGCACCAGCATCTGGTGCCTCCGCAGCAGGAACTCGTCCTTGAGCTGCCGCTTGGCCAGCTGGTGCCGCTCGTGGATCTGCTTCTCCTCCAGCTCCCAGAGGGCCGCCTCGCGCGTGCGCATTATCTGTCGGAGGGAGAGAGAGGGTGAACAATTTGTTTAGGTTGACCTAGACCGAAGTGTCTAAAGCCAAAACATCTACGTCCAACCTACACCCGAAGGTCTGAAGCCACAACAGCTTCCTCCAACCTAGACCTAAGGTTCTAAAGCCAAAAGAGCTTCGTTTTGCATAGACCTAAGGATCTAAAGTCACATCTGCTTCCTTCGAAATAGACCTCAGAAATAAAGCCAAAAACCATTTCCTCCACCCTAAAGACTAGGTTCTGAAGTTAAAAACAGCTTCCTTTGACCTACATTGAAGGTTCTGAAACCAAAACCGCTTCCTCCGAAACGCCAAAACGGTTTTCTCAACCTAGACCTCAGGATCTAAAGACAGTAGAGCTTCCTCCGAACTACACCCAAGGGTCTGAAGCCAAAAGAGCTTCCTCCGACCTACACCCAAGGGTCTCAAGTCAAAATAGCTTCCTCCGACCTACACCCAAGGGTCTGAAGCCAAAAGAGCTTCCTCCGAACTACACCCAAGGGTCTGAAGCCAAAAGAGCTTCCTCCAACCTACACCCAAGGGTCTGAAGTCAAAAGAGCTTCCTCCGACCTAGCCCTCAGGATCTACAGCCAAAAACACCTTCCTCCGACCAAGACCTAAGCTTCTAAAGCGAAAACATCTTCATCCACCCTAGAGCCGCGAGTCCGAAGCCAGCGGACCTTCCTCCAAGGTGAAACTAAGGATTCCGACCTGCTGCCGCTGCTGCAGGTACTGGCGGTCGGCCAGCGCCTGCCGGTCGCGGTGGTTCTCGTGTATCCGGCGCAGCACGGCGTCGTGCGCGTCGGCCAGCGCCGCCACGAACGCGCGCTCGCGCTCCGCGTGCTCGCTGTCCAGCCGCGCGCGCCGCACGCGGTACGCCTCCTTGCGCCGCTCCTTGGACACCAGCTCCACCTCCTGGCGGGGGGGCAGGTGGCTAAATTACTTTATACTTTTGGACACCAGCTCCACCTCCTGGCGGGGGGGCAGGTGGCTAAATTACTTTATACTTTTGGACACCAGCTCCACCTCCTGGCGGGGGGGCAGGTGGCTAAATTACTTTATACTTTTGGACACCAGCTCCACCTCCTGGCGGGGGGGCAGGTGGCTAAATTACTTTATACTTTTGGACACCAGCTCCACCTCCTGGCGGGGGGGCAGGTGGCTAAATTACTTTATACTTTTGGACACCAGTTCCACCTCCTGGCGGGGGGGCAGGTGGCTAAATTACTTTATACTTTTGGACACCAGCTCCACCTCCTGGCGGGGGGGCAGGTGGCTAAATTACTTTATACTTTTGGACACCAGCTCCACCTCCTGGCGGGGGGGCAGGTGGCTAAATTACTTTATACTTTTGGACACCAGCTCCACCTCCTGGCGGGGGGGCAGGTGGCTAAATTACTTTATCCTTTTGGACACCAGCTCCACCTCCTGGCGGGGGGGCAGGTGGCTAAATTACTTTATACTTTTGGACACCAGCTCCACCTTCTGGCGGGGGGGACAGCTGACTAAATTACTTTATACTTTTGGACACCAGCTCCACTTTCTGGCGGAGGGGATAGGTCGCTAGACTACTTTGTACTCTTGGGCAGCAACTAACGAACTGACCAACACAAGAGGTTCGAAAAGTTCGTACTCAAATGTTTGTGTTGAACGATAGTGAGTGTGAAATGCTTCGGAGACTAGCGCCACTTCTTGGCGGGGGGAAGAGATAAATGGCTAGATTCGTTTGTACTCGAACGTGTACGTGTTGAACGATCATGAGTGCGTGCTTATTGTACGTAGTCTGCGTGTTTAGACACGAACGGCGGGCCACGCTTGAGCGTGTCGCGGAAGCGGCGCAGGTCGTGCTCGTGCTGTAGCCAACACGCACACAAACCTACTTGAGCAGTCGCAGCTTCTCCTCGACCGTGATGCGGAAGTGGCACAGTTTAGTTACCTGCTGGAGCACGGAAGTGTCGCAGTTCAGTTACCTGCTTGAGCAGCCGGAGCTCCTGCTTGAGCGTGTCGCGGAAGTGTCGCAGTTCAGTTACCTGCTTGAGCAGCCGGAGCTCCTGCTTGAGCGTGTCGCGGAAGTGTCGCAGTTCAGTTACCTGCTTGAGCAGCCGGAGCTCCTGCTTGAGCGTGTCGCGGAAGTGTCGCAGTTCAGTTACCTGCTTGAGCAGCCGGAGCTCCTGCTTGAGCGTGTCGCGGAAGTGTCGCAGTTCAGTTACCTGCTTGAGCAGCCGGAGCTCCTGCTTGAGCGTGTCGCGGAAGTGTCGCAGGTCGCGCTCGTGCTCGGCGCGCAGCCGCTTGCTGGCGGCGCGCAGCTCGTGCTCCAGCTGCTGCTCGGCGCGCTCGGCGGCGGCACGCTGCGCGCGGGCCAGCGTGTCCAGGTCGGCCTCGTGCGCGCGCGCCAGGGAGGCCAGCTCCGCCTCGAACCTGCCGGTGGGGGGGAGGGGGGGGGGTGGGTCGGTTAGCGGCCGTCGGACTAAACGTTGACACGGTCACGAGTGATAAGTAAACGACATTAATTTATTGCGAAATCTCACGATTTATAAAAGGGCAAGGGTTCTAGGTGAAACTCTGTATTACGGAAAGTACTGCTCTTTCGATTGCAGTGGTCATAAAAGTTTTTCTTTTGTATGCACTATGCAGAAAAGACAGACGCTTTATCCACGGACGCTAGGAGAGTGCCCGTGCTTCGAACTCTTGGACCTTACGTGGGAGTGTTTTTATTTATTTATTTATTTTGTTTTATTGGGAAAACTAACAGCTTATCGCACATAGATACAGAAAGCAAACAAGAAGTTTCCCTTTTTTTCTTGTGATGTGTTAATTTGTCCCAATAAATGTCTGGCTGGCTACCCATAGCACAGGGAATCCTAGTTTGGGAGCCAGTAACCACTTTTTTAACCTTTTTCTAAATAAAGTTTTTTTCATTTTTTTCTTTATTTCTTTCAAGTCTTCACTGATAGCAATATTTTGGGCAATTAGGTAACGCAGGTGAAAGAGAGATATCACACAAAACACCAGAATCAGTAACCACATCGACAAACAATTACAGAAGGAGAATGGCACACCGTGGGTAATAGTTTTTGTCGGTAAAGGAGCCTATACAGAGTCACATAACTTAGAAATTATTACTTTGCGAATGACGGTTAAAAAATCATTTTTACAATTTTATTGTCCTCAGCACGGATTAGTGCAACAAAATATTAGATTATGCATTAAGGGGATAAAGCTGTGTATTATGTCTCGGGCGATATTTTGAACCCCAAGGACGAGGGATCCTAGGGTTAACTCACGCGAGCGAAGCGAAGGAGTTACAGAGTTAACTTCCGAGCGAAGCGAGGGAGTTAAAGCTAGAATCGCGAGGCCGAGGGGTTCCAAAACGCCCGAGACAAATACACTGCTTTATCCCCAAAATGCATACTCTATATAAACACTGCGAGGCAATAAAAGATAATACAATTAAAAATAAAGTACTGTTTTTTTTTTGTAGTGGCAAATTCTTCTTCATGCAGGTTTCTATGAAAAGTTTCATTCTAATTTTGAATACATTCTCCTTGATTTAGGGCTCTATGAAAAGTTTTCATTCTAATTTTGAATAAATTCTTCTTGGTGTAGGGCTCCATGAAAAGTTTATATTCAAATTTTGACGTTTGTTCATGGATTGCAAGGAGCTCGTATATTCAATGTTGATTGCATTCCAAATTCAAATGTCATAATTCCCTAGGGGATTATGAAATTCAGTACATTTATAATGACCCGGCTAGACCATAGGACACAAATGACTTGCTTTAAGTTGAGTTTGCATGACACATAATATGCCATTGACGAGCAGGTGTTATATAAAGAATATAATGCTATAATTGATCAATCAATCAACCAATCAATATATATTTATTTATGTTCTATTTTTTAGTTTTAAGATTCCTATTTTATACCGTTTATTTTCTGGTAGCAGAGTGTAAATAATCTCGGTTTCCAACATTTTCTGTGAGCAGGGCGTGGTTAATCTCTGTTCCCAACAATAAATACGATAAATTATGAGCCCGACCTCTTGTCCTGCGGTTCCCGAGGCTGCAGCTCCTTGGCGTTGAGGTCCTGGAACTGTTTCTGTTCCTGTTTTTGCAGCATCTTGATGTCCAGCTCCTGTTTACGAGATCACCTGAAGGATTTTAGACATAATATGAGGCTGACCTCTTGTCCTGCTGTTCCCGAAGCTGCAGCTCCTTGGCGTTGAGGTCCTGGAACTGTTTCTGTTCCTGTTTTTGCAGCATCTTGATCTCGCGCAACTCCTGTTTGCGCAGCGCGTGGTCGTCCCACGTGCGCCCGCTCTCGTCGTCGTCCCATATCACCTGCGGGAACACAGACAGGATGAGAAATTAAAAAAATAACAAGTGCTTCTATTCAAAATGACACAGATACTGCGACCGAATGATTAAACTAGGTGTCCATTTCAAGATCTAGGTAATTTTGGAAAAAAACTGGACAAAAAAACGAACTTACTCAATTCAATAGATAGTTAGATTCAACGATAGTTATAAAACGCGGTTGCT